>OX419757.1:10960820-12181620 GCA_948567375.1 Lunularia cruciata | reverse complement strand
TATCATACATCAGGAAGATGTTCTCGTACTTGTACTTGTAACGTCAATTAGTAACAGGGCCAGGCCGTTGAAAATCCATATTGCTTGTTGAACGAACAATCCAAGCAGAGAGTACTTTTTTTGCACCGAGAGCCTGTCCACAAATGGTGTCCAATGCACACGCCGTCCCCATCTGCCGGAGAAACCAAAGGAAATGTACAGAAACTGAAAGGATCCTAACACCTCATTGAGCGGAATGGGTGATAGTCATCAGATAGAACCTGTAAACATGAAAATGAAGTCAATGCCTCGCTCGTAAAAAAACACGATATTTAACAGAAATATTACCAGGGAGTGTACCCTGAAACTGTTGCAAAGCGCCGTGGCGATAGAAGGACTGGCAGGGCAAGCTCTCCCACCTGACCGACGAACATAAGCGAAATGCAGTTGACAGCATACTGAAGTAGATTTACTATGTGATGGGTGCAGCAAGCACAATTGCTGCTTCACCTCGGCTTTCAGCCATATCTTAAATTCGTTTTTCCCATTCGATGCATTTTGCACTAAAGCTACAACTTCTATGGTGTTCTCTTTGAGAAAAGGTTTACCCATTGAAGCAGTCGTGTTCTCCATCTTCGAACTACTCAAAATTGCTACTCGGCAATTCTCTCTCCACGGCAATTAGGGCAATTGGAGAGTGATCTCGACTATTCAAAGGAGGTGGTCTCCATATCAAGCGTATCAAAGTTCAGTACTTCCTGGAAGACAAGGCGAGAAAGCCAGAAATCTATGAACACTGAGTACCCTGGATGGAAAACAGACAGGTCGGAATGGTCAGCGTCTATTTACCTTGATACTCACCGTCCAAGTTCGAGGAGGTCCTAAAATCTATTGTAACTTCATCGATGGAATAAAGGACAATTGCATACGAAGGCCCCAATGGGAAAGCTCCCAAGAAATGCAAATAATCTTTTTTCGATATTCCACGTTCCTGAGAGTCCCAAATCGTTCCCGGCAGATGAAAATATTTTACTGCCTAAGCGGATTACATAATGGGTTGCTACGGAGTACCAAATTCAAGCAACCGGCCGTATAACGGGCCATTACTACCTACTGTCTCAATCGACTTAGTCGCTCAGGACACAACGAATTGTACCGAAAGCCCAGGTACCAACCCCAGGAATTCTGTATTTTGCAGATTCAAGGTAAGAAAAGGAAGGCTAAGAGTTCGTAGAAGATTGAAACAAATGAGGGTCTACTGCAGCTGTGAGTCAAGTGTGGACACGCTGCATAAGATCAACAGCAAACCCCTTGGCGCTCGCTCTGAAACGAAGGAGGGGAGTCGCAACTCTAACGAGAACTTTATAAAAGAGAAACAGGTGCCCAAAAAGTAAACCTCGACTACTGCGGAATGTCAAACAGTGTTGCTAAGAAAATTTCTTCACATTACATAGAACCACAGAGATGCTTCCCCAACTCATCGCTGTAAGTATATATGAGGTGGAGGAACCCTTGAAGTCATTCCAATCGACTAAACAAGAAAGTTGATTGCAACAGGTTAAGATTCGAACTTGTTTAAACCATATTAGAAGGGGCGATTTGATCCTGGTACTGTACTAAATTCTAGACTGTTCAACTGGACTATTAGTAACTATCAGGTGCCATCTGGTATTAAGGTTGCCCGAAGTGGAAGAGTTCGAAATTTTGAAGAGACTTTCTTCGACAAGACTACTACCGGCAGTCCACTTCGCATTCATGTACATTTGTTACTGGTGTCTTTTGAATATCGAAATGAATTATCGGAATCAATGATCCTAAATAATTAGCTGTATTTTAATGAACAAGGACTGGAACGCGGTAACCGGTATTCGCGAACACCTATAGGCCACTTTAACTTTTCGAAACAGAATAGGTTCACCAATGCCTATTGACCTTTTGATTACTTCTACAACGAATCTGGACGAAAGCTCCACCGAAGGTGCCGATTACACTTAGTACACACTACTCGCCCTGATGTATACCGTGGATCAACCGTCGGTCAACGTCAAGCCCTCCAAAGTAAATAGCAATCCATTAAATTAATCATAGATCTAAAGAGCAGTCTACTGCAAAACATTTCCACTTTAGAGTGAGTGTTTCTGAAACCGCAGATACAGCAGTTCTAAAGTTTTGAACCTGGTAACCAAAATTTGTGCAAGGAATTGTCTGATCTTCCCCTTAAAAATCCACTGTCATCAACTATATATTGAAAGCTAACTATAAACTGTTCCACGATTCGCTTTCTGCACAAAATCTATCATATCACATCAACGTAGAATACAATTGAGGGTAGAAAATTTGCCAAGCATTTCTTATTCCTCGGGACAAATTTTACTTACTCCAAAGTTTATACTCAAATTCTTATTTGAATCGGCAAAGTTAAAGTAACACAGTAGAACTTGTTCCAGGCCCCAAATTAAAGTAGCAATAACTGAATATGAAAGAGAAATGATAGAGTTTCGCCTGTTTGTTCGCCATATAGGTAGAAAGGAAACCATCACTAAGTTAGTCAACGTACTTCGGTGAAATCCACTGCATTGAACGCAGGTATAGAGTTAACATCGGCACTGATTCCACTGTTCGACCATTAACAAGTCCTGTACATGTACATTGCATAGCAGGTCCAAGAAGGCACGTGGTCATGAGCTTTGTCTACGCTCGATGGTGTCCATCACATCTTTCTGATGCCTCGAGGAATTTAACCTCTAAAATCTTGTTTTCTCCGTTTTCCACTATTTTAACAAACTGTGTTGACCGTTTGGCGAGATGCTCCAATGATCATGCTAGGTGGTATGCTTAGTTTAAGTCAATATGCACATCTTTTTTGCCGCTTGAATGTACTTCTAAGAGTAATCAAAGACAATCAACTAATCCACATTTAAACATGGATTGTATTGCGCATGCATACGCTCGCTACACCGAGGCTAGGTGTTTCAGGTATAACAGCGTAGGCGGAATACCAGAACTGTGCGATTTGTATGTGTGCAGTTTAATATGACAGCGCCTGGAAAATCATACAAGGGCTAAAGTTCAGAACTTACACCTGATTTCTAGGCAGCAAATACAAGCTTGGTTGCCTCTGTGCAGTAGCATAGAGTTTGACAAGTCACATACTCCACAGTGGAGTCCACCCAAAACAGTAATGCAAAATGGGTGCAAGACTGATATCAAGAGCACCATATAGGAGGAGATGGTCCAGATAATTTAGGAAATGAGTACTCAAGGTAGGCAACCGTTGTAAGAACCAGATTATAAGTTAACTGGTTAAGTATGATAACTGTAGCCTTATCTATAGTTCTATCTAACCTGAGAATTAGGTTACCATAGTTACCACAGAATAACTGCCTGTAGCGGTTGAGCGTTCCATGACAGGAGCAAGCACTCATGTAAAGACATCGAGACACAAGGCTCAGACATTCTATTCTAATACTAAGTAAACAGTTGTGCCTATGAATTGTAGGCTTCCGTCAACCTCTGTGCACAGAACTTTCCTATATGGTATCATCGTGAATTTGCTAATGTCTAGTAAATTCCATAGCCAGAATAGAACTGGGAAATTCTGAAATTATCTCTTAATTTCTGCAGGAGTCCTGCAGTAAGGAGCCCGGATGCAGGTTCCTTCCCACCCAAGAACTCACGCCTTCCACCCAGCCAGCAATTTTACACTTTGATTTGCCAGCGCCTGATCAGCGCCAGCACATCTGCAACACTCCCGGCCGGCTAAGTGTAATTGACGAAACCTATTTTTCTGAGACCTTTGAATTTTGCCACTCACCAGCATCAAACGTCAAAACGGACCTCTTAGGACCTGAGCAAAGTATCAATCCACGCATTGAGAAATTGTAGAGAGTTAACCAGAGTCCAGAAAAACTCACCCCTGCCAAACGAGCAGGCTCATTACCATCAGAAGCCATGGCGACCTCTCAGCTTATCAACACCACATCCTGGCAGAAATTTGATGGAATTAACTATAGTTCTTGGGCTTCAAAGGCTCAGAACAAATTAACCATAGAGGGTTATTGGGAAATCATCTCCAACACCAGCCCCAAGCTACCGCCTTCCACTTCTGCTCAACTCCAAACTGCCACAACTGCAATGGCAGGTTTGGCGGCAGGCGCTGTGTTACCTTCAGCACATACAACAGTGGACACACTCAATCAGGCAATTACGGATTGGGCGAAGAGAGATAACATTGCCGAGGCAGCCCTCTGGGACAGCTGTTTGAGAGACATATTCAACGATGTCCTAAAATGCAAGACTTCCCATGAAATTTGGCAAAGGCTGAAAGACACCTACATCTCTCAGGATGTCCTTAGAAAATTGCACCTAAAAGAGAAATTCCTTTACCTGAAGCAGGAGGGCGAGTTTGGTACCCAGCACATCTCCCAATTTTGCAGCCTCCTAGTTCAATTAAGTAATGCTGGAGTTGACATAGCCGACGAGAAACAAGCTATCACTACGCTATGCTCTGTTCCATGCTTTCACAATTTTCAGGCTGCATCAAAACTCTGAAATACCAGAACAATTACTTTTCAGGAGGTCGTTACCTCACTCCTACATGACGAAACTGAGATGAAACAAGGAAGCTCCGAAGGCAGTGCCCTGTTTACCAGCCATAACAAAGGCAAAGGACATTGGAAAAACAAAAGAACAAGACCCTTTTACAAACTCTGACAGGAATTTTACAAGTGGAAAAGATCAAGGCAAAGGAAAGGCCAAACCTCCATCTAAGTGCCCTATTTGTGGAAAAGGGTTTCATTGGGCAGCCTACTGCAAGAACAATCCTAAGAAGAACAACATGAAGAAATTTGCACATAATTTTGAGGCTTTCACAGCCAACAACGGAACAAAGACGATCAGAAAAAGAACCAGGCTGAGGAGGAGTTAACCCTGAGCTTTTATGCAAACATTTATTGTACCTGCACTTTTTGTTCAAAGATTGCACCTTGTCTGGCCAAACAGAAGGATCAACACTGGTATATTGATACCGGTGCCACCCACCATCTCTCTTTTGATATCTGCAAATTTCTTCTGTTTACACCAACCCCACATTTTAGCAGCAGAAATCGAAACAAGATTTTCCTGGGTGATGAGACCACTCTCCCTATACTCAGAAGTGGAACAGTGCAGGTATCCCTCCCCAGTGCAGGTGGGTTGACACTTACAGGATTTTCATACCTCCCCTCCTTGCACAAGAATCTCTTCTCTGTGAGCAACCTTGACCAGAAGGAAGGCGGAATAATGATACAACATAAGAACTGCATCTTGTTTGACAGAAACAATTCAGCCATGGCCTGAGTGCCCTCTGCATGATAAATTATACCTACTCGGAACAGCAAAACTGCAGTCCACTCAAACCATAAAGAAATTTTGGACGGCCTTCTCTACATCCAAGTCAAGGCCGAAATCAAAACTTAAAGGAGAACTCACCTTACTGGACACTGCCACCACCCAGAAACTCCTCAATGAGGCTATCCAATGGCCTGACCATTTCCACCTTGAAAGTTACTCCATCCTAACAGTGTCCCCCCTAGAAGAAAATTCAGAAGTGCCAGTATCAGCCAGCCACAACCCCATTATAGTCCTTGTGGCTTGCTACAATCAAAATTTGAGACTCACCTGACCAAGCACCGGCTTCTCCCCTACTTCCCTCTCAATGGTATTTCCAGATTACAGGTCTGCACATTCATTGGATTTGTTGGATCTTGTACAGGATACTACTGCAAGCCTGCTAAAAGCAAGTGTCTTAATGTACCATGCAAAAGCTTGTCCATTTTTCCATCTCCATGTGCATTATTAACCGTTCAGCACAAGAATGCCCATCTCTGGCACCGCCGTTTGGGTCACATCAGCACCCCGAGATTGAAACAACTGACAAGCACTGGATCTGTCAAGGGGCTTAACCTTAACAAAGTCTCGTATCACACTTGCTCTACTTGCCTGTTGGGTAAACACACCTGAACTAAACTTCCTAAGCAGGCCATGTCTAGAGGAACTAAACCTTTGGAACTCGTCCACTCTGATCTCAGTGTGTGGATTGCACACCCTACATTTTCCAGTTTTGAGTATTTTATGATCCTGATTGATGATTACTCTTGTTAAGCGGTTGTCCATCTGCTGCAACATAAGAGTGACTGTTTTGGGGTGTTTCAGCAATATCATGTGTGGGCAAAACATCAAACCAAGAGGAAGATTAAAGTTCTACGATCAGACAGAGGTGACAAGTACCTTAGTGGCAACTTTAGATCCTATCTAGAGCAACATGGCATTCAGTGGCAGCTTACACTCCATAGCAAAATGGTGTTGCTGAATGCAAAAACAAGACTTTGTTCCATGTAGCACATTGCATGCTCTTTGAAGCAAAGTTGCCCAAGCCCGATTGGAGCAAAGCTGTCATGTGTGCTACTTATTTACATAACAAATGTCCTACAAAGGCCATCCCACAAAGGAAAACCCCATTTGAGTTATGGACAGGGCGTAAGCCTGATATTTCTTACTTACCAATTTTTGGCTCTTCATGTTTTGCACAAATTCAGGAGGAGCCGGCAGGCAAGCTTGATGAGCAATCATTGGAGTGCAGGCTGCTCAGCTATGATGCTAAAAGCAAAGGTAACAAGGTGCAGCAGAAGAGAGACGGACATGTTTTTGTGTCTCATGATGTTGTGTTCCAAGAGGAGATCCTTCTCAATGCAACCCCCAACTGCCTTCCTCAGGACTGACAGACACAGAGCTCCATCAGATCCGTACTTTTATACTACCCCAGGCGGATGTTGTCCTCCAACACCAAATGTACCTGCAGTTCCTGCACCATTACAGCCCCCTATGCCTTCAGTGGTAGTACCTCTCCCCACTCCATCCTGCACAAGTTCAAGTCCTCTAGCACCTCCTACTTCTGCTCCCATTAGACATATGTCTTCCCGTCTATCTAAGCAGCCACCTGATTTAGTAGTATCTATAGCAACTCCACCAGGTCGTGAGGATCTACTATCTCCACCCCTTGGAGTATCTTCTGTTGATGTAGAGTTTCCAATCACTGACGGGTTTGACAATGCCGAAGGCATGGATATGTTTCAAGATCAGCTGTTCCATAGCACCTCTAACCAAGATATTATTGATCTGGCTTCTAGACTCAGCTTTATGTCACCCCTTGGCAGAAGTTATGTCTCCTTGGCATTCATCTGAAGCAGGTCCCTCTACTCCTACGGGAAGACAAGCTATTATGCCACGTAGGGAACCTATGACAGACCTGGGCAGCAGTCTCTGCAAACAATGTCTCTCCTCACCACTGCAGCTGTACCGGCCCGCTCCTTTGACTGACCTTCAAGAGGAGCACTTTCCCTCACCAGTCCAGCCTCCACCACCAAAACCACAATGGTCTACACAAGCAAACAAGGGAGTACCACCTCTACATGCCCCACAAGAGGGTAATGACTCGTCTGTCTTGGTACCCAAGATGTGCAAGCCATCTAGGAAGAGTGCTTTTGCAGCAATCTCACCTGGTCTTCTGATGGAGCCATTGACATATTCTCAGGCAATGTGATTGGCAAAAGCTCCACAATGGCAAGCTGCCATTGAGGACAAGCTCAATTCCCATGTTGCTAATGGCACTTGGACTTTCTCCATCTTACCTACTAGTAGACACATAATAACATGTAAGTGGGTGTTTAAGTTGAATTTCAGGCCTGACGGAACCATTCCCAAATTCAAAGCCACTTGGTGGCCAGAGGTTTCCCCTAAATTGAAGGCATTGACTACACCAAAATCTACTCTCCAATAGTTTGCATCCAATTTTTCAGACTCATTCTAGCCCTAGTGGTGCAACTTGGACTTCATCTCCATCAATTGGATGTGAAAAACTCATTCTTCATTCATCAATGAATTCCCAAAAAGTGAAGGGATTTCCATGATGGTGTTGTATTTTGCCTTTGTCTCTCCAAGAAAACACAAGGTGCTTAGATGTGGAGCTAATGGATTAGAGATTGTGTGTAAATCTGTCATTACTAGTCTGAGCATGTGTGTCACCCAATCGTCAGAACCTTCCACTCTTGTTTTTGGTATTCTTGCTATCGGATAGGGTAGTAAAAAACAACTTAACTTGTCAATATACCATGCAATCATGGTCTGGTGGTCATCAATTCAAGCATTAACAACAAAAAATACATAGCACTCTTAGAAAGAAAAAACCTAAGCACAACGCACGCACACCAATCCAAACTAACTAGACGTGCAAAGCACGGAGAAGACCCAACCATAAGAATTCAACAATAACTCTCCATGCTTTTGGTGGAAATCAGCTTCAAGGCCTCCTACCATGTCCTCAAGTTGATTTTAATCTATACTCCAAGTATCTTCTAATCTGTACTCCAACTTCCAAGCCAATTTGTCCTCCAAGTGGAGAAATTCTATGTCTTTGAGCCGTGAAAAGTCTATGCAACTCATATGAATATAACTTACTCTTTGTGACTTGAATTTGAGTGTTCTAGGATTCAATAAAAAGCATGAGATAACCATTCCAATGATATTCCCAAGTACATAGTCTGATCACTACAACTCCCTTGACAAGCTCTCAAACTTGGCCACTTTTTTATAATTTCCACCGTAATTTCAAAACCCTTAATTTAGGGTTTGATATTGGTCCTTGGTAACTTTCCACAAATTTCTGGATCAGAGATACACTTAATCCTCAAGCACTCTGGCTACCTTAAATCCTCAATCATAGTCACAAAAATAGAAGAATTGATATTCAATTATGATTGAAGATAGAAATGTAGTACCGAGCTTACAATAATATTTTCAATAGAAACTTGTTGCATTAACTCTCACTCTCCATGGAACCAAAGCTAAAAAAACATTTCACATTAGTTGATTTTGCCCTTGTCTAAACCCCTATAGAGTTTGATAGCTTAATTGGACCCCAAACTCTAGATATTGATCAATTCCTAAGTTTGGCTAACTTGTGAGCTCTATGGACCCAAGTTTGCTTAATCCAAGACCTTGAATTCTCTATTTGAATAATTCACATGAAATTTTTGGATAGAGATGCAAACCCTAACCAAAAAATGATTAGAAATTTTCATAAGGTGATTTGAGCCACAACTTCAAAAGTGACCAAACTTTCAAACATGATAAGCATCTCATCTCAAACACTTCACTTTTGAGAGATCCAACCTCAATTGAACAGATCTAATTTGAGATTGATGAAAATCTAAAATTTCTTGGGCTCAACACTATAAGCACTCTGTCTTCTATTCAAATCCATTGAAAAATCATAAAAATATCTCACAAAGCTTTGCAAATTGTCTATTTTATGCTCTTGGATATGAGTTCTACCCCTTTTATTGATTGATTATATCTCACACAAAATATGCTCAAATAATTTGATTTTTATCTCCAAATTGTAGCGTGTTAGCTTTTCTCTCCAACCATAGTCTTTTCTTATTGAATGCACTCCCCTTACTCCATTAATGGTCAAAAACTTTAGACTTCTCCTCTTGGGACTCAATCTCTTGCAATTTTGTCATTTAGCCTCTTCACTTTTTGACAAATAGACCCCGCAAGTCCACCTTGAAGCTCATGAAAAAATTTAAGTCATTCTTCATCTATAAGAGCACATAGATTGTCAAGTCCTAAACCCGCTTGTAAGTAAACATTGGAAGGATGACAGGATTTGGGTTTCCCATCACTAATTCCATGAATGCCGCCCCAAAATGTGCCATCATCTAGTTCCTTAAGCCGTCATAATGTAGAATTTGAAGCTTCATGAGAAAATGACTTGGGAGTGGCAGATTTTGAGTCGGAGCATGAGACATCTCCTACTCAAATTCTTCCTCCTATGCTCTAATGCTTGCTCTATGCTACAACTCTCACTCCCAACATCCTCCTCCCGCTTGAGACTCCTCAAACTAAAACACACCCCTCCCTCTCAACTCTCCACCACCTATATACATAAGAGTACTTAAAAAGGACAAGATCATATTCCATGTGGCCAATCATATACATATATATATAGATTGCTCACATGGCAATAGCTCAACCATGGGATCAGTCATACAATCTACTCCATCTTTATGGAAATAAACCACACTAGTTTACTTTTTTATGGGCTATGTAAACCACAACATGACATCCACCCCCTCTAAACCTTTGTATCCTTTGTTATGCACCAACTGATAAGACCACACATTGGGTTGCAGCCATACTACCTCCTAATTTGATTGGTGAGATTGGTCATACTCTAGCAACAGATCTTCATCTTGGAACTACAAAAGATCAATTGCTTTGCTAACTTCCTGGATTTTCCAGGTTTCTTCTCATTATTTGAAGAGCTTGATGCACTTTCTTGCAATTGGAACCTTCAGTTTGCTCCCATCTAATTCTTGAAAAGAGTAAGTAGCACTATCCAACACATTAACAACCACATAAGGTCCAGACCAATGCTTTGAGAATTTCCTTATAGTAATATGTTGGTTATATAGACTATTGTAGATTAGCACCCAATCTCCTTCTTGAATATCTCTTGGCCTCAAGCATTTGTCAAATCTGTCCTTACTTCCAAAGTGTGCTTTCTTAAGCCTCTCAATTGTTAGTTCAACATCCTCTAGCCTTTTCTCCATTTGACAAATCTTGAGTGCTAGAAGCTCTTCCCTGGATATGCAATCTTCTCAAGGTAGGCTACTCCAAGTGGGTATTTGCTCTTCAATTGGTAGTGTCAAATTCTGCCCATGTATCAACTCACGAACATGTAGCCGGTTATTGAACTATGAGTAGTGCAATTTGCCCATGGAGCAAATGGTAAGAGCATTGGCCACTCTTTCACCCTCCCTTGGCATACTTTCACAATAGGTGGATGACCCCGTTCACTCTTGGCATTCCCTTTCAGGTTGTAAGCTATAGTAAGAGCCATTTTGACTCCATAACTCTCAAAGAAAGCCTTAGCTTCTTGTCTATTTAGCTCTCCTTAATCTATTGTAATATTTCCAACACATAGTATCTACAAACCACATCCTCCAACATGAAACTCCCTCATTGGTTTTGGTTCTCAAGGCTTGTCTTTCCACTTGGTTAGACAAATCCTCCCGTGCCAAAACCAAGTACCACATCTATCATATCTCAACCAACATAGTAACCTGATCCACAACCCACTTGAAATGCATCACAAGTAGATAGATAAGATGC
The DNA here is from genome assembly GCA_948567375.1 of Lunularia cruciata. Lineage (NCBI taxonomy): Eukaryota > Viridiplantae > Streptophyta > Marchantiopsida > Lunulariales > Lunulariaceae > Lunularia > Lunularia cruciata. The sequence continues at coordinate 12,170,427 of OX419757.1, read as the reverse complement.
AATCCATCTCTATGTCAAATATCTAAGTATATTTGGTACATTTTACACATCTACAAAAACTGAACTACATTTTTGTACATATTATGCCACCAATACCTCTCTTTTAGTTTGGAAAAGGTTGCATAAATACCCCTATGTCTAGCTCACAAGCTCTCATAGAATTCTTTGATCAATAGATTCTTTGTCTCCCCCTTGCACAAAACCCATTGTGGAAGCTCGCCACTCCATTTAACTTTCTTCCACAAATAATCCCTTCCAAAAGGTAATTATATGCTTTTTGTTTTAGTTATTTGTACTAAGTGTCATTCCATTATGGTTGCTTGGTCAAGGAGCTAAGGTAAGGACCAATATCTAGCTATTCTTCTTCATAAAGCTCCCCCATGAAGAACTTGGGATGCTCATACTCTTCCACTTAAGCCTTGGAGAAGAAAGTAGTGCCAATAGCTTCGGTTCTGTCAATCATTGACTCCTCATCTTGATACTCAGCTCAAGATAACATATCCACTATTGGATTATCCTTCCATGCTATGTGTCAAAACTTAGGATTCAAGGACTTGATGTATATTATCCACCTAAGTATCACAATATCCCGTGTATTCTAAATTTTTATCATACTTAATAGTGGCAAAAAAATTATTTCCATTGTAATTGGTGCACCAATCAAGTAGTCTTTCTCTAACTTTATAGTTGTAACCACTCCCCATAGCTTTTTTTTAACCTAAGTGTAGTCTCTTTGGTGTTTGCTCAGCACCTTTGTCCCAAAATGTATAGCATATCGGTTCCCATCTTCATCATCTTGCCCTACCGCCCAATCTATAGTTACAGGACTAGTATCAACCATGAGTATTATAGATTTATTGTTTTCATAACTGATCCATTGTAGTATAGGTGGAGAATACAACAATTGTTCCCACTTAAACTTCTGACCTTTCTGTAATAGACTATAGAGAGGATCTACTATGTGGGCAAAGTATGCAATCCACACATGATAAAACAAACCAACTCCTAAAATCTTATCATTATATTTGTGGGTTGCATGTGTCCTTCATATGCTGAATCTTATCCACCTTGTTTGGATCAAGTTTGCAACCATTCACATAAATGCCCAACAATAACCACCTCTTCAACCCCAAACTTAGATTTAGCACCCAATAAGGTCAAATGAACCTCCTCAAGGTGCAATAGGATCTGATCACAATCTGAAATATGATCAATTATAAAATTATGGCACCCCTCCTAATCCACAACTTTATCTTTTTCTTCCTCTATGCACCCTTTTATAGGAATATCATCCGTAAAAAGCATTGTCTTCTATGTAATGAGCTCCCTAAGAACTTTATTTCTTTTGTTCATGATATGCGCAATAGAATTTGTTGCTCCTTGCAGCAATGTGCACATCCTCATCAACCCAATGGCATCCTTATTGTGCTAATGTCTCTATTCCCTTCAGAAAGTTGGAATTGATCATAACCAAAATATAGATCTCCCAAAGAATATATGGCTCTACTTGCAAAAGCTTCAACAAATTCTCCAACAATTGGCCTTATCTTTGTGTTTTTTATTGTCACTCAGTTCACCGGTTTTATATTTTAAATGAACCTCAAAGCTCTATTCTTCTCAGGCAATATAAACTAGCAATTAGAATAAGGTGCAAATGATAGCTCTTGGATCTTTGCATAAATTTTCTCCTTCACGAGATCCATAAGTTTTGGCATGTACACCTTAGGTACCAAAATGTGTCTCAAGTCCCAAGGTGCATGTGGAACCGTAAAGATGATCATTAGAGCCACAACACTTGGATCTACATACCTAATTTTAGAAAGCTCAAAAGAGAAAGCTTTCCTACGTTGACTAGACATCTCATGAAATCTTTTCTTCTCCGTTGGTAGAAGAAAAGTTGATGAACCAACCGTCAACTACTTGAGTGCAGCTTTAGTGAACTTATGACCTATTTGATTTGGATCATTTAAACTCTTTTGCTTCTTGAGCAAGTTGGACATGTTGATCAAAGTCATTTGGAAGAGGTTTAGCCATAGGCTTGACCTTTCTCTCCACTCTTGTATGTGGTTTCCACCCTAGCCTCAAAACCAAAAAAGAACTCTATCATTGAATGGAGCTCCCTAGAATGTATTTCCATCACTTGATCCTCATGTTTGTGCTCAGGCTCTATCCTCTTGAGCTCTCCTAGAGGATCATCCACTCTATTTACATGACCCCTGATATGGTGTCATCCTCATCAATCAACCTCACTCTTTTTAGTTCTTTTTCTTGTTCTTGCTCAACTTTCCACTCTCATGTGTGCAAAATTGACAAGTTGTGTGTACACAATAAACCCACTTTGAGAAAAATTCATCACTTTTGTACATAAGATACTTCCACTCTAAAGCAAGAGCACCTTTTCTAACATACCACTATATTCTCACCCTATAGTGGTACTTGGAGAAATCCTTAAACTCCACCGTCACTTTAGGTAGAGAACCATTCCTCAAGTAATCTCGATTGCATTCATGGTTTGTAGGTACAATGAGAAATTGCACTATTTTCTTGTCATCTTGAATTCTGACCCAAGCATTGGTAGAACCATCATCAAGGACTTTGGTCTCCATCCCACCGTTGTAATCTACTGTTGTCCAAAGATCATCTCTTGAACAAAGAAATTTAGTTAGGTAACTACATCCCCAACCTTCACCCCCACATTTGGATATACACCATAGAGCTCTCCCTTGGTGTTCTTTGTTACCCTTATCACCCAACCATGCTCTGTATCAATTGGTCATTTCTCTCGCTTGTAGAGCTCCTTGTGTAAACAATGTTGATTTTTAATCCACAAATGATAAGACAATCACAGGACCTATCATGTTGCTAATCTTGACCAGGGTTTCAATGGTAACTCTGGCCTAATGCCCTCTAGTATAGTGACTTGAGATCTCACCATCATCACCCTCATCCTCTACAAATTTGACCTTACGGTTGTTACAACATCAAGCTAGCTCCAACTCTTCTTCTTCTGTAACTGTAATATCAAAAGTATTTGATAGAGTGGTTTCTCCAGTCAATTGCCACTTGCACTTGATGATGTCTATAATGAAATCATGAAACTTGTTCTTGGTAATCCTAAGGATCTCCCAAAGAGTAAAATCCACCTTAGCATTAAGTATTCTCTCTTCTAGTATTCCTTTTAGATCAAAAGCTGCTTCAATATTAGTTTGAAGCCTTTAAGTGGGTGGTTTACCCTTCTCCTTCCCATTCCCTTCACTAATTTTTCATAATCAAAAGATAAGGTATCCTCCATGACCTCCTCCCATGAAGGTACCACTCCTTGCCTTTGGGGAGAACCTTCTTGACGGAGTTTATCTCCCTTCAATTGTTTCTTTTGAGTTGATTGCTCATCACCAAGCTCTATGTCATCTCTCCTTTGCTTTTTTTCAATGAGAGCTTCATGTTGACTTCTTGCCAAGTAGGCATGAACATACATAGTATCCACTGGATCAACCCATTGAGTGTCATTCTTGATTTCTGTAGCAGCTCGTAATAGTTCTCCTTTTGTAGTTTTTCCTTTCTCCATTGTATGTAGAGCATTACTCCACATCCTTCCCATATCTACATGCTTCATAAATGCTTCTCTCCATTTCCTAATAAATCTACTTACTCTACTCCATAGGTAGCAGCCTCAACTAATGTGGTAGTTTATAGTGATAAGAAATTGTCCAATAGCTTCTGCATTCTACTTTTCTTGAAATTTGTTTTCAAGATTTCTCCCAAGTCTTTAAGCAATTTTCCCATCTTTCTAGAAAACCATTCCTTGTTGAATAATATCAACAAAGTCTCCACACTCCTTCCTGATGTGTTTAGTTCCATCACACCAAATGCACCTTTGTACATAGCCTTACTTTGTCACCATTCTGGCTTCTGAACCGCTTCCTTTCTCTTCCAACCTTACCAATTTGATTTACAAATCTCTCACCCATTACACCAAATCATCAATGGTGGTTTTTTTGTAATGGAGTGGTGACAACTAGATTAGGGATAGTTTTTATTATAGCAATAAGCATCACTAGCTGTCTTGGAGCCCTTGTAACCACCGGTGGTATTACTTTTGATTTTACCACCACTTTTCCTCTATAGTATTCTTGCTTGGCAAGAATACTCATGGTTTCTAAGATCTTTCTCCAATTAGATATCAATCCACTATCCTCAGACCCATCCTCGAACAAGACCTCTAACTCCCTTTGTAGCTTGTTGTTTGCTGATTTTAGGAATAGCTCCATGAGTCCAAAGCCATGGGTGCCTAATTGTGGAGCTAATGGAAACTTGTTGCATTAGCTCTTATTCTCCATGAGAGTGACAAGGTGGAGCTATTCCTAAAATCACCTAGCATACTTGAGTCTGTAGAGCTCACAAGTTAGCCCAACTCAAGAATTGATCCATATCTAGAGTTTGGAGTCGGATTAGACTATTAAACTCTACAAAGGTTTAGAAAAGGGCACAATCAAATACTATAAGATAGTTTGGCTTTGGACTCATGGAGAATAAGAGCTAATGCAACAAGTTTCTATTGAAAGCTCCATGAGTCCAAAGCCAAACTATCTTATAGTATTTGATTGTGCCCTTTTCTAAACCTTTGTAGAGTTTAATAGTCTAATCCGACTCCAAACTCTAGATATGGATCAATTCTTGAGTTGGGCTAACTTGTGAGCTCTACAGACTCAAGTATGCTTGATCCAAGACCCTAAATTTTTTATTTGAGAAATTCATATGAAACTTCTGCACTGAGGTACAAGCTCTAACCACAAACAATATTAGAAATTTTCATAAGGTGATTCAAACCATAACTTCAAAAATGACCAAAATTTCAAACCTGATTAGCGTATCATCTCCAACACCTCACTTTCTAAAACTCTAACTTCAGTTGACCAGATCTAATTTGAAATTAATCAAAATCCAATATTTCTTGGGCTCAACACTATGAGCACCTTATCTTCTTTCCAAATCCACTAAAAATCATGAAAAATCTCACAAAGCTCTCCATTTTGTCTATTTTATGCTCTTGGATATGCATTCTATCCCCCTTTATTCAATTGATTATATCTCACACAAAATGCACTCAAATCATTTGATTTCTATCTCCAAATTATAGTATGGTAGCTCTTCTCTTCAACCATAGTCTCCTCTACATGAATGCTTTCCCCTAATTTCTTTGATGGTTGGAAACTCTAGACTTCTCTTGTTGGGACCCTATCACAATATGGAGTTTACCAATAAGTCAAGGCTAACAAAGTAGCAAATAGGACAAATTAGCCTACAATATTTTAGACGTATCTAGGAAGCTACTTGGTACCTTCCAAGTATTGGGTAATGTGCATGCCAAGTGGTGACTTCTAAGAAGAACATTCTTGGGAAGCTTCCTGGTTAGCTTAGCTTGCACCTTAAGTAGTTAGTTTCTAGAAGGAAGCTTCTTAGGAAGCTTCCAACTAACTTAGCTTACGCGTCAAGTAGGAAACTTCTAGAAGAAAGCTTCTTGAAGCTTCTCAATTAACTTGACTTGCACTCTAAGCAAGTGGCTTGAGGAAGTTTCTTTAGAAGCTTCTCAAGAGCCTTGTATGTCTCCTATAAATACCAAAGCCCAAGCTCATGCCAGGCATTTGGAGTTTCCCACACAATCAAGTGTCTCAATATGATTTTCCATTCTTCTATTTCTCTCCTTGATCTCGGTCTTTTACAAACCCAATCTCTTGCAATTTTATCATTTGGTCTCTTCAATTTTTGGGAAATGGACGTTACAACTCCACCTTGAAGCTCATGAACAAATTAAGTCATTCTCAATCTATAAAATCACATAGATTGTCAAATCCCAAACCTACTTTGAAGTAAACACTAGAAGGACAATGGGATCTGGATTTCTCATCATTGACTCCATGAATGTCACTCCATAATGAACCACCATCCAATCTTGTAAGCCATCATGATGTAGAATCTGAAGCCTTATGAGAAAAGGATTTGGGAGGGTGTAAAATCTGAAGCCTTATGAAAAAAGAATTTGGGAGTGGTGTAGGTCGGGAACATAAGACATTTCCTACTCAAATGCTTCCTCTCATCCTTTAACACTTGCTCTCTACTACAACTCTGAGTCCCAATATCTTCCTCCCGCTAGAGACTCCTCAAACTAAAACACACTCCTCCTTCTCAACTCTCCACCACCTATATACATAAGAGTTGTTGAAAAGAACAAGATTATACTCCATGTGGCAAATTGTATACATGTATATAGATTGGTCACATGGCAATAGTTCAACCGTGGGATCCATCATACAACCTATTCCATCTTTATGGAGATAAACCACACAAGTTTATTTTTTCATGGGCTATTGTAATATTCCAAGGACAAGAAAAGAGAGAAAACATAGATTTTGCACTCAATCATCCGATGCCCCAAAAGAGCACATTCTCTTTATTATATTGAGATAGAGGATCTATTCCAATGAAGCTCCACCATAGGATTAGGCACATAAATAGGTGAAATTTCAGCAAGCTCCACCTTTGGATTACTTACTTGGATGGATGACATATCGGTCCTGCTCTTATCTGGTTGGTCAAATAAACTTTGATTGGAGGGAATCTTTTAGGGAATCTTCTTGTAGGAATCTCACAATCCCGTGAGTGAGGTACCATTGGAAAGCTCTCAATGAGACAAAGTGGGGGAGGGAAGGCCAACCTTTCATCTATTGGGGAAGGAACTTATAAATTTTTGAGGCCTAATTCATCCGTTTAGACCTCCAAAATTGCCTTCAAACATTTTAAGCACATTTAAGTTCCTACTCTATTAGTAGAAGCCCCCTTTTGGTGATATCTCTTTCTAATCTATTTATTCCATCATGTGTAACATCCTTCCAGATGTTACCAAGCCAATTCTCACCTTTAAATCATATCTAGCTATTGGTTCTAAGGTTTTCACGTCTATTTTAGTTTTTTCCCTATTAGTAGAAGTATTCTTTTGGTGATACTTCTATCTGATCTATTTTTTCCATCATGTATCACATCATTCAAGATATTACCAAACCAAATTTCACATCAAGATCATATGGCTAGCTCTTGGTTTTACAAACCTCCCTCCTTTTAAGACACAATGTTCTCGTTGTGCAGCTATTGCTCAAATGCTTGTACCAACACCGGTGCATGTGTCAAATTAGCAATGGGCTCCCATATTGTCTCATAGAGGGCGTAATCTTTCCACTGTACCAGATAGTCCACCCGTGGATGGCACGTACCACAAATATAGTTTTGGAGGATACGCTCCACTTCATATTCCTCCGTGCCATCAATGAGTGTCAGACAAGGTCGAAGGTCTTGTGTGGAATGATAATGGCTTGATCAAGGAGCATATTTGCATAGTAGGGAAACATGGAACACTGGATGGATCTTCATGTGTGGTGGTAGCTCAAGGTGATAGGCCACAATGCCGACTCGATGAAGAATAGAAAAATGCCCAATTAAACAAGGTTTGAGCTTACAAGGGCCAACTAATATGAGGTTTGTTGTAGACAGCCACACTTGATCCTCAACATTGAACTCCATGTGCCTATGGTGTGCATCGACATATTGCTTTTGTTGATTTTGTACAATCTGCAATTTATGCTTGGCACTCTCCACACCTTATTGGATTCAAGAAACAAATGTGTTGATTACATCGACCTTGGTAGCCATTGGATTGATCTTCATCAAGCTAGAAAGTGTGAAGTGATGCTCACCATACATGAGGAAGAATGGAGTGACACAAGTGGATACATTCACCAAATTGTTGTAAGCAAATTCCACCAATGGGAGTAGGGTGTCCCACCTCTCTTGCTCTTCTAAGGTGAAGCCACCTAATATGTCTTCAATAATGCAACTAGCCCACTCTATTTGTCCATTTGTTTGTGGATGGTAAGTTGTGGACATTGCCAACTTGGTTTTGAAGAAACCAAATAGTGTTTGCAAAAACAAACTAGTGAATTGAGAGCCTCTATCGTTGATGAGTACTTGAGACAAGTCATGGTGAGAGAAGACTGCATCTAAGTATAATTGAGCTAGTTGTGGAGCGGTCACATCCTTGGTGGTAGGGCACACATGAATCATTTTGCTTAGCTGATCCACAAAGACCATGATGGAGTTAAACCCTGAGGTGGTCTTGGGTAATTCACAGACAAGATCCATACTCACTTGTTCCCAACATTGTGTAGGAGTGGGGAGAGGTTGAAGGAACCCTACATGAGCTTGATTAGAAGCTTTTTTTTGTTGATAGAGTAAACAGTTGTGTATGTAGTCTTTCACATTGTTGCTCATCTTGGGCCAATAGTAATGGCGTTGGATTGCTGCCAAGGTCTTGTCCATTCTAACATGACCTACACTGGCAAAATCATGACATTCTGCTAGAATGGTGGTATATGTAATTCTAGGACATTTAGGATCCATAATCTACCATCATGAAAGGTGAGTCCTTAGGTGCTGGTGACACCTTTGGATGATTGCGCTCCTACAATCCGTGGATCAGTTTTTGTAGCAACTAGAATCTCTAGCCAGAATTCAAGGTTAATCTTAACCTCTACCACCAAATTGTTTACCATTGGCATGTGGGTGAATGCATCTGCAAGTTGCTTCTTACCTTCCATGTAGGTGATTGTCATGTTGAATCATTGTCGCCACTTTGCCCATCAAATTTGGCAATGAGATAGATCTTTCTGTGTCTCCAGGTAGACTAGAGGTTTGTGGTCTATCTCTACTACAAGTGCCTTCTCGCCATGATAGTGCTTCCAATGCTTGGTTGCAAGGACAATAGCCAACTCTTCTTGTTCTATGGTGTGATAGTTGCACTCTACTAGTAACAAATTTCAAGAGAAATATACAATTGGATGCCATCCATCATGCAACTCTTGTTGTAGGATTGCTTCTATTCCTATGTCTAATGCATCAATAGCCAACTTGATTGTACGTTTTGGGTCATACCACTTCAAGATCGGTGCATGTAGCAAGGTGGCTTTCAATTCTTGAAAGGCCAACTCTTGTGCGGTTCCCCACGTCCACTTCTTCCCCTTGCCAAGTAGTGCCATTAAAGGCTATGCAACCTTGGAGAAGTCCTTGACAAATCAATGATAGAATCCCGTCAACCCCAAGAAGCTCTTGCATTGAGTTTGAGCTTTTGGGGCACTCCATTTTTGAATGACCTCTATTTTATCTTCAATAAGTGAATGCTCTCTGCACTTACTCTATGACCCAAGTAGTCTACTTTAGACTTGCTAAACTTGCACTTTGAGATTTTGGCATACAATTGATTCTATCTTAGAATCTGGAGAACTTCTCATAGATGTTGTTTGTGTTCCGTCATCATGCTATTGTATACTAAGATGTCATCCAAGAAGATGATAACAGACTTATCCATATATGGAAAAAATATATCATTCATTAGACTCCTGAAAATGGCAGGTGCATTGGTGAGGCCAAAAGGCATCATGAGATACTCAAAGTGGCTGGACTTGGTTCAAAAGGCGGTTTTGTACACATTCTCCTCTGCAATTTGGATTTGATTATAACCGCTTTGCAAGTCCAATTTGGTGAAGTATCTTGCTCCATGAAGTTGATCAAATAGGTCATCCATGTAAGGCAAGGGGTATTTGTTCTTCACTGTTTGCTAATTGAGACCTTGATAGTCAATGCACATGCGGATTGTACCATCTTTCTTCTTCACAAACAAGATAGGAGCCCCATATGGTGATATGCTAGGTTGGATGAACCCTTTTGCAGCATCTCCTCAATTTGCATCTTACACTCCTCCAACTCATGAGGTGATAGGTGATATGGGGCCTTACAAGGAGGTGTCTTTCTTGAGAGTGTTTCAATTTTATGATCTACTCTCCTTTTTGGTGGTATTCTTGAGGGTAGATCATTGAGAAAGACATCTTGAATCTCATCCATCACATCCTTTAATTTCTTAGGAATTTTTCCATTGAGTTGTGCACTCTAGATATCTCTTATTAGACCCATGAAACATCTATCAATCTTATAGCTAGCTACCGTCCTTATGACATAGAGAGGTAGTTCTTGCCTATGTGATTTTTCTTTAACCCCAATGATCAACCATTGGTTGATTCTCACTACTTTCTTCCTCCAATCTACCATAGGGTTGTAATGTTATGTCCATGGTATGCCTAAGATTACATCATAACAAGCTAATTGTATCACTTGCTACTCAATTGCTTCCTGATATTCTCTTATCGAGAGTGTTACCCGTCTAGATAATGATTCAATCTTCTCTGTTTGCCCATTGGGTAACTCTACTTCTTTGCTCTCTCTCTCTCTCTTTAGATCCATTCCCAATCTTATTGCAGTAGAGCAAGACAAGAAATTCTCTATTGCTCTCGGATCTATTAATACTCTCACTTGATTGCCTTCTAGGACTCCATTGACGACAATCAATTGTGAAGTTGCCTTTTGAGACCTTTGTGTGCTCATCTTCTTCCTTCCCTTGCTTCTCTACTTCCTTATTGAGCTAGTAAAGCCACAAGGTACATTTCCTGGTGATCTTTGTTTTTCAAAGTGATTTCCACCTCCTCCTCTTCAATGTGTCTCTCCATGTTGTTCAAAGATTGCTTGTATGAAGGCCGAGGGCATCTAGGGAGATGAGCATAACAATTGGTAGATATGTGCTCAATACGGCCACAATTGTAACAACAACATTGTTCACCTCAAGTTCCTTCTCCTCATGGGACTCCATCTCTCTGTTCTTCTACCCGTCCATGCTCCCCTTGAAGCGGTCGTGCTCTTTGGTTTTGCAACAAAAGGTTGCCCAATTCCATTGGTACTAGTCCATCCATATGTGGCATTTTTACCTTATAATGTTGAGGTGGAACTACTCCTTCACCTCCACCCAATGCCCCAGCTATTCTCTACACACAAGCAATGGCCTCAAATACATTGCAAGGATTTTGCACCATGACTTCTTGGCAAATATGCTCCTTCAGCCCTCATTTGAAAATTTTGAGAGCCTCTACTAGACTCATGTCGATTATTGCGACTTGTAGATCCAGAAATACCTCCATATACTCTTGTACATTGTTTTTTTTCTCAATTCCATAGTTGGATTCGGGCCATCTACACAGAATCCATTGATTGGAAATTCTTCAACAATCCTTCTTGCATTGCTATTCTTGAGGATCGGGACTTGACTTTGTAATGCCTCCATGGTTATTTTAATCTCTCAAAATTCATTCAACTTCCCCTGCATTCCTTGCACCCTCTCTTGCAACTACGGATCCATGGTTCATGCAACACTCAATTGCTACTATCTACTTCAATAGAGAGTTAATATGATCACTCTGGAAGGTGCACAAACTATCGGGACTACCATTGAGACCTCAGAAGCTATCACTCATTGATAATACTCCTCACCAAAATTTCTAACTACAAAATCCCTAAACATCACTTTTGGTCTCACTAAATAATGAATTTCTACTTGAGTGTTGAAAGAAAGAGGATTTGGGACATTCACATCCATAACATTATAATAGAATATAGATTGTCAAATCTCACTCTTTGTCATATACCACCAAAGGTAGAATCACCGGGTTTGGTGAGTTCATTATTTTATCCATGAATTTTGCTCCAAAGTGATAAACCAACTATACTCTCATTTTCTCATGTTGGATGTACATAACCTTGATGTGGAATGGATTCAAGAATGGAAAGCTAGGTGTAGGAAATTGTCCTCTTGGTGCATCCATCCCATGCGCTCTCTAAAGCACTTCCCAAGTCTAGCAATTACTCTATGTTCTCCATCTCAAATTACTCGATTTCAATAGTTTGTGCTCTTCCAAGAAGAGTGATCCACTCTCTTGGACTAAAACACTTGCTTTGATATTATTCTAATACTCCAAAGACAATAGAAGAGAAAAAACACAGATTTCACACTCAATCATCCGATGCCCCAAAAGAGCACCTGTTCTTTATTATATTGACAAAGAGGATCTCCTCCAAGGAAGCTCCACCATAGGATTAGGCACATAGATAGGTGATATGTCAGCAAGCTCCACCCTTGGATTATTTACTTGGATGGGTGACATGTCGGTCTTGCTCCTATTTGGTTGGTCAAATAAGCTTTGACTAGAGTGAATTTTTTAGAGAATCTTCCTATTGGAATCTCAAAATCACGTGGGTGAGGTACCATTGGAAAGCTCTCAATGAGACAAAGCAAAGGGAAGGAAGGAAAGCCTTTCTTCTATTGGAGTGGAATCAATATCTTTTTGAGGTCTAATTCATCCGTTTAGACCTCCAAAATTGCTTTTAAAGATTTCAAGCATATTTAAGTTCTTACTCTATTAATAGAAGTCCCCTTTTGGTGATACCTCTTTGTGATCTATTTAGTCCATCATGTGTAATATCTTTTGAGATGTTATCTAAAAAATTCTCACTTTTAAATTATATGTCTAGCTATTGATTCTAAGGTTTTCATGTCTATTTTGGTTTCTGCACTATTAATAGAAATACTTTTTTGGTGATATTTCTATCTGATCTATTTTATCCATCATATATAACATCATTCCAGATATTACCAAACCTAATTTTACATCAAGATCATATGGCTAACTCTTGGTATTACAGCTATACAAATCACATCATGACAACAATGCCAAAAGGAGTCTCTCCACCAAAGAAAGGTTTGTTTTGTCTACTGTTGAGGACACTCTATCGCCTCAAATAGTCCTCCCATGAATGGTTCAAGGGAATCAATGCTTTTTTGCTCTCATTGGGCTTCACTAGTTCTAAAGCGTGCAAAAATGTATATTTCATGGACCTTCCCTTTGAGTTTGCAATGCTCAGCCTTTATGTCAATGATGTTTTAATTACAAGCAGCAGTTTAGACTTAATGAGTCACATTAAGTGCAAACTCAGCTCTCAATTTTGGAGGACTGATCTTCACAAAGTACATCACCTACTCAGCTTCCAGGAGACATCCTACAGAGTTCAAGGCTGGCTGCAAATTTCTCATCCACTCTACTTTCAACAAAAACTTGTTGAGTATGATTTCCAAGATTCTAGACCAGTTTCAACTCCAATTCTTCTACGCCTACAACTTTCTGTTCCAGATGGCCCCAAGACTCCTCAAGAAGTAGCTGAGTGCACTAAGTTTTCATATCCTAATGCAGTTGGTTCTCTTAACTGGGCTTGAATTTGTATGAGACCAGACATGACGCTTGCTGTCAACACTCTTGCTCAACACATGCACAAACCAGGCCCTACTCACATTCAGGCATGTAAACATGTATTTTAGTATCTGAAAGGCTCCACCAACTTCTACCTTGAGTATCGACAGGACAGCATCCCTCAACCTCTCTATGGATCAAGCGATGGTGACCGGGCAGGAGAGATTGATCGGCAAGAGTTTACATTCGGTTACTGTTTCATTTTGTCTCCCGGTGTCATCAGTTGTGGATCTTCTCAACAGAAGTCTTAAGCTTTATCCAGCACCGAGTAGGAATACATGGCAATGAACAATGCAGCTTCTGAAGCGATTTGGATTTGTCACATGTTACACGATGCGAAGTTTGACATATCAGCTCCAACAGTCATATATTGTGACAACCAATCAGCTATTGCCCTTGTGGACTCTATGAAGCTCCACCCGCGTACTAAACATATAGCTGTCAGGTTTCATTTCATTAACCAACTTGCAGCTAATAATAAGTTAGAACCTTAGATCTTATTCACTTAAGGGGGAGTTTAAGAACCAGATTATAAGTTAACTGGTTAGGTATGATAACTCTAGCCTTATCGCTAGTTCTATCTAACCTGAGAACTAGGTTACCATAGTTACCACAGAATAACTGCCTACAGCAGTTGAGCGTTCCATGACAGGAGCAGAACACTCATGTAAAGACATCTATCTAGCCACAAAGCTAAGACAGTGTATTTTGATACTTAGTAAAGAGTTGTGCCTATGAATTGTAGGCTCCCTCTCAACCTCTGTGCACAGAACTTTCCTATAACCGTGTGTGTCTAGTTCATGTTTTCTCTTGCCAGATCAGGCAACTGTCCGGATGTTGATGTCCTACCTACACCACGTTCTGCCTGGCCCACTTGACTAGTTTTCATAATGTTAACGTGTGTTAGATTGCTTCTCGATAGATAGAACTCCCGAAACTTCTCAATATAATTGAGTTCAAATCCCAATGTTCAGACGTCAAAACTGTAGCTTATTCTGCTTTCGGAAGCATAAGGATACTCTTGCAATTGCGGACTCACTGCTTACTAGAATAGGTTCAGTGCACGTTTGGTCTCTTCGGCTACGCGTAATTCTACATCCAGTAATCGTCGCCCTCTTTTGCAAGAAAAGGCTTGAAACGATGAGACGCTTGAGGAGCACTCTTCTGTAATTGTTTAAGCAGAAGCTATGGCAGATGGTAATGAAAGTAGGAGCTGAAAGCATGGTGTCCTGGATCAAAGGAGTTGTCAAAGGCTCCAACAATCAAGGCAACCAGCAACAGCCATGACGGGGAACGCACCAACCAGAATTCTCTACAGATTCTTTGGATATATATCATGCAATATCCACTATCTATCAACGACTTCTGGTGTTGCAATTGGTAGCAATAATTCTCCTCAACGACAAGATGATGCCTAAGACGTGAACATCCCATCGGGATCCGATGTTTGACTCTGAATCAAGGTGACTACAGTATTACGCTCTCAAACTTAGCTCACTAACCGTCGAAGGCATGGAAAATTCCTGGATGCATACTGATGTAGCAATATGTTGCGAATAGATCAAAGCACGTACGCTCAACGGTCCGAACCGTTGTTCTGGTCAGGAATCCAAACTTTGAAGGTAACACCGTGAAAATTATTTCTGTCCTATTCGAAAATGACATCACATTGGAAAAGAGAAATCTATGATGCTCTCAAACGTGTATGGAATATTCAAGATTAAATTTTTATCAAATACAGTTTATTTAATCTTAAGATTTTGCGTTCTACTAATGAAATTTATGGAACGTGCGCATTATTACACAAAAATAATTGAGATTCTTTAACCAGAATTAAAGTGATATTTCATTATAGTTATGTTAGCGACTCGTCATTTCTAAATCATAACATGTATTACATGGCTTAAAAGGAAATCGAGAAAGCGAATTCCATATATATACGGAATTCAGAATGCAAGACCACTCCAAAGATATCTGTCGTTCAGAATTGTTATCAACTCGCGCATCGTGTGTTGGACGATGTAAAATGGTAACTTCCCGCGGTTGCTCTATTTTTGTGTTTTCGCCCTGAAAAGCATCATCCAATTTGAACGTAAAACAAGAGAGTCTATATTAATGTTCTTGAAAATACACAAAAATTATAAGCAGACTGTGTTATAGCATCGCATCTTTTGGATTAATTTCCAAAGTTATAGAAAATTATGGTATATTATCAAATGTTTTTCAATTTATCTTCTATAATTATAAAACGACCATGTCATATTATCTAATTTATTTAACTTCCAAAATTTGGTCGAGAAGACGCGCGTATGACTGTACAGAATAAAACTCGGGGAGGTGAAATCTATTGAATAGAATATATGCTTACACTTTCATAAAAAATTTAAGAGTTATCAACATATCATTACGTATATTTTACTTCTATTTACTTATTTGGATGACTGATTAATGTCATGGATAGCACTTGAGTGTGTTATAAATGGATTCAGTATTTTGCATTCCTTTGTTAATTATTTATGTCATTTCGCTATTGCTTTGGTAAAGATGCATGTTCTCGGATTTAAGCTTGACAATACATTAGAATAATATTTATTCATACTAGTTATTTTCTCCATAAAATCCATTAATGAAGTACTGCCTAGTTTTAGTTCATCTATTTTCATCTCATCACTCACGTACGAATCTGTTGTTATTAGATGCAGCAAAAGTTCATATAAATTGTTGCAGTTTTTGAAGGATAAAGGATAATTACACATCATACCCATTAGAGATATAGTATTTGTGATGAATATACTCCTTTGATAACGCAAAAGAATGGATGTTCCATTTTTGACGGGCTGATACTATGTGTTGCCGATAAACAAGAGTTAAAAGATGTCTCATTTGGAGGGAATGATACCATATGTTACAGATAAACAAGAGTTAAAATAAACTTGTATATAGCCAAAGGCAATCCAGTGATAGTAGGGGAATGTTTTGTTACAAATAGTGTAATTCAAATCTTCAAAGAGAGTGATTATTCACCTGCGCGACAAAGGAATGATAGAAGCAAAAGTCTTCAAGCATAGAGTATGTAATGAAATCGTCTTTGTTTCCTCTGTATTTATAAAGAGATATCGATATAGTATCTGCATGTAAAGATTGACCGAGAGGTTAGAATACTATGTCTGCAATAAGGAAATGAAGATAATAATATTATTTCCATTCCTTTATTTTGTAATTTATTCTAAACAATGGGTGATGAACGTTGGTACAGTCTTTAGGACAGCAATCACCCTAGGCCTTAGATGATGCTTTTTCAGATACTTAGCAATATGTAGACTGTTGACTAAAATCACTTTAACATTCTGTATGCAACAAGATGAATTTATCATGTGGATGCTATTGGTACGTAGCTCTATTTTAACTTTAAGTTTTATACTTATTTGGTTTGACCGGTCTTCCAATCCTTCTGGTAATCTGGAATTTATATGTTTATTAATCTGGATCTCTTAGTGGTTCTTTAATACTCTACCATTCCTATCTTTACTGTTATCTCATGTGTGTAAATATCGGATCTCTTGGTGTTTTTCTATACACTCTTCTACCATCGTTAGCAAGATTCAGAGAGTTCAGATTTTATTCCTAGCATAGCCTGACAGCCTATCATAAGGTCACTTGCCATTAACCAAGAATGAGCGCAGAGATGGACTTAGCATGACCCAAACTTTAGCACTTCCGACTTAACGGGACCTCAAGTTTTGAGAGCGATAACAATTTCGGACATAACTAGATATGAAGTTGGCAGAAAGACTTAACACTTTGAGAGAAAGAAGCTACCGAGTAGGATAACAAGAAGGATGGAAGACCCCATCAACTTCCGGCATAATTAGCATAATATGGCTTTTTGTAATGTCCATTTAGCATTTTGCAATGTCCACTATTTGGAAGTTCCTCACTTAGCTTTTACTCCTAATTTTGTTTCCTCTCCGTAATCTTTATAAGTTCTCCTCTTTAAGCAACTGGATGTTTAAACATCCTAATGAGTGTAGTGTCCGGTACAAGAACTATAAATGGGTAAATTTAATACCGATTAGATCGTTTAACCATAATATAAACACATGCCACGTACACATAACATGGATGGTGGGAGGTGTATTTATGGAGACTAGTTGGGTGCCTCTGCGATGCATGGGCCAGTTACTTGACGGAGTGGCATAATTTCTTATAATATATGTTATTTTTTTATGTATAATTTATTTGAAACTATTAATATGAAAGTTAACCTAAAAGATTAGGTTAGTCTTAATATTACAATATTTGATTCATCCAACTTGAAAAGCTTCCATATTTAAAAGAAAACATCATATTTAAGTAAACAATTGTTTTATTGAAAAGATGAAAGCACATTTTGGCAATAGCTTTGTAGAAGTAATTTTGAAAGAAAAACTTTTTAAGGACTATCTAAGAAAAGAATATCTACCAAAATGGTAACATTAAAGTTGAGAACTAAACTGACTTAAGTCTAAATTACAGCTAGTGCTCCTCAACAGTTACTTCGTCACGTTAGTATAGCTCTAAATGTGAGCAATACAACTTAGAAGAGACTGTGATAAATTATGTTTAAATGTCTGTAGTCCTTTCGATTCTATCCAAATTTATTCTGGGGACCATGATAAATCCCTTAGCTTTAAGCCTATGTTCATGCTATGAAAATTGGAAATAATACATAGGACTCATCTTTTCTTTTAAGTAGTTCTCCTAAACTTTGACTGTAATCTAGGGCTTAGTTTAGAGTTTGGGTTTGTAGGGTTTAGCATAAGTAAAAGTTATTATTATTGAATAGACATATAACATAATTGATTGACAGTAGAGATGTTTGTTCGATGAGTCTAGATCGAGGGGAGAAAGCTTTGGCTCCTCGTATTGACAAAGGAAAATCTACTCTAAATATTATTGAGGGGGAGATTAATTATGATGGTTTTCATGATGAGTCACTAGGAGGTGCTCCTATAGAGGAGCAAGTTCCCCAAATTGAGGAATTACAAGGGTGTGAGGAGATTGGTGAACCTCTACACCTGTCAACACAAGAAGATCAAGCAGAGTCATCAACAAGGAGGACGTCTGGACATTCTATTTGTGCTCCTGAATGATTTGGCAAATGGGTTGATTCAACACAATTAAGAGATGAGGATATCTCTCTTGATGATGGTGATATAGTTTTGATTTTGGAAAAAGGGGAACCTTCTTCACAATGAGACTCTAGCTTTGATGGATGTGATATCTATAGCTTTATATCTTTTGTGTGAGAACTTTCATGACCAAATTAGCGGAGAAACCTAAGAAGAGTTTCTTATAATAGAAATCATTACGTATATCAGAATATTAAAGTGCCATGATATAAATAGATGGTAGGCACATATAACATGGATGGAAAACTTGGCTGTCTATAGATTATACAAGGAGATTACAGGCATTGAGAGATTATCAATCAAGCAATTTTACGTCAAAAGATTGGGATTAGTTAAGTAGGATCAATATAACTCACGTAGGTTTATTTTTAGTTTTTTCCCTTCTAATTAGTTCTGGTAGGGTCATTAGTGACCCGGGATTAAGCATGTTTGCTCACTTCACGTCAAGTTTCCCTAGCAGCTCGTATAAGAAAGTGCAATTCTTCCATATTTAGTGAGTGCCAGTGGGAACGTGCAAAGGCTTTGAGAAAATAAAAGAGAATTTATTTTTCTGTATGCATTCCTTTCCATTGTTTTTTTTATTTGGGATTTTTTAAGGGACGATAACAACTTGATAAAACAAAATGAAGGAAAATTTACTATATATTAAATTATAGATGGCTGATTGTATTATTAATTATTTTTTCATTTTGGACTTCTTTCAATTTTTTGTGTGAAAGAATAACTTGAGAATAAAAGGTGCATGAAATTATCTTACATATTAAATGACTGATTTTATTCTTAGACTAGATGAATAATAAAGAGATCTTGTGTGTTAATAAAAAAGACTCAAGATGTATTTAGGATCAAACTAAAAGTATGGTTGTAGTCTAGGTGGGTGACTTGTCATCATTTGCAACGTTTATTGTAAACACTTCATCCCTACTCTGCTCAATTAAAGTAAGTACAGTGCTCAGATTTATGGCAAAATCAAGTCCATGAAACATGATCAGCTTCAATATGTTCATCTTAAGTGCACGGCCTATTAGTTTGCCACATATAGTTCTAGATTTGGAAATTTGAGAAAGTTTGGATAATTTCTACTGCACCAATTGAGGATGTCTTCTACATTTATTTATTTTTCAAGCCACCCAAGGAGATGCACCCCATGGAAGGAAGTGATGACAACTTGTTCTCCTATTAACTATTGGAGAAGGATTCTTATTATGTACTATAAAGTCAATAAGTCTAAGACACATTGATAATATGATAGTATATAGGATCTATTTTATATCATAGTATTTCATTAAATCATAATATATACATAGCTGTTTTTGCTATATTTTGAATTTATATAGTATCTATTATATTTTATTGAACGTAGATAGAGAGATCATTCTTAGATCCTTTGATTCAATACTAAGTTTATTATTTTTTCTCTGTTTCTATCTCATCATATCTTATATTTTTTATATTAAGATGGACAGGCCATGCCCATGATACACAAGATAACCCAAAGTAGTGATGAAGATGCTTCAACATCTCCTAAGGCAAAATTGGGTATGGTGCAAAGAAAGCCTTGATACACTCTTCACTTTTGACTTCAAGAACTAGATTTCAAATGTGATATTTGAAATGATGTGAATTGTAACCTTATCACTTAATCAAATAAAAGGAGTCCAAATAATGAAAGAGAAAAATTAAAGGAATCCAATATGGATGATTTCTATGATAGTTTTGGTTGATGAAGAAAAATATGATGATGAAGGTTAAAAAGTGTACACAGAAAAATATCTCTAAGATTAGTTTAAATCATTTATAGAGTATGTGAATGTAGTTTTGATCATATGAATCATAATATTTTTTATTAGTACATTGAATTTCTTGGTGTAATTCTTATTATGTCATGGTTGTATTATATTATAATATAGATTTTAAATTACAGTTGATTCTATGATGTTGATTCTATGATATATTTGTGATTTATATTATAATTCAGTCAAGTTATGCTATAGATTTCTGATTTGTGTTAAGATTTTGTTGTGTTTTTTATGCATTTCTAGGTTTTATTTGATTCATTGAGTCATTAGTTCTTCTCCAAAAAATCATCTACATTATTAAAGATGATGATGATAAAGACAATAATGATCTTACAGACCACAAGGATTGAGGCAAAGACACAACTCATCACAACCCATATAAGAAAGCATTTGATATATTAGGTATAATGATGGATCAGGAGATGAGAGTAATAAATCAAAGGATTTTTTTTCTTTGAAGATGAATCAAATAAAGCAAATTCCATATTTTATGAACCATGTTTTGTTATTAACTTCATTGCTTGTAGATTCTTTTGTTAAATTCAATTTTGTCATGATTTTTCCATGAGTTGGATTATGACATAACTCTAAGTTTTTAATTTCTGTAATGATGCTATTATAAACTCTATTGAATTATGGTTTAATGCACTTCCAGTTTTATTTCAAGATTATGTTATAAGTTTATTTCATCATATTGCAAATCCAATTTGATAATACACAGGTTAAACATTCACCATGGTCTACACAGGAAGATATATGGTTCACATCATTGAGGCTATGTCCACAAGAACACACAAAAATAGCATTTCTGATCATCAAAGTAATGTGTCACCAAGAGCTCCTATTAGCCCACACATATAGTAGTCCAGCCCTAGACTTATTATCACAATCAGGCTAACTTGAGTTACTCCAGACTTGAGTTAACTCTTAACAATCTCCCCCTTGACTCCTATCTTGGGGTCCTTAATCTCTATAACCTATATGATTACTCTGTAGGAAGTCCTAGAAGGAGGCCTAACATAGGTCACTCTACAAACTAGAGTTAAGTAGAACTAAGCTGTAGCTCAAACAGGATAGAGTAAAATCATATATAGAGATAACACAACTACTAATCTACTCTACTTGTGCCCATATGCAACACTTGCAGTTTGACATGATGTCTCAAAAAACTTTCCAAAGATATCACTTTTGTAAAAGCATCAGCAAGATTGAGTTTACCGTCAACCTTGACTAACTCAATCATATTATCAGACACAGCCTGTCTGAAAAAATGATACCTGATGTCAATGTGATTCACTCTACTGTTCATTACCTGATTCATAACTAGATGTAAAGCACTTTGGCTATCACAATGTCATGAGTCAATCCCATCTCTATGATAAGCCTGTCCAACCAGATTGCTTCCTTCACTACTTCGGCTGCTGCTACATACTCAACTTTTGTATTAGACCGAGCTACGCACTTCTACACTATAGATCTCCAACTTATGCATCCACCTCCAAGTGTGAACACATACCCCATCATAGATTTCCTCCCATCCCATGTAACCTTGAGATATTTGAGGATCCACTTCATAGCTTCCTCAATGTATCCTCCTTGGATCTGCTAGTCTTGCCCATAGCTAGAGCAATGTCAAGCCTAGTGAGTGAGACTTCCCATTGCCTTGTCATAGGGGATCTTGGGCATCAAACCTTTCTCCATGACATATTTTGAGCAAAGAGTTGATGAAAGCTTGAAGTGAGGAGCTAAAGGAGTGGAGTACTCACCGACTTGCAATTTTCCATGTTAAATTTTGCAAGTACCTTTCTAGCATACTTTCCTTGGGTTAACCACAACTTTCTATCCTCCTAGTTTCATTGGATCTTCATCCCCAAAATCCTCCTTGCTGTACCAAGATCTTTCATTCTAAATTTGGAACTCAAGAGAGCTTTGAGCTTATCGATAGCATATCTGTCCCTAATTGCAATAAGCATGTCATCCACATAGAGTACCATAATAGTGAAGCCAAAGACTTCACTACTCACCTTTTTCATGTATACACAGGGATCAAACACACTTCGTTTAAATCCTTATGACCTCATAAAATCATCAAACTGTTTGTTCCATTGTCTAGGGGCTTGCTTCAATCCATATAAGGATTTCAGCAACCTACAACCATATCCTCTTGGCTTTTCTTCACAAAACCCATAAGCTGTCTCATGAAGATCAACGCATCTAAATTGCCATAGAGGAAAGGAGTGACAACATCCATTTGATCTAAGATAAGACCAAAGTAAGTCACAAGTACACGCAATAAGCAAATAGTGGCATACTTAGCAATTGAAGAGTAGACCTCATTGTAATCCATACCTTTTTCTTGTGTGAAGCCCTTGGCCACCAACTTTTCCTTGTAGATCTTCTTTTCTTCATTGGTGGGGCTATCTTTCAATTTGTAAACCCACTTACTATCCACCAGTTGTTGATGTTTTGGAAGCTTCACTAACTTCCAAGTCTTGTTGTCAATCAATGATTGCATCTCTCTCTGCATTGCAGCATTCCACTAAGCTTATCCATTGAAGCTAGAGCCTCATTGTTTGAAGAAGGTTCCCCTTCTTCCAAGATCAAAGCTATACCATCATCATCATCAAGAGAGATATCCTCATCTCCTAATTGTGTTGAATGAGCCCATTTGCCAAATTGTTCAAGAGCACAAAAAGAACATCTAGATGTCCTCCTTGTTGATGACTCTGCTTGATATTCTTGTGTTGACAAGTGTTGAGGTTCACCAGTCTGCTCACATTCTTGTAGTTCCTCAATTTGGGGAACTTGTTCCTCTATGGGAGCACCTCCTTGTGACTCATCATGAAAACCATCATAATTAATCTCCCCCTCAACGATATTTAGAGGAGATTTTCCCTTGTTAGTATGAGGAGCCAAAGCTTTCTCCCCCTTGGTCGAGGATCTAGACTCATTGAATGAAACATTCCTACTGATAATCAATTTACAGGCGAGGGGATCCCAGAACCTGTAACCCTTCACACCACTCTGGTAGCCAAGAAAAATACATTTCTTATAAGTAAGATCTAGCTTGGATCTACTGTCCTTGGGTATGAGAGGACGTGCATTACATCCAAAGACTACTAAATGATTGTAATCTGCAGGCCGTCCGTGCCTCATCTCAGATGGTGTCATGTAATGAATTGCACCAGAAGGAGAAAGATTTACTAAGTAAGTTGAAGTGTGATAGCTTCAGCCCAAAACACATGTGATAAACTTGATTGGCTCAACATACTCCTCATCCGCTTTAATAATGTTTGATTGAGCCTCTTAGCAACACCATTCTACTGTGGAGTATATTATGTAGTGAGATGGTGAGTTATCCCCTCTTGTTGACAATACACCTCAAATTCTCTAGAAGTGTATTCCTTGCCATTATTTGATTGCAGAAATCTCACTTTCTTACCAGTTTAAGTCTCAACTTGGGTTTTCCACTTCTTGAAATTGACAAAGACCTCAGACTTCTGATGTAGGAAATAAATCCATACAAACCTTGAATAATCATTGATGAAAGATACAGAGTATTGCTTTCCAGAATGTAAGGGAGTAGAGGATGTGCCCCACACATCACTATGTATATAGTCAAGAATTTCTTTGGAACTATGAGTTCCAACACCAAAAGCAGTTCAATGTTGCTTCCCTAGTACAAAATGCTCACAAAATTCTATACTACTAGACCGTAGTGTAGAAACAACGCCTTTCTTGCAAAGAATAGACATGCTCTACTCACTAATGTGACCTAGCCTTAATGCCACAAGTAGTCAATCATATCATGAGATCTAGTAGCATGAGCTTCTCCACAAATAGTGTTGCACTCTAGCACATAAAGATTCTTGTGCCTATTACCCTTCAAAATGACTTTTCTCTTAGCCATGACTCAAAGTACACCATCAACTACTTCCCATTGATGACCATTTGTGTCTAACATGCCAAGAGATATCAAGTTCTTCCTCATGTTAGGGATATGTCTGGCATTAGTCAATGTGCACACAAGACCATCAAACATTTGAATCTTAACAGATCCAATGCCTACAATTCGACAAGGGTGATCATTCCCCATCAAAATTGGACCATTTGAAATCGAGTAAGAACTAAAGAACTCTCTTCTTTAACACATATGGTATGAACAAGCAAAATCTAGAATCCATTCATCTCCTCTTTGTTGTAAAGAAGTGCAAAGGGCATACCGTTGGCATCATAGAGCATAGTCATCTTCAAGCAGGTCATCCTCTTCTTCTTGCTTGTTGTCTTTTGCCACATTTTCTAAAGAAGGCACGACTACTTTGCCTCAACAATATCTCTTGAGATGGCCAGCTTTGCCACACTTCCAATAGAGCATGGTCTTACGGTCTTGGGATCTCCCCCTAGACCAAGATCTAGTTTTAGATCTCTGAGTCCTTCCACGATTGACATTCAACACTGTTCCTGAACGAGTCAAGGGTTGAGAAGGCAGCATCATCTTCTCTTGAAGATCATCTGTTAATAGAGCACTCACCACCTCATTCTAGGTGATGGTTTTCCAATTGTGATGTAATAACACTCATGACAAGGACTGGTAGGACATAGGGAGAGAACTCAACAAGTGGATGGCCTTTCTCTCATCACTCACGTCCTCTCCAGGATTCTGCAAGTCCATAACAAGATCATTGAAGGCATCAATATGATCTTGTATCTTGGTCCCATTGTCCTTCACCTTGAAGCTCATCAGCTTCAAGGATGTTTAGGGAAGATTTGGCAACTCTTTCTGATGGTACTTCTGTTGTAGCTCATAAAAAGATTAATGCAGTCCTTGTACTCACCCAGCTGCTTTATGACATATGGCTACAGATGTAAAACCACTGTGTGTATAGCTATGTCCTGCATGTCATTCCAATCATCCTCTAATACCAAATCGGTCTTGGGTCTTAGCAATTTCTCAAAACTGTTGGCCTTGAGCATACCTTTCACCTGATGATCCCATAGGAGATGATTGGAGCATCCATCGTTCTTGGCAATGTCAAATTTGGCTCCTCCAGTCTTCATGACTGCCATCTCCAAACTCGCACCTCAAAGCTTGTTCTCAAACGTGATTCAATTCAATACCTTACAAGGTCTTTCCTAAATTTGTGAAAGTAGCCATGAAGAGACTTGCTCAAGAAGGACTCCCTTCTATGAACAGTTTTTGAAAGTAAAGCTCAACTTATCTTGGAGTCAGCGTGCTTTCCAAGCACAATTGAAACTAGCAGAACCAAAATGGCTTGATATAGTAATTGGGCAATGGACAAACCAGCTCAGCTCTTGTACACTTTAAAACTCACTACAGATCCTACTCCTTCTGTTCCGGATCAAAGAATCATGAATTACTATGGGAACTCTGGCTATCCCCATCCTCAGCAGCAGTAGCAACAAAGCGATTATTACAATTCTGGGACTCCTTCCTATGCAGCATCTGTTTCAGATCAGCCAGGTCAACACTCCCAATCCCAAGTAAAGCTCCAGCAAAGCCAGACAAATTTTCATTGTCGAGTATGGGATATGTACTTAGGGTCTTGGCAAGGGCAGCAGAATCAACAGCAGCAGTCGCAGCAACAACAACATCAGCAGCCAGAGTTTGTGGGGCAAGGCCACAAGAATCCCAAAGTGTACAAAGGTTTAGCACTGCAGATTGATTGTCTTGAATCAATACAGTTCAGCCAAGTTTATACTGTCTAACTTTGTAACCATTTTACAGTTCTTCACTAGTTAGAGTTCCTCTACCAAACTTGTGATTTTTGATAATATGGCTGTCTGCACTTGCAGACACAAACCTGGCTGCATGGAGCAACAATTCACTGCTTCAATAGCTTCTGCCAGATGACCTTCTGCCGGTCGCCACAGCTCGTGCAACATATTCTCTAGGGTGAACATAGAGAGATCACCACCAACGAGGTTTCGTGTCTTGTTAGGGACTGGAAATCATTGCAGATTGAGCTTGGGTGGTGTGGGAAGCTGACAGAGGACAAAATTGCATGCCTTGAAAGAGCTTGGGGGCTCCTACAAGGTGAGCAGGCAAAGAGCAAGCATGAGCTGATTGGGTTTCTTGTGCTTGCGTGGGAGATTCTCTCTGGAAATCAAAGCAATGAGAAGGTTTTCAATGAAGGTGGTGAAAAAATGCACATGAAGCTCCAGATGAGAGAATTCACACAGCCACATTCCACTATATAATCTTCTGCAAAGTTCTAGACAACCATGGACAGACAGGGAAGAGTTTTCCTCTTGATTTACCACTCTCCTCTCTTTCCTCTTCCTCTCCTTTTCCTAACTATTTACACCACCTGATCCACTCTCACCGCATCATTATTTCCACAAATCCAATCCCCAGACTTCCAGCCTTGATGAGAACCAACACCAGCTCCACCACTTTGCAATCAAAATCTGTGCACTATCTACACCCACACTGTGATCCACCCTTCCAAACTCCTGACCAATCTCTCCTTCGTCTACTTTTCCTTCCTGCTCTTGCTGCTGCTTTCACCACATGGCCAACTCTTCAATCCCCATACCTTCACAAGCCACGCGCCTCTTCACAGCCAAAATCCCGGTCAAAGAACAGACAGAGTCAACTAGTAGAGGAGCAGGAGATGAGAAAAGGAAACCGGATTTTACTTCACTTGACCGGTTGATAGATCAATGGACTGATCATGGAGAATCTTACAACATTGCACATTTTCAACCATTTTGCTCTGATACCAAGTGCAAATCCAATTCGATAATACACAGGTCAAGCATTCACCATGGTCTACACAAGAAGATATGTGGTTCACCTCATTGAGGCTACGTCCACGTGAACACACAAAAATAGCATTTCTTATCATCAAAGTAATGTGCCATCAAGAGCTCCTATTAGTCTGCACATATAGTAGTCCAGCCCTAGACTTACTATCACAATCAAGATAACTTGAGTTAACTCCTAACACATATTGTTATATCAGGCAAATTATCATAAATAAGAAAAAGAACTAGAGGAATTGAAA
Organism: Lunularia cruciata; assembly: GCA_948567375.1. Taxonomy (NCBI): domain Eukaryota; kingdom Viridiplantae; phylum Streptophyta; class Marchantiopsida; order Lunulariales; family Lunulariaceae; genus Lunularia; species Lunularia cruciata. The sequence continues at coordinate 12,143,200 of OX419757.1, read as the reverse complement.
ATAAATAAAAAGTTGAAGGAATTCAAAAACTGGACAAATAAACAAGTCAATGTTTACCTATCTATATTTTGTGAAGAAGTTAACAACTGTACATCATAAATAAAGATCATGCTTAGAATGTAATCTTATGATGAATTATTTGTACTTATTATGTTATGGAATTCTTTATTTGAATAGGTGAAGGAAATGAATCAATAAAGATGGAAGAAATCTTGAAGATATTCATCAATCAGGCAATGAAGAACTTAACTGATCCACCTAAAATTCCTTCAAGAGGTAGTAATCTTACATGAAAAGTCATGCTTGTGTTGTAATTATATCATGCATGAATAGTTCACACATAGTTATATTAATGTAATTTCTTTTGAATAGGTAAAGGAAGTGATCAAGGTTGACTCCTCATGACAAAGAGCGACATGTATTTTGTTGTTACTTGTGGAGGAAGGACATAATTGCCAAGGTTTTTGCTTTCAAATTTTTCCTATCAAAATTTTTTTTTTCTCTAACAGTCCCTTAGGGCCTTTTCTTTTGGGTTTTTACCTGTCAGAAAATAAAAGTACCCTAAGGTCCTTGGCTCAGAGACTGAGGTGAGACTAGCTGCCGTGGACGGAGCTAGTCTCACCAGATGAATTCTCAGCTTGAGGATCCGAGCCATCCTATCTTACGCATATCTTGCTCATCCGACATGGCATGAAAAAGTGCTGTGAAGTAAGCGTGATTCATTAAATGAAAGACGCTAACAGATTAGTTGGAAACGCTGCAAGCAAAATCCAAGTTCGTAGGAATCTTATCTGGTCGAGTATCGCTGTTCGTGAAAGCCGCCTTATATCTAAAGAATTGGATTCGGAACAATTCCGCCATTTGAAAGCAGTAAAACAAATATTAATGAGAAAATGAGTCTTGCAAGAAAAATTTCTTACTAAACATCAATAAGAGCTCAAATTTCATTGCACGATAATAATAAAAATGTATCTTTTTAACATATTTTATGATTTTTGCCATGATTTATTCCCTTCACTTCCAAGATACTTAGATATCGCTTTTTCCTTCTGAGTTCACTCAGGTTATTCTTGATCAAGGTGGAGTGCTGAAGGGGTCTTTGATATATATATATATATATTCATTTTATTTAGAGGGAGAGAAAATTTTCGTAGCCATGACTTTACACTATAGATGATATGATGTTGGTTTTTAAATCATTTGAATTTAATCTTCACTTGTTAAAATGGTGGTTTTTAATCGTACCAAATGAATTTTTTATATCCAAGAATTGTACTCCTTTGGATCATAATGATACTGTATGTTTTGCTTTAGTCTATTAATATAAGTCATAATTTGGTGCACTTTTTTCATAAGATTTAGATCTATACTTAACTTGCGTCTATATTGTGCTTATGAAGTAAAAATCAATATCATAACCATAATTAAAAGTGCATTCTAAGTGGATGATATAATTAAAATACATTTTTATAATTAGATTTTATGATTGACTGAGTGAGTTATGATTGCTTACACCATAAGTTAAAAGTCTACGTGGTCGCCTTATTCTCTAAGTTAAAATTAAAACAAATCATAACCAGAACAAAAACCTATGATTGAGTGGCTGAGTTATGATTGCCTCCCCCACAAGTAAAACTATAATATCTTTATCAGATGATGCTTATTATTGTTTGCATCTCGACTTCAAATCATCAAAGATTCTGATATCTAAAATTAGAGGGCTTGAAGTGCTAGGACAGTCGCTACAATGAATGGCCAGCTATGAGGTGGTGCACCCTGAAAGTTTTTACTGATGTGCTTAAAATTTTACATAAGTGATTTAAACATTTTAAAAAGTTAATTGCAAGAAGAAGTATCATATTTTCATAACTAAAATTGAAATAATTGCAATAATAATCAGAATCAAATTCATAAGATACATGTTTTTATAATAAATCCTCAACTTACTCAACTTTTCATATAATTCATGATTTTCTCTAATATACTCTTTGATAAGTTTGGATGCAGAAATTGTGCGTATTTTTATTAAACTCTGAAAGTAAAATAAAATCCATAATTATAATTACAGACTGATCTGATAATGATGTAATCAGCTTCTTTCTGAAATTTGGAATCTTATTCAAACCAATGTAATCTACAAGAGATCTATGTTTCTCTTTTGATGTTTGAACATAAGATCTTGGGATAGAATATGTTTTCATAGTTTTAAACTTCTTTGCTCTTTTTAATGTCTATAAGGGTGAGAACAATAACATATTGCTCACCTATTAGATGTGTTAAATTTGTTAAGATTAATTCTTGTCTCAATCTTGATGGAGACTTGTACAAGTTGGTAACTAACAAACTTGAATTAGATGTAGTTCTTCTATGTTTTAAAGGCACTCAAAATGATGGTATAAATCTAGAATCCCTAATGATATTTTTCAACAAGCTAATTTTACTTAGAAATCTGAAAAATACTAGAGGTATAAGATATATAGTTGGTATATTCTCATATTTTGTACTAATTCGTAGTTCAGATAAAACTATAAACTAGTAAAAATGAGCGTCTTTAGGAGCAGTAGACAAGATGAGTGAAGCTTCCTCAATCAAGTTATTGGATCCTTTTTCTAAAACATTCAACTTTCAATATCTTTCTCCTTATCCTACATAATAAATAAGATATTCTTGATAAACTAATATCATGAAAGACTTAACCATTAAGGTTTTTCTTTATATATATATATATATATATATATATATATATATATATATATATATATATATATATATATATATTAGTTTGTATTATTTCTTATATCTCATGATCAAGATAAGAATAATTCCCATTAAATATAGGATTGTTTTGAGTCTCAAATATATGCGGTAAGCTTGACTATCTTTCTTTCATATAGATGAACATATCAATAAGATAAGGTTACAATCATTTTTCATAATAATATTTGTATAATAATTTGATAGATATATAAAATATATATTTGAGAATGAAGTAATAAAGATTCTATGCTGTGTATAATATAATATACTAATCTTACTTGATCCTCTTGCTCCATGAATGTTAACCATTTAACCCTTTTCTCCTCTAGCTTGTGTTCTAAGAGTTTGCACCAATTGCATTGGATGATGATCTAGGATCATCATCCTCTACAATCTGCATATGTTTCCTTGTTCTGCCTATTTGCAAATACATGATAGAAAGTAATTATGAATTTTATATATGATATATTGGTATGTTTCATGTATTGTACTATAAACCAAGTCTTAATGTAGAAAATAAGGACAAAGAAAAGAAACTTGTGTATGTTATGTTATGCAAAGCTTTATATGCACTACATAATATTGTTTTTCATCTTTGATTTATATGCCCTACCTAGTAGTCTTTGTCATCTTTGAGGTTGATCTCTTATCCTTTTCACTTTCCTCTCAAATTATTGTCAAAAAATATAATAAATTACTACTAAAAATAAACTTGATAACTCAATCTGCTGCAAAATTTTCAATTCCAGTTCTTTTTTTTAATTCATTTTCATATATCCTATACCATGCTTTAATTGCAACATTTTTATTTGGTGTGCTCTTGGCATATCTTTGAGCAAAATTCATCCATTTTAGTTTTTTCTTATACAAAATAATACTAAAACAGATCTTCTTATAATTAAATATAATCATACAAAAAAATATTTATTACACTCACATAATTTCTTTGCAATTAAACATAATCATAATAAATGAATAAAAACTCATAAATTAATAATGATAATCTATTGGACTATTGAAAGTTGATAAATCATAAAAGCATTGGATGATATAGATTTGTATATACAATCATTATCATCCATTACATATATAATTGTTCTTTATACTTGGTTTGTTTCAATCATTACTATGACAACCACTTACTTGATGAAATTATGTTTCCAAACGTATTAAAGAAACTAATGAGAAACTTTAAAAACTGAAAGTATTTTACATTTTTTACTAGAAATATTGATGGATCATTTTACTTGAAAATTTACAATAAAAAATCCAATTTTTATACTAAGAAATATATGTCTTTGAGAAAGAAGGAGGCATTGTAGAAAAAACAAAGGATGTGAAAACCAGATCAAGCAATTTGAAAGCTTTAAAAGCTTTAGTTTTGCAATTGTATAATCAATTATGATTGAAGAGTGCTACTAAGAAGCAGAATATTGCAATGCAATTATTCTACAATATAAAAAAGCATGGAGACTTGGTTGACAATTTTTCTTCTAGTGTAAGTACCATGTGATTGGAAGAAATCATTTTATTACAATTAAATGGAAAATAAACCAATGTGAAGAAAGGAAACTGTGTCAAAAACATCTTCCAAATGAAATAAATTATTATAGAAATAAAAATATTTAAGTATGATTTTAAATAGTTCATATTTTATAAAAATAATTAATTTAATATTTAAATAAAAAATTTATGAGCAACGTATAACATGTATTGTCTTTGTCATGGTAATTATAAAGCAAGCAAAAATTGTTGGTCCATAGGATTTTGAATATTGAAAAAGGATTTTCTTAAATTTACAATTGATTCATTTATACAATGAGCTTTTGTTATTATCATTCCTCAAGATATCTTTCTAGATGATTCTTTTCATGTTGATAAAAATTTTTGTAAGAAGATTATTTATTATCATTATATGAAATATGCAATGAGAAGATCCTATTTCTTGTACATATCTCTAAAATCACTTTCATCCTTTGAGAATTTTGTCTCACAATAAAGATCATAAATATCATAAGAAGACAACCTGAGCTGCACAAGTATAATGATATTCTTTATTCCAAAGCCTAAATAGTGAGTTATTCAAAAATTTATATTTATGTAACATATGCAAAAAATCATGATTTTGATTGCAATGTACTCTTATTATAAAAACTATTTAAATGATAATATCATAAAATTTCCTATTTATATGAACATGAGATGGAAACATAATTTAGTAGTTAAAGCTAATCTACTTAATCTACCAAATTGAAGCTATCTATCTTCTGAGTTATCTATTTTGTGTTTCCTAAAATGCAAGCTTATGCTCTCCTTTGTAACCCAATTGTAATTTGATGATGCAAAATTAAACAGTAATTTGAGTACAAGACATTAATTATTATGTAAATAATTGATAGAACAATAATAATAGCTCTTAATAATAATGAAGATACTTTTAAGATAAAATGTACCTAATTGGAATACTTGTTTTTTTATGCATATATACATTGCTCCATAGCATACATTATTGTCAATATCATACACTATAAAATCACAATTCATATAGGAAATCATAGACAAACTCTTAAGTGCCACAATGCTAGTTTGCTAAGATGCTTGAGTGATTATCTTGGCAAAGTAGTTATATGAGTTACTATTCACGGGCTACTCAATTGCAATGATCAATCCCATTAGGGTTCTTGGTTTAACCATTAGAGTCACCATTTGTACTGTGAATGCTGTTAAGTATACAGGTAGTGCAGTGCTCCCTACCTTCCCAGAGGAGGGGTATACTTCAAAGTGAAACTTTAAAGAGCTCATTTCTTGTATATTGAGCCATCAAACTCTTCATCAGTGTAGACAGAATTTGCAAGTGTAACTTGGAAGCTTTGAGATAAGTGAATTTGGCACAATAAGTGTAGTCAACACACATTGGTAGAGTACATATAGTCTAGTTATACTACTGATTACAAATTTTTTATGTAATCCATAATCAGAAATAAAATCATGTATACTTAACTATAGGTGCTAATTACACTCAGCGAGCCAAACTCACTCAAGCATATAGATTCCAAGTTACACCCTCATTTTGTCCATTATAGCTAGGAGTTCAGAAGTTTAATCCAAAAGAAGTGACCTCTCTAAGGCTTCACTTTAAGGTACATCCCTCCTTGGGAAGGCCCATAAACCCTAATGGCACATCCAACTATATTGACGGTGATGATAAACTCAAAGCAAAACTCTGGCAATTGCAAATCCAAGTCTCTCATCTCCTTGTAGAAGATTCTACCTTTTTTTGCCTATAGGTGCAAAACTCTAATAAAAATATGATTGCCACTAAGTAGTCCAACTTTTAAAACAACTATGATCACAAAAATAATCATTGAAACATTCTTACTAACTAGCTTAAATGAATAATCATTTCAACTTCTTAAAAAACTAATTTAAATACTACAATATCAAAGATGTCCTTGTAGAGTAACTCAAATTTAGAGTTTAACTACGTCAAAGTCTCTTTATAGTTAAATGACAAATACATCCATGCTTTGTAAAGCTATTATACTATTATACCTTTGTGAGTAGGTTTGAAGTGTACTATCATTTCTATCTTAGGACCAAAGAAGCATCAATAAAGCTTGTAATCACTAATTCATCCATGCTTTGTAAAATTACTATATACTTTGTGAGTAGGCTTGAAGTGTACTGTATTTGCTCATCTATAGGAATATATTGCAGATCTATTTCTCCATTCAATACCTTTTCTCTAATAGTAGACCTTTATATATTTGGGCCTTGCATGAAATACTTGATTGTTAGCAAATTTAATACTGCTGATGTTATCTGTGTATAAGATTATAGGATCATAAAATATATATATCCCATATCTTCTAATAAGGTGTCAAGCCAAATAGACTCACATGTAGCATAAGTGGCAGCCTTATATTCCGTTTCAGTTGATGATAAAGCAGCAGTAGCTTGCTTTTTTGATGACCAACTAATTGCAAAACTTCCAAGGTTGAAAACATAACCTGATGTTGATTTTAGATCTTGAGCACTTACTGCCAAGTCCACATCAATAAAACCTTGTACAATGGGTAAACCCACCAGCTGACTGGTGAAGACCAAATTGGATGGAAAAGTTCACATAACTCAAAATCCTTAGAACTGTATCAAGATGTGGCTTCCTTGGTGCTTGCACAAATTGACTCACTGAACCAACAGCATAGTTAAGATCTGGTCTAGTAAGAATCTAATAAATAGAAAACAGGCGACAACGTAGGAAAAATGAAGGATGGGAAGACCCCATCAAGCCGTACAAGGGAGAGACAAAAAAGGTAACATGGGGCTAAGCCCCAATAGAGTCTATATGAGAAATCTGCCCTACCGCACCTAAGATATCCGAGCTATGCAAGTTGTACCGTCTACACACAACTGGAGCATCCGAAGAAACATCACCTAATGTGATTGCTCTCCCATGGATTGCACCAGCCACTATCCTCTATAGAGCAATGGACACACGCTGTCTAAAATATGCTACAAAGTATGAGAGTGAGAGTGGTACCCCCTGATGCCTATTATGATAAGCTCTCGTGCACTCCTTGACAAATGTGTCAAATGCTATGTCCATCGCTCCATATAACTCCAAGGCTAGAGGAACAAAGAGGTGGCCTCGCTGCATGCTCCTATACCTGGAGACCTTGCGACCTGCTGCTGCACTCGCCGCCCATCCAGGGGGATGGGTAATTACTCCCTCCAAAACTATATCCCGCATAAGGTCCATAACCACAACATCCGCTACTATCACTTGATCATCTCAGAGCATGTATAAGTCTGCCTTGACACGTGTTGTTTGCAAAGCATACAAAAGCTCCCTCCAAGCCAAGTATCCACTCTCTTGTGCCATACCAAACACTATGTTCCTAATGACATCATGGGTAGCTATCCTCTGTCCTCCAAAAGGACACCATGTCATGTGGACCGCTACTGCATCTAGTGTAGAACCACATTCACAAGTGAGTAATGAAGATGCTGATGGGTGGACCAAACCTAGGCAAAACCTCATCGTTGTAGAGAAAGTAGCTGGTGCAAGTTGGAATGCCCTAATGCACAATTGAGCTAAGATCCAACAGCTTGCACCCTTGTCAAGATCAAAGATGTGCTCTAGTAGCCTAAGGAATGGACGAGTTGACTAAGAGAGAATGTAGCGTATGCTCACATTGTTGCTCCATCAAGGAAGACTATTGTAACAATATGGAGTTTAGCAACAAAGTTAGTCGGGCTTACGAAGTAGATAATAAGACAAAATAGCCTAGAATATTCTAGAAGCATCTAAGAAGCTTCTTGGGAAGCTTCCCAACTAGTTAACTTGCGCCCTAAGCAAGTAGCTTCTAGAAGGAAACTTCTAACTAGCTTAGCTTGCACTCTAAGAAAGCGGCTCAAGGAAGCTTGTTGAGAAGCTTCAAGGGTCTTGTATGCTATTTATAAATACCAAAGCCGAAGCTCATGCTAGGCATTCGGAGTTTTCCCTCATTCAAGTGTCCCAATGTGAGGTTCCATCATCCTATTTCTCTCCTCTGTTTTGGTCTTTTACATTGGTATCAGAGCAGGAATGGGATGGATGGAATTTATGGACCACCAAATCCACTTCCGCCAAACCATTGGGACTTTCATGTCCAGATATTACCAAAGCATCGTTTCACACAATTCATCACCTCGCGCTTTGGGCAGGATTCTCTACATATGATCACCGTGTCAGACAAACCATTGATACTTCCAATTGTAACTTATGGAGAACGGTGGACGTGTTGTATCTATGTGTTAATCAATTAGATAAATTGAGAGTAGTGGAATAGAGTATTAGCAATGGCTGCAATACCGGATGTTATCCTTGCAATGTAACAACAAATCGAGCATCTTACTCGATTGTTGAATGAACGAGACCAACGGCGACAAGAACAGATAGACAGAGCGCCAATTCGAGAAGGAGAAGATTGCATTTGATTTCCAAAACCCAAGGTGTTTGAAGGCAAGAATCTTCCAAGCACAGTGGAGAATTTTGCGTTTGATTGCAAACGTTACTTTGAAGCCACCAATCTTCAAGACGAGCAGAAACAAATTCTCTTGGCTTCTAGCCAATTAGATGGCGTGGCAAAACTTCGGTGGCGATTCTGAGTAGAAAGAGCTGAACGACAAATTGTTACACCGATTTAGATATGGGCAAAATTCAAGGATGCAATACTTGGTTGATTTCAAACTATAAATGCCACCCGAGCCGCACAAGATAAATTGGCGGAGTTGAGGCAGATTGGCTCAATGAGAAGCTACATCACACAATTTTAGAACATTATCATGCAAATTCCAGATATCCAAGAAGGTAAAGTTTTAGATCAATTTGTGCGAGGATTGAAGTCACGAACCAAATTGGAGGTGACCATGCGGGAGCCACAGTACGTAGAAGAAGCCATGCAATTGGCTGAGCGTTTTGATTCCTTGGTTGCGACAACTTGGTCTTGACCTCAACCTACACAAAGCCTACCAGTACCACGAGTGGAAGAACCAAGACCAATGGAGATTGATGCTATCCAACGCAGACCACTTGGCACAGCAAATAGAGAAAGATTCTGACAAAATGGAGGTTGTTTTTATTGTCACCAGTTGGGGCATCGCATTGCTGAATGTCCACTCCAAAATGGACGACCTTGACAAGTTGCCGAAGTGGAGGTTGTGGAGCAAAATGATCAAGGAAATGAGGAATCCCAGTAGGAGATTTTGAGCCACTTATTGGGAGCTTGATTAGTTCCAATGGGATTGAAGGCTTGACCTATGCAAGTCTGCTTCACTTGCAAGGTATGATATCTAATTGGGGTTGTAGAATTTTGGTTGATTCTGGAAGTTCAGAGAATTGCATGTCTATACAAGTAGCAAAGGAATTGGGTATTCATATCAAGCTAGTGATTGGAAGTAGTTTGATGATGGCGGATGGTAGAAAGGGTTATGCATTCCGCACCTTGCATCCTGTTACCTTCAAGATTGGGAAGGAGTATTTGGAGAGTATGAGGTTTGTAGTGGCACCTCTACACTATGATATCATTCTGGGTCTACCTTGGCTTGAATGTCATAAGGTTCAATTTGATTGGACCCGACACCAAATTCAAGTACAACACCAAGGTAGGAATTTCTGATTAGGTTGTTTGGCACCTTTGAGTAAGACACCTAAGAATAGTCAGTCCCAAGATGGGAAGTTTGTCGAGAAGGTAGCCATAGAGCGAATCTGGAAGGGAGATGAGTCCCAAGATGAGAAGTTTGCCAAGAAGGCAACCATGGAGCAAGTTTGGAAGAGAGATGAGTCCCTAGAAGGGAAGTTTGTTAATGAAGCAGCCATAGAGCAAGCTTTGGAGGAAGATAAGTCTATATTCACGGTGTGGATCAAACCAATTGCACAAGAACAATCTGAGGAGGGCCAAGTGCCGCATCAAGCAATGGTTGATCGGATAATTCAGGAGTTTGTAGATGTGTTTCCGGATGATCTGCCAAAAGGATTACCTTCCGATCGAGGTATGCCCTTCAAGATCGAGTTATTACCAAGGAGTACTCCAGTGAGTAGACCAATCTATCGGCTCTCACCAAAGGAGTTAGAAGAGTTGCAAACAACACTTATAGAGTTGTTGGAGAAGGATTTCATACGGTATAGTATCTCTCCTTGGGGAGCACCGGTACTATTTGTTGCAAAGAAGGATGGAGGACTTCATTTATGTATTGATTACCGTGGACTCAATAAGCAAACCGTGAAGAATGCATATCCCTTGCCTCGGATCGATGACCTACTTGATCAACTAAGTGGAGCACACTACTTTTCCAAGCTGGATCTTCGTAGCGGCTATTGGCAAATTCCTATTGAAGGCAAGGACATGCAAAAGATTGCTTTTTGCACAAGGTATGGACATTTTGAGTGGAGAGTTCTACCTTTCAAACTCACTAATGCTCCAACAGTCTTCATGGATCAGATGCATCGGGTGTTGGAGGGACTATTGGATTGGTCCGTGGTGGTGTTCTTAGATGATATCTTAATCTATAGTAGGACAGAGGCAGAACACATGAATCATGTATGAGAAGTCCTAAGACAACTATGATAGTGGAAATTTTACTACAAGAAGTCAAAGTGTGCTTTTTGGTAGAAGAAGGTTACCTTCTTGGGTCATATGATCTCATCAGAGGGGATCAAGATGGAAGAAGAGAAGATCAAGGCCATGACTAAGTGGCCTACCCCAAAGGATGCTATAGAAGTACAAGCATTCAATGGATTGGCTAGTTTTTACCGACGGTTCATCCACTATTATGCTCACGTGGCTGCACCATTGACTGACCTCTTGGAAAAGAACTCGAGCTTCCAATGGACCACCAAGCATGAAGAAGCATTCCAAAAGTTAAAGCATATGGTGTCTTCAAGACCCATTCTTCAACCATATGATCCTCAACTACCTTGTGTGGTTGATTTTGATGCTTCTAACTTTGCAATTGGAGCTATGTTGCAACAAGAATTTCCAGATGGACTACATCCTATTGCCTTTGTGTCTTGCCAACTAAATACAGCTGAAAGAAATTACTCTGCTTGAGATCGAGAACAACTTGCAATGGTATATGCCACCAAGGTATGGAGGCATTATCTCTTGGGGAAACAAGTGATCATGCGAACTGATCACAAGCCATTGTTGCAGACCTTACACTTGGAGCACATGAAGAGTTGGCATCATCGATGGGAAGAGCAACTCCAATTGTTTGACATCAAACTTGAGTACAAACCAGGTCGGTTCTATGTCATCCTTGATGCTCTATCACAACGACCCGATTTGAAGGCTCTTCCTCTCATCACAACGGCAATTACAATGGTGTCCATTGACCTAAAGGTTCATAATGAGTTTCAATCAGCTCTACAACGAGATCCCTTCTTCCAAATGATACACGGTCGTCTAACAGCATGCAACAAGGAGTACAACACCTTCTCCTTCAAGGAAGGCCTTTTATTCCATGCAGACCAGATCTATGTTCCAACCAAAGGTGATCTTCAACTTGTGCACCTTCAAGAAGCCCATGATTTACCAATAGCTGGTCACATGGGAGTGGACAAGACCTTGGGCACCCTCCAACGCAAATGGTGGTGGCCCAACATGACACGAGATGTTTGAGACTTTGTTTGATCATGTGAGAGTTGCCAACGGAACAAGACCAACAACCAGAAGCTGAGTGGACTCCTTCAACCACTATCCATTCCATCCGCTCGTTGGGAGCATGTGAGCTTGGATCTCATCACATATTTGCCAAAGACAAAACAAGGACACACCGCAATCGTGGTGTTTGTGGATAAGCTTAGTAAGCAAATCCACTTAGCACCAACCTGTGATACCGTGGATGCTCCAAACTTAGCGCAAATCTACTTTGACAATATCTTCAAGCATCATGGGATACCACGTGTACTCATCTCCAACCGTGATCCTCGATTTATAGGAAAGTTTTGGCAAGTACTCTTCCAGATACTCGACACCAAGCTTGCTTTGTCCACGGCCTATCATCCTCAAACTGATGGACAAACCGAACATGCCAATCATACATTGGAGGATATGTTGCAGGCCTTTGTCAATGTCCACCATACCAACTGGGATGAATGTCTTGCAGCTGCAGAATTTGCCTACAACAATTCCAAACAGGCAAGCACCGGATTTTCTCTCTTCTTTCTCAATTTTGGCAAAGATCCGCTTGTTCCAGATTCTCTTCTTGCTCTCCCTCCCTCTCAGGTTCCTCATACTTCCACATTCTTGACCACTATATCCAAATCTCTCCAACAAGCCAAGTCTCACCTCCTTGTTGCTTAGAATCGCCAAAAACAATATGTGGACCACCATTGTCGGGATCTCACCTTTGAAGTTGGCGATAAAGTCATGCTATCCTCTAGTAACCTCTCCTCCCACTTGATACCCAAGTTTGTAAACTTGCTCCTAATTGGATAGGACCCTTTGATATCACCCACATTGTCTCTCTTGTTGCTTATCGACTTGCCTTGCCTTGTCACATGCATATCCATCCTCTCTTTCATGTTTCCAAGTTGAAACCCTTTGTTCCTAACCCCTCTTCCTTTTCCTCTTGAGTCCAACCTCTTCCTCTGCCTATCCCTATCAATGATCATGAGGAGTACGAAGTTGATCGTATCCTTGCCCGTCGTCATATTCAACGAGGCCGTCGCCAACATACGGAGTACAAGGTCCTTTGGAAAGGATATCCCCTTCACGATGCCACATGGGAACCTCTTTCTCACCTCCAAAATGCATAGATGGCCATCAAGGAATTTGAAGCTTCATTGGCAATGAGGACATCCCCAACTAGCGGCGAGGGAATATGTAACAATATGGAGTTTAGCGACGAAGTTAGTCAGGCTTCCAAAGTAGAGAATAAGACAAAATAGCCTAGAATATTCTAGAAGCATCTAAGAAGCTTCTTGGGAAGCTTCCCAACTAGTTAACTTGCGCCCTAAGCAGGTAGCTTCTAGAAGGAAGCTTCTAACTAGCTTAGCTTGCACTCCAAGAAAGCGGCTCAAGGAAGCTTCTTGAGAAGTTTCAAGGGTCTTGTATGCTACCTATAAATACCAAAGCTGAAGCTCATGCTAGGCATTCAGAGTTTTCACTCATTCAAGTGTCCCAATGTGAGGTTCCATTTCTCCTCTTTCTCTCCTCGGTTTTGGTCTTTTACAACCATAAACCTCTAGTCCAATCTGATGATAGTGAAGGAAAAGGTGAAAAATCCTATCATGCTAGTGGAGATAGACTATGTCTCGTCTGCCGCAATAACATCTGGAGAGAAAAGGCTCCTCCCTCGATCTCTATCACATAAATCTCCAAAACTGGCCTATCAGCAACCACAAAACGAGAGGAAAGTAGGGTTGCCATGAGAGCCTAAGTACCCAAAAATGCTATAGGTGCCATCTCCTCCATAGAAAGCAAGCCAACCCCACCACATGAGATTGGCAGAGCCATTTGTCTACGTGCCAAATCCCCTATGACACACTCAAAAGTCCCTAGTCCAATAATATCACCAAAGACTCCCATAATCCTCCTATCAAATGCTCTCAAACGTGATAGGAAGGTCGATAAGGGGGGAACTGTACGGATGAGGTAGGATGGTCAACACGCAATATTGGAATGAGTATACCAAATGCCACCTGTGGGTCTCCTAGTAATGGAAGGTCATTCACATGGAGAACATCCTCTACAAGAGCAACATCTAGGAAGTGTGTGACAAAATCCTCCGATCCTATTGGCACTCCAAGAACACGAAGTCCATCTATGGATCTCATACACCCCTCTAGAAGCTCAAGGTGGGGAGGGATACCTAAAGGGGACCATGCCCTACACTTTGACACCTTGACTCTCAAGCCTACTAGATGTAGCTCGGTAGTCAAGTAGTCAAAGGCCTATCTAATCTGATCTACAGGGCCTACAATGTGTATATTATCTACCAAGGAGGGAAATACACAACATGGAATGGCCAAAGTAGTAGATAGGAGAGCTCTAAAGTGAGGCATGGCAAATAAGGGCCCCCAAAGGATCCCTGATCCTTTGGGGGCCCTTATTTGCCAACGTGTACCAACAATTGACTCCAAGATGGTGACTCCCTCCTCTGAACCACCATGCTGGTAGTAAAGGGAAGTAGGAGAGCCATAAAAAGACTACACAAAAGGAATAAGATTGGCCAAGGATCCACCAGCCTCCCTAAGCTCTCTAAAGATGGATGCCCGTGAGACACTATTAAAAGCATTCTCAACATCCACCTATAGGACGACCCCCTCTGGATGGATATCTAGGAGTGCTATAATGCCTAGAGATATAGCCTCACATCCACCAGGTGTAGTTATTCCAAATTGATGTGGACTAAGGTGTTGACAAAAGTGAGAATGATACTGAAGGACAATGGTATGACTAACCAAACACAAAAAGATCTCTCCAATAGCAATCAGTCTAATGCCTCCCGTGTCCTTCTCCATCGTGAGAAGTCAACTAGCACCTAACACCCAACTAATAGACATAGGAATCTCTCCTCTCGCTACTGTTGCAATCACCTGAAACAATTCGATAAAACCACTAGAAGGATCATTTGCCTGGAAGCAATCTCTAAGGTGCTCATAAACCATCCCTAACAAGCCTCCTTAGGAAAGGCAAGGGGCAGTGCACAATGTTTGTGCAAATAGCGACCTATCAAGACATAAAGGTTGCTCAGGCTGATAATCTAAGACCTCTAGTGGTAGTCACTCTATTGTTATAGGATGTAGTGAGCATAGGGAAGAGATAGTCTCATTAGTAGGACTCGCTATAGACAAAGAGTGCAGCGCTCGTGGTGATCTACTAAACTCTCCCGCCTGACCCAATGTCCTACATCATTGTAATCAAGTGAACTCAGTGGTATCTTGTGGCTATGCCTTTCTCTTAAATTGTGTAGCCCTAACAGATTCCTCCTAAAGGGCTGCCCAATCCCATGCTCAAAAATGACAAAATCTAGCAGCCACTGTGATGGGTATATACATTGCTACACAACATACATTGCTGTCAACATCATACATTATAGAAGCACAAATCACACATAAGTCATATATAGACTCTAAAGTGCCATAATAATCAGATTATTTACCACTTTCAACTCAACTCAATACTTGATTCGTCACTCTATCAACTGCAAACAACTGGGCACTAATTATAGTCAAGTCACACCCACTCCAGCATATAGAATCAAGGTGACGAAGGAAGGTCACCAAGAACTCGAAGGCTCAACATTAGAGAAGTGAGCTTGTTGGAGCTCACTTCAAAAGTATACCCCTTGGACTCGAGCTAGGTCTTAAACCCTAATGGTCTTGCTAATGGTATACTCGACTATGCAAACGGTGCAAAGTGACGGTGGACACCACCATGAAGTCAGTACCCCGAACACAAAATTTGACCGTCGGAAAGTAGTCTTTGAAAAATTGCTAAAATAACTCTAACTACTATCATTGGAACTCTAATGTCCGAGCAATCTAGATGCAACACTACAAATAGCGTGACACCATCTCTCTATGCCCCACACGTCCCTCTCTAGTATAACAAAGACACCATCGAGGAAGTAAGAGGAATATGAACCATGCTAACTTGTCCAAGGGATCACGTGCCAAATGATCAAGTGGTAGGCGAAAAGCCTGTCTAGCTTCATCATGGAGTGTGCAGGATAGACTATGGAATAGATGTGGACATGGAAAACTAGTCTCAAATAACTCCAAAATGCAACACGCCTGAGAAGCTAACCACTCCCACGACTCAATCGGTATCCCTGGAATGATCAACAAAGGGATAGAAGAAGCGTGTGTAATCCCAAGTGTCGATATCGACACTCATCTCACGTGTGCATCCCAAGTGGTCCAATCATAGTCCTTGTGCATCCTCCCCACATGGGTCTTTACTCCTTGCGAGGTAAAGCGTATGTCACACACCGGGCATGGTGTATCCTGACCTGCTCTAGACGACCCCACATGGGAAGGTGTAGCCATGGCTAGCACAAGAATAATGATAGTAACACATGCTCCTCCTCTCCATATCTCCCCATATCTGCAAAACCACTACCCCTCACATCACAACTCACATAAAAAAAAATCTCTCCAAACCCTAAAATCTATAAACTCTCATGACTTTCAATTCCTATCTCCAAAATTTTCAAACTAAATTCCCATGGAACTTAATCATTAAAACCAAGAGATTGGAAATGAAAATTCCCGACCCATCATTCTCAATGTATAATGATCACTCTAAATCCTAAAAAAGCAAAAGGTCCTCATGACTTTCTATTCCATTCTCCATAGTCTTCCATCTAGGTGCCACTGGAACCAAAATTGAAAAATGAAGAGAATCAACTATTCACTCAAGTGCTATGTGTTAGAGAGCACTCCGAGATTATAGATATCGTCTCACGCCTCTCCCTCTCCTCTCCCATCTCCACACAACTATATAAATCAAACTTTCAATGATCTGTCTTGTACATATTTGGATCAGCAAAGAACTCACCATCTTTGGCATTTAACTTAACTTAAGTTGCATTCTCCTTTTAACTGATCTTTTACTTGTCCTATGAGATCTTGACAGCTACCAACAATGATCAGTTCATCAACGTAGATCATCAATAAAATGTTCTTGTCACTAGCTTGTAGTTGGTATAATGAAAAATATGAACTGCAAAATTGGAATCCAAAAGATAAAAGATAACAATTTATCTTGGCTTTCCAAAGAGAAAGACGATGCACATCTTGAATAGCATGTTTCTTCCAAGCAAGTACATTGAGATCTGAATGAGCACCTACCGGACAAGCCCCTGCTAGAAAATGAAATAACTCTTGGCCTTTCAGAAAAGCAGACATTCTATATTTCCTTGCTGAATAATTGATCTTTGTCAAGGCCTCACCCGTGATGCTATCATATGTATCGAGTTTAGCACACATGGCACAAATCGATAAAATCAGATTACTTAGCAACCGAGACCATCTCACAATTTGAACTAAAAGGCTCTTATCTTCTCTCTTCTGCTCTGAAACCACGTTACGGAGATGAATATGAGAGTGGAGACACCAAAGTTCACCAAAGAATGGTAAGTGGGACACAAGTCCTGCTCGAATATATATAGGTAGAGAAGAAATACACAACTAGTAGAGTCACTCGTCACCATAACTCTGAAGTGATGACTAACGAGACTCTGAAGTGATGAGTAACGGGAACTGGTGAGCAACGAATAGAATGTGACTAAGGATTAACTCTCCTGCATCCACCAAGCGCCAGGAGTATTAGCCTGTGATACTTCATCAACAATCAAGAGGCACGATATTTCATCAACATCCACGGTCTCTCTCTTTAAAAAGGCGACGTCTGCAACAGGTTTTTGCAGTTTGAGATTTACTGCGTCTGCAAGTTTCCTCTCCATCGGAACTTCTGTCATCGAATTAGACAAATTGTTATAGTCAATAATTATAGTCCTGCGTCTCTTAACGAATGTCATCACCAAAGCCCTTAAAGACGACATTGGAGAATTTGAAGCAAAGTTTTATCTAAACGTCATGCTTTTCACAAATTTGCAAAAGAGAAACGAGAGGATCAAATATAAGATCAAATTTAGAGAAACGATTTGGCAGGTTACCAATAAACTGTCCATGACAGAAAGCTCATAGAAGGCAACTCTTAACTAACTATTTAGCAGGTTACTGATAAAATGTCCATGACCGAAAGCTCATAACAGGCAACCTAGACTTTCTGGTTAAACAAGCATGACAAGAAATGCTCAAGCTGCGTAGCACATTTTGGCATTCTGCAACTTTTACCAACTTTTACTTCTGCAACTTTCTTATGCTTACCTAACGCTGATTGATAATTTTACTAAGATTACACTACCCTATGCCGCATTTCCTTACTATTCCTTCATAATGGGACCTTGTGACTTACTTGTCCCATCAGGCTCTTGACTGTGTATATTGTCAGTGGTTCCATCAAGTATATCCCGCTGGTAAGGACCTCCAGTTAGTGTTTGTACAATAGCAAGAAACTCGGAAGGTTCAGCCTCGACAAGATACTCGCGAGGTTTTTACGCTCTCCTCGGTCTGTGCTTGCTTCGCTCAATTCCCCCTTCATTTCTGAAATCAGTAAAACACGCAACATTAATTGATGATTTGATCTACGTACGGACAATCACTGGGGTTCTTTTATGACTTATGTGAAGAGTGCTTTAATTCGTCACTGAAGGAAACTATACGCAATATAAGCTACGTAGAAATCCTTCCAATGGCAACATTACTACGGAGATGTTCTCAACCCGCAAGCAGTTAACAATAGTTTGAGTGGACTTTTCGGGAAGGCGATGCGAGTTAGGTTAAAATCCATCAGTAGTTTAGAACATCAGGTAATGATATGGATTTTGGTCAAATTTCCGGGATATGTGACCAGGAGTGGTTGTTGATATATGCACAAGACATAGAGCTATGATGATTTATAACAGGAAATTCGAGTGTAACGTCACTGCTGGCTGATATAAACTACCAGACACAAAAGCTATTTGCACCTTCGTGGAATGGTTAACATAGGTAGTTGCTGAAGATCAAATCTTGGTCTTGATTGTGGATATGGTACTTCCGGTAGCCAAGATCATTATGCAGGGACGAAACAAAAAGAAATATGCTTACCGAGTTTGTTGAGTCCCTGCGAACAGGACACTTATAAGGTTAGTCATCATCTTGAAGGTTCCATCCAATTCACACCAAAACAAGATGACATTTACCTCGAATATGCTGAAACAAAACTTTTGGATGTAACCGTAATGCAACTTAGGTCTTCATTTGAAGACACTGAGTCGTCGTCAAAATCGAGATGGTTGAATACATGATATTTCTGCACACCAATCCATACAAATCCACTGAATTAATCGATGTTGAATCGTTAGGACGTGAGAGGTGGCATATAATGTCAGTTTTTACAGGTATACTAGGAAGAGTAGCCAGTTCGGGTCCTTTTAATCAGCTGGGGACAGTATCCGGGTGGCTTTCCTATGGACCCCCAGGAAGAAAATTGTAACATAGATCCGCATCACATAGAGCAGGGTGTATGCCATAGGTAAGATTTGCATACCTTTAAATTACTCTCTGCACTTACAAATTGAAGGATGTCTCTGAGTCGTAAAACCATATCCCTCACGTCTTTGCAATTCCTGGCAGCTCTTCCAACAAACTCTTGTTCTAAACTTTTGTTCTAAACTCTTGTTCCGTCCTGTCTGAATTATCTCTTGCCAGTTGTAGCGTGATATCCAGCAGACTTGGACAATTTGTCCGCCGACACAAGGAATTTTCCCAGAATAGCCGACATCGACTCTGTCGACACAAAGTTGTGATGGAACTGGATTCCACACAAAACCCAGCACAACCCTACCCATTCGCATTTTTCAAGATGCATATATACCATAAACTCCTCTGCGCATGCCTCCACGAATTGGTACATCCAACAGGCCGATCCTATCTGTAGACAGCAATACAGAGTTATAACCCATAGTCAAGGAAGTCAGCATGACAAATGACCCTAAACTGCAATCGAGGAAACACAAAGTTACCTAACAGGGTCCCACATGCATCTCCGCATCTTTTCAGCTGCAGTCTTGTATTTGCTGTCAGAAACTTCGGTGCCGGTGATCCCGTCCAGAAGAGTTGGTAAGATTTGATTCAGCCGGATGCGTTTGGGAAGGAGAGCAGATGGAGATTTACCCAATAACGTGGTTTGGAGCGGAGTGGCTTTCAATTCGTCGTGAGCCCTTCCAGTCAACGAACTTATACCATAGACAAAACAAAGCCCTAGGCAAAATTCGGAACACAATCCCATATTCCTAGCTTTGGCCCCAGACAAATCTTGTAACAAATGAATCCGGAGTAGTAGGAGCGTCATCGACAAAGTTTGCTCCCGCAGAGGATGGATGTATATAATTTTTTTACGAAAAGGAACCGTATCATAGTCAGTTCGCACTAATCTTCAGCTCGACAGACAGTGAAGGATGGTCTCAAAGCATACTTTGCCATGATGCAGACAGTCCCATCAAATCTGTATATATATTCCGTAACAGACATTCCGTCAAACATAGCTATCATCAGCATTAACTTCTTCTCGTGGAAGGAGAGATGACTTGATAGAAGTTTCATGGACGAGGAAAACCCATACGGGTACGATTCAACGCGTGAAGACTCGATACGAAGCTCAGCCCAAAATTTGTCCCAAGGAACTTTTTCAGAATGTCCGAAATCGACTCTGTCCACCCATAATTGTGTTGGAACTAGATTGCACACAAAACCCAGCACAACCCTACCCATTCGTATTTTCAAGTTGCATATATTCCATAAATTCCTCTGCGCATGCGTCCACAAATTGGTACATCCAACAGGCCGATCGGATCTGTAGAGAGCAATACAGAGTTATAGTCCATAGTCAAGGAAGTCAGCATGACAAATGACCCTAAACTGCAATCGAGGAAACACAAACTTACCTAACAGGGTCCCACATGCATCTTCTCACCTTTTCAGCTGCAGAAATTTCGGTGCCAGTGATCGCGTCCAGAAGAATTGGTAAGAATTGATTTAGCCAGGTGCGTTCGGAAAGAAGAGCAGAGGGAGATTTAGCAAATAACGTGGTTTGGAGCGGAATGGCTTTCAACTCGTCGTGAGCCCTTCCCCTCAACAAACTTATACCATAGACAAAACAAAGTCCTAGGCAAAATTCGGTACACAATCCCATATTCCTAGCTTTGGCCCGAGACAAGTCTTGTAACAAGTCAAATGAATCCGGAGTCTAGGAGCGTCATCGACAAAGTGTTGCTTCCGCAGACGATGGATGCATATCATTTTTTTACGAAAAGGAACCATATCATAGTCACTTCGTACTAACATTAAGTTGGATAGACGCTAAAGGATGGTCTCAAAGCATACTTTACCATCATGCAGACAGTCCCAACAAATCTTTATACATATTCCGTCAAACATAGCTATCATCAGCATTAACTTTTTCTCGTGGAAGGAGAGATAACTTATTAGAAGTTTCATGGACGAGGAAAACCCATATGTATCCGATTCAACGCGTGAAGACTCGAGGCGAAGCTCAGCCCAACATTCGTCTCAAGGAACTTTTTCAGAATGTCCCAGATCGACTCTGTCCATCCATAGTTGTGATGGAACTGGATTACACACAAAACCCAGCACAACCCTACCCATTGGCATTTTTCAAGTTGCATATATTCCATAAATTCCTCTGCGCATGCGTCCACAAATTTGTACATCCAACAGGCCGATCGGATCTGTAGACAGCAATACAGAGTTATAGTCCACAGTCAAGGAAATCAGCATGACAAATGACGGTAAACTGCAATCGAGGAAACACAAAGTTACCTAACAGGGTCCCACATGCATCTTTCTCACCTTTTCAGCTGCAGTCTTGTATTTGCTGTCAGAAACTTCGGTGCTGGTGATCGCGTCCAAAAGAATTGGTAGGATTTGATTCAGCCAGGTGCGTTTGGGAAGGAGAGCAGAGGGAGATTTACCCAATAACGTGGTTTGGAGCGGAGTGGCTTTCAATTCGTCGTGAGCCCTTCCCGTCAACGAAGTTATACCATAGACAAAACAAAGTCCTAGGCAAAATTCGGTACACAATCCCATATTCCTAGCTTTGGCACGAGACAAGTCTTGTAACAAGTCAAATGAATCCGGAGTAGTAGGAGCGTCATCGACAAGGTGTTGCTTCCGCGGAGGAGGGATGTATATCATTTTTTTACGGAAAGGAACCGTATCATAGTCAGTTCGGTCTAATCTTAAGCTGGATAGACGGTGAAGGATGGTCTCAAAGCATACTTTAACATCAGTGCAGACAGTCCCATCAAATCTTTATATATATTCTGTAACAGACATTCTGTCAAACAAAGCTATCATCAGCACTAACTTTTTCTCGTGGAAGGAGAGATTACTTGTTAGAAGTTTTATGGACGAGGAAAACCCATACGGGTACGATTCAACGCGTGAAGACTCGAGGCGAAGCTCAGCCCAAAATTCGTCTCAAAGAATTTTTTCAGAATGTCCGAAATCGACTCTGTCCACCCATAATTGTGACGGAACTGGATTATACACACAAAACCCAGCGCAACCCTACCCATTCGTATTTTTCAAGTTGCATATATTCCATAAATTCCTCTGCGCATGCGTCCACAAATTGGTACATCCAACAGGCCGATAGTATCTGTAGACAGCAATACAGAGTTATAATCCATAGTCGAGGAAGTGAGCATGACAAATGACCCTAAACTGCAATCGAGAAAATACAAACTTACCTAACGGGGTCCCACAAGCATCTTCTCACCTTTTCAGCTGCAGTCTTGTATTTGCTGTCAGAAATTTCGGTGCCGGTGATCGCGCCAAGAAGAATTGGTAAGATTTGATTTACCCAGGTGCTTTTTGGGAAGGAGGGAAGGGGGAGATCTCCCCAATAACGTGGTTTGGAGCGGAATTGCTTTCAATTCGTCGTGAGCTCTTCCCGTCAACGAACTTATACCATAGACAAAACAAAGTCCTAGGAAAAATTCGGTACACAAGCCCATATTCCTAGCTTTGGCCCGAGACAAGTCTTGCAACAAGTCAAATGAATCCGGAGTACTAGGAGCGTCATGGTAAAGGTGTTGCTTCCGCAGAGGATGGATGTATATCATGTTTTTACGAAAAGGAACCATATCATAGTCAGCTCGTACTAATCTTAAGCTGGATAGACGGTGAAGGATGATCTCAAAGCATACTTTGCCATCATGCAGACAGTCCTATCAAATCTTTATACATATTCCGGAACAGACATTCCGTCAAACATAGCTATCATCAGCATTAATGTTTTCTCGTGGAAGGAGAGATGACTTGTTAGAAGTTTCATGGACGAGGAAACCCATACGAGTACGATTCAACGCGTGAAGACTCGAGGCGAAGCTCAGTCCAAAATTCGTCTCAAGGAACTTTTCAGAACGTCCGAAATCGACTTTGTCCACCCATAATGGTGATGGAACTGGATTACACACAAAACCCAGCACAACCGTACCCATTGGCATTTTTCAAGTTGCATATATTCCATAAATCCTTCTGTGCATGCCTCCACAAATTGGTACAGCCAACAGACCGATAGGACCTGTGGACAGCAATACAGAGTTATAATCCATAGTCAAGGAAGTCAGCATGACAAATGACCCTAAACTGCAATCGAGGAAACACAAACTTACCTAACGGGGTCCCACATGCATCTTCTCACCTTTTCAGCTGCAGTCTTGTATTTGCTGTCAGAAATTTCGGTGCCGGGAGATCGTCCAGGAGAATTGGTAAGATTTGATTCACCCAGGTGCGTTTGGGAAGGAGAGCAGAGGGAGATTTACCCAATAACGTGGTTTGGAGCGGAATGGCTTTCAACTCGTCGTGAGCCCTTCCCCTCAATGAATTTATACCATAGACAAAACAAAGTCCTAGGAAAAATTCGGTACACAATCCCATATTCCTACCTTTGGCCCGAGACAAGCCTTGTAACAAGTCAAATGAATCCGGAGTACTAGGAGCGTCATGGACCAAAGTTTGCTCCTGCAGACGATGGATGTATATAACTTTTTTACGGAAAGGAACTGTATCACAGTCAGGTCGTTCTAATCTTAAGCTGGATACACGGTGAAGGATGGTCTGAAAGTATACTTTGCCGTCATGCAGACAGTCCCTCAATCTTTATACATATTCCGGAACAGACATTCCGTCAAACATAGCTACCATCAGCATAAACTTTTTCTCGTGGAAGGAGAGGTGACCTGATAGAAGTTTTATGGACGAGGAAACCCATACGGTTACGATTCAACGCGTGGGGACACGAGGCGAAGCTCAGCCCACAATTCGTCTCAAGGATTTTTTTCAGAACGTCCGAAATCGACTCTGTCCACCCATAGTTGTGATGGAACTGGATTACACACAAAACCCAGCACAACCCTACCCATTGGCATTTTTTCAAGTTGCATATATTTCATAAATTCCTCTGTGCATGCGTCCACAAATTGGTACATCCAACAGGCCGATAGTATCTGTAGACAGCAATACAGAGTTATAATCCATAGTCAAGGAAGTCAGCATGACAAATGACGCTAAACTGCAATCGAGGAAACACAAACTTACCTAACGGGGTCCCACATGCATCTCCTCACGTTTTCATCTGCAGTCTTGTATTTGCTGTCAGAAATTTCGGTGCCGGTGATCGCGTCCAGAAGAATTGGTAAGATTTGATTCAGCCAGGTGCGTTTGGGAAGGAGAGCAGAGGGAGATTTAGCAAATAACGTGGTTTGGAGCGGAATGGCTTTCAACTCGTCGTGAGCCCTTCCCGTCAACGAACTTATACCATAGACAAAACAAAGTCCTAGGCAAAATTCGGTACACAATCCCATACTCCTAGCTTTGGCCTGAGACAAATCAGCATTAACTTTTTCTCGTGGAAAGAGAGATGACTTGATAGAAGTTTCATGCACGAGGGAAACCCATACGGGTATGATTCAACACGTGAAGACTCGAGGCGAAGCTCAGCCCAAAATTCGTCTTTGAGCAGGTTCACCTGCGCTATTTCACGTTTGTGTGCAGATGCTAGACGGCAATAGCATTGATGGTGGAAAACCACTGATAGATTTTCAACAATCAGAGGATTGGAGTTGATGGCGCACAGGACGTCATCTGCCGCATCCTGATCAAACCAATGTGAGTGATTAAAACCCGTGTGCATAGGTCGGAACGCAGTAACGTAGTCTATTCTAACTTCAACTGGACCAACTAGAGAAAACCAAAATCGAAGCGATGAAAATGAGTAGTTACACTCGAAGACGATGAGTTGACAAGTTCTTTCTCTGCCGGACCCAAGCCATTTAAGAAAACTGTCGGTCCATCTTCTGAATTGATTGTCTGAATAGGTACCACCACGGCATCTAGTTCACGGCAAACTCGTGGCTTTTGTGCAGTTACAAGGTACTTGCAAATGTACAATAAAAAATGTAATATTTGTATTTGAAGAGGATTACTACGAAGCAAAATATTGTAATGCAATTATTCTACAATATAAGAAGTATGGAGACTTGCTTTACAATCTTTCTTGTATTGTAAGCACCAGTAATTGGAAGACATCATTATATTATGATTAAAAGGGAAAAAATAACCCAATGTGATGAAAGAAAACTGCTTCAAACAACTCTTATAAATGAATAAAATTATTTCAAAATTGAAAATAATTAAATATATATTAAATTATACTTTTAACTACTTCATATTTTATATATTTTGTAAAATTACTATTTAAGTAAAAACTTCTATCAGAAAAATCTACCATGTATTGTCTTTATCATTGTAATTATGAAGCAAGCAAAAATTGTTGGGTTATAGGGTTTTGAATATTAAAGAGGATTTTCTTAAATTTACAATCAATTCATTAATACAATGAGCTTTTATTATTATCATCCCTCAAGATATCTTTTAAGAGGATTCTTTTTCATGTTGATAACATTTTTTGTAAGAAGATGATTTCTATCATCATATGGAATATGCCATGAGAAGATTCTATTTTTTTTACATATCTCTAAAATCTTTTTCATCTTTTGAGAATTTTTTCTCACATCAAAGATCATAAACATCATTAGAAGACAACCAGAGCATCAGAAGCTTTAATGATATTCTTTATTCCAATGCCTAAATAAGGAGTCATTCAAAACTTTACATTTGTGTAACATCTGCAAAAGATCATGATTATGATTGAAATGTGTCTTATTATAAAAAATATTTAAAATGAGAATATCATAAAATCCAAATAATATACAAACATGAAATGGAAACATAATCTAGTAGTTAAAGCTAATCTACCAAATCTACCAAATCTACCACATTGAAGCTGTCTCTCTTCTAAGCTATCTATTTTGCATTTCCCAAAGCAAGCTTATACTCTCCATCGGAATCCAAATGTAATTTATGACACAAAATCACACCGTAATTTGAGTACATAACATTGTTTATCATGTAAATAATAGATAGAACACAAATGATAACTCTAAATAATAATAAAGATACTTTTACGATAAAATGTACCTGATTGGAATACTTTTTTATTTCCTTTGCACATGTACATTGCTCCATAGCATATATTATTGTCAATATCATGCACTATAAAAAGCACAATTCAAATAGGAAATCATTCACAAACTCTGAAGTGCCACAATGCTAGTTTGCTAAGATGCTTGAGTGATTATCTTTGCAATGATAATGATATTAGTTACTATTCATGGGCTATTCAAATGGCAACTGTCAATCTCATTAGGGCTTGTGGTTAAACTATTAGAGTCACCATTTGTACCATGAATGCCTCTGGGTATACAGTTAGTGAAAGTGCTCCCTAACCTCCCCAAAGGTGGAGGAGCATACTTCAAAGTGAAACTCTAAAGAGCTCATTTTGTTTTGTATTGGGCCATCAAGCTCTTGATTAGTATAGACAGAGTTTGCAAATGTAATTTGGAATCTTTGGGATAAGTGAATTTTGCACGATGAGTGTAATCAAAACACATTGGTAGAGTATATACAGTCTAATTTTTTACTATTGATTACAAATTTTTTGTGTAATCAATAGAGTATACCTTGATTACACATTGGTAGAGTACATACAGTCTATTTCTTTACACTAGTGCTAATTACACTCATGACCCAAAATCACTCCGGCATATAGTTTCAAGTTACACACTCATCTTGTCAATTATAACTAGGAGCTCAAAAGGTTAATGCAAAAGAAATGACCTCTTTAAGGCTTCACTTTAAGGTATATCCCTCCTAGGGAAGGCACATAAACCCTAATAGCACATCCAACAATACTGATGGTATGAATGATGACCTCAATAGCAAAATTCTTGCAATTGCACATCCAAGTCTTTCATCTCTTTGTAGAATATTTACCTTTTTTCCCATAGGTGCAAAACTCTAACAAAGCAAATCTAAGTATTCCAACTTTTAATGCAACTATGACCACAAAATTAATCATTGAAACATCTTAACAAACTAGCTTAAATAAAAAATCATTCCAACTTCTCAAAAAAATAATTTAAATACTACAATATCAAAGCATATCTTGTAGAGTAACTCAAATATAGAGTTGCACTACATCAAAGTCTCTTTATAGTCAAATGACAAATATAGTCAGTAGGTTTGAAGTGCACTATCATCTCTATCTTAGGACCAAAGAAGCATCAATAAGGCTTGTAATCACTAATTTATCTATGGTTTGTAAATTTACTATATGCTTTGTGAGTAGGCTTGAACTGTACTGTGTTTTCTATCTTAAAACCAAAGAAGCATCAATAAGGTTTGTAATCACTTCAATGCATGAAAATCAAAGTGCAGGTTTCAAAAATTTTTGACGTAAATACTTGTGAAATTCTTTTCACAGAAAGATATTTCAGTCCCTCTCCATTTAAGAAATATTAATTTAGTTCAATAAATACAAGCAAGATAGATTTACATGGAGGAGACTCAAAGAGTATCACTAAAAATAAAAAATATTAAAATCATTAAGTACAATATATATTAGATTAAAATTAAATCTATATATCTATCTATCTATCTATCTATCAAATCTATCTATCTACCTATCACAATCTAAGGAAGACCTCAAACGGTTAAGAAAGATTCGAGCTGAGAGACTCAAGATGCATCTCCCCATTGGTGAATAGTGGAACGCCGTTAGTAAGAAAAACTTTGAAACATATTTTACGAAGGAAATATGAAGCTCTGTGGTGCTGTACTTACAAAGTGAAAATTGAACCAAGAAAGAATACACATACAATAACTGCGAAGGACTCCAACAGGATGAAAGAGAATCAAAACTCATATTGTTGTGTTGTCTGCAGGATGGGAAAAGACTCAAAATGCAAGCTGTAGTCCGAAAAGAAGGTTATAAGGGAAACACCCATGCATACTCATAATTCGTATGTACCATCTATACCATGGTGTATATATCCAGATGAGCTTCATAAATATGTACATGATCACAGCGAAAACTAGTCCTGTTTGATATTTTCGCATGCCTAAACATTCCGTTTAGACATTGTTTGTCCCGCGTTCATGGACGAGAACAACGTCATCAATGTTACGGAAATATATACTGACAGTGGAGAAACCAAAGAATGGTCTGCGGGACACAAGTCCTGCTCGAAGATATATAAGTAGAGAGAAAATACACAAGTAGTAGAGTCACTCTCCACCATAACTCTAAAGTGATGACGGACGAGAACCCGGTGAGTAAAGAATAATGTGTAAGTAAGGATTAACTCTCATGCGTTCATCGAGAGCCAGGAGGATTAACTTATGATGCTTCATCAAATCTCTCCCGCAATATCAACGTCAATATCTTTGACTCTAGATGAGATCTGAATTTTCAAATTTATTTCTAGGTAAAGTTTCGGTGAAAATATCAACGAACTTGCTCATCTATAGGCATATACTGCAAATCTATTTCTCCATCCAATACCTTTTCTCTAATAATAGACCTTTATATGTTTGGTCCTTGTATGAAATGCTGGATTGCTAGCAAATTTAATATTCCTGATGTTATCTGTGTATAAGATTATAGGATCATGAAATATATTTCCCATATCTTCTAATAAGGTGTGAAGTCAACTAGACTCACATGTAGCATTAGTGGTACCCCTATATTCCGCTTCCGTTGATGATAAAGCAGCAGTAACTTGCTTCTTTGATGACCAACTAATTGTAAAACTTCAAAGGTTGAAAACATAACCTGATGTTGATTTTAGATCTTGAGTACCTCCTGCACAGTTCACATCAGGAAAACCTTGTACAATTGGTAAACCTACCAGCTGAATAGTGAAGACCAAATTGGATGGTTAACTTCACATAACTTAAAATCCTTAGAAATGTATCAAGATGTTGCTTCCTTGCACAAATTGACTCACTGGACCAACAACATAGTTACGATCTGGTCTAGTAAGAGTCAAATAAATCAGATTTCCAATGATCTGTCTGTACATATTTGAATCAGCAAACAACTCACCATCTTTGTCATTTAACTTAACCAAAGCTCAACTCTCCTCTCATCAGTTGATCTTTAACTTGGCAGATGAGATCTTGATAGCTACCAGCGATGATCAGTTCATCAACGTCGATGATCAATAAAACTTTATTGTCACTAGCTTGTAGTTGGTATAATGAAAAATATGAACTGCAAAATTGGAATTAAATAGATAAAAGATAACAATTTATCTTGGCTTTCCAAAAGAGAGACAATGCACATCTTGAATCATCATGTTTCTTCCAAGCAAGTACATTGAGATCTGAAGGAGCACCTGCTGGTCAAGCCCCTGCGAGAAAATCAAATAACTCTTTGCCTTTGAGAAAGGCAGACATTCTTATATAGCCTGACATTCTTCTACACCCTGAGTCTATTATCTTCTATAGCGAAGTCTCTGAGTTGTAAAACGATGTCCCTCACGGCCTTGTTATTCCTGGAATCTCTTCCAACAAACACTTGTTCTAATAGATTCCGTCCTGCCTGAATTATCTCTTCCTTAGATGTAGCGTGACATCCAGCAGGCTTGGACAATTCGTCCACTGACACAAGGAATTCTTTCAGAATATCCGAAATCGACTCTGTCCACACATAGTTGTGATGGAACTGGATTACACACAAAACCCAGCACAACCCTACCCATTCGCATTTTTCAAGTTGCATATATACCATAAATTCCTCTGCGCATGCGTCCACAAATTGGTACATCCAACAGGCCGATAGTATCTGTAGACAGCAATACAGAGTTATAATCCATAGTCAAGGAAGTCGGCATGACAAATGACCCTAAACTGCAATCGAGGAAACACAAACTTACCTAACAGGGTCCCCAAATGCATCTTCTCACCTTTTCAGCTGCAGTCTTGTATTTGCTGTCAGAAACTTCGGTGCCGGTGATCGCATCCAGAAGAGTGGGTAAGATTTGATTCAGCCAAATGCGTTTGGGAAGGAGAACGGAGGGACTTCCCAAATAGCCTTCACTCAGGACCATGGTTTGGGGCGTAATGGCTTTCAATTTGTAGTGAGCCCTTATCCTCAACGAACTTATACCATAGACAAAACAAAGTCTTAGGCAAAATTCGGTACAGAATCCCATATTCCTAGCTTTGGCCCGAGACAAATCATATAGCAAGTCAAATGAATCCGGAGTAGTAGGAGCGTCATGGACAAGGTAATGCTTCCTCAGAGGATGGATGTATATCATTTTTTTACGAGAAGGAACCATATCATAGTCAGTTTGTACTAATCTTAAACTGGATAGACGGTGAAGGATGGTCTCAAAGCATACTTTGCCATCATGCAGACAGTTCCATAAAATCTTAATAACATATTCCGGAACAGACATTCCGTCAAACAGAGCTACCATGAGCATTAACTTCTTTTCGTAGAAGGAGAGATGACTTGATAGAAGGTCCATGGACGAGGAGAACCCATACGGGTACGATTCAACGCGTGAAGACTCGAAGCGAAGCTCAGCCCAAAATTCGTCTTTGAGCAGGTTCACCTGTGCTATTTCAGGTTTGTGTGCAGATGCTAGACGGCATTGATGGTCGAAAACCAGTGATAGATTTTCAACAATCAGAGGATTGTAGTTTATGGCGCACAGGACGTCATCTGCCGCGTCCTGATCAAACCAATGCAAGGCTGTTGTAAGTCTTATTAAAACCGTGTGCATAGGTCGGAATGTAGTAACGTAGTCTATTCTAACTTCAACTGGACCAACAAGAGAAAACCAAAATCAAAGCGATAAACTTGATGAAAATGAGTAGTTACCCTCGAAGACGATGAGTTGACAAGTTCTTTCCCTGCTGGACCCAAGCCATTGAAGAAAATTCTCAGCCCATCTTCGGGGTTGATTGTCTGAATAGGCACCACCACGGCATCTAATCCTGCGTCACGGCAAACTCGTGGCGTTTGTGCAGTTACAAGGTACTTGCAACGCTTACCTGGTCTGACAAGCATTTTGAGAAGTTCAGGCTCCCAAACATTTTCCAAAATGATCAAAGCTGCTCTCTGTTCTAAACTCTGTTTCAAACAAAATGAAATAAAGGCAGTCTGTTTATCGGATCCAAAAATTTCTTTTTCTCCTGCCTGAGGCCAGCAACCCAGGAGGTGCATGAGATACAATCCCCTGTCGGAAACACAGGCGCCTTTTCCACAGGGAACGACATGAATACCATCAGGAAATACACAGGTTTTTTCAGCACTGTAATAGGAAGTAATGTAACGAATCAAACTGTATTTCCCTGTTCCTGGTCCTCCATGTACTATAACCACCGACGGGCTGGTCGAGCTATCCAGCGTTCGTACAACTCGAGATATCGAACTTCTCCGAGGTACATAACGGTCTGTATCAATGTGTACCTCGGAGAGCTGTGGAACACCGCTTTCCGAGGTCATGATCAGATTGCTATTGAACTAGTCGCGTCGAAGGATGTTTGATCATCGGCATGAGCCATTTGCACACAACTCTACTCGTTGCGATAAATCCAAAGATCACGACATCGAAAGTCCATCCAACGTGATTATGTCTATGTCTTATAGACGGGTCAATCAACATGTCTGGAGTTTACACATTCTGTTTTTACTTATCTACCAGTGTAGCTTTTGTCCGTTGACATAGTCACAAGTCAAATTGTGCGGGTGCGTGGGCGAATATCTGATAAGCTTAATTAGATACGCTTCAGTGGATTCCAAAGATCCCGGTTACGTGTCAACTGATTCTAGTTGTCCTCCTTGACGTTCTGCTGCACTTTTAGAACATATAAGGATTCCTAAAGATCTTCCCCGCAATTTCAAATTCGCGATAAGTAGGGCGAGCATCCGAGGGCCGGTGACCAGAAAATTCAGATCACATTGTTTTACTTTCGGATGGGTGGAACATCCATGTGTCATCTCCTTGCAATCTCGTAGCAAGCTCCGCCTTCAGCTTACTGGGTTTTTGTGTTGCCATTCTTCTTCATGAACTGTAAATGAACCTGTCCTCTTTACGCAAATCTCTGTTCGACAATCAAACTCCAGTGCCACATCTAGCTGGCAATCGGCTCCTCTCTGGTCTTCGGTCGCACGTATTGTGTGGAGGAACGCCCTCAAAACAGGAGTGGATTGAGAACTACACCCGGGTTCTGACATCCTAATGTTTCCAAAGTATCATAGCGGGAACGATCTTCACTCTAGGAATGCGGCGTAGAGCATCATCGGGTGAGAATGAGCTGACGCAAACTTGAACTTTGGTCGCCATTATGGTTCATCTTGGTTTCTTTTCTTGAACTAGATTTACATGTAAATCTTTGGGATTAGTTCCTTGCCGAGAATTTCTCTCGTTATTCATCTTAAAGTCCTCACAGAATATTTTGGATTATGGACCCTGTTTCGATCATCCTACGTAGTTTGTCATTAGGTATGCAGATGATGAGTTTGGTAAGGAAGATTGCGCAAGACTGGCAAGAGGCAGAAACAGAAATAGACGAATTTCACCATCAGGCCACCATTGTGAAAGATCGTCTTGAGTTTTGGAAGAAGGAAACAGATGGAACCGACCATGTTAGAATCAACGCCCAGTTGCAGACGGCACAAAATCTTTTCGTGAAGCATGTCCAGGAGTTGAAGAAGAAGTGCGAGGACTATGAAGGTCTGAAGGGGAAAAAGTTTCGTGCCCGGGTAACTATTTTCCGCGATGAGATACTGAAGCGCGTTCGTTTGGTTCGTAATGCAATGGATTCAGTGCTCGAGAGTCTTGATTTCGAAGACAAAGTTTCGGAAACAGTTTTCGAACACACATGGCGCAAAATAAAATATGCAATAGATCCAAAATACGTTGTACCCTCTGCTCTATATGTAAAGCGAGTGAGAGAGCAACTTGAGCTGGAGGGTGAACCACAAGTAGTGTGTTTATTTGGGGAAGCAGGGAAAGGCAAATCCAGTTTTGCTCGTTATTTGGCGTCTGTGTACCAAAATTCATCGCTTACATTGGTCGTAGAGCCAGACGACTCACAGGATGTAACTCCTGAGCATCCCTTTCCTGGGGGTGTTTTGCGCGTAAGATGTGGGAGTATTGTCCTCGCGGACAGCAACGGAGAAGCTACTACTAAACTTGTCGTGGAGAAAATGTCGGAGTTGCTGAAACTTCTGGGACGGAAGGTTGTTGTGGAAACAAACCCGGAAATACTCCACGACCAACTGAGTTGCGTGCTGGCAAGACAGAAGTTAAGGATTCTGATAATACTGGATAATGTTTACAATTCCGATGTCCTGCACAAACTTCTGCCTGATGAGAGCAGTGCAAGAGTGAAATACCTCATAACCTCACGCTATCCTCTACAGACGTCCAGTGACATGGCAGGACAGTTTGTGATCCCTATGTATACATTCCCAATATCTGAAGGAAGAGAGATTTTGATCCGACATGCTGGATTTGAAAGTGTACCCGAAGAGTGCGAGGTGAGTCATGCAATTCTCTCCCGAATTTCGTGATAAAATCTCTGTAGCTGTAATCGATAGTTGGTCGTCAAAGCTTCTATCCTGGTTTGAATTCCATCAGGTAGGTAGCAGCGATTTGACGTCCAACTTACCGTAGTCCTAGTTTCGAGCAGTTCTACTTTCAGGCTTCAGCTTGTTGATTGATCACCGTTTGTGTCTGACTGTTTCTAGCTTACGACAGAAATGTAATCTTTGCGAGATAGAATGTAGTCCACACATGTAATCTTTCCGAGATAGAATGTAGTCCACATGCGTTTAACTCACAGTAAAGCACATCGTTTTCGACAGCACTATAGCTAGTTAGTGTTGTCCTGTTTTCCGCTTCCGTTGCCTGGCAGTAGGTTCTGCAGTTTATAATTTCGTGTTTTGATATTTGTGTTTGGATGCAGGACGTGATTGACGACATTCTGGAAACTACGTCAATGAATCCACTCGTCCTGGCTTATCTCGGAATGACGATTAAAGGAGATGAGAGTGACAGGGACAGTGCTTCGAGATGGGAAGGACTCAAAAGTGATCTTGATGCATTGCTTGAGATTGAAGATCCCTTGGATGAAGCTGACATCCAACCCTGTGTCTTCAGGGAGCGGTATGGTAGGACCGTTCGCGAGACTATGACTCTGGTCTTTAATTCCTTGAATTCTAAAGAAAGGGAAAAAGAAAAAAAGTTGATGTTGATTCTCGCCATGTTCGAAGGTCCATCTGTCCAGCAAGACATAGTCCAACTTATCTTTGACATATATACCCGAAAAGTTCATCCTAAACCATGGCTTCTTAGACCTTCCAGGAGAGTACTTGAGCGCATGGGATTACTTGGGTATATAGAGCAAGAGATAGATCTAGACTACGACGAGATGAGCTGTAGTGAAAAACAAGTAGTTGGTCCAGTGTCAAGACTTTCCATGTACGGGCTGTATCAGTATTTCATCATCAAAGATCATCGAGGTGAAATAGAGAAGATTTTAACAGCTATTTCGCATCCTACTCCAGAGACAGAAGTGTCAATAAGAGTTGACGGCCCGGTACAACTCTGTCAGGCTGGTGGGTGTGATAACTGTCTTTCTTTAGCAATTTGTGCTCTTTATGGAGAAAGGACATTTGTTGCAGCTGATGCTAAGTGCAGACTTCAAGCGAAACCTTCCACGTTCATAGAGGAAAACGTGCAATACGTTCGACATTGGATGGCTCCAATTCTCTCTTTGATGGGGGGTTTTGATCCGGAGAAGTCTACATCTGAACTCCATTGCGATGCCCGGAAGGTACAATTAGATTCGTTTGGCATTGCAGGAAAACCTTTTTCGATCAAGTTGTGAGTTCCCCAATTAGTAACTCTTTTAGACTTTGTTGCTCAATATTGATGGCTACTAACACAACTTTCCCTTGTGGTCGACTTGTATAGATATTTCTCACCTTTTTCCAAGAAGGAAAGGTGGAGTTGAATGAAGCCTTGAAGCGGGGGAAAATATTGATGACGCAACATGCTGTGTTGATAACGTGCCATATCATTCTGATAGCGATGAAAAACAAAAAGCATGCATGGGATCTGATTCAAGTTGATTTATCTTCATTCGATTGTTTGGTGAGTTTCATTCAATCGCACTCAGAGGGAGCTTTGAAGTATCTAGCCGAGCAGATATTGAAATATCTCATGCAAAAAGACGATATTCTAAGCATTTTGACAGATATGCGAATAGTTGATAATCTCTTGAATTTGTTATATGATCTATGTAGCAAAGAAACCGACGATCTTCGTCGTCTTCCACTCCTCAAGGGTATTGATAGCTTGAAAAGTTTGAGAATTTGCTCAAAACCTTCCTCTAGTAGAAGTAGTCTTGCAATCTTGTCGAACTCACACCCGACCCCAGAATGTGCCACCTTGTCCTCTGTTGACAGCTCTGTCAAAGTTTAACGGTGCCAAGTTTAATTGAAAGTCATAAAGCATTTCATGGGAAAAGAAAATCCTAAGCTCCACATGTCTTGTCGATTATATTTGACTTCTTTGCTATCTATCTCTTCTGCGGTCTGTTACAATCCTGTCGCAAATCTAGTTCGTACGTGGAGGATGGCCGTCTTAACATTATTTGCTAGTCCATTAGTCAAGATTGAATATAACGTGTTTTACTCCTAATTGTGTTTCCTCACCGTAATCTTTGTAAGTTTTCCTCTTTAAGCAAGTGGATGTTTAAACGTCGTAATGAGTGTAGTGTCCGATATAAGAACTACAAATGTTTAAATTGAATACCGAATACATCATTTAAACATAATATAGGCACAGGCCACGTACACATAACATGGATGGTGGAAGGTGTATTAATGGAGACTAGTTGGGTGCCCTTGCGATGCATGGGCCAGTTACTTTGACGGAGTGGCATAGTTTCTTATCATTTTATTTTTTTTAATTTATAATTCATTTGAAAATATAAATATAAAAGTTAACCTAAAAGATTAGGTTAGTCTTCATATTACAATATTTGATTCATCCAACTTGAAAAGATTTTATAATTCAAAGAAGACATCATTTTGAACTAAATGACTTTTTTATTGAAAAGAAGAAAACACTTGGCAATAGCTTTGTAAAAAATATTCTTTAAGGAAAATCTAAGAAAAGGATATCTACCTAAACGGTAACATTAAAGATGAGAGTTAAACTGACTTAAGTCTAAACTACAGTCAGTGCTCCTCAACAGTTACTTCGTCTCATAAGTATAGCTCGAAATGTGAGAAGGACAACTTAGAAGAGACAGTGACAAATGATGTTAAATGTTTGTAGTCCTTTCGATTCTATCCTAATCTATTCTGGGGACCAAGATAAATCCCTTGGCTTTACGCCTATGTTCATGCTATGAAAATTGGAAATAATACATATGACTCATCTTTGTTTTAAGTAAATCTCCTAAATTTGACTGTAATGTAGGGCTTAGTTTAGAGTTTGGGTTTGTAGGGCTCAGCATAAGTAAAAGTTGTTATTATCGGAATAGAAAAATAACATCATATCGCGTATCTATAGCCTCATATCTTTCATTGGAGACCTTTCTCGACCACATTAGCGGAGAAACCTAAGAAGAGTTGCTTATAATAGAGATCATTACGTATATTAGTACCTAAAAACTATACAATGTGTATGCCCGTGATATAAATAGATGGTAGGCACATATAACATGGATGGTTGTAAGGCCTATTATATACACACAACATGATGGTAGGAGATGTATTATGTACACATTGTAAATATAGTTTGCATTTAGTGAATCGAGATGCTTAAGGTTAAGTTTAAAGTTTAGAAGTATACCACATGAAGCAAGAGGGGTACATATATAGGTTAATAACATGGTCATATAACATAGACACATACTATAAATACATATCTTGGACATACGTTATTATGGTGGAAGATTTATTATGCAGGTACATAATATAGATGGTGGGAGGTGTATTGTGTATACCATGGATGTATGTTTAGATTTAAGTGATTCAAGATGCGTCTTCCAACCCTGTTCAGGAAACAACTCTCTTTCTACTCCGAACATCATTTCGACTGTCATAGAAGCGCTTTTTATGAAAGCGCGTTGGAGAAAATACATACCATATATTCGTATCCTAAGTCCTTAAATGTGGCGAATAAGGGAATAAGGGAAGTTGGTGGATATAGATGACATCACCAACCCACGTTTGTTGACGTATGATTTAGAGAAAACTAGCCGTTTATAGATTATACAAGGAGATTACATGCATTGAGATTATCAATCAGGCAATTTTAAGTTAAAACGATTGAGACTAGTTAAGTAGGATCAATACAACTCACGTAGGTTCACTTTTAGTTTTTCTCTTCTGATTCTTGTTCTGGTAGGGGTAATTAGTGACCCGGGACTAAGCATGTTTGCTCAGTTCACTTCAAGTTTCTCTAGCAGCTCTTATAAGAAATTGCAAATCTTCCATATTCAGCGAGTGCCCGGTGGGAATGTGCAAAGGCTTTGAGAAAATAAAATAGAATTATTTTTCTATATGGATTCCTTTTTCTCTTTTGTTTTATTTAGGTTTTTTTTTAAGGGAGGATAATAACTTGATAAAAAAATGAATGAAATTTTATTATATATTAGATGGCTGATTGTTTTATTAATTATTTGTTCAATTTGGACTGCTTTCAATTTTTTATTTGAATAATAACTTGAAACAAGATGCATGAGATTATATTACATATTAAATGACTGGTTATATTCTGAGACTAGATGAATAATAAAGAGATCTCGTGTGTTGATAAAAAGACTCAAGATCTCTTTCCGGGATCAAAGTAAAAGTATGATTGTAGTCTATAGGATCAAAATAGAAGTATGATTGTAGACTCTATTGGGGTTTAGCCCATTTTGCCTTTGTTTCTCTCTTTTGTATTATAATACCCCTTTGTGTTTGTATGTATTATTTTGATATTTAATTTGATATTATAAGTTCTTGAGAAATATTTATTATATAAAGATAAAGGATGGTCCTACATTAGTCATGATTAGCTAAACTTAATCATAACTAAGATAAAGTGAACCTTACTTTAGAGGACATAGAAAAGATGAGTACCACTATTTTGGATTCTAGTGTGTTGACTTGGTATTATTCCTAAGTGTTTACCTTTGATGAAAGAGTTAAAAACTCTTGGACCCACAAGCTTTTTTGTTTTGGATTTTCCTATAGTCCAAGGATAGCCCATGTGAAGGAATTCTTGACTTAGTGGTTGTCAACATAAGACCACATGCTTAAGACAATATTCCCATGAGTATAGCTATTCTTTTAGCTTTTTGACTTTATTGACTTTTAGCCTAGTAACTTGAGTTACTCCAATAATTAATAACTTTGGTTCGTAACTATTTCACAAGTATATAAACTAGGAGTGAGGAGGTACTCATCATCTTTTCATTTGCAACTATCTCTCTCTCATTGAGCTCTTTAGTGAGCAATGGTTTGAGTCTTGGAGTGTTAGCCTTGGAGTAGTATGATGGAGTTGAGGTTCTTTGCCTTCTTAGTCCATGGTGCTCTACCATTATAGCCATTGGAAGTTCATCATGAGTCAGAGATAGGCCAGCTCACTTTTTGGTTCCATTGTTAGGACCTCTTTAGAAAGTAGGATAATTTTCCGCATACAATTTTATATTAGACAGAAGGAGGCTATGAGAGTTCACTTGGAGAAAATATTAGAGGAAGAGAGTGTTGAACTTATGTTATGGATCTTGGACCCATTTTTATACCTTGTATTTCATTATGAAATATTTGAGTTGATTTAGTATATTTTGTACACATGAGAGAATTTGGAGGGATTATGTGAGGTAGATTGCAGATTTTGGATTTTATCCCAAGTTTTATATCTGGACTTGAAATTTATATTCATGATTACTTGGTTTACCTTCAGTTAGCACACTTAAAATTATTGTAAGAATTAGTATACTCACTAAGCTAGAATCTTTTACAGTTGATAGGGTAAATACTTATGGAAACTGCATGCTCTTTGAAAATTTGTAAATAGTCTACCATTTCTTCAATTTTTAGTGATTTTTCTGAAACTTTCCAAAAGAAATTAGTGCATATTCTTCTACCTTTGGCTTCAAAAATTAAGGAGAGATCACTCTTTTGTAAAAATTTATCAATTTTTAAAGTGAGTGGTGTGGTTTTAAGACCAAATCTGAAATATATCTCTTGAATAGAAAGGTGCCAAGACCAAATGGCTCAATGAAAAGATTTGAAATTTTTTAGGGGAGTATGCCTTAGGGTTGTGATCAACTATGAAATATTTTAGAGAGTTGTGACATACCAATTGATATAATTTAGTGACATTATGAGAAGAGGTCAAATCTGTAAAGTTGAGATATCATGCATGAGGAGTGTGAGAGCAACAAAAAGCATGTATGAGTGTCTAGACTCATCTTGGGAACATGGAGTGCCACCAAGAGTGTAAGTTAAGACTATGCATGGTTCCCTAAGGTTTTGAAGTGATTGTAGGGGTGGATTTGAGGAAAAGAGAATTTAGATAAAATTTGAAGAGAGTGTTGAGAGGATCCAAAAATCTACAGCACTTGGGGGAAAGAGTGAGTCTAAATTTTTTTTATATGGAGAGAAGGAACATAAGGAAAGTTCATGTCCATTGACCTTTGAGAGAAAACAATTGAAGAAAAAGAAAGGCTTACTTGACTTGGGTTTGCATGTTGGACCTTCTTCACTAAGATTGGGAGGGAGAAGATCTAAAACTAAGGAGTTGTGTGAGGTTTGTGGAGCGGAAGGACATGAATGTAATGGAGTAAAAGCACTTTTGTGGAATTTGGTGAAGGATCTTGGAGAGAGTCTTAGTATAGCTATAGAAATACAAACACCTTCAACAACTAATTATCAAGATTAGTGATAGAGATAATCTTTTAACTTATGGATAAACTATCCATGAGGGTTTAATTCATATGTACTCTAGGATTTAATGTTGCTTTGAAAATCTTGGAGAAATTTGAACCTTTTTTGTTCCCTATTGTGGATTACTCTCAAATGGTTTTAGTCATGTACATACACTATTGATTATAGAGTGAGAGAAAAAAAAGGAAAAAAATTTGAGAGAAAAGAGAGAGATAATGAGGGGCTAAGATGGAGAAACTTTTGGTTTTCTTTGCAAGGATGGAGAAAATGTGGAGACCCTTGTGAGAGACTTCAAGAGAGCTTGCATACAAAACAATGAGAGGAGGAAGAATGAGAGGGCTTCATTATTTTCGGATTTCTTTGAAGATGTAGCACTTACATGGTATGAGTCAGAATACCAAAAGAGAGAGGAGAGAAGGGCAAGAAGAGTCTTATGAGAGTTTAACTTCAGCACTCATTGAGAACTTTCTTCTATATGAGATTTATGAAAGATTGATGAGTGAGGTTACCTTTCTCCCTTTCTCAAACAAGGAGATGGAGAGAAAGTGAAAAAGAGTGGAGAAGTTAGAGTCCAAATTTCACATAATGTTAAGGAAGGATGGGGATGATGTGGAGACTACTATGATTTTCATAGAGGCCATGCTCACCAAGAATTTTGTGGTAGGGTTGAAACCAAATATTAAAAGTAAAGTAAGATATGAGAAACTTTCTTCCAAGGTTGATGCTATCAAAGTGCAATTCATATAGAGGAGAGTTGGAAGGGGATGAGAGTGATTTAGTGGTGAAGGAGGTTATGCATCCTCCTCAAGGCTACAA
Source organism: Lunularia cruciata (assembly GCA_948567375.1). NCBI lineage: Eukaryota > Viridiplantae > Streptophyta > Marchantiopsida > Lunulariales > Lunulariaceae > Lunularia > Lunularia cruciata. Next base: position 12,102,122 of record OX419757.1, on the reverse strand, counting down.
GTATGATGAAAATTCTAATAATTTGGTGGTAAGGGTTGTACCACAAGTAGTAGTTCCTCCAATGCTTGCACCTCTACCAAAAGATCCATTTCAAGCCATCACAAAACAACTTGCAAATCTCAAGATCAATGTAGGGCAACTATAAGAGAAGAGAGAGGTGAATCAAAATATGAAGAGATTGCCTAGGAGTTATGGAAGCTATCCATATAGAGGAGGCCAACCAACCAACAATTTCAATGAAATAAATTGCTTTTTTGGGGAGGAAGAGACCACATCCAAAGGAATTGCCCAAATTCCACTTTCCATGGAGGAAGGGGTTATGAGGGAGCCAATAGAGGGAAAGAAGGAGGTAATGAACCCAAGGGGCTGCTAATCCAAACAAAGGTAAGGGGTTAACATCCATAGATGTGGTTGAGAGTAAGTATAAGAAGGAGGAGTGCTCAAACTCCAAAGGTTTTAATTTGGAGCTTTTGGCACAAGAGAAGAAGAGAGCTTGTTTTGTAGAGGATGTATGCTCTTCTCAAGCAATTACTCCTAGCAAAGATACTCTTATGTCTACTAGAAGTACTCATACCTCAATACCATCAATAACAAAGACTCCAAGAAGGAAGTTGGGGGTGGAAGACTTCTTGATCTCAAAGCAACAATGGAACTATAATGTGGTGGAGGATGTTGAGAGTCACAAGGTTACCATCACTATGGACCAACTGATTATTTTGAATCCTACCTTGATAAAGGAGCCTAGAGAAGGTTCAGTTCTACAAGGAATAAGAGGAAGAAGAAGGCAAAAGCTCTCGTATCAATGGGTGTGGTAGATGCTAAACCAACACCATGGGAGGTTTGTGAATATGCCTCCAAGATTGATGTGAGAGTGAATGGTCGTAACATCAATGATGCACTTGTTGATGGAGGATCAACAATGGATGCCATGTCAAAAAAGTTGATGAAAAAGTTTGGTATGATATCCTCTAGACCTTCAACATTTTTGGTAAGCATGGCAAACAAGCAACAAGTTTGACCAATAGGAATGATGGATAAGGTGGTAGTTTTAGTTATGGGAGTTTAGTTTTAGGGATGGTTGGGTACTATAGGAGGTTCATCTTCTTGTTTTCCAACAAGGCTTATGCGTTGACCGTCTATATGAAGAAGGGTGTAGAATAAATGGTGATTTTGGAGGGCAAGGAGACTCTTAAAGCTTTTGAGGAGCTCAAGCAATCCCTTTTTGTAGCTCTAATTCTTGCTAAACCTTATTGGAGTAAGTCTTTCATCCTCTGCACTAATACTCCCAATGTAGCTATAGGAAACACTCTTAGTCAATTAGACCAAGATGAGTATGAGTATGATCATCCAATAGCTTATGCTAGTAGGCAGATAGCTTTAGCAGAAAAGAACTACTCTGTAATAGAGAGAGAAGGGTTGGTAGTGATCTTTGGTCTCAATAAGTTTAGACACTACTTGATTTGAGGAAAACCACCATTTTCTTGAATCACAAGGCTTGAAGTACATCTTCAACAAGCCTAATATGGAAGGGAGGCTGGCAAGGTAGATGATACTCTTGTTTGAGTATGACTATACCGTTGAGGATAGGCCAGGGGAGAAACATGCAAATGCTGATTTGTTATCTAGGGCTTATGATCATAATGGAGATGAACTAATGAATGATTCCTTCTTGGATGAGGAGCTTATGGAATCCAATCACTCAAGAGGTTCCAATGGAGTATAAGGAGATTTTGGACCTTGTTTTGTTACAAGAGATAACTATCCAAAAGGGATGCATGCTAGAGAGAGGAAGGTCCTTGCAACAAGATCTAGACCTTACACAATATAGGAGGATATTCTTTTTCATCAAGGAGCAGATGGTCTACTTCAAAGAGCAATGGGTAAGGAAGAGTTTATCTTACTCATAAAAGAGTTTCATTTAATGTGTGGAGGACACTTTGCAAGAAAGGTGATTGCTTTCAAGATTCTAGATGTAGGTTACTATTGGAGGGGGATTTTCAAAGATTTTCTTGATTATTGCAAAACTTATCATGTTTATCAAGCTTTTGCTAGAAAGTCTACTTCCACTCCACCACTTAGATCAATTCCATTATTCACAACTTTTGAGAAGTGGAGAATAGATTTTGTAGGTCCTCTCAATAGAACCAAGAAAAAATAAGTACATTGTGGTAGTGACTGATTATCTTACCAAGTGGATTGAAGTTAGACCATTGAGGACAAGAATGAAAATGAAGTTGGGATATTTCTTTATGAACACATTATCACTAGGCTTGGGTGTCCTTTGGAGTTGGTTTCTAATAGAAAAGAAGAGTTTACAAGAAGCATTACTATAGCCATGCTACAATATTTCTCTATCACACATAGAGTAACTACATCTTATATGCCAAATTCCAATGGCTTGGCAAAGAGAACCAATCAGACCTTTTGCATGATGTTGGCCAAAGATGCAAATTGGAGGGGGCTGAAAATTATTGGGACAAGAGGATTTATGTAGTTTTGTATGAATATAGAATAACCATGAAGACTTCCATCAGATATTCTCCATTGCAATTGGTATATGGTATTGAGCTACCTTACCTATTCATTTTGATCTTCTTACCTTCCAAATCATTCATAGGAGATTGAAGAAAGCACAAGGAGGTGATGCAAAGAAGTCAAGGAAGGACCAACTCATGGAATTGGAGGAGGCAAGAGCAATTGCTATGGTTTGAATGGAGCGAGCCCAAAGGAAACAAAAGGAGAGCTATGACAAGAGACAAGGCAAGAATAAGGTGGATCTTTTCAAAGAAGGTGATTGGGTAATGTTATTTGATTTCATTTGTTTCAAGAGAGTGCAAAAGAAGCTTTTGCCTAAGTACTTTGGACCTTTCATAGTGGAGAAGATGTGGGGCAATTACACCTATAATCTCAAGGAATTGAGAGGAAGACACTTTGATAGGATTAACCATGATAAGCTGAAAATGTATCATACAAGGTAGAGAGACCTTCCCTTTGAGGACAAAGTGAAATCTTAGTCCAATGGTAATTGTAACATCTATTTGTGCATGTATGTGTTATTGTGATATTTATTTTGGTATTATAAGTACTTGAGAGATATTATTTATATCAAGATGAAGGATGGTTCTTGTCATGATTAGTTAAAGGTAGTCATAAATAAGATAGAGAGAGTCTTATTTGAGAGGAAATAGAACAGATGAGTACCACTATTTTAGATTGTAGTGTGTTGACTTCATATTATTCCTAAATGTTTGGCTTTGATGAAAGAGTTAAAAACTCTTGGACACACAAGCTCTTCTTTTTGAATTCTTCTTTAGTCCAAAGATAGTCCATGTGAAGGAATCCTTGACTTAGTGGTTGGATCAACATAAGACCATATGCTTAGGAGAATATTCTCATGAGTATGGATATTCCTTTAGCTTTTTGACTTTATTTGACTTTTAGCCTAGTAACTTGAGTTACTCCAATAATCAACAACTTTGGTTTGTAACTATTTCACAAGTATATAAACTAAGGGTGAGCAGGTACTCATCATCTTTTCATTTGCAATTATTTTTCTCTTATTGAGTTTTCTAATGAGCAATGGTTTGAGTCCTCAAGTGTTAGCCTAGGAGGAGTATGATAGAGTTTGGGTTCTTTGGCTTCTTAGTCCATGGTGCCTTACCAAAATAGTCATCAGAGGTTCATCATGAGTGAGAGACAGGCCAGCTCACATTATGGCTTGATAGGATCTTCCCATCCTTCATTTTTCCTACATTGTTGCCCTTCTACTATTGTAGTCTAGGTAGGTGACTAGTGAAGATCCAGTTTGATAATACACAAGTAAAGCATTCACCATGATCTCACAAGACAATACGTGGTTCAACTTATTGAGGCTACGTCCACGGGAACATACCAAATCACATTTCTGATTTTCCAAGTAATGCGTCAACCAGAGCTCCAACTGGCCCACACATAGAGTAGTCCAGCCCTAGACTTACTAACACAATCAAGCTTAAATGGATTACTCCAGACTTGAGTTAACTCCTAACAATCTCCCCCTTGACTCATGTCTTGGGGTCCTTAACCTCTAGTACATATATGGTTACTCTGCATGAAGTCCTAGAAGGAGGCCTAACATAGGGCCCTTTGTAAACTAGAGTTAACTAGAACTAAACCGTAGCCTAAACAGGTAAAAATAGAGTAAAAATCATATATAGAGAGAAAAAACTGCTAATCTACTCTACCTGTGCCCATATGCAACACCTGCAGTTTGACACAATGTCTCAAAAAGCTTTTGAAAGATATCACTTTTGTAAAAGCATCAGCAGGATTGAGTTTACTGTCAATCTTCACTAACTCAATCATATTATCAAACACAGCCTGTCTAAGAAAATGATACTTGATGTTGATGTGCTTCACTCTACTGTCCATCACCTGATTCATAGCTAGATGTAAAGCACTCTAGCTATCTTAATTCACAATGTTATGATTCAATCCCATCTCTATTATAAGCTTGTCCAACCAGATAGCTTCCTTCACTACTTCTGCTGCTGCTACATACTTAGCTTTTGTAGTAGATTGAGCTATGCACTTCTGTAGTGTAGATCTCCAACTTATGCATCCACCTCTAAGTGTGAACACATAGCCAATCGTAGATTTCCTCCCATCCAAATCTTGTCCATAGTCAGCATCTACATAGCCAATAAGTGATTTGGCATTGTAAGATTTAGCATCAAACAAAAGGTCAAAATCCAATGTACCCTTGAGATATTTGAGGATCCACTTCACAGCTTCCCAATGTATCCTCCCTGAACTTGATATGTATTTGCTAGTCTTGCCATAGCTAGAGCAATGTCAGGCCTAGTGCAAATCATCACAAACATGAGAATTCCCACTGCCTTGTCATAGGGGATCTTGGACATCAAACCTTTCTCCACAACATCTGTTAGACAAAGAGCTGATGAAAGCTTGAAGTGAGGAGCTAATAGAGGACTCACAGATTTGCAATTCTCCATGTTAAATCTTGCAAGTACCTTTCTAGCATGTTTCCTTTAGGTTAACCACAACTTTCCATCCTCCAAGTTTCATTGGATCTCCATTCCCAAAATCCTCCTTGCTGTACCAAGATCTTTCATTCTAAATTTGGAGCTCAAGAGAGCCTTGAGCTTATCAACATCATATCTATCCCTGGCTGCAATAAGCATTTCATCCACATAAAGTACTAGATTAATGAATCCAAAGACTTCATTACTCACCTTTTTCATGTATACACAAGGATGAAACACACTTTGTTCTTAAATCCTTATGACCTCATGAAATCATTGAACCATTTGTTCCATTGTCTAGGAGCTTGCTTCAATCCATATAAGGATTTTAGCAACCTACAACCATATCCTCTTGGCTTTTCTTCACAAAACCCATAGGCTGTCTCATGCAGATCACCAAATCTAAATTGCCATAGAGCAAAGCAATGACAACATCCATTTGATCTAAGATAAGACCAAAGTAAGTCACAAGTACACATAGTATGCGAATAGTGCCATACTTAGCAACAAGAGAGTAGACCTCATTGTAATCCACACCTTTTACTTGTGTCTCATCATGAAAACCACAATGACACAATGAATTTACCACAACCTGTAATCCTTTACACTTTCTTGGAAGTAAGATCTAGCTTGGATCTATTGTCCTTAGGTATGATAGGATATGCATTACATCCAAAGACTACTAAATGACTATAATCTGCAGGCCGTCCGTGCCTCATCTCAAACAGTGTCATGTAATGAATTGCACTAGAAGGAGAAATATTTACTAAGTAAGTTGTAGTGTTGATAGCTTCAGCCCAAAATACATGTGATAAACCTGATTGGCTCAACATACTCCTCATCCGCTCCAATAATCTTTGATTGAGCCTCTCGGCAACACCATTCTGTTGTGGAGTATAGAAAATAGTGAGAAGGCAAGTTATCCCCTCATGTTGACAATACACCTCAAATTCTCCAAAAGTGTATTCCCTGCCATAATCTGATTGCAGAAATCTCACTTTCTTACCAGTCTAAGTCTCAACTTGGGTTTTCCACTTCTTGAAAGTGACAAAGACCTCAAAACTTCTGATGTAGGAAATGAATCCATACAAACCTTGAATAACCATCGATGAAAGATACATAGTATTGCTTTCCAAAATGTGATGGAGTAGGGGATGGGCCCCACACATCACTATGTATATAGTCAAGAATTTCTTTGAAACTATGAGTTCCAACGCCAAAAGTAGTTTGATGCTGCTTCCCTAGTACACAATGCTCATAGAATTCTAAACTACTAGACCATAGTGTAGAAATAACGCCTCTCTTGCAAAGAATAGACATGCTCTTCTCATTAATGTGACCCAATCTTGAATGCAACAAGTAGTCAAACATATCATGAGATTTAGTAGCATGAGTCTCTCCACAAATAGTATTGCCCTCTAGCACATAAAGATTTGTGTATCTATTACCCTTCAAGATGACTTTTCTCTTAGCCATGACTCAAAGTACACTATCAACTACTTCCCATTAATGACCATTTTTGTCTAACATGCCAAGAGATATCAAGTTCTTCCTCATGTCAACGATATGTCTGACATTTGTCAATATGTGCACAAGACCATCAAACATTTGAATCTTAACAGATCCAATGCCTACAATTTGACAAGGGTGATCATTCCCTATCAAAATTGAACCATTTGAAATCAAGTAAGAACTAAAGATTTCTCTTATGTAACACATACGGTATAAGCAAGCACAATCTACAATCCATTCATCTCCTTTTTGTTGAAAAGAAGTGCAAAGGGCATACCATTGGCATCATAGAGCATAGTCATGATCAAGCAGATCATCCTCTTCTTCTTGCTTGTTATCTTTTGCCACATTTGGTAAAGAAGGCACGACTGCTTTGCCCGACAATCTCTCTTGAGGTGGCCAGCTTTGCCACACTTTTAACAGAGCATGGTCTTATGATCTTGGGATATCCCCCTAGACCAAGATCTAGTTTTAGATCTCTGCTCCTCACCATCTATCTGCATCTGAGTCCTTCCATGATTGATATTCAACATTGTTCATGAAGGAGTCAAGGATTGACAAGGCAACATCATCTTCTGTTGAAGATCATCTGTTAATATAGTACTCACCACCTCATTGTAGGTGATCATTATCCTATCATGATGTAATAACACTCGTGACAAGGACTGGTAGGACATAGGGAGAGAACTCAACAAGTGGAGGGCCTTTCTCTCATCACTCAGGTCCTCTCCAAGATTCTGCAAGTCCACAACAAGATCATTGAAGGCATCAATATGATCTTCTATCTTGGTCCCATTGTCCTTCATCTTGAAGCTCATCAGCTTCAGGGATATGTAGAGACAATTTGATAGTTCTTTCTGATGGTAATTCTATTGTTGCTCATCAAAAAGAGTAATGCAGTCCTTGTACTCACCCAACTACTTTATGACATGTGGCTGCAGTTGTAAAACCACTGTGTGTATAGCTATCTCTTGCATGTCATTCCAATCATCATGTGACATCAAATGAGTCTTGGGTCTTAGCAATTTCCCAAAACCATTGGCCTTGAGCATACCTTTCACCTGACGCTCCCACAGGAGATAATCTGAGCATCCATCATATTTGGCAATGTCAAATTTGGCTCCCCCAGTCTTCATGACTGCCATCTCCAAACTTATACCTCAAAGCTTGTTCTCAAAGGTGAGGCAATTCAGTACCTTATAGGGTCTTTCCTAAATTTCTGAAGGTGGCTATGAAGAGACTTGCTCAAGAAGGGACTCCCTTCTATGAGTAGTTTTTGAAAGAATCAATAGCAACAGCAACAGAATCAATAGCAACAGCAGCAGAATCAACAGCAACAGCCACCAGAGTCCATGTGGCAAGGCCATAAGAATAGTATATCAACAAACTATCACCTTCCAAGACGATGGCTACAGGCTCCCAACGGGGTCATTTGAATAATTTTACAGCAAGAGAGTCCAGAAAACACCATGTCCGTCGCAGAATTCACTTTAGGCAACCAACAAGCTCATCTTTGTCTCCTTTCATAGATTCTCCTTCATTTTCTCCTTTGAAACTTGAACTTTGCAGAAAAAACATCAAAACCCTCTCAAAAATTCTCTTCCTGTCCACCAATTCTCAAAAGCTTCTTTGATCATTCTTTGTCCTTCCAAAGCTCCTCCTTAGAGTACACTCCTGTCAAAATCCTCTTTTGAAACCTTTGATATCTCACTGTAAAATTTGCAACCCTCTCTGTCCTACAGCCTTCAAAGTCTCATTGTTTTCGTTAAGCTCTCCTTTGAAAGTTCCCTTGCAAAAGCTCTTCCTTACTCTCCTTTGCTTAGGCACTGCTCTAAATAGTATCCAAATACAAAAAGTTGGCCGCAGTTGTATGCATTGATAATCTACCAAATCTACCAATCACTCGAGCAGTCAAAGTCAATTTGAGAATTTTGAAGAGGAGAGTAATGGGGGTTGTTCCCCATATCGGGGTTCTGCTATCCTCTTTCCTTGGCTCTTCAACATGTGAATTGCCTAAAGCGGAGGAGAATTTGTCTATGAGAGGAGACTCTTGTGGCACTAAAACGCTGGAGATGAGGAGATTCACAAAGAGGCCACTATTGTCATGATGCAAACTGTTTTCAACAGATTGAGGATCGAGCCCGACCAACAAACAAGAAACATCCATGGTACCCAATGGCAGTATAAGAGAAGCTTGGTTACAAGGCAGACAACAGCCTCATGCAACTAATTTTTTCACCAGATTGGCCAGAGCTCCTCTTAGTCAAACTTAAGTGCAATTCAATGATTGATGCAGGTATTCACCGGCTCTCCCAAAATCCACTCCTCCTCTATAATACTCATAGAGTAGACACTTTGTTTTCTCCTCTCCTCCTCTTCTTGTTCCTCTCTCTGCAGCTCTCCACCAAATCACGACGCTAAAGATAAATCCATAGCACAAATAGAGTGTGATCAATCCATGTCCAGCCTTACTTTCTCTTGAGTATACTCTCCAGCAAAATTTCTCCAAGCTCTCTCTTTTTCAAAACCCTCAAAATCTCTCTGTTCTTTGCCTCTCTACCTTCTCTCTTCGATTCTTGCTCTTTCTCTTTCCTATCACACAAACTCTCCTCCTATCAAAAAACCCTCTTCCAGATTTTTTGTCAAGCAAACCTTTGCTGATTCCTCTCTTCTCTCCTCTATCAAAATCCCTTTGAAAAATCCTTCAAAAAAAAAAACCTTCATCATGAATCTCCATGTGTGATTGATCCATGTCTAACCCTACTTTCTCTTGAGTATACTGTCCAGCAAAATTTCTCCAAGCTATCTCTTCTTCAAAACCCTCAGGATCTCTCCGTTCTTTGCCTCTTGACCTTTTCTCTTTGATTCTTGCTCTTTCTCTTTCCCATCACACAAAACCTCTCCTCCTGCCAAAAAACCCTTTTTGAGATTTTTTTGTCCAACAAACCTTTGCTAATTTCTCTCTTCTCTCCTCTATCAAAATCCCTTTGAAAAATCCTTCTTCAAAAAAACCTTCCTCGTGAATCTCCTATCCTTTCCCTTCTTCCTTGAGAATTCTTCTTCCAGATACCTCCGAGATCTCTTTCTCCTATCCTAATTTTGACAAAAACTTATGTTGTACTAGTCGTCAACCACCCTAACTTCCAACGCTTTCCCAATTCTCAAACCTGCAACATTTTAAATTCTCAGTTCCCCATGGCACAACCTAATCTGCTCTTCCTAACAGTACTACACAAAGATTCAAAAAATTTATTCATTGTGCTCTGCAACCTCCTGAATAAAATTTAGCCTTTGAGTAGCTATAGCACACTGTCAATTGAATTTGCTCTAATACCAATTGAAGATCCAGTTTGATAATACACATGTAAAGCATTCACCATGATCTCACATGAAGATACATGGTTCACCTCATTGAGACTACGTCCACGGGAACAAACCAGATCGCAATTCTGATTATCCAAGTAATGTGTCAACCAGAGCTCCAACTGGCCCACACATATAGTAGTCCAGCCCTAGACTTACTGACACAATCAAGCTAAAATGGGTTACTCCAGACTTGATTTAACTCCTAACAACTAGTCATCATTTGCTATGTTTATTGTAAAGACTTCATCCCTACTATACTCAATTAGAGTAAGTACATTGCTCAAATTTCTGGTAAAATCAGATACATAAAACATGATCAACTTCAGTTTGTTCATCCTAAGTGCATGTCCTATTAGTTCCCCATATATAGTTCAACATATCTAACATATATCTATTGCACCAGTTGATGATGTCTTCTACATTTATTTATTTTGCAAGCCACCCGAGGAGATGCACCCAATAGAAGGAAGTGATGACAAACTGTTCTCCTATTAACTATTGTAAGAAGGATTCTTATTATGTGACTATAAAGTGAATAATTCTAAGACACCTTGATAATATGATTGTATATTGGATCAACTTTATGTTAGAGTATTTCCATTTAACCATGATATATACGTAGCTGTTTTTGTTATGATTCTATATAGTATCTATTATATTTTATTTTAACTTAGATAAAGAGATCAATCTTAGATCCTTTGATTCAATTATTTAATTTATTATCTTTTTCTATATTTCTATCTCATTATATGCTATATTAGTTATATTAAGATGGAGAGGCCATTCCCATGATACGCAAGATAACCCAAAGTAAGTGATGAAAATGCTTCAACATCTCTTAAGGCAAAAATGGGTATGGAGCGGAGATACACTCTTCAACTTTGACTTCAAGAACTAGATTTTGAATGTGATATTTGAAATGATGTCACTTGTCACTTGTAAATAAAACAAGTGTCAAAATATGAAAGAGAAAAATTAGTTTCTAAATCATTTATAGAGTATGTGAATCTAGTTCTGATCATATCTATAATAGTAGTTTGTATTAAAACATTTAATTTCTGGGTGTAATTCTTATTATGTTATGGTGTATTGTATTATAATATAGATTTTAAATTACATTGATTCTATGATGTTGATTCTATCATACATTTCTCATTTATTCATTTCTCATTTAAGGAATCCAAATTTGGATGATTTCCACAATAGTTTTGGTTGATGAAGGGTACAAAGTATATCTCTAAGTACAAGATATCTCTAAGATTAGTTTCTAAATCATTTATAGAGTATGTGAATCTAGTTCTGATCATATCTATAATAGTAGTTTAAATTAAAACATTTAATTTCTGGATGTAATTCTTATTATGTTATGGTTGTATTGTATTATAATATAGATTTTAAATTACATTGATTCTATGATGTTGATTCTATCATACATTTCTCATTTATATTATGATTCAGTCAAGTTATGTTGTAGATTTCTAATTTGTATTAAGATTACAATGTGTGATTTTTTTCATTTTTAAGTATTATTTTGATCTTTTTTGGGTTGTTAGTTATGCTTTGATAAATCTATATCTATGTAAGTATAAAGATATGTTAAAGATGATGATAATAATAATTTTACATGTAACAATATGGAGTTTACAAACAAGTTAGTCAAAACTTAATGAAGTAGCAAACATGCCAAATTAGCCAAGAATTATAAAATTATTTTAGGAAGCTACTTGGTACCTTACAAATATCCAGTAATGTGCAAGCCAAGTGGTGACTTCTAGGAATAAATTTCTCAAGAAGTTGCCCGGCTAGTTTAGACGGCATGCCAAAAAAGTGGCTTCTAGAAAGAAGCTTCTTAGGAACTTTCTTGGCTAACTTAGCTTGCATGCCAAGTAGGTGACTTCTAGAAAGAAGCTTCTCAAGAAGCTTCTTTGTTAACTTGATTTGTACTCTAAGAAGGTGCCTTTAGGAAAATTCCTAAGAAGCTTCTCAAGAGCCTTGAATGTTGCTATGAGTACCAAAGCCCAAGCTCATGCTAGGCATTTGGATTTTCCCTCATTCAAGTATCCCAATGTGATCTTTCACTCCGGTCTTCCATTCTCCTTTCTTTCTCCTTGGTCTTTTACATTGATATCATAGTAGAATTAGGATAGGTGGAAATTATGGACCATAAAATCCATTTCCTCTAAACCATTGGGATTTTTTTGTCCACATACTTCCCAAGCATCATCTCACAATTTGGGTAGAATCTTCTAAATAGATCATTTTATCCAATGAACCTTTAGTAGTTACAACTATAATCTATGGAGAATGGTGAATGTGTTGCATCTATGTATTAATCTAGATAAGTTGATAGAGTAGTAGCCATGGCGGCAATTCCAAAGTTATCATTATTATGTAACAACAAATTGAACACCTTACTTGATTGTTGAAAGAAAGAGACCATCAACAACAAGAGCATGTAGAGTGCACCATGTTGAGAAGGAGGTAAGCAAATCTGATTTCCAAAGCACAATGTGTTTGAAGGAAAAAATCTCTTGGGTGTAATGAAATTTTGTGTTTGATTGTGGATGTTATTTAAAACTATACATATTCAAGATGAATAAAGATAGATTCTCTTGGCTTCAAGCCAATTGGATGGAGTGGCAAAACTATAGTGGCAATTTTGAGTGGAGCAAGTTGAATTGTAGTTTGTTACACCAACCTTGACATGGAAAGAAGTCAAGAGCACAATAGTTGGGAGATTCCAAGTTATAAATGTTACACGAGCTGCATGAGATAGATTATCAAAATTAAAGCAGACTGGATCTATGAGAAGCCACATCACTCAATTTAGCATCAATTGAACATTATTATGCAAATTTAGATATATTGGAAGGTGAAGCTTTGGATTGATTTGGAGGGGCTTGAAGTCACAAACCAAATTGGAGGTGACTATGCATGAGCCAAAACACTTGGAGGAAGCCATGTAGTTGGCTTAGCTCTTTGATTTCTTGGTTATGACAACTTGGTCTAAATCTCAACCTTCACATAACCTACCAACACACTACACATGGGTAGAGGAGCCTACATCAATGGAGATTGATGTTATCCAATAGAGACCATTTGGTAATGTAAATAAAGAAAGATTGCAATAAAATGGTGTATACTTTGATTGTTGCCAAATTGGATATCGCATTTTTGAATGTCCACTCAAGAGTAGATGACCTTGACAAATTGCCCAAATGGAGTTTGTGAAGCGGGATGATTGGAAAAATGAGGAATCCTAGTAGGAGAGTTCAAGTCACATATTAGAACTTGATTAGTTCCAATGGGATTGAAAGCTCAACCTATGCAAGTTGCAAGTTCACTTGCAAGGTACGATATATGGTCATCGTTGTAATATTTTGTTCATTTTTGAAGTTCAAAGAATTTTATATCTATGCAATTAAAAAAATAATTAGTTATTCTTATCAAGTCTATAATTGGAAGTAGATTGATGATGGTTGATAGTAGAAAAGGTTTTGCTCTCCGTACCTCATATCCTATTATATTCAAGATTGGAGAAGAGAATTTGGAGTAAATTTTATAGTGGCACCTCTACACTATGATGTTATTCTAGGTTTGCCTTGGCTTGAACATCATAAAGTTCAATTTGATTGGCCCGACAACAAATTCAAATACAACCCCAAGGTAAAAATTACCGATTATGTTGTTTAGCACCTTTGAATAAGACATCTAAGAAGAGTCAATCCCAAGATGAAAATTTTGTCTATAAAACAACCTTAGAGCAAGCCTTGAAAGAAAGTATTCTTGTTTTTGTGTTATGGATCAACAGATTGCATATGGAAAATCTGGAAAATCTGATGAGGGCCAAAAACCTCATCAAACAATGATTGATCAAATAGTTTGGGAGTTTGCAAATGTATTTCTAGATGACCTGCCAAAGTGGTTACTCTCCAAATGTGGTATGCCTTTCAAGATTGAGTTATTACTAAAAATTATTCCAATGAGTAGACCTATCTATCGACTCTCACCAAAGGAGTTAAAAGAGCATCAAAAAACATTAACAAATTTATTGGGGATTGATTTCATATGATATAATGTATCTCCTTGGGGAGCACCAATACTATTCGTTCCAAAGAAGGATGGAGTACTTTACTTCTACATTGATTATCATGGTCTCAATAAACAAACAATGAAGAATAGATATCCCTTAGCTCAAATAGATGACTTGCTAGATCAATTGAGTGGAGCCCAATAATGCTCTAAGTTTAGAAATTCTAAGCGGCTATGGGTAAATTCCAATCAATAGAGAAAATGTGCAAAAAAATTCCTTTTGTACAAGATGCATTTTGAATGCGGAGTTCTACCTTTTGGTCACTAATGTTCCATCAATTTTCATGGATCATATGCATTGGATTGTTGGTGTTATCAAATAAATCAAACATTGATCTGTCTGAACATATTTGGATCAGCAAACAACTCACCATCTTTGGCATTTAATTTAACCGAAGTGAACTCTCCTTTCAACTGATCCTTTACTTGCCGGATGAGATCTTGATGGCTACCAGCGATGATCAGTTCATCAACATAGATGATTAATAAAACTTTATTGTCACTAGCTTGTAGTTGGTATAATGATAAATATGAACTTGCAAAATTGGACTAAAGGGTGACTAAGGATTAACTCTCTTGCGTTCACTAAGCGCCACGAGTATTAGCTTATGATACTTCATTAACAATCTAGAGGTGTAGTCATTCGGTTTGCTCCCTCTCCCTCTCTAGAAATGCAACGTCTTCGCAGTCTTTGCAGCCTTTGCGTCGATTCATCGCGTCTGCAAGTTTCCTCTCCATTGGAACTTCTGTCATCGAATTAGACAAATCGTTATAGTCAATAATTATAGTCTTGCGTCCTTCACGAATTTCATCACCAAAGCCCTTAAAGACGACGTTGGAGAATTTGAAGCAAAGTTTAACCTAAACGTCATGCTTTCACAAATTTGCAGAAGAGAAACGAGAGGATCAAATATAAGATCAAATTTAGAGAAACGATTTGGCAGGTTATCAATAAACTTTCCATGACAGAAAGCTCATAAAAGGCAACTCCTAACTAACTGTTTAGCAGGTTACTAATAAAATGTCCATGACTGAAAGCTCATAACAGGCAACCTAGATTTTCTGGTTAAACAAGAGTGACAAGAAATGCTCAAGTTCCGTAGCACATTTTGGCAGTCTGCAACTTTTACTTAGTGTCTCTAATGCTTAGCTAACTCTGATTGAAATTTTTACTAAGATTACACTACCCTATGCCACATTTCCTAACTATTCTTTCATATTGGGACCTTGTGACTTACTTGTCCCATCAGGCTCTTGCCTGTGTATATTGTCAGTGGTTCCATCAAGTATACCCCGCTGGTAAGAACCTCCAGTTAGTGTTTGTACAGTAACAAGAAACTCGGAAGGTTCGGCCTCGACAATTATGGTCAATGCCCTCGATTTGCGCTTGCTTCGCTTGATTCCCCCTTCATTTCTGAAAGCAGTAAAACACGCAATTACCTTCCATAGCCGCAACAGCTCCATGAATTGATGATTTAAGCTACGCACGGACAATCACTGGGATTCTTTTATGACTTATTTGAAGAGTGCTTTAATTCGTCACTGAAAGAAACTATACGACATATAAGCTACGTAAAAATCCTCCAATGGCAACATTACTAAGGAGAAGTTTTCAATCTGCAAGCAGTTAACAATAGTTTGAGTGGACTTTTCGGTAAGGAGATGCGAGTTAGGTTAAGATCTATCAGTTGTTTAAAACATCAGGTAATGATATGGATTCTAGTCAAATTTCCGTGATATTTGACCAGGAGTGGTTGTTGATATGCGTACAGGACATAGGGCTATGATGATTTATAACAGGAAATTCGAGTTTAACGTCCCTGCTGGCTGATATAACTACCGGACACAAAAGTCATATGCACCTTCGTGAAATGGTTAACATAGGTAGTAGCTGAAGATCAAATCTTGGTCTTGATTGTGGATATGGTACTTCCGGTAGCCAAGATCATTATGCATGGACGAAACAAAAAGAAATATGCTTACCGCGTTTGTTGAGTCCCTGCGAACAGGGCACTTATAAGGTTAGTCATCACCTTTGAAGGTTCCAATTCAACCAATACAAGATGACATTTACCTCGAATTTGCTGAAACACAACTTTTGGATGTAACTTTAAGGCAACTTAGGTCTTCATTTGAAGACACTAAGTTATCCTTATATGAGTCGTCGTGAAAATCTTCGAGCTCGTTGATTTCATGATACTTCTGCACAACAAGCCATACAAATCCACTGAATTAATCGATGTTTGAGTCCTCAGGACGTGAGAGGTGGCATATAATGTCAGTTTTTACAGGTGTACTAGGAAGCGTGCGCAGTTCGGGTCCTTCCAATCAGTTGGGGACAGTATCCGGGTGGCTTTCCTATGGACCCCCAAGAAGAAACTTTTAGTATGAAGAGGACGCTAACAAAAAGCATTCAAACTAGACCCGCATCACATAGAGAAGGGTGTATGCCATAGGTTCGATTTGCATACCTTTAAATTACTCTCTGCACTTCCAAATTGAAGGAAGTCTCTAAGTCGTAAAACGATGTCCCTAACGTCCTTGCAATTCCTGGAAGCTCTTCGAACAAACTCTTGTTCTAATAGATTCCGTCCTGTCTGAATTATCTCTTGCTTAGTTGTAGCGTGACATCCAGCAGACTTGGACAATTCGACCGCTGACGCAAGGATTTTTTCCAGAATAGCCGAAATCAACTGTGTCGACACATGAATGTGATGGAACTGGATTACACACAAAACCCAGCATAACCCTACCCATTGGCATTTTTCAAGTTGCAAATATTGCATAAATTCCTCTGTGCATGCAAATCGGTCTTCCAAACAGTCCGATAGTATCTGTAGGCAGCAATACACAGTTATAATCCATAGTCAAAGAAGTCAGCATGACAAATGACCCTAAACTGCAATCGAGGAAACACAAAGTTACCTAACTGGGTCCCACATGCATCTTCTCACCGTTTCAGCTGCAATCTTGTATTTGCTGTCAGAAACTTCGGTGCCGGTGATCGCGTTCAGAAGAGTTGGTAAGATTTGATTCAGCCAGATGCGTTTGTGAAGGAGATCAGAGGTGGATTTGCCAAATAACATGGTTTGGAGCGGAAAGGCTTTCAATTTGTTGTCAACCCTTCCCCTCAACGAACTTATACCATAGACAAAACAAAGTCCTAGGCAAAACTCGGTACAGAATCCTATATCCCTAGCTTTGGCCCGAGACAAATCTTGTAACAAGTCAAATGATTCCGGAGTAGTAGGAGCGTCATGGACAAGGTAATGCTTCCGCAGAGGATGGATGTATATTATTTTTTGACGAGAAGGAACCATATCATAGTCAATTCGTACTAATCTTAAACTGGATAAATGGTGAAGGATGGTCTCAAAGCATACTTTGCCATCATGCAGACAGTCCCATAAAATCTTTATAACATATTCCGGAACAGACATTCCGTCAAACATAGCTACCATCAGCATTAACTTTTTCTCGTGGAAGGAGAGATGACTTGATAGAAGTTTCATGGACGAGGAAAACCCATACGGGTACGATTCAACGCGTGAAGACTCGAGGCGAAGCTCAGCCCAAAATTCGTCTTTGAGCAGGTTCACCTGCGCTATTTCAGGTTTGTCTGCAGATGCTAGACGGCAATAGCATTGATGGTAGAAAACTACTGATAGATTTTCAACAATCAGAGGATTGTAGTTTATGGCGCACAGGACGTCATCTGCCGCATCCTGATCAAACCAATGCAAGGCTGTTGTAAGTCTTATTAAAACCGTGTGCATATGTCGGAACGTAGTAACGTAGTCGATTCTAACTTCAACTAGACCAACTAGAGAAACCAAAATGAAAGCGATAAACTTAAAGAAAATGAGTAGTTACCCTCGAAGACGATGAGTTGACACATTCTTCCCCTGCCGGACCCAAGCCATTGAAGAAAATTCTCAGCCCATCTTCGGAGTTGATTGTCTGAATAGGCACCACCACGGCATCTAATCGCGCGTCACGGCAAACTCGTGGCTTTTGTGCAGTTACAAGGTACTTGCAACGCTTAACTGGTCTGACAAGCATTTTGAGAAGTTCAGGATCCCAAACATTTTCCAAAATTATCAAAGCTGCTCTCTGTTCTAAACTCTGTTCCAAACAATATGAAATAGAGGCAGCCAAAGTCTGTTCGTTGGATCCAAAACTTTCTTCGTCTCCTGCCTGGGGCCAGCAACCCAGGAGGTGCATGAGATACAATCCCCTGTCGGAAACACAGGCGCCCTTTCCACAGGGAACGACATGAATACCATCAGGAAATACACAGGTTCTTTCAGCACTGTAATAGGAAGTAATGTAACGAGTCAAACTGTATTTCCCTGTTCCTGGTCCTCCATGTACTATAACCACCGACGGGCTGGTCGAGCTTTCCAGCGCTCGTACAACTCGAGATATCGAAGTTCTCCGAGGTACATAACGGTCTGTATCAATGTGTACCTCGGAGAGCTGTGGAACACCGCTTTCCGAGGTCATGAGCAGATTGCTGTTGAACTAGTCGCGTCGAAGGATGTTTGATCGTCGGCATGAGCCATTTGCACAAAACTCTACTCCTTTCGATAAATCAAAAGATCACGACATCGAAAGTCCATCCAAACTTGATCATGTCCATGTCTTATAGACGGGTCTAGAGTTTAAACATTCGTTTTTTACTTATCTACCAGTGTAGCATTCGTAGGTTACCATAGTCACAAGTCAAATTGTGCGCGTGCGTGCGCGAATATCTGATAAGCTTTATTAGATACGCTTCAGTGGATTAGTTGGGTCCTCGAATAACGATAAAATCGAGTTCCAAAGAATCCCGGTTACGTTCAACTGATTCTAGTTGTCCTCCTTGACTTTCTGCTGCACTTTTGGAACCTATAAGGATTGCTAAGGATCTTCCCCGCAATTTCAAATTCGCGACAAGTAGAGCGAACATCCGAGGGCCGGTGACCAGAAAATTCAGATCACATTGTTGACCTTCGTACGGGTGGAACATCCATATGTCATCTCCTTGCAGTCTCTTAGCAAGCCTTCAGCGCACAGGGTTTTTATGTTGCCATTCTTCTTCATGAACTGTAATTGAACCTGTGCTCTTTACGCAAATCTCTGTTCGACAATCAAACTCCCGTGCCACATCTAGCAGGCAATCGGCTCCTCTCTGGTCTTTGGTCGCACGTATTGTGTGGAGGAACGCCCTCAAAACAGGAGTGGAATGAGAACTACAGCCGGGCTCTGACATCCTAATGTTTCCAAAGTATCATAGAGGATCACTTCATATATCATATCATATCTTCACTCTAGGAATGGGTGTAGAGCATCATTGGGTGAGAATGAGCTGATGCAAACTTGAACTTTACTGCCTGTGGTCTCCATTATGCTTCATCTTGGTTTCTTTTCTTGAACTAGATTTATGTAAATCCTTGGGATTAGTTCCTTGCCGAGGATTCCTTTCGCCATTCATCATAAAGTCCTCATAGAATATTTTCGATTATGGATCCTGCTTCGATCATCCTACGTAGTTTGTCATTAGGTATTCAGATGATGAGTTTGGTAAGGAAGATTGCGCAAGACTGGCAAGAGGCAGAAACAGAAATAGACGAATTTCACCATCAGGCCACCATTGTGAAAGATCGTCTTGAGATTTGGAAGAAGGAAACAGATGGAACCGACCATGTTAGAATCAGCGCACAGTTGCAGACGGCAAAAAATCTTTTCGTGAAGCATGTCCAGGAGTTGAAGAATAAGTGCGACGACTATGAAGGTCTGAAGGGGAAAAAGTTGCGTGCCCGAGTGACTACTTTCCGCGGCGAGATACTGACGCGTGTTCGTTTGGTTCGTAATGCAATGGATTCAGTGCTCGAGAGTCTTGATTTTGAAGACAAAGTTTCGGAAACAGTTTTCGAACACACATGGCGCAAAATAAAATATGCAATAGATCCAAAATACGTTGTACCCTCTGATCTATATGTAAAGCGAGTGAGAGAGCAACTTGAGCTGGAGGGTGAACCACAAGTAGTGTGTTTATTTGGGGAAGCAGGGAAAGGCAAATCCAGTTTTGCTCGTTATTTGGCGTCTGTGTACCAAAATTCGTCGCTTACATCAGTCGTTAAGGCAGAAGACTCACAGGATGTAACTCCTGAGCATCCTTTTCCTGGGGGTGTTTTGCGCGTCAGATGTGGGAGTATTGTCCTCGCGGACAGTAACGGAGAAGCTAATACTAAACTTGTCGTGGAGAAAATGTCGGAGTTGCTGAAACTTCTGGGACGGAAGGCTGTCGTGGAAACAAACCCGGAAATACTCCACGACCAATTGAGTTGCGTGCTGGCAAGACAGAAGTTAAGGATTCTGATAATATTGGATAATGTTTACAATTCTGATGTCCTGCACAAACTTTTGCCTGATGACAGCAGTGCGAGAGTGAAATACCTCATAACCTCACGCTATCCTCTACAGACGTCCAGTGAGATTGCAGGACAGTCTTTGATCCCTATGTATACCTTCCAAATCTCTGAAGGAAGGGAGATTTTGATCCGACATGCTGGATTTGAAAGTGTACCCGAAGAGTGCGAGGTGAGTCATTCTCTCAGGAATTTCGTGATGAAATCTCTGTAGCTGTAAATCGATAGTTAGTCGTCAAAGTGTCTATCCTGGTTTGGATTCGATCAGGTAGGTAGCAGCGATTTGACGTCCAACTTACGGTAGTCCTAGTTTCGACAGTTCGAGGTCAGCAGGCAATTCTACTTTCAGGCTTCAGCTTGTTGATTGATCACTGCCTGTGTCTGACTGTTTCTAGCTTACGACAGATATGTAATCTTTGCGAGATAGAATGTAGTCCACATGCGTTTAACGAGATAGAATGTAGTCCACATCGTTTTCGACAGCACTATAGTTAGTGTTGTCCTTTTTTCCTCTTCCGTTGCCTGGTCGTAGGTTCTGCAGTTTATAATTTCGTGTTTTGATAATTGTGTTGGATGCAGGACGTGATTGACGACATTCTGGAAACTACGTCAATGAATCCACTCGTCCTGGCTTATCTCGGAATGACGATTAAAGGAGATGAGAGTGACAGGGACAGTGCTTCGAGATGGGAAGGACTCAAAAGTGATCTTGATGCATTGCTTGAGATTGAAGATCCCTTGGATGAAGCTGACATCCAACCCTGTGTCTTCAGGGAGCGGTACGGTAGGACCGTTCGCGAGACTATGACTCTGGTCTTTAATTCCTTGAATTCCAAAGAAAGAGAAAAAGAAAAAAAGTTGATGTTGATTCTCGCTATGTTCGAAGGTCCATCTGTCCAGCAAGATATAGTCCAACTTATCTTTGAGATATATACCCGAAAAGTTCATCCTAAACGATGGCTTCTTAGACCTTCAAGGAGAGTCCTTGAGCGCATGGGGTTACTTGAGTATATAGAGCAAGAGATAGATCTAGACTACGACAAGATGAGCTGTAGTGAAAAACAAGTAGTTGGTCCAGTGTCAAGACTTTCCATGTATGGGCTGTATCAGTACTTCATCATCAAAGATCATCGAGCTGAAATAGAGAAGATTTTAACAGCTATTTCTCATCCTACTCCAGAGACAGAAGTGTCAATAAGAGTTGACAGGCCGATACAACTATGTCAGGCTGGTGGGTGTGATAACTGTCTTTCTTTAGCAATTTGTGCACTTTATGGAGAAAGGACATTTGTTGCAGCTGATGCTAAGTGCAGACTTCAAGCAAAACCTTCCACGTTCATAGAGGAAAACGTGCAATACGTTCGACATTGGATGGCTCCAATTCTCTCTTTGATGCGGGGTTTTGATCCGGAGAAGTCTACATTTGAACCCCATCACGATGCCCGGAAGGTACAATTAGATTCGTATGGCATTGCAGGAAAACCTTTTTCTATCAAGTTGTGAGTTCGTTGTTAGTAACTCTTTTAGACTTTGTTGTTCAATTATTGATAGCTACTAACACAACTTTTAACCCTTCTGATCGACTTGTATAGATATTTCTTACCTTTTTCCAAGAAGGAAAGGTGGAGCTGAATGAAGCCTTGAAGCGGGGGAAAATATTGATGACGCAACATGCTGTGCTGATAACGTGCCATATCATTCTGATAGCGATGAAAAACAAAAAGCATGTATGGGATCTGATTCAAGTTGATTTGTCTTCATTCGATTGTTTGCTGAGTTTCATTCAATCGCACTCAGAGGGAGCTTTGAAGTATCTGGCCGAGCAGATATTGAAATATCTCATGCAAAAAGAAGATATTCTAAGCCTTTTGACAGATATGCGCATAGTCGATAATCTCTTGAATTTGTTAGATGATCTATGTAGAAAAGAAATCGACGATCTTCGTCGTCTTCCACTCCTCAAGGGTATTGATAGCTTGAAAAGTTTGAGGATTTGCTCAAAACCTTCCTCTAGTAGAAGTAGTGTTGAAATCTTGTCGAACTCACACCCGACGCCAGAATGTGCAACCTTGTCCTGTGTTGACAGCTCTGTCAAAGTTTAACGGTGCCAAGTTCAGTTGAACGTCATAAAGCATTTGATGGGAAAAGAAAATCAGCTTCCTAAGCTCCACATGTCTTTGTCGATTATATTTGAGAATAGACTTCTTTGCTATCTATCTACTTCTAAGGTCCGTGCTATTCCTGTCGCAAATCGAGTTCTTACGTGGAGGACGGCCATCTCAACATTATTTGCTAGTCCATTAGTCAAGACTGAATATAACGTGAGCCCAGTCGTTTGTTGCTCGTAACCACAGCGAGGTTTTGCTTTCAACAATTTTTTGGTGGCAATCAGACAACATGTTTACTGCATGACAGTCTCAAGGTAAGACATTTACAGGTTCGATATAAAGGTTGCTAAGGTCACCTTTGACAAGATCTATGCTGTATACAAATTCTCAAAAAAATTTAAGCTTTAGAAATACTGGTTGTTTTCTAGATATAGAAGCTATTTCCAAGACTTAGATGTCACTGAGCATGGTTTCCCTATGTGACAAAACTCATACTGATTTCGATATGCACGATATATCACTGGATTCTTGAATATTTTGAACTTTAAAGGAGTGTAGTCCATCCCCATACGTGATTTGCAACCCAAATCTCTTGTACGCAACCCTTGTAACAAAAAATCAAAGAGCATTTTACTTCATGGGTCTATTCGATGGATATCCTCGACATGTGCAAGGTGAAATATCCGCTTCAATTGGCAACTCCAGTAAAGACATTATTTCTTCCTACCTCATGAGAATTACGAGTTATCACAGTTAATAGCTCTCATATGAGATTGCAGATAATTTTTATGAGCAATACAAGCATATGACTCTTATATACTAGCCAAAAGTACAATAACTGATTTGATTATATATTAATGAATGTTCGCGAGTAGCTTGTTTAATGGGATAAGTATTCTACTAACCAAAAAGCTTGTATGTTCAAAATTTTGGTTCACGAGTTACTCTTAAGCGACTCAATGGAATCATCTTAGCCTAAATGAGAAAGTGTGCATGAACCAATTAGTACAAAATATGCACAATCTTCAATCGTATCTTCCAAACCCTTTTTATTTTTAAAAAGTAAACTATTGGTGAATAGAGTTTAGCATGGAGGGTTTCAGCTTGTTGGACGATTTGAATTTTTGAGGAAGATGAAATTATCAATTAATATAGTTGTCTTGTTAATGTTGTATATGCCGTCGGGATATACCCCCAAGCATTTGAATTTTTGAGGAAGATGAAATTATCAATTAATATAGTTGTCTTGTTAATGTTGTATATGCCGTCGGAATATAAGGAGATTTGTTGAGTTATCCTTGCCACGCGGGCAACACTAAATCACTTTTCAAGTACGATAACTGAAAGCTGTACTCTCATGTCTCTTGCAATCATTTCAAGCTTTCTATCGTCCTGAAAGTCAACAGACAGGCGTCAAGGCGTGTTGCCTGAAGACTTTTGAGTCGATACCGTGTGTGGATGCTATATATTATTCTATCCTGTTTTCGTCATACTGAAGCTGCGGACCACTCGTTGCCAAAAGCAGGGTAGATATTACACTTTTATAAATCACTTTTCGAGTACAATAACCGCAAGCTGTACTCTCAAATGTCTCATGCAACTGGTGCCTAGCCCCATTCTATCTCTTTTGTCTCCCCCTTGCGCGGCTTGACGGGATTTTCTCGTTTTCTTGTGTTCTATGTGATCGCTTTTTCTTAAAATCATTTCAAGCTTACTATCGTCCTGAAAGTCAACAGACTGCGTCAAGGCGTGTTGCCAGAAGACTTTTGAGTCGATATCATGTGTCGACGCTCAAACTTATTATATTGTCTACCCTGTTTTCGTCATACTGAAGCTGCGGACCACTCGTTGCCAAAAGCTGCGTCGGTATTACACTTTTATAAAATAATTCTAGATTACAGTTTAATAATCATTAGGATCCAGCAAACTTCAACCTCGAATTGGGTCAAAGTTAAATACTTTGTTACTTTCTCTTTGAGGGATACTAATGAATTAAATAATTTTTACAAATCCTCTTCTATAGTAAGCAAATAGGACCAATTAAAATAATTATTTGACTAATTAAAAAAAATTATTCAGAATCCAGACTCCTAAAGGGCATTTTTCCTATGGGCAAGAAATTGCTTTTATGTGGAGCACACAGTGATTTTGTTATATTAGGAATCATACAACTGACTTAAATCAGATTACCTAAGGTCATAAGTCCAATACACAAGTGTGTCAACTCGTATGACCCTTCTGCCCCTCCTCCAAAGGGCACCGTTTTCTTGCCGTTGCCGAGCTATTCTGTCCCTAGTCTTCCTTTCCTTCTCTATTACCTAAACTAGACATATTTGATTATCTCGAGTTTGTCTTATTGACAAGATATAAAATTTACTATTAACAACAACGTAATGTTCATTATCATAATACATGTTGCTTCGTCTCTAATAAAAAAAATGATGTCCGAGTATCATTAATCAAAAGCATTAGTCCACCTTTATTTGCCTTAATCAGAATGAAGCTCAAAGCTCAGATCAGTTACTAATTGAAAACTGAAAAGTCCCTCATATTAACATCCATGTCACTTGAATTACTTGCCACTTGATCACCCCTTACTTGTTTGCCAATTGCAAGAGAAAGGTGTGGCAATTAACACCATACAAAGATGGGCATTCTAGCTGCTCCATAATGGCATAGCTTCAGCACTAGGTCTTCCTAGAAAGACATCATAGTTGAAATCCTGAAATGATTCTCTTCATTTTGTGAATGAAATGCTTCAATGAGTTCCAGAATTTCTTGACAACTTTTGTAAATCGGTAGAATTGTTAACATCTATACTAGTCTCACACGAAATAAAAATCTAAGTTTATTGACATCCTAGCATGTCTTCCTACGGTCTCTTCCTCTCCTTGCATAAAGTGCATTTCAAAGATATTTAAACTACATAAGATCTCTTGCAATTAGTTTCCGAGTTTCCAAATTGTTGTATTAAAAGAGTTAAGTAGAAAAGATTTCCATAGCTCAAATTTATTATCTTGAGGAAATTAAACTCCAAAGTTTTAATTGTTATATGGGTTTTTTACCGCAAGAGCGAACAGAAAAACTGAATTGCAAATTATAGAGATCATATTTTCATCAAATAAGCATGAATTTGGAAAATCAAACAATAAAACTTCAGTAAATCTCCAGACCAGAACTAATGATTTATGAACCTCGACAAAGAAGGGAGGTTCAATGAGTAAATTATTACAGGCGCACTATAATATTATAAAGCATGTAGATACGGAAACTGCTTGCATCTCAGTCAAACTTAAACATAAATACAACTATTCTTTTCAAGCATCTCACCTAAAAACGAGGCACTTCAACGCGACATTTAATCAAATGTACCCTGCCTATAAAGGATAAGGATTTATAAATGCGGCTGTAGTGCTCGACTCACCACCTTCGAAGGTACTCCGTTGTGCTTATAAACTGAAATTTAGATTGGTAGCATTAGAAAAAACAATGTTCGGATTAATTTCAACGAAATACTTTCAATACGTTTCTTAACACACATTAGTTTATCTTGGCCCAAGTGCATATTATTTATGTTGGCCGTCAGCATGGTTGAGATGATAATGAGAATAATAACATAATCACAGTTTTCACATCAAACCCAATTTACACTTCACGGGAATTCAACTTCAGTTTCAGAAGGAGTTTACCGGATGGAGGTAGTTATTACTAAACAATGTAGTATCAGTATCTTCAAATTGCTTATGAAATGATAAAAATAAATAGATCAATAAATTTATTTTAGAATTTTTTTTATGTCTTTTTCTACTTTCTGCATTGTTATTTTGCCTAATGGTTGCCTTTTGAGTCACTCCTGATCTCTGACAATCAGAGAGCGTCAATATACACTTAGGGCCTCTTTCCATTAATTGTTTTCCCTTATTCACTATGACGGTAATAAGTTCCATAGGTGTCATTCTTTAACTGACAATATGTCAGTTAAAGAATGAAAACTTGGTTTGATGGAAATGCGATAAACTTTGTGTCTCCATTGGATATTATCTCAAGCAAAATATTTTAAGTTTTTATTTCATCGTAGTTATTGTTAAAATTTCATTTATCTGTTATGTAAAATTATTTTTATCTTATATTTTAAAACATTATAATTAATAAATTTTTCAACTGAATGTAAATAATATCTAAGAAAATTCCGAGAATATTATTATTATTAAAAAACTGAGAATGAAAATTTTAATCCAATCCGCTACATTCCTATTACCAAGCCTAGTGGACAATAAGCGATTAAAAAAATGGAGATATTAGTAACAGGGGCCCTACTAAGTAAATTAGCCTTCTCCGCTTTCCTTTGCTTCCCTTCGATCTTGAGAGGAAGTTGAACTACGTGCTCATGTACCACGTAGGAATCTCCAATAGTCATGGTGCAGTGCTACTGCAGTCAACCCTTTTGATCCAAGACACGATTGGCAGGATAGAGTGCAAGTAATGTTTAACAAAGGAGTAGCTCCCTCCCAGAGGATCTGCAAGTACAATAGATCAGATAGCCTCACGTTCAAGGGAGGTGTTTAGTACAAATTGAAGGCTTGGTTCGTACGCTGATAATGCAGCAAGGATTGAAGTAATGATGACGAGAGAGGCTCCTTCTACTTTGACAGGTTGAACTGCGGCTGCCTCACCACCTTATCAGGTTGAAAGGAAACTGAAGGAAGATGCAAACTGTGATTCTTGCAGTAGCTCGGATTGATCGAACTCTGCTCAGAAACTACCGTGTAGCACGTAGAATGGATGGATTCCGCAGTAAAGTTGTAGTTACGAGCCACGCGTATATAATCCACTGACTAGATGGCGCCCGTCTCGAGCTTGACCACGCAAACACACAAGCGGAACTGTACCTATAGCGGCCTCTGGCAGATGTGCTGCTTCATTGGAAATGAAGTGAGACTGTTATCACAACCGAAGTTATACTGTCTACCGGCGTCGTCACTGGCCGGGAAGGGTGGAAGAACAAGCTAATTTTGCTCGTTTTCTTCGGGCTCGTAATTTTCCAGAGCTGAGATTGTCTGTTCGCTGCCACTACTCGACTCGATAATTATTCGACGTTAGGTAAGCTTCTGAACATCTCTGTTGCTTCTGCTTTGTTCGACACCAATAGAAAAGTTTCGATTATTACTCGGTCTTACATGACGGGTTGGATTTTGCCTTTCCTCGATGTAATTACTGCTCGATGGGAGATGATAAGGCCATTGTCCATTTGTTCTCGCCTCTGCCCCATTTCATATTTAAGTTCAACTTAGGATAGTGACTGATTTTCTCATTATTTTCTGAATTTCGATTGTGCTCGATTGTCGATTACTATAGAATGTACATAATTGAAACAAAATCGACCGCAAATATCCAATATTTGTACAAAACTTCAATCTCCCCGTGGAAATCTCCATGCCGTCCGCCCTCCTGCCTGTATGTTCTGTGTGCAGATTTGTGTAAGTCCTTCCAGTTGAACGTTAAATATTTTCTCCATTTATTTTAAACGGGCGAACCAAGGATGATAATCGCTAACACTAGTGCTGCTGTCAGTTTCTCCACTCCACGGAATCCAAAGATTATTTTTGATTTATCAAGGAAGACACATTTCATTCAGAACGATAAAACCTGTGAAATCTTCCATCTTTTCTAAATCCACAGACGGCCCTTCAATTCCAAGGACAAGAAGGTCGTCCTTGGAACAGTAATTTTACGTCTTTTTTGACAGGAACCTCTCCAAGAAGGTCCCATCCAGACATCGAACCCGATACTTAACGTCAAACAGCACCCTTTGATTCTTGATCCTGCTCTCGATTACATTCCCAGTATAATATGGCGTCGCTCTATATTTGAATCGTCAAAGGGTGACCATGTAGATCCGTAGGCTAGAGCGATCCATGATCAACCTTTGACCCAAGGCTATACTATTTCCAAGCCAAACAAACTGATTGTTTTTGCAAACACATTGGAAGAGTTATGGAGGTGACATATGCTTCCAAATCAACGGCGATCGCTGCTTTGGGTAACTGGTGCGGTTTTCATGGAGACTCGTTTTCATGTGAATTTTGACGGTGCGACAATTAAATCTAAGGAGAAGTTTTGACAATGTGTCTCCAACGATTTTACTGATAACTGAGACAATGCATTCACAAATATCAGTGATATGTAGAGTATTTCATGACATTGGATCCAACCTTTCATCTCTCATAAGCTGAAACGATCTCCTGACAGAACCACAAAACTGTTGCATAATGTTTTGAATTCCGGAGAGCATCAGAAGTTAGCACTACATCCCGAAAGTACAGCAAAGTGAATCACAAGCTCGAAAGGTGGTAAGTGGTGAGCTTAACTTCTCTAAAGCATGCAAGTTATATCTTAGTGAACAAACCGAAGGGCCGTGCCAGTCTCTTCACTGCACAATACGCTCTTGAGAATTAGTTAAACTACGGACAAGAAAGCAGCCAAGCATGTTGTACTTAATAACCTTTCTTCACCCACGCAAGCTACTTCCACTCACGCTTTGAACCAACCCGCAAATTAAAAACTAGCAACATAGGTTTGACCAGGAGATGCAAATCTAAGCGCCATTCGATAATCTTCAGTGAACAAACTGTGTGGCACATCATGTCAACGATTACCTTAGCGCTTGATTATTTGGTATTTCAGACTCAAAGATGACAAACGTAAAACCGACTGAAGCAAAGAGAAACATACGGGTCCATTGGAACAGATACCTCCAGGACCATAAGGTCTTCTTTTGAAGACTTTAGTACCCAGACATAGCATATAGTTCCTGGGAGGAGACGCATTGAGTATGTCTGTTCAGTTGTCAATGAGCTCGAGGAGTCCTAGCCTTTAGCTGCAGGTATCTCGAATTACTTTGTCGTCCGTTTAGTATTGACACGAGATCGACAATCACGACTTCAATATATGTTGCTATTACTGCTCGGATCTCCTTCCTCTCCAGCTTCCCATGAGGATCAGTCAAATGTTACACCTGCTCGCTGGAAGTGCTTATATTCTTCCGGTAGGTCCAGACCAGTGAAGTTGAAGGAGTATTTAACATCTGGATTGGGATTCTTGCCGTAGTAGACTGTAATTACTCCTTGGTCACGGTTGGCGATGGCTCCGAATGCTTCATAACTCAGATCGAAAGCACGTCCACCACTGCATCCATTGGGGCATCGATCCACGATTTTAACATCAATGTGGTGGCTACCCTGCCAGCATCCCGCTCCAGCACAATCGATGCCAAAGTACCTTCCACAATTTGCTCCATTGTTCCAGATATTGGGTGCACCATCACCACCCGCAGCAAACATGTTACCGGGAGGAAATTGGTTGCTGTCGTACCCGAAGCAAGCAGATGCTGTTTGTCATCACGATCATTCACTTTCATGAGTAAGAGCAAAACTTTTCCTGCCGGATCTAGGTAGAAATCCATCACTGTCCTCAAGGGTGAACTAGTTAGAAACAGATGGGAGATTCATAGATCGGTAGAACTTCCATTATGTCAGATTTTGTTCAATCGATACGAACTCAAGAATTCAAAGTATTTTGGTGATCAACTACACAAGAATGTAGAATAATGCAAGCATGAAAAGTAGAATATTGTGTCTCACAAGTGCTCTATGAAATGGAGTTTGTATTGTCTCATCCATTTGACAAAGAATTTTAGATATCGAGTTGTCTATATCTCTTCTGACGCGTATTTGCCTGAAACATCTGTCAAAAATGTTTCATATCAACAACTTGACTAACTGATCAGGCGGACCTCATCATTTGAGAGGATAGAAACAATGAAAGAATATGCTACAATGCACATGAAATGAACTGAAAATAAGGTTTGGTTTAGGAAAACTTACGGACATACGGAGCGGTGTAGTACGATGCTGTACCCGCAATTCCAAGTTTCCCAGGAGTATACCCAACTGTTCTGTCAACACGGATTTCTAACCCGCTGTCAAAAGATTTGGCATGATACGCAGCTGCCGAAACTGCGAACAGCCCGCCCACCAAAAGGACAGCGGCAGCCATTCTCACAAGTTCCATGAGTCCAACTTCCTCAAACCTGCGTTGAACAGTATCAATCAACCTTCCAGAACTAGAAGTACGAGACGATGCCTGCTAGAGAGCTGCTTTTAGTCCCTGAGTTCAACTATAGTATCTTGCAGGCTTTTATGAGGTTTGGTCTTGAGCTGAGCTACTCTCACACTTTTCTTTTCATAAAATTCTCAAAATCTAGTATCTTACGTCATTATCACTCCAGACGGTGACTCAAAGATGTCGTAGCTTATCCCGAAAAGATCTTATAATTGGCGTCAACAATTTAAGTCTAAAATATTCTCTATTTCCTCGACCGGATAAGAAACGGCTACAGGATCCCGCGGCCCCTATTTGACGATTAGTATGCTTGAGCAATGTGCATCAATAACCACTAGAAGATCGAGTAAGTTCCATATGCATGCCCCGGCCATTAAGATTTCTTAATGTATAGACTATTCATATCAGGGACAACAGCATAGTCTAAGAACAAATACTTTAACGACAAGTCAACATGCAAGGTACACCTGGCCCGATACAGGCTGAACCCTGAAGTCAAGCGGCATTCAGACACTGCGTTTCAGCTGGGGAAGCCACATCGTGACGGGTAAAAGTGAGCGAGAGTTAATAGAAAAGTTAGGGAGTGGCATGGAGAGGAGTTCAAGGTCCTTCGAGACCTTGAACTCTCCAAGCGAATTGTTCAAGGTCCTTCGAGACTTCCGGTCAGTCAACAGTCAGACAACAGTCAAACCAATGAATGACTCCGAAGATGCTAGGTCGTGTTCTTTTACCAACTCACTAGGCAAATGACCGGCCTATGGCATGCACTAAACAAAGGAAAGCAATTTTTCACATGTGACCGAAAGACGTACTTCCACAACAACAAGAATCCCTTTCTTGGTTCGAAAAATTACTAGCCCGGTACACAATAGAGGCGAAGATTGATCATGTGTCCTAGACTTCGAGCTTTATCCAATTGCAAGTAGTTCAGCCCCGGTTTGTCATTCTGCTGCTTCAGAATCAACAGATTACCATTCTTCTAGTGGCATAAACTTAGTTACATGACCTAGGGATAATCACCAAAATTGCAATTGTCATCTGGCGCGCTCCTATGCCTGTATGCTGTTTGCCGTTTGTGATATCATATCTGATGAGCGATTTAAACTAGAGTACCAGATCACAATCCTACTGTGAACGTGATCAGCTTGGATTGGGTTTGAGTACAGATGCCGGCATGCCCATTATGAGGTCAGATCTCGTGAATGTGCAGAACCGGTAGCCTTAAGGATCGACTCTAGAAGCTCTTGTAATTCAGGAGGTCAACAAAGTTTTTAGTGGAAATGAACTTGCTGAGACTGAAATTTCTACACGAAATTATTAATGGAAGAAAACTAGCTGCAAAGTGATTATGGCCATGAGAGTCATCCTGTATCCATGGTACATGAAGATAAAGATCGATACAGTGACGCCGTAAATTAAATCAGATAAAGTTTTCTATTTGACCAGTCGACTCGACTCCATCATCACCTCCTGATTTGCGTGTACCATTTTAGTTTATCGATTTTATAGGATTGCGCAAGTTCTGAATCTTAATATCGGACGCCCAATCGAATTTAAAATACAGACAAGCGATCTGGTCCTTCGTGCATACTGATAAACATGGATGTGTGGCAGATGTTGTCAATTGATTGGAGCTGAGCACAAGCAATTTTTACATTCTTGATTCATTAAGACAGCTAGCGCTACGAGTGCAAAGGGGGATCAGGTTCTTGTTTCCATGAGTGAAAGGTGGCCTGGGAAATGTGGCATTGTACTGTAGCCTTTTGTCGAGTTCATATTTTCGTCATTATAGTGTTTTTCACTCCATCTTCTCACAAGGTACCTTCCAGTGATCAATTTTGGAATTTGTCAGTTCCAAACCGCGTACACTTCTGGAAAAGGACCATGCACAGGTTATTGTGCGAGGGCTGCGTGGTATATACGCATGCCCATTATCAGGTATGCCGACACTAGATGTCTTGGTAGCTACTGTACTGTTCTTGATCTTCTTCATGTCCCGAAACGTTCAAGTCACACCAAATCATTTACAATTTTGCCACCAAGTGATATGTGAGATCCCATGTATACATTTTAATACATGTACAGTAGCCACTGTTCTATTTCAGGGAGAACTCGTTCATTTGGAGTCTATGTGCTAATGAAATCCAACTCAACATCCCCAGTCGTACAATATTCTATTACATGTACTAGCTGTGATCTACATTTTCTTGCAGTTCAAGGATAGAATTCTTTTCTACTCGCAAAATCTGTTTCTTATTCCTGTAAGTGAGTGCAGATCTAGAAGTGTCGTGCGGGTTCTTCAATACTGCAGAGCATCACCTTGAGATATGACGTTCCTAGCGTTCAGAAGGGTCGTCATGATAATCATATTCCTGTACATACAAGGATTGAGATGCAATCCTTGTCCATCCTTTAAATGGAGGTTGCTTGAGAGGCATCCTGTTTGTTAACTGAATCGCTATCCATCTAAAAGTAATGACGATCAAATTCCATGGAGAGTCGATACTGTGATAAATCTCCTTCTTTCGCAATGGTGTACGTCGATGCATAATTTGCCGCGGCGCTGAGTCAACTTAGACACTAAGAACTTCTTGGCGTAATGTTTGACTTCGTTCTTTGTTCTTTGTTCTTGATCCTGCACTTGTGAGAACAATATACTGGAAAGTTTTTGGCCCCAGTAATCTTAAAGAACCCGGAAGGTGTTCGGGGAGATGACCATGGTCTAATTTATGTATGATGGTCATATTCGCAATGCCAATTGCAATTTATGCATCGACGTAGACCATTGCGAAAGAAGGAGATTTATCACTTCTCTCGCACGAACTCCGTAACTGGTTTTGTAAATCTAGCAAACGTCTTCAGGAAAGGACATAGACGATCCAACAGATAGTCGTCATTTGGTTTGAGAGGGTCGAAAGCTGGAGGATGAATAGCGTTGTATTGATAATTAATTGCGTTTGTTAGTGGTGAAAGATCCACCAGCAAACAGTTAGAAACTTTGTGGTTACTTATCTCCTAAATGATGTTCAGAGGTTTCAGCCACAGTGGATAGTTTGCCGCTGCCTGAGGAAGGGGATAACAGTAGGACCGATCTAGAAGCTGCCGTATTCTGCCCTTGCAATTCTCGGGCATGTAACTTTCCAACTGCTGAAGAAGACGGGCAAAATTGGATTCTGTTCTGCTCGTCCAAATCGCCACATCGACAACTTCAGTTTCCTCGTTGAGAATTGGTACAGATGTGGTCTCACAACCCATGACTTCTGAGCCCCAAGTTTGCTGTGAGGCAAGACATTGTTGATCCTGAACCACTTATTGTGATCAATGTGACACAAAAGGCCGTTAAAATCCAGAATCACAAGCCTCCGCTTCAAGAGCGGTAGTGGCAAGGTGATGTATTTAGGTGGCGGAGGCCGACAAGTTCATCAGAATCATATGCATTTGGAGTGTTTACCGTGGCTTGTTTTCCGGGTGAGCTTGCTCGGGTAGTCTCAGCTGAGGTTGATCTTCCTTGCCCTGAATGCTCATTCTCTTGGACTTTGGCCATCTCCTATGTGACTGGAGGAAAACTTCTAGCGAAGAACTAATCTCTCAATAAAACTCCTTGAGGCACAAAGTAAAACAAACACCCATAGTCCGATCCAAAATGTAGCCACAAAGCATCGTTGTCTTGGGTTCCGTTCAAATTCTCACTTGCGTTCAAATTACACCTGGGTGCTGCCCTAGAAATATCTGAACTTGACTGAACGATGAGTTAGAATTCATTCCAATATGGTCAATGTAGGAAATGGCTTGCATTTCAATCCGACGAGCCATTTCTATCCGACCAACAGCGCTTCGGGTAGCATAGATTTTGAACATACTTTACTTTAGGCCTCTCAGCTACTCATCGCCTCCTGGCCTAAGTGCCTAGAATTTTATACTCAGGAGCATTGACACGAAAATCCAGCCTCCAGGCTGTATCCGCCGGCAGCTTAAATCTTCCACTGCATTACTAATTGCCCCTGTGACACACTCCTGGTGCACCAAATCGCATCGATTTAAATTTAATGCTTAGCCCTTGCGGTGCTCTTCAACTTTGTTTGTTTCGCAATTGCTGTAGATTGGATTATGAACATCCAACGATTCAATATCGAGTCCTTGCCAAGTCCTCCAGGGTGGACTATCCGTCCTCTAGTTTTCGTGGATCCATGTCGTGGTTTATAGCCTGAGCTATCATTTTCGCTACTTGCTTTTAACATGATTGTAGTTGTGTAACATGAGGTCCCCTATCAAACAATCAATCGAAAACCCCTTATCAATCATCCGAAGTCAGAGGACATCTCCTCCAACATGTACATGCCTGCTGGGATTTCGAAATTTTCCGAGTAGAATCTACATATACGTGATGTTTGACAAGAAATTTGAGAAATTTCTGAATCCCCGGAGCTTACAATCTCAATCCGGAAGTCGTCCTTCAACACCGTCAGCAATCACTTCTCCTGTCCCCCTCGATCCGCCGGGCTGTAGTGATACATGTGTCTCTCAAGCCTGATCGTTCGAAGGGTTTCTTGGGAATGTGCGAGGACTTCATCTCAGTTTCTGAAGCGAATCTAGTAACTGTGGCCTGCGATGTGGTCTACTGTAGCCCCTCGGTGTTGTAAACTACGTTAAAAGTTTGATTATTAGACATTTTGCAGTTGTAAAGCGCAATATGTTCGCTACAACGCCGTAATGGAATTGCTTTTCTTTATTTTATAAAACCTCCAATATAAAGGGTGACAAGTTTTAACAGAGTCCTAATTTCAAAATTAAAATAAATCGATTAGTAGATCAATTTGGTAGGTAATATGAGAAAAAAATTTCACCTTGAAGGTTTTGGTCAGATCGAGAATTATAAATGTTTTCTAGGAAACACATTTGTAGTTAATGATGAACCAGTTCCTCCCCGCAGTTCATCCTCCATTTCTTAATCGATAACTCTTTTACCTTAACTTCACTTCGATTAGCATTATTTCTCATTAAATGGCGAACATAAAACTAAAGATTTTGTCCCTAATTGAAATAATAAGTTTTGAAATTTTTTCATCAAAAATTGTCGCAGTATGTGGGACGTCGTGAACATCATTCCTTTGTCATCGAGAACTCTTAAATTACAAAATTTTAAAATATCTATTCGACAAAGAATAAAATACAACCACAAAATTTATCTTAATAGTCAAAGATCAAACTTTGTATACTTTTATCTAGCTATAATTATAATCAAAACTCCTAAAACACAATCTAGATCTAAATGAAATTTTTATTTGTATATCAAATATTTGTAGTATATGGCGATGAAAAAGTTGAGATTTGTTCTTGTGAAAATAATCATACTTGTGAAAAAGAGAATTTTATATTATTACTCTATAGATTGTTAAGATGAGGAAAAATTTTAATTAATTTATATTAAAACAGAAAATCAAATATCATTTATCTAAAATGGATATTAAATTATTTTTTATATCTTTATTTATAATAGAATCGTTTTTTAACACTATCATTTCAACTGTTTGACTTTGTTTGCCTTTTGAAAGGGTATTTTGGCGATTAATCAAAAGATTAAGCATCGGGTGTCGATCCGGCTGATAAATCTGGAGTAAAAGCATTAATTTGAAATAGTTTGCAAAAGATCAACTCTACTAAAAGACAGATTTCAAAATTTAATAAGATATTGTATTTCTTTCACGTGACTAAATCTCTTTCTTAGTTCAATATATATCTTGTGCTATATATTTATTGACTATCATTTGTGCATACCAACAACAGTTCAAATTCTTAGAGGATTTAAATTGACAGAGTAAATTAATAAAGTTGTTTCATCTAAGATTGATTTCATGGTGCAAGAGAATCCTTATCTTAGCTATAAGAGATCCAATTGCTTATATATGATTCATCACTCCGTAATAAATATTATTTATTTAATCGTTTATTTACTGTACGTGATTGCTTTTTAGCCAATCAACCTCGATTTATATATCACAATCCAAACCTATTCTTATGTACCTGGTAAAGACTAGAGTGCTCAATATATATATGGAGAAATATGGAAGAGGGGACATATGGTTTGTTCTGATTTTTAGATTATATAAGGTATTTCAGGAATTCCAATTGGATAAAATGATATAAGTGGCTAGTGAACTGGAATAAATTTAATCGGTATTAATGTGAAATATATGATAGTATAATAATTTGGGCTAAGACTGAAATAGAATAATAGAATTTTACTGAAGTGAATGTGGTGGACTGAAATAGAATGACTGAGTATGTGAATGACATGACGTTTGATTACCTATGAGCTCAATTGGAATTGAATGAATGAAATAAATAGAGTTCAAAAATACATATTATATCTAGTATTTTAGAAGCTTTTGGATTCCTTTTTATTAACTACAATGCCTCATAGAAGTCCTTCAAAAACAAATATGTATTATTTATGAAAGATAATTCAGTAAAGAATGGATGTAATGAAGATTCTACTAGGTGATAAAGATTATTATCTATTATTATTATTACGTAAAATATTATTTAGGTATGTTTCTATGAACAAATTTATTTTACAAACCCATTACTATGATACTTTGACTTGACCTAACATCTACTGAAAGAAATATTCCAGAGATGAATTAAAGTTTGACGTACTTATTGGAATTTCGGTTCATAAAAATCATTCTATACAAAATATGATTCCACAAGAAGCAGGAAACAGGATTTTGGAATATTCTATCCAGACGGACGAAATTCAGCAACAAAAATATCTTTTATAATATCGCATTGCTTTGGATTAAATTAGAAAGAGATTGTTACCTTATAGAAGTACTACTTCAAACTTTTCGTTATTCTTATCTTCATACTCTAATAGCGTAAAGCTCAATGTACGAGAGCAAGTAATAATTTTGTCCTTATCGTGTTCACAAACCTCACCGATCTAATTCTTTGACGAACAGTTATAAAACAAAAGTGAAATTCATTGTGAAGACATGTTTAAATGGTTCTATCGTAAATCAAACGATAAGGACATCTCAAATTGAAAACATTGAGATGCATCAAATTTTCATCATTGAGATTTCCACTGGACCCACCCTTACAAATATGTGTCGATCCATTACCAAGACAGCTATCATCCAAAAGTGGTAGGGAGTGGTCATGGAAGTGCTGCATGTTTACGTCGATAAAATGATCATATCGTCAATCATGACACTGTGTTTGGATAGAGGTTTCTCATCGCTTAGCAAACTAATCGAAAACGAACTCAGATGAGAAAGCTCCTCTCCTTTCATGGGCTCATGACCACTTGGCTGAATCTAAAGGAAGCTGGGCAGATTTGAATGCACAGCTATATTTCTTTCTCCGAACATAAGGCATGTGTGCTACGTACTCGACTTTATTGAACACCCCTCTTTTGCAAATGGGGCCTAGCCCCATTCTACCTCTTTTGTCCCTCCTTTGTACGGGCTTGATGGGGTCTTCCCATCCTTCTTGTGTTCTAAGAGGTCTGCTTTTCTCTTTTGTAAACACTTACTTCAAGATTCGAATAAAACGCACATTTTGAATACACAGCCAGTGCCTCCTATCCAAATACGGAGATTATGCCGTCTATTCGACATTTCACATTTGATGAGAGCTGAGGGTTCGGAACGTCTACATATTATACAACCCACTGTATTCTTTCTTAAGTTACGCATTTTCATTGCGATATATTCCCAAAATCGCGAGTTTGCACATGTTTCGTCCATCAGTCGCCAATCAAATCATATTTGTTGCAGCAGCAGTATCTCATCTTGATATTGATTTGTACTGCATAAGGAAATAGATGTTCATGCGTTTCAGCAGCAAAGCGGATCCGCTTTTTGATCAAGGTCGATCGATTACTGCTCAATTCAGCGCAGATGCTTACTAAACGAATGATGAGTTCACTGTTCGGATAGAGAACATTTGTGTTCCGATCGAAGGAAGACAGAGAGCGAGGGGATCCTGGTTGAATGTCAATTGTCTTCACTGAGCACATTTGGTCTGTGGATTAGTGCCCATATTTGTATGTTCATTGTAAAGACCAGACAATTTCCTGAAGGGTTTGGTCTGTTGTTGGAAACTGTCTAACTGATAAAGTGGAATGCGGCACTGATACTTTTGCTTGGATGCATCATTTTGCAGCTTGAGCCCGGTGCGACTGTGGTTGCGGAGGTTTCAGGGTTGTACACCAGGTGAGGGGTTCTGCTTAAATTGGCTGGGTTGTTGGAATTATTGGCCAGCAGTGGGCACTGAATGATGGCTTTGTCAATGGCTGCGATGACTGGGAGTACGAGTTCACTTGGAATACTGTGTCCGTTCCTTTGTCCAGCTCGTTTGCATTGCAAGGTGGTTCGTAAGCGATCATACCTGACCTCTTCTCGTGTACCCAGGTTAGTGAAATTTTGGATTCTGGGTTTTGGATTCCGAACTTTGGGTTTTAGGCAGCCTGTTTGCTGACTGCATATTCGCAAAGAATTCAAGATTGTAGTTGGATGACATTTCCGATTATAAACTACTGTTTTTTGTTTAGAGTCTTGAATCAATTCTTGTGCAGGTCTCAAATGGAGGTGAAAACGAGGATAATAAACTCTAAGTACACGCGTGAGCTTCAAGCAGCCATAGATGTGGTGGAGAGAGCTTGCAATTTATGTCTTTCAGTATGTACCTCGAACTCCTAATTGAACTTCAAGTTTTTCGTCAACTTTGGATCAATGGCATTGAATGGCAATCTGTTTCTTGGTGAACTAATGCCTGGCAATTTGGATCATGATTTTATGCATTTACATAGACCTCCGATTTGGCTGCATAAGGAAGCCGCTTGAAGGATCTTGTACCTCTTTGGTCCACCGGTTTTGCTTGAGGATCTGTTTTAAGTCTAGTTCATGTATATCTTCGAATGACCTAAACCAACAGAAGCAGCCGCACCATTGCTGAAATTTTGGAATCCACTTGAAAGCTTGAACAAAGAATTACGTTGGACGAGACAGCTGCTTCCAGTTTCAGCTGCATCCTCTGTTTCTGCTCGAGAAGGCTCGCTTCCTTTCTCACATGATGCATACCATTTCATTATACATGCTGCTCATGGAATGTATCAATTTTCGCCTCTGCTTTCGATCGATTTCGCTTATGTTCCACCTTGTTTTTACTTGCTTCGATTAGCTTGACTTCACTTTGCATCCGTTCCAGTTTGCATTTCATTGCTTCCATCTGCTTATCTTCCGTTTGTATCGGTTCTGTCCCAAGTGGGTTTGGATCCCACGTCCCGCGAACGGCTTCTGCTCCATTACTCATATATACAATTTTGTAGAGTTTTCTAGTGTTGACGGACTCATGCTGACAAAGAGCACGCAAGTGTTAATCCCAGTCCTCGTACACTCGATCCGAGGGCGTCTCATGATTTTGCTCTTTACTTGTGCTGTTGATGTCCTCTACAGTAAACAATATGATACACTATGGTTGTGTCACAAGGTCATGTTTTTACTCAAGGTTACACTTGCTCGCCCTCACTCTGTACTGCAGGTACCTATGCATCACACCATCATACTAACTACTGTGTGCAGACATACGCATGCTCACTTCCCACTGTAACTGACACTTATCACATCTTCGCTATGTTACTGTCAAATGTCAGAGTCAGTGCAATCAGACGTGGGTATGGAACTGGGTTGTTTACAACGGGGTCCTGCATTCCATTATGCAATATTTTGAACTTTATATGTCTGGTGATAACTAACACTCACTGACTAACACCAATTCTTCTTCCTGCTCTATGGCTTTGCTTTGCTCTGGAATGAATGCTCTGCTCTATCGCTTCGCATTGCCCTGAACTGTAGCCTTCTTGCATGAGATGCTGCATATTGGTAACAATATTGAGTGTCGTATTAGTAGTTTATGGAATGCATGAGTTCTTCAGTTCCGCTTTGCATCGAAAGCAACGTGTGTTTTTGGTAATTCCTAGTTGCTTAGACTTGCATGAGATTTGCATGTGTTACTTCGCGCATCGGTTCCATCCTAAGTGGATTCCCCTTTCTGCGAACGGCTTCTGCTCTCATTGCTCATACATAAAACCTTATAAATGTTCCTGCTTCGGCATCTTTGTAATGTATTTTGAAGGATTTTGCTGACAGAGTTTAATATTCTTAGAGGAATAAACTAGTAACCACTGTGATTTACCCTTGGGGATAGATCAGAGGGTAAGTAGCTAATAGTTTCTCAGCTTCGGGAACAACTACAAATCAGGCTGGATCTGTTGTTGTTCAAGAAGCTGAGAAACTCATAGGTAATGGGGACATGAGGCGGGACACATATATTCAGACCCTGGACTTTTCGAATGACATGTCATGTCTTTTGCTGGTGTTTCCCTTCAGGTGCAGGCTTCAAGTAATGGCTACGGGGATCTGGTTTCATCGTCTTGGAGATTGGAGAAGGGTGATTCCACCCCTGTAACAGTTGCCGATTTTGCTGTGCAGGCACTAGTAAGCTTAGGTAACATTCTGTTATCCCCTAGTGACCACCTGTTGGATGACGTTTGCTCTTCACTTCGTTAAGCATTTACTTCCATGGCGAAGATTCGAATAACCTGCTCAGCCGGCTGCAAAGAAAGGACAAGGTCCAGTTAAGACGGCCCTATCCTTCAGGCTTTGTACCGGTGCTCGCTATCACTCTCATTCCTAACTTCCGCTGCGCTTCTGACTACCGGTTTCGAATGTCTGCTATTCTTCACTTTGCTTTTCGCTCAAACTTATGTTCACTGGATCATGAATGGAAAGTACAGGCTACTTTGAGGTGTTTAAAACACTGAATCTAAACGATTCAAATTTCATATCCATGTGTAAAATCTGGTCAATCAGCTTAGATTAATGCTTCACTTGCTATAATTTAATGATAAGAAAAACATATGACTTGCAGAGCTAGGTCTCCTATTCCCTTCCATACCTTTGGTTGGTGAAGAAGATGCAAGCCAGCTACGAGAAGAGTTTCTTAATGCGAAAAATTTAGAGACTTCACAAAGTACACCACTGGTGGAAGCAGTTACTGAGGCAGTGGCAAAGTTTTCATCTGAAAATGTCAAACTTTTAACACCTGAGAAGGTTCTTGATGCAATCGACAAAGGTGGAAAAGCATTGAGAACTGACAGCAGTAAGAGCCTTTCCTACTGGGTGAGTTGTCGTAATCTGCAAAGATCTGATACCACACCAGACATGCTCACCATCATTATTATTTGCATACGAATGTCACAGCGATTAAAGTCCCAAGCTTGTCATCTTGGTAATCGGGATCTTTATTCTTACTCATCAGCTCACAGCCATCTAAAATCTCGTAGCCGCTGCTATGAATGGTGCAGATTCTTGATCCTATCGACGGCACTCGTGGCTTCCTCAGAGGTGGAGATGCCTTGTATGTGGTAATTCCCTCAATATTCATGTTCCTTGTCACTCGATATGGACCGTTGCCAATATATGCGGAACACTTGACTATCCTGCATAGTTGTATTTTCTCCTTCCACTATTTAAACGACGTCACAAAGGCAGGGTCCCAGTCCTGTATGTTCTTACACAGTCGTCTAGTCACTTGTAGCAAATCCACGGCCTATGAAGGGCATATTAATGTGGACAGATGCTCTCACTGTCTCCGTACAGCTCTTTTCTGCGAGATGATGATTTCAAACTGTCAACTTGCCTTACTATAGACCTTGATCAGATCTCACGTTCAGCTGATACTTATGGTTTCGGTATAGATAGCTTCTTTCTGTTTCTTTCATAGCCTGCATCACTGTGTTGATGTTGCCTTTGCATAATATCTTCCATGCCCAGAGCTTTCATCAGTTTTATTGGACTTCTTGCATCGCAGGGATAATTTGAAATGTGAATCAGTTCGAGAATTTCGTTTTTGAATAGAAGTGGTAAAAATCGCATGTTGGCAGGTGGGACTTGCTTTGGTTGTCGATGGCGAACTTGTACTAGGTGTGATGGGTTGTCCTAATATCTCGTACGTTTACGATGACAAGTTCGCCCAAGGAAAACCCAGGTTGCAGATGGCAAGTCTTAGCAAAGGTAGAGATGCCACTTCATTGAACTTTCAGACTGGCTTGTTATTGGCGTCATGCACTGGCTGTGGTTGCTGGGTAAAGCCTCTGTCTCAGAGACCAACCAAGTCGGAGGAAGAATCGACCTCAGGGACGGTACTGGAGGGCATGCGTGAGTCGAAGGTAGACGAATGTAGGTCACTGAAAACTGCAATCTTTTGCATTTCGGACCATGAAGTATGGGGCTCACTTCCTCTAGCAAAAGCCTTGGCTTCGTCAGTTTCTCCGGAGGACCGTCTTGGCAAGATAGAGGCAAATGTACTCCCACTTTGCTGTGGAAGGTGAGTCCGAAGTTTTAGATTCTAGAACTAGTCAGGAAACAGAAGCCACACCATCAGATGACAGTTTATGTCAGCTGCAGATACGAGATAGTGTATCCACGATGCTCACCTGAACCATCAGTCAGAACCTCCTCTTGGCATTCCTTTAACATCGTCACAGGAATCTAAAGGAGTTGGTGACTCAAAGTTTCCGTATGCACAACCTTAAAATACTACGTGTATTGATAGCCTATCTTTATCGAATAAGATTGGGAAAGAAACTCAGGAGGATGTTTGACTAGCTAATCTTGATATTGCAGTTTATGTAAGTACTTCGCCGTTGCTCTTGGAGGTGCTTCAGTATTCATCATGCATCTGAAGACGGGGTCTTCAGTCAAGGTCTTTCTCAACTTACTAGCACCAGTCGCTTTCATTAAAATGTCGTCGTCAAGTTTCAGTTGGCAGGGTTGTCTGAACAACTAAGAGACATGGTTGCTTTCACCTATATAGGTTTGGGATCACGCGGCTGGGGTGATTTGTGTGATTGAAGCGGGAGGCCAGGTTTGAAACCTAACTTTACTGCAACCTTCTTGTTTCTTATACTATCTACTAACCTTGAATTTGCGCACCAGGGAAAACTGACCTCACAGATGTCTGCACTGTTGAATTATTTTGTAAGGAAATCAAACAAGAAACTTGAGACAATAGCACTACTTCGGAGTTCGATTTCGTTAAATTTGGTCTTGCTCTCCTCCCTATCTTAGTATAAAAATGGTTGGAGGATCCGTGGTTTCTGCTCCCTGGGCGG
This sequence comes from Lunularia cruciata, assembly GCA_948567375.1. Classification (NCBI taxonomy): domain Eukaryota; kingdom Viridiplantae; phylum Streptophyta; class Marchantiopsida; order Lunulariales; family Lunulariaceae; genus Lunularia; species Lunularia cruciata. The sequence goes on along the minus strand of OX419757.1, from coordinate 12,058,306 downwards.
CCTATTATTGAAGCAGTGCTGCCTAACGCCTGCTGCTTACAACATATTATTCCTGTTAGTTTTGGTACTTTTTTGCACGTTGTAACCTAAAGAAAGTTTGATTGTTTTCCTTTCTCACTCCAAGCTCTTAAGTTGGTTGCTTACCAGGTCGCAGACATCAAGGGGACCCCATTGCAGGAGATGATTGGGGATGGCGAATCGCTCCTCAACCCTGAAGGAGGAGGAATTGTTGCCACCAACGGCTACTTAACGCAGAAATTATTTTGGAGTGGCTTGCAACGATACACATAGCGCCCTGACTGTCTAGTAGCTCGATTGCTTGGCGTAGATAACTGTTGGGAAAAGAAAATACGAGAGCTGGGTACAGAGCTTATGCCTTAGAGATCGATGCACTTAGATGTAGGTTGTTCCAGTTACAAGAGAAGGCAATGAGGAAAGGTGATATAAAGAAACGTAAACTACAGAGAACTGGTTAATTAACCTGCAGATAGAAGCTGAAGATGAACCTCCGCAACATATTTAAGACACATTAGGAGCTCGTAGTTTGTCTGCTCTAACCTCAAGGGCAGTGTTGGCTGTGAATCTCACACGCTTCATTTCACCATGTTTCGTCAGAAATCAGATACCTGAGGGTGGATGTAGGTACCAACCTGTTCTGCATGTGACAGTTCAATTCAACCTTGAAACAAACCTCACGAGCAGTGCATCTCCCGGGTCCTCATCAGATGTTTAGGACTATATCGATGCGCATGCTTTTCTACTTATAATACGAAACGAAGTGGCTCATGAAGTGTCTGACTTAAAAAGTAGCTCTGTACCTGCAGTACGTATCAGCAACTGCTGAATTCAGTCTTACTACACAAGGAAGATCGTTTGGGGATATAATCTGTCGGAGGTGATCGAAAGCTACTTTTGAGGGCAACTTTTAAATTTGGCAATGAGGTGTTGTAGGTATTGGGCAAGAAACAAGTCAAGTGAATAGCGTAGACCTGTTTTCGTATTAAGTGGTAGCTTTTTACCATTCAAGCCCCGGATATGAAATGTTTTGGGCCCAAAATATTTGAGAACAGGAACTGATGCAGTTCCTGTTGTAGGGAATCTAGAAGGTGTGCATCACCGGTTGGGTACCCGTAATAATAAAATGTTTCTCGAATACTACCTGTTTCCAGGAACAAGGAGAGAGCAAGTTTCGTGTCCATCTTGCACATGCAAGAGATGTGGAATGCTTGTGATGTACTGTAAAACTGTTTGAGAAAGAACAAAACTAGACTAGACTAGACTTTTGGGAGGAAAGATCAAACAACTTATGTATATGCTCATTTCATATAACTTAGATAAAACAAGAGCCTAAGTGTCTTGGCCCGCGCATGATTAATTCTCAAATGCTTGTCGGAGTTTTCTTTAATGTTCCAACAGATGTACTCCTTCAGACATGCGACATTAAAGAAGATGTGAAAGTCCAAACTCGCAGAATCATCCTATGGCAGGCTAGAAGACTCATAACCTTGTCCAATGTCCCTACGACTAGTAAAGAGTTAGTGAGGTCTCAACCGTCAAAGCCCTTGACAAAATTGCCAGATTCAGGCACTTATGGCCGCCTTGTACTAGACAGGTTGAAAATCAAATACCATATGATAAGCACAAACTCTATGGAAGATTACAAGACCAAAGTGTATTCCAAGTAAGATATTCCCCACTCATTAAACACCGAAAAGGCGAGGGACGGACCAGAGCTGACGTTATGTGTACTACATTGAAAAGAAAAGTTATTCAAGAAAAGATCACCCGTTTTCATCATAGTTGAGAGAATGGGTCAGAATCTGTACCCTCCCCTGGGTGACTGGGAAGAGGCACATTGCACATTTCAATCAGCCAGTTAAAGTGGACAAATTGAATCAACGCTCCACTGTACAGGCGAGAGCCAGAACTGAAGAACACAGTACAACTTCAGAAATCACGAGGAACTCTAAGGTACAAAGCCACCGGATTCCTTTCACATGCGTATCTATCTTGCTTAAACAAGTGGACAAGAATCTATCAACCGTGCACCCCGAGTAGGTATGAGGAGTATCATATGATTTGAAAATCTCATGTTGTCAAGCTTGCATTGTGTACTGCAACCGCCCAGTACGGAGCTCCTCTGTTTCTTGCAACAAACTACTCAAAACTATGTGCTTTATTGATCGTACAGTTAAAGTTTGCGGAAGTTGTGATTATCTAAAATAACTATATGACGTGGAATCTTTAAACAGACATACCAAATAGAATCTGAGGAGCTGCTGGACACATGGGTCCTACAGATGATGTTTGGTCCATCTTGGAAAGGCTATATACCATCTGAACATTTCTAAAGACTTCAATCTAAAACGTTTGATATTTGATACTTTGAGAGTCTGTCTTGTTTCAAACAATCAAAATAAGATAGATTCCTGATCACGGTCGACCTGGAGATCCATTAGATTTTTCAGAGCAAACAACAATTTGGGCCATATAATCTCTTTACATCTCATAGTAGAGGGTGGGTTCAAATCCCAAATCAACGCAAGATCTCTTCATCTTCTATATGTTACCTTCCAAAATAAAATATTCTCCTCCAAGTATCCAATACGGGTGGAATGCCACCGTATTTGAATCAATTTCTCTTAATCTAGTGAACTTCACGAGGCAGCAATTTATGATAGATCGTAGGTATCCTTGGGTCGGTTCGTTAATATTTACTCCAGGTTCCAGTAAAAAGTTTTACGGAGCCAGATTTTACTGAATGGAGCCCCATAGAGTGAGGTCTCTCTGGGATGAATGCCCTTTTTGAAAAGACTTCCTCATAATTCTCGGCTAGTTTAGAGATATATAAGTTTCATTACTTCGAATGGAGCTACCATGGGGCATGAAATTTCAGATGAAAACATATCTTATCTCGAATGCTGTTACAGCTACTGGACGCCATGCGTAACATGAGACGACGCTAAGGTCCAAATCTAATTTTCACAAAAACAGAATACTCACATGGGCCACACTTAATCTCAACAGAACGTCCACATGGACCACATATGGTCAACATGACCACTACTGTAGGATGTGGCATCACATTGCGAAATCTACTGCAACAAAAGAGTAGAGAATCCTTGCTTTGAAGCAAAAAAAGATTTATCTATCTCAAGAAAGGCCGGGACCACTTGAAATATCTATTATGATCACAAGTTCTTTAGAAGGGAATATATATAAAAATAGAACCCCGTAGGAAAGGGTAAAGGAGTTCAAGGCACAAACAAGTGCACAAGAGTAGCCAAGAGAGCAAGGCCCAAAACTCACACCTGTCAAATAAAATAGAGATCCAAAGAAAGCTCGAAGGTAGCACAAGGGAGAAAGCAAGAGGACAACAAACCCCAAAGAAACTAGAGAGAGGGAAGTCTACTCTTGTACAGTGTGGTAGAGGTTCTCCGATGATTAATCTGATAAGTGAGGAGGGAAGAGTATTCAGAAGTAGACCATTCCACTTTGATATTCACTAACTCCTCCCATCAAAATTGAACAACTTATAATGAACAGACAGTTAGCATGTGTAACAGAACCACTGCTTTATAGAGAGTCAGGTTACTATGACTTTTGAGATGTAACATGGAGTATACAGAAGAAGAGACTACGCATGGGCATCTGCCTGGCACTAAAGTAAGTGAAGATAACGAAAGGAGCAATCTGGTGGGTTTTCCTGGTGGGTATTTCCTGGTGATCCTACTGCTCGACACTTAGAATTGAATTCCGTTCATTCTCGCAAGAAATTGTGAGAAAACCAGTATCTTTCGTGTGCTGCAATTTCCAGCTCCCAGTGACGACATAGCCGATCTGGATTGACAGTGTTTCCAATCCAGCAGGAAGAAACTTGAAATCTAATGTTTACAGCCTGCAGCATTCAGTCACTCTCACACGCTACAAGCTCGAGTCGTGATATCATAGTTGAGGAATAATCATGCACTGATTCAGGTCTTCAGCAGCGTGATGGCATCTACAGATGGCAACGTGATAGCAGGTACTTTCCCGCGGGTGTCTTTGGACACAAAAGCAGAGACTTCATTTCTTGGCTACACCGCAAAAGGCAGGCTTGAATTACATCCTACTCGTACTTTCAACTGCTTATACCGCGTTTGTGAGAAAATAGAGCACTCCGATGAGCTGAAGTCTATACTACTAATAGAAGATGAGCTCTAGAGACGAGCACGGTAGTAGAGTGAACACAAGGAAACACCTTTGGACCTTCGAATTAATAAATTACAGTCTGAAATGAATTCACAATTACATCAGGGGCCGCTCGGTGGACATCCCTTTGTGTTAGGGTGACACTAGCCTCCACATCGCCAGGGCTATGATTGGGTTCACTAGGACGGGACCAATAAATGCAAGGATTATCAGAGTCCTGTAAATAGATCAGAACCCTGCGATGTGGAGGCTGGTCAACCTAGCGGCTCCTTTGCATTAAAGTATTAGCAAAAATAATTGAAATTACGATGTTTCAGAATCTTAATCATCCGAACTTCTTTCTCACGCTCTTCAGAATGTGACTCGTCATTAATACATATAGATGATATATTCATAGCATGGGCAGCAAACTAGTCTCTATAAACCGAAGGTGAATATATATTCGCATAGCAGCTATTAGTTGGCCTCATGCATGACTTTCTGGTTCTTGTTTCAAGCCTCCCCCTTGTTGGTCAGCATCACTGAAGGAGGAAAGTAACTGGTTTGTTATTGGACCTTGGACGGTCTCTGTACACTAGGGGGCTTTCATATTTAGCTACTTCGAGAGCACATGAAATCTGTAAAAGTTTGTACAGGTAACCTATAAAATATTTAAATGTACCAAAATAGAGGGGACTAAAAGTTTTGACATGCAAAGCCCTTTAGCCAGAAATATTTTATGGGAAATTAAAACCATAACCCATAGCTTGTTATTGTTCTGGGTTTTCCTAAAGTGCCCTGTAAATATTAATGTAATGGAGAAGTTAAGACTCTATTCATTTGACATTTGGTTTACAGGTTGGTTTTTGACATTTGAATACAGGTCACATAGCATGATGGTGAGAGTGTCCACATTGACAAATTCACTTTGAGTTACATTCTGAGTTAGTTCTTTGAAGAGCTACGGAACCACCACGATGCCGTGAACCAGTAGTCACACCATGCAATCAAATTGCAAAATGCATCCGGGTGATTTGGAGGGATGAATTAGAGAATGATCTTGAGATCTATGATTGGGATGATGAAGACCCCATGAAGTTGCTAATGAAGTGATGGAATTTTGCCAAAGAATCTCGAAATTTGCATAATAGGGTTCAATACACACATAGCACCAAATTTGTTTAGTGCATTGAATCCTCCACTTTCACATACTTAACTAGAATGGATTTAAATTCTTTCCATACTTTAGTAGATGCAATCAAGGATCACTCAATATTCAGGAATTCATCCAAAAGAGACCAAACTCTTGTATGGATCCCAATACAAGTTCACTCATCACGACAATGGCATAAGCGTGGCAAAAGGTTTGAATATATGAGGGATTCGTATGGGCTCTACTATTAAATGTACACACCAAATAGTGATTGCAATAATTTGTAACTTGGGTAAGGAAGTAAAATGAACAGATAAGAAAAAGATAGCCCAAATCTCTTCTATTTTGCACATCAAGGGTTCCTTGGATTTGTTTGTTTAATTGAATGTACTTTGTTTTACCTATCTCAAAGACTCACTATTGATGGTGAGATTTATCTTAGCAAAAAAGGATTTTATTCCATCAATGTGTAAGTATGTGCGACAATTGGAGAAAGATTATACATTTTGTAGGAGGTAATTTTTCTTGAAAATTTTCAAAACAACTAAACATGTGACAATGCAATAGCATCTCTCTTTCACATCCACTGTGCACAATATGTTTAAATTGCCTTGACATCTAATCTAATCCAATACACTAGTAAGTGGTCGCTAATGAAGTCCTATAAGAATGAAACTGGAACCCTCCCTCCCATAAAGGAATTTTTGGCGACTGTAGCCAATTTTATGGGAGTGTTCATTTTTTGGAAATAAAATTGTATGGATACACATAAATACTTTTACGGATCTATGTGCTCTATTCATAAAATTTTGAAATTTTATGAATCTTAAACCCCTACTATAAGCATACTAAAGCTCTTCATGATCTTCTAAAAGCCTTAAAATCTTGTGGAATCCTTATTGGACATCATGAAAGTTATATAGAAATTTCATCCAATATATGTTTCTGAATATCATAACATTGCTACCTTAAGTTCTATGACTTATCTATTTGTACAATATTTGCAGTTCCCAATTCATCTTAGGCTTTTGAAACATACTATTGAACAAAAAAGATTTGTATTTGATTATTATTTATATTATATTTCCAATATCTTAGAAATTCAAAATTATTTTTCAGATTATTTATTTATTTGTATTATTATTTGTTCAGTATCATTATTGGTAATTGATACTTAGAATTGAACATATTAATGGTTAAGTGTTGCTTTCATTTTGTTGCCATTTCATCTACATTTCATTTTCATTTAATGAGTTCTGGATCTCCCATTCCTCAAATGGCTTTTGTCCTTGAACGGCTTTGTCATTATATATCCAATATCAATGGTTAATTTAGGTAGATTATAAAGTTGAAAATTACCATTAGCTTTTGTGAGCTTGCACTTGGATAAAGTCTTGGCATGTCAAGTCAATCTCTCTATTCTCTCTAAAAATACAAGAAGAAGAAGAAGAAGAAGAAATAAGCAACATGGAAAGATAATAAATATATAACATACATAAAAAACCCCTTTATTGATGCTAAAAGTAGCATAAGAAATATGGATTGTTTGATCTAATTCATTAACCATTATTTGAGAAGTGAATTACTCTCTAAGGTAGAAAATTTTGAGTAAACTTTTCATACATTACATCAATAGGTTATATTTTTCTTTTTAGATTTTGGAGAGATTATAAATAAAAAATCAGCAATTCCAAATATGAGAATAATTTTTCAACTATTTTTCATCTATTACTATGAAATAGTAAAGGGCATTTAATTTTGAAGGAAACACTTACTTAGTATACAAGTGATGATGATATGACAAGCAGATAGAGGAGTCAAAAGAAAGGATCTCTACGGGATGTTTTGGCAAAATAAAGTGCTTCTTCTTGCAAGATTAAACATAGTCCATTGACAACATGGTGCATATTTTCTTGATCATAAAGGATGTGATAATCAAGTCAAATATGTAAAATATAGCATTTCCTATACATTGCAAATGATGAATTGATGTTATATTCATGTACACAAGAATAAAGTATACTTATGTAATTTCTAGGATAACCAATGGAAAGTTAAATTTTGTAGTACTAATCTTTAAGAACTAGATGGGAAAATTTATCAGTACAAAATTTAGCTTTTCTTGTATACATAATGCCAAGTGCAAATTTATTACATATATTATGAACACAAAATTCCACATCTATGTGCAACTATTTTTGAGCATGTATGTGCTACTTTTTAGCTAAATGTATTATGGAACTATTGTGCTCATAGTGCATAGCACCAACTTTTACTTGCATCTTCCAAAATTTGGCCTTTTTATATTTTACAAGTGGCATTTTTTGGACTTATTTGGTTCATCCATTTATATATCTTTCTTTGGCTGATAAGTCTTCTCTCTTTTATATCATATCTCTCTTTCATATCTTGTAGATGTTTATCTAAGTATATATACTCCTATCTATTACTTAGGACAGAAGACTATGAAGTTAGCTCTTAAGTAAAAGCTGTTGATCAAGAGGTTTGTAAGGTTATCCAAGATATCAAGATATCTAAGATAATGACCATTATCACTTGAAGTAGATGGAAGCTAGAAATTGGAAATTGAGAATGCCAAAATCAAGGTAGAGCTTCAAGCCATAGTACCTATGTAGAAGATGAGAAGTCTAGAGGAAGGAAGATATGCACCTGAGGAGGATACACCAAAATGTAACATGGAAGATGATATTGGTCCTTTGACTAAAAAGAAGAAGAAGATAATCTCATGAATTTTTAGTTGATGAGACAATTTCCTTGGAGGATTATGATGAGCCCTCCATTTTTATTAATATATTGAGTGGTGGGTTTATCCATCCATGTTCAACACTTTGACCTAACTTAGAGTGATAGTTAAGAGAAAATCTCTTGTAAATAAAAAAATTAGTATTTTTACTTGTTGCTGTTCCATATTAACCATCTTAGAAAGGAACTAGTTGCCTATCTAGATCCCTTAGCTCAATGAGGACTTGGTTAGCTCATTGGCAAAAAGGATTTTCAAGTTCAACTCCAATTCATATAGTCATTTTATTGTGGTGGGTAATTTGACCCTAAGGAGAAGTCAGAGATCAAGGAGGACCTTAAAATTTTGGATCCTAGCAAATTATATGTATCATCTACTTGATATGAACTATGTAACTATAGCTAAGCGTTTCAAAGATATTCAACTCATTTTATCTTTTTTAACTCTTTACTTATGTTTTATCTTTATTGGACTTGAGATGATGGAAATGCACATTTTTACCACACATGACAATGTGAATCCACAACTTAGTCTACTTATGAACTACATAGAGAAAATTGAGTAGAAGTATTAATGTATCATAATGAAGTGCTATTAGAAAATAAAAGACTTGAAGAAAGCCTAAATGATAAAGATCTTGAAAATCAAGCAAATGTCAACTTTGGAGAGGATTATCATTGTTAAGAACAAAAAATACTTTAGATTGCTTTTTGGATTTGAAAACTATACAAGGTCCAATTGAAGATCTTCAACAAGTAGTAGAAAGACAAGAAAATGGGACAAAGGAGGTGTAGTCTATAGGAGAGCCAATGAAGCCAGAGCAAATGAAGTGGTTTATTGATTCACATTTCAAGATATTCCAAAAGAGACTATACTTTGAGTCTTTGTATACTTTGTTGCCAAGGATTTGACCTTGTAGAAGATGCAAAAGACACAAGATCTTCCATATTATGATTAGATGTACATTCAATTTGTTATTAGAAAAGGATTAGGAGGAGGCAATGATGTTATATCTTCAACATTGTATCAAGAAGAAGCTCCAAAGCATTATATGTCTTGAGAGATTTCTTATATGTTATCTCTTTAAAATTTAATACATGTTTTAATTTCTGATTTTTAGTTATTGATATAAATAAAGGTTTTTATATTATGTTTGTTGTTTTGTAGGAAGACAAAGGAATATAGAAGCTGGTAAGTGTACAGCATTTTGCATATGAGATGAATCCAAGTGTAAAGTACTTATCAAAGAAGTAGAAGAACTACTTTCTAATACCAATCTTGCGTGTGGTTCATTCTCTTGCACTTAATGTTGGTGAAAAAACCCCAATGCTTGCAACAAGAAGGTATGATAGGTGAAATCTCCAAGGAAAATATATACTATTTTAAGACTTATATGTGTAATATGTATTCTTATGGACATACCTAATTGAAGAGTATAAGTTGCAGAAATTCTTGACACCTAAAAGTTCCATGCTAGCCATTGCATATATCCTATATGACTATATGGTAAAACATTATAAGTATAATTATAGTCATCCTTTCATAAAGAGGAAACATTTGATATGATACTAAGCTTCAAGTAAGTAATGAGATCTCTAAGTATTGAACAGCTGCCATCTTCTATGCCTCCTAACAATTTTCCATCATGTACAAGGTGTTGCATGATTGGTAATGGTATCATTTGCATAAGTATGTAAATATTTTATATACATATCATTGCAAGCATTATATAGCTTTATTTACATACTAGCTTGATGTTGCCTATGTATGTACAAATATATCCTTCATGAAGATCAAATGTAAAGATGAGGTCTTAGTGATCAAGCATTGGATGAGATCTATGAACAGCTTCAACCTATTTTATGACAACAACTATATACAAAATTCTCTAGTCAATTTTGAGCTTCATGCTATCTTAGGGTGAGGATTAAGTGTTAGATATTAGTTTTGGTAGTATAGCTACCTTGCTTTCATTTTTCCATCTTGATGTAATTAGAGGAAATATAGAGTTAAATAGAGGACATAATGTGTATATTATTGAACTTCATTTCAAAGCCTTGAGCTTGCTAATAACAACCACAAAACTTACCATTGATATAAGGTTCAATAACAACACAATATTGACCAATTAGTAGTAACAAGTAGACAACTATAACCACTTGGGCAAAAAATACTCTTGAACAAGGGCAATATAGCCAACAAGACTCACTACAAAAGAATACAAATCAAAAATCAAAATCAAAATCATAGGAGACAAGTTCCAAATCATCTTTGAGAATGATGATCCACTCTGATGTCAATGGACTACTTCACTACAAAGAATCCAACCGCAAAGAACTATGTTCCACCCTTCTCCAAAGACATGCATCCCTACAAAGAGATCTTTGCCTCAACGGGTCAATCTTTGTCTTAGCTTTTGTTGCATACTATCAACACTAGAGGTCACATGAGTCCTATTAAAGCATTACTTTAGGAGGATTTCACCAAGGATAACACACATGGCTTGAATACAAAAGATCAACCACACAAGTCACTAAGCATCACTCATTGCAAAGATTCTTCAACATACACAAAGAGAAGAACTACTATTGCAATTAGAATTAAGCAAAGTGATGAAGAGGAGTTACCCTTTCACTTTATTCACCTTTTTTTCCTAGTGAATCAATAATATTTCAAGTGCCCAACTTAAATAGCCAGACCATTCAAGAGTTACAAAACCTAATAAAAACTACCTACTACTTAGTTCTTGGCAGTGTTAGGTTTTACTCTTATGTTGGATTTGTGAGAGTTGACTCACAGATGGAGATTAAGAATGGACCGGAAGAGACTGTTGAAGGGAGCTGGATGGGCAGATGGAAAGGAGCATGAGTCAATAAAGTTGAATCTTGATGCTTCTTGTGACGTAGCTTCACATCAAGGTGAACCATGTACCTTCTATGTAATGTATGAATTCATGAGAGATATGCTTGGTGTGTGAAGGTTTTTGGGACTCTCATCTTATTCTCTACAATTGGTATCAGAGCCAAGGTTGAGGAGGGATCTAGAGTTGAGTTCAATATTGTGGTGTTTAGGAGATCATAATGGATGATCATTCCACATTGTAGTTGAAGCAGAATGAGAGCAAGTCTGGAGGTTAAGAGAAATGAGAAAGTTGTGTGTTGAAGATGTGAAGCATTCTTGTGTGGAAACCTGGAGCCTGGAGACCAAACATTAGCCAAGAGCTCTAGGCAAAGCAAGTAATGTAGAACAGATTTCAAGTCAAACCAAAATTTGACCGATATGCCTTAGAGATCAGTCCTTGTTGACCTAGGTAAGACTTTCAATGATTAGTCCATATTGAACAAAGATACAATAGTTCTTGGAGTTCATAATTTCCTTTTTGCAGAGGCAAGGTCATCATCATAAAGTTCTAGTAGAATTTGGGAGAATTATATATACTCCAAAGTATGCTTGCATTTCAATAGTCTTAAAGGATATTTCAGAAGCAATAACTTTGACGCAAGTGGTTCTACTAGCCAGCTACACCTACATGAATCAATGGTAGTTTCAGTTCCCCCATTTACTTAAATTTGCTTTGACTCATGCACAACAATCACACTGCAAGTTCTCAACAAAGCAAAGAGCAAGAAAAAAACCACGTATAGAGCTAGATGAGTGCTTACACAAAGAGAATACTGCCCCAAAAATTGATGAGCCTTTTTTTGGCACGTGAGGAGGATTGGGTGTAGAAGTTGGAGGGTGGAAATTTACAAGACAGGAATTTGTGTGTAGATTTTTTGAATTTTGGTCTGATTGATTTGGGAGTCACAAGGGATTTTTTGGGGGTAGAAGAGCAATGCTGCTCGAGCGGCGGACGATTGGTCACTTGAACTTCAGGAAGTTGATATTAAGGTTGTAAGAAAGGCAATGTCCCAATCCTTTGGCAGTCCACGTGGTCTGCTTCAAGTTACTAAAGCTGCTCTTTTAGGGTGGAAAGTGTGCTTCTAAAAGTTGAACGTTGTGTGCTCCTTCAGATGTTGCTGCACCAAGAACAATCTTTGGTGTTTTTAAGAACTTCATAACTATCCACAAACTTGTGCTTATTATCAAGGCGTCATATTAAGCTACTACATCCATCATCAATCCAAGAGTCATCTAGGCAAGCTAATCTCCTCCTGAGCTACAACTAGTTGGTTTTTCACCTACTCATGTGAGTGCAATCTGTTCTTTGACCCGCTCATCTTATCTTCTTAGGTCCGATTGAATATTTTTCCATTCTTTCCTCTATCATAGTTTCAGCCTCTTCAAGTAGTGCTCACGGCTCCGAATGATCTTGATCAGTTTTAAGGCTGAGCTCCATCTCAAAAGTCCATGACACAACATGTGGTGTCAAGTGACATTTTTGGCTTCAGCTGAAATCTGTTTCTCATTTATGCAATGAAGTGTAATCCTTTTAATGCAAGAAAATTTTATTCTAGACCACACCAAATTTTTGCCACAACATACAATCATATCACCCCAAATACTTTATTTGAGGCTTTCTGCACATTCACTTTTGAAATTTTTTATTTTCCATCCTTCCTCCACTCCTCTCTCTCTCTCTCTATCTTTGTTTGAGACCTAATCACCATCTGTGGGGCAAATTAGCATAAACAATTTCCAACTCAATCCATTGGAGCGTAAACACTACATACTAGGTGACTAAACATTTGAGTGCAAAATCTGTCTATTCTGCAGTGGCTGCTAAAAATCTCTGCTGCTCTCCTCTCATGCCCTTGTACACCAATTCCACCACTATTGTTAAGTGGGTTTGGTGTGAATGCAAGGTTTTGACCCCCTTGTCAAATTCAGTTCATAACTTTTGACTTAGGGCTCGGATGAATGATCTGTTGAGTGCATTGAAAAGATTATCCTTGGGGCTACACGTTGATCCAATTAGCTGGTGATTTTTTAGTACTTGAAGAAGCTGCAGGAAAAATATTTCCGTCTTATGACCCACTCTATTGAGTATCAAAGTTTTAAGATGGAAGGTTCAAGGAATCAAGAGGAGTCTCTAAGTGCAATAATAGCCTCAATAGTACTTGTGGAACAAAAGAAAGTCAAGATGGGTACCTTGAAGCTTGGTGGACCCAAGTTTGATGTGGTGAAGTTTGATGGCCGCATGGATTACTTGTTATGGAATGGCAGGTGAAAGGAGTGTTGAGGGCAATTGGTTTGGGTAAGCTCTTTAGGGAGAAACTTGAGGATGTGAGAAAAAGTGATTGGGATGATATGCAAGAACAATCTGTGAATATTTTTTTGCTTCAACTTCAGCCCCATGTGATCAAGCAAGTGGAGGAGCATCCTGATTGCACCTCATTGTTTGATGCACTTCAGAGCAAGTATCATCAAAATGAATTATCAAACCGATTGTACACCAATCTCAAACTAATCACATTCAAGATGAACCCAAGGACTAATATTAGAGACCATGTGTATGAATTTTTTGACTTAGTGGTGGAGTCAAAAAACTTGGGAGAGTACCTAAATGAAGAGTGGAAGGCGTTGCACTTGTTGGGCTCCTTACCGACAGTCACTTTCATAAGTTTTATTACATAGTGAGAAGAAGACTACTACCTTTGAAGATGTGATAGCAACTCTACTTATGGAAGACTTGCAACAAAAACTTGTTGCAACCTCAGTGTCATGTTCTATTCCAAGCAATGCTTTGGTTATCCAACGTGTGAGACCTCAATGGAAGACTAATGATGGTGATAAGGAGAAAACCAAGGCCATGTTCATGTCTAAGTCTAGAGGCAAGTCAAAGGAAAGGAAATAGGTGACTTGTTGGGGACATGGCAAAGTAGGCCATGTGAAGAAGGAGTGTAAAGCTAAGGGAAAAGGAAAGGTAGATGAAGGCTCTTCAGCAAATATAGCTTATGCTAAGGAGGATAATGATCTATTGGATGATAAGTATGATTTGTGCCGTTGTGGGTAGGCCCTTTGTGCATCATCTCCTAGTATGGATGATGAGTAGATTCTAGGTTGTGCTTGCTCATACCATAAATGCTATTTCAAGGAGATCTTCTATTCACTTTCAACATCAAATGGTTCAGTTCTGATGGAGAATGATCAACCTTGTAGGAATGAGGGTATTGGATCCATAAGGATTCAAATGTTTGATGGAGCTATGCAAAAGTTCAATGATGTCAGGTTCATACCTGACATGAAGAAGAACCTGATTTCCCTTGGATTATTGCATGCAAAAGGTCATCAATGGAGTGTTGGTGATGGGTACTTCGAGCTACTTCTGGTGGAAAGGTTATCTTCCCAGGTAAGTTTTGAAAGAATCTATTTGTATAGGAGGACACTACAATGTGTGGAGAAGCCAATGTAACTAGGTCTCAGGATGAGATGACTACTATGTGGCATTAATGGCTGGGTCATTTAAGTGAGAAGAGTTTGGTTGTCTGAAAAGAAATGGCTTGTTATCTAGCTTGAAGATTGTGAAGTTGGATTTTTGTGTGCATTGCATCTTTGGAAAACAGAACAGATCTGTTTTTGGAGTGTGGACCCATAGTTCCAAAGGTATACTCAAGTGTGTACATAGTGATGTGTGGGGACCATCCCCTACACCCTCACACTCTAGAAAAATTTACTATGTAACATTTATTGATGATTACTCAAGGTTTGTGTGAATTTATTTCATGCACCACAAGTCTGAAGTCTTTGCCACTTTCAAGAAGTGGAAGACCCAAGTATAGACACAATTGGGGAGAATTTGAGGTGTCTAAGATCAGACAACGGAGGGGAGTATGTTTTTGGAGAGTTTCAGGAGTATTGCACATAACATGAGATAGCTCGCCACCTTACCACAATTTACACTCCGCAACAAAATGGTGTTGCTGAGCAGCTCAACTGAAGATTGTTGGAACATGCATGGAGTATGTTGAGTGAATCAAAGTTGCCACATGAATTTTGGGTAGAAGCTGTCAACACAACAACATATGTGGTAAATATGCAATGCAATCAACTTCAAGACGTCGTATGAGTTGAGGCATCAATGACCAATTGATGGATAGATTGAAGATATTAGGTTGTGATGCATATTCACTCATACCTAAGGAGAATAGGTCCAAGTTGGATGCTAAGTCAAAGAAATGTGTTTTTTTTTGCTATGCAAGTGGAGTGAAAGCTTATAGGTTATGGGATCCAATAGCGTGTAAGGTTGTGGTCAATAGCGAGGCTTCCTTTAATGAATGCAGATCATTCAAGGAGGAGGAGAATGCTCAAGCTCCCTACACTGACAAAGGCAAGTCTCCCACCCTGGATCTAATTGAGGAGGAGATTGATCACTTAAGTGATGAGGAGGAAGGAGGTGCTCCTATAGTAGAGCATGTTCTTGAGTAGCAAGAACAAGTGGAGCAAGTAGTTGCTAGTGAGCAACAAAATATGCTAGGTCAATCTCACATTGGACCCATACATGGAGATCAAGCGGAGAGTATTTCCAGGAGGTCATCAAATGCATGCTAGTCAAGCTCCAAACAGATATGGTATGTGGATTGATTTAACATAGTTGTCAGATGATGACTTGACTTCTGGGGATGATGCTCATGCTTTGGTCTTGGAAGAAGGTGAACCCTCATCCTACAATGAGGCATGTTCTTCTAGTGAAAAGGATGAGTGGTTTTTTCCTATGGAGAGGGAGATGGAATCCTTGAGGGATAACAAGACTTGGGAGCTAGTTAGGTTCCCAAGGATCAACAAGTGATAGATTGCAGGTGGATCTACAAGTTGAAGGAGGGTCCTAAGGAGGGATCAAAGATCTACAAGGCTAGGTTGGTAGAAAAGAGGTTCACTCAAGAGAAAGGGGTGGACTACAATGAGGTCTTTCCTCTTGTTGCAAATTATTCCACAATATGGCTATTATGTATGCTTGTTGCATTATTTGGTCTTACTTTAGATCAATGGATGTTGTCATGGTGTTTTTCTATGGCACCTTGGATGGAGGATCTTCATGAGACAACCTATGGGGCTTGTGAAGAAAGGCCAAGAGGACAAGGTATGTAGATTGCTGAAGCCCTTGTATGGATTGAAGCAAGCACCTCTCTAATGGAAGCTATCAATGGAACCCAATGAATGCCACATCACTAGATGGCTATGTGGATGTTGACTATGGACAAGATCTAGACAAGCGGAGATCAACAATGGTGTATGTATTCACACTTGGTGGTGGGTGCATTAGTTAGAGACCTACCTTGCAAAAGTGTGTTGCATAGTCTACTATAGAAGCTGAGTATGTGGCAGCAGCGGAAGCAGCAAAGGAGGCAATTTGGTTGGATAGACTTGTTGTTGAGATGGGGCTAATGCATGGTAATGTAATGCTTCATTGTGAAAGTCAAAGTGCTTTACACCTAGCTGAAAATCAGGTGATGGATAGTAGGGTTAAGCATATAGACATCAGATATCTTTTTCTTAGAAAGCTCTGTCTGAGAAAATGTTTGATCTAGTCAAGATTGATGGTAAGCTCAACTCGGCTGATGCCTTAACCAAAGTCATACCTTCAAAAAGTTTCTCTAGGCATTGTGCTACCCTGCAGGTTGTGCAAGTGGAGCATGAGTAGGATGACCTAGCATTAGTGGTGACCTTGGCTATTTTGGTTACTCTATCCTTGTATGGGCTACGGTTATAAGTTCTACTTTATCCTAATTCAAAGGAAGGGTCAAGTGATTGGCTGTCTGTCTAGAACTTCCCGCTGAGTGATAAATTGTTGCAAGGTTACTAACCCCAAGACAAGAGTCAAGGAGGAGATTTTTAGGTTTTACTCTTATGTTTGAAGGTTATGTTGGATTCAAGAGAGCTGACTTACAGGTAGAGAGTAAGAATGGACTGAGAGAGACTGTCGGAGGGAGCTGGATGGGCAGATGGATAGGAGCATGAGTCAGTAAAGTTGAATCTTGATGCTTCCCATGGACATAGCCTCACATTGAGGTGAACCACGCACCTTTGTGTAATGTATGAATTCACAAGAGATATGCTTGGTGTGTGAAGGTTTTTGGGACTCTTGTCTGATTCTCTACAGGAAATTAAGAAGACCATTACCTCTATTCCTGGTCATTGGGAATTACAAATCATTGCCCTTGTACAATCAAACAGAATGTCTTCTTCTTTGTAAGAATCCTATTTATAATTTGAACCACTCTTTGGTTAGCTACCACCAACCATATGACTATGTCCCAAAGAGGGTTGGCAAAGAATGATGTCACTAACTTAACTATGTTTTCTAATTTACCTTCCAACCTAGCATTGCTCAATAGCAAAGTGTCTTGCACTTCTCCCACTCTTTGATCATAATGGTTCAAACCTTAACTACCAATCTATTTAGATTTTTATTCTTGATGCTCTTCTTCTTTAGCTCTCACAGCTGCAACTTCAATTTGTGTGCCTTTGTCTACATCATGAACCTGACCAAACTGTTCTTGATCAACTCCACCAATTAGTCTATACCTTTGAGAGAGCCTTCTCCTCTTTTTTGGATCTTTGTCTATTTTTTTTTCTTTCTTCATTCTCATGTACCTTTGCCTTGAAATTGAAAAACTCCTTTACTTCATGGGTCACCTCCTTGTGCAACTTAGCTGAATCTGGTCAATAGTTCTCCTTGTGTTTCATTTTTTTCACCTCCAACTCTTTTCAATTCTCTTTGGACCACTATAGCAAGGTTTGCAAGGCCTTGAGTTGCACTCCAATCTCCATCTTATGTTCCTTGAATATGGAATCCAAGGTAATTAACCTACCTTGCTTGCATTCAAAGTCCATCTTCACTTGAGCACATTATGCATCATTTGTCTTGAGGTCTTCTTTTTCCTCCTTCTTCAACCAAAGACTCTTGGAATAAATAATCTAGAGTTCATATATAGCCTCCTAAGCTGGTCTATCTAGGAACTGACCATGGCTGAGCTCATTCCTAGATGTCTTGATCTTGTGGTGTTCTTGAACTAATTATTCACTTTTCACTCCTCATATTGATATAGTTTTTTATACTTCTCTATATTTTTCTTTATTGTATCTAATTTGTTCTCAATGTATACTCATTCCCATGTATTTTCTATACTAAGAGATGTAATCACTCAAGTTGGGCCACTTGTCTTAGTGCACAAGCAAGAGAGTGTGCAAGTAATCAAACAAAGAGACTACATTGTTATTCACAATGGTAGTTCTATCTATCTTATCTTCTCATCAATCTTCCTTCTATTTTGCTTCCACTTTGGCCTGTAGGGCATCCCAAAGCAAAGCATTCTAGTTACTACATTTGCCTCTATTTACTTTGGGTCCTTTGGAAGCAATTACTAGCTCAAGGTTGTCATTGATGAAGACCTCCTCTTCTTCTTTGTATTAGGGTGGTGTGGATTCCAATCCACTTGATTTGCTTCTCATTTTTTGACTCTAACTTTGACCAGAGAGTTAGTTCTTCTTCTTCCTTGTATTCCTTTTTCTCCTCTTCCTCTTCAGGAGAAATCTCAACCGCTTCTACTTCTTTGATATTTTTCTTCTTACTTTCTTGGGTTCTTGGCTGTGTAGGTGATGCCAATACTCCCCTCTAGGTGGTGACATTGTCCTTCTCTACTTCCAAAAATCTCCCAATTTTGGTGTGTTTTGCATCTAGATCCTGAATAGATTTGATTGTGTACTCCACATTAGGTTGTTTGGACAAGTGTTTGTCAAAGCAGAAGTACTTAGGAACCATCTTTGCTGAGCCTCATGTAGAATTAGATTTAAAAGGGACAATGTTATGTGGTCCACTTTTTTCCTCCAATTTCTTCATCAATTGGTTCATGTATTGGTGAAATATCAATGACTTATTTGCTTCTACTATTTGATAGATGAGTCCAAAGAAGATAGTATGATTAACCATAAGGTAGGTATTTTGCCAAGGCTTGAATAATAGTATAAGTGAGGATAGGATGGCCCTTGTAGCTTGATCCTTGTAGGTGCTTACCATCCAACTGTTACATGTGGACTTTGGTTCATTGAAGGAATTAATTAGTTTGCTTGTTTAAGCACATCCACACATCTCTAAATGTGGTATTTAATGTGATGCCAGCCAAAATACATGCATCCCAACTAGAACCATCTGCTAGTGTGCTTAGGTCCATGCCCAAGGAATTAACCCAAACATCCACACTCTTCTTTGTCTTCTTTTTTATCATTTAGTGAAGGGTATTGGATGACCCAAAGTCCTAATTCCACAACTAAAATGACAAGTATAGTTGTTGTAGAAACTCTCTTTGGACATACATGCCCTATTTATCCATGACCATCCTCCTCATAATAAAGAATATTGGCTTCCTATACTATTGAGACTTCTTTACCATAGTTCTACTCAATTTCTCTACCCAAAGAATGCAAAGACTCCAAAATCTTCTAAAAAGTTCTCAATTTCCCTACCCAAAGAATACAAAGAATACAAAGAATTCTCCTGAAGTCTTTTTACAGAGTGCTCACAAATACTCTACTTCGCCAAACATGGATTGCTAAGGTGATTCTACTTTACAAAGACTTGATTAAGCAATGCAAGATTACTTCTAATGCAATGCAAAATTACAATGGATTATAATGCAAGGTTACTCAATGGAAGAGTGTGTATTTATATTTCAAGTCCTTTCCCATCAACACTCTCTAATCGATGACACATTACTATCCACACATGCAAATTCAAAGTTAAGGTCCAATGGTCTTTGGTGGTGGTTGTTTAAGGGGAAATTGAGCAGAACTCAAATTCACATATGATCATTGAGTTCTTCCTCATACAAAGAGTCTTCAGGTCTTTACTTTGATGGAGTGGTATTTGGATCTTTTGGTTTGCTGCCATTCTTTGGCACAAATACAAAGGATCTTTGAATAATGCACAAATGAAGAATTCTTTTAACAAGTGTACAAGTTACCACGTTCTTCATTCCAAAAAATCTTTTAAAAAAAAATTAATTATATTTCTTGGCACTGCATGTTCCATCAAGAACAAATCTACAATATTCATATAGGTACTAATCTCTCATCTTTCCAATAGCTATTGATGGCGAGATGCCAAATTCATATCCCATATTTCCAATTGTCATTGATGTGCAGAGACCAAATAACAAAGGAGCACTATACTATACTTTGCACTATTTAGCAACTTGAGACTCATGAGCTCACACTCACAACTTACACAAGATATTAAAGGTAGAAGATAAGAAAGAAATACATGAGCCATGTAAGACTTAGGTGCTTACATAGATTATTTTAGGTAGCATTGTAAAATAATGATTAAATTTGAGGAGCAATGTATTATGCTTGTTATATTTCTTGGACAGAGATTGCATGAATATCATATATTTCATTGTGAGTTCATAGTCTTTACATTTGAGCTTGTTGCAATTCTTTGACATGATAATACATGTTTGAAAGACAAAATATTAGGGAGATAGGTATTTACTTAAAGAGTTAAATATTATCTTTCTCAAATCTCTATTTATTAAATTCTACATTTATTTTTTACATAAGTATAAATAAATATAAGTATTCTTTTCACTTACACTTTTGTATTTGGGTGTCACACAGACCCATATAGGTGCTTAATATCCAAAATTGATTTAAAACTTCGGCTGGTTCATGTAAGATACGTGCATCGAACACTTAACTACCAAATTAATCTACTTGCATGGCTACAGATTCATATAAGTCATGCCAACTAATTTAACAATCTAATTCTATACATTTAAAAAGGATTAGTCAATATTGCCAGGAAATTCTACAAAAGTAACTTTTCTCCGTCAGAAGTCCACATTTGAGAAGCTATATTTCAAGCCCACTGTATTCCTTCAAAAACATGTCTACATTATGCAGGTTATTCCACTTCACAACTCGGATTTGTTAAGTGGAGGATTCAACAAAATGTTCAGACCAAAAGATTCTATAATGTTTATTGTAATCTTCATATATGAGAATGTGGGAGCTGTCGAGATTTGACCACCTTCCTTTCCTATCATGAGGTGGGAATTTCCTCCTTTTACCTCATTATCTGTGGAGTAACTTGAAGATTTCCACAAGTACATGTAGACCTCCACCTTCAAGTCATTTTACTTACAGTCGGAAGTGATCGTTTAACTAATCCTGCTGATGTCAAGAAAGTCAAAGAAGGCGGAGATAAAAGCAGCACAGTATTCGTTGCATGGATGATTCTGATCTGGATGCACAGGCGGTACCGATGAACTTGGAGTTCGCTTTGTTTGACTAACTTGCATAAGAACAAACAAACACACAATTACTGTAGTGTAACGAAGCTACACAGTGCCTTACCTTTCTTCCATCTAACGTCTCAGTATTCCAACTGCTCCAGCAGACACAACCTGAAACACGAGTCCATCCCAATCTCCCAATCTACTTGGCAAGGGCGGTAGAAGGGCGGTAGGGTAGATTTCTCATATCGATACTATTAGGACCTAGTTCCATTCTACCTTGTTTGTCTCCTCCTCCTTGTACGGTTCGACGGGGAGTTCTCATCCTTCGTGTGTTCTATGCGATCGTCTTTTTACTCTTATACTCGGCAAGCAAAATCACATTTTGAAAGGATATGGATGACTGCATCTTGATATCAGATTAAGTCTTCACAGATGTTCCCAGCAAAGGACTTATTACAGACGTGGATCCCCGAAATCGATTCTATTTGCGCCATGTGTTTTACACAGAACATAAGACTAATCGATCAATCTGGAAGTTGTACCTACCACTAGGGATACACGGTTTATTTAGTGTGTTGTAAAGGCCTTATCGAGATCCAGAATACGGTATCTGTGGCGATGATAGGTTCATGCAAGCGTTGCTTCGCCACATCTGCGCAATGCATTACAATTGGTTTTAGCTGACGAGAGACTGCAGTCACGAGAATTTCTGTGGTGGAGCTCGAACACACCAAGTAGTTACGTACTGATGGTCCAGAGCGCTAGACTTTGGAGTGTGCAAAATACTACTGTAGTGCCGGCCGCCTGTCGTGAACTGAGTGTTCTCTGTATCATACAAAGACAAGTTGGAGCAGTTTGACAGTTAGAAAGCAGTGAATTTCAGAAGACTTTTGGCATTTCAGTTTTGGATTTCAGAAAGAGGAGCATCTCCAATCCAATAGTAGGGAGTTTAAGTGTTTCTTGCATGCCAAAAGTAATGTCCATGTGTCTGGATGCATTGTCAGTAACCACGACGAAAGAGTAAGGATTGTACAGAATTTCTCGGATTTTACTTTCCCCTAGTTTCCCATCAAACGAGGTGGTTTGCTTTGAGGAGCGAACAAAGAACAATTCACGTCCAATCCATACATTCTATCGTATACAGGATCTCCAGGTTTCTAAATTTTTAGAGTCTTCTTTTTCATGTTACTGATAAAATCGAAGGTTATGTAATCTTTCTATTATAATATCAACAAATATCAACAAATATCAACCTCATCAACCGAGTAAGATCTCGCGATGTTCTGCTTATTGTAAGGACTGTACTCAGCACAGGTCATATGATAATATATGTAGATCTAAACCCTACTTTCTAAGTTCGGTAGTGTACTAACAAAAATATTTTCGTGTGCTATTTGTTTATTGGGATAAAGTTAGTGATCTGATTTTCCTTGTTACTATCGTTACACTGCACTTTTTATTGCATACTTTGATTTGTACTGTTTTCCTATACTTTGATTTAATGGATTAGATGGATTAGACCTTATGCTTAAAATTGTAATAAACATTCCAATATTATTTATTAAATACAATACAATGTAGGTTAGATCCTGAATTTTTATTTTCAATTTTTCTGTTATAAAATATATTTTAAAAATATATTCTAAATTCATTCACTTTTACCTAAGCCTTTTTCCATTGGATTATGATTAGCACTATATTTATAAGTCTGTATAAATAAATATATTGACTTTTTGCTTTGTGTTACAAATTCTCTTACAGTTTTAAAAACACCTCTTGAGCATTTCCATGGAGCGTACAGTTATACCATACTATACCAAATCGGTACATCTCTAGGCTTACTTTGTAAGAGAATTACTAGTTTTAGCCTTAATATAGCTTCTTGTACATTAACGTTGTCCGCAAAGTAACAGCGAAATTTAATCAAACTCACGGGAAGCAAAGTAAAATGGGAGAACTAAATTGGCGTCGAACTCACTACTGCGATGGATACGCTGAAAGGAAGATTATACTTAATGATAAATTATAAGGTGCTGATGGGGCCGATCATTTTGCTCCCGATCGGACATCCCCTATGGCGATAATGGCGTTCCCGTGCAAACTCGCCGTCAACTCACGAGAGGATTATTTTCGGTGTGTCGGTGAGATTTGTCCACCTCACACTTGCGGAATATCCACCTCACACTTGCAGAATATGCACCCCCTGACGCGAGTTTAAAGTGCATTTAGGGACTTTGCGGACAAGGTAGTAGTGAGTCGAGGTAATTTCAAACTTTGTAGAGTTTTACCATGCCATTTTAGGTCTTTTATCTAACGAGTTATTAATTTTGATGTTATACGAAATAGCATTTTGTTTGTTCATGAAATTCTATCCCATCACCGGGTAAAGTGTTTTTTTATTTCTAACTATAGAGAATAAATATTTAATATATGAACCGCTCTTGAATCATTATTCAAGAACTTTGTAATCTAAGGCATAAGTAATTATAATCCAACAATTTTCTTTGGTAGATTTTTTTTAGATATATTTACAAAAATCATTAATATATTATACTATATATAGCCAATATAGACGATAAAAAAGATTACTTAGATAGTTATTACATTTTACATGTTATGACAAGACTTCATTTAAAGCTTTTTAATGTATAGCATATTCAAAATATCACTTGGCATAGATGTGTGACAAATGTCTCATAGAATTATGATTCTTTTTAAGTGGGTTATAAAGTTATCGATAATCATTCATTAACCCGTTCGATTGTATATGTAGAATATTTTCAAATCGTTATTTTTTATGATTATAACACAAAAAATTTATGATATGATACAACACTACCAGTAGACTAAATGGTGTGTTAAATAGTAATTTATAAAATAGATCAGCATTTTTTTTATTCCTGATATTGTACCAGATAATAGCATGACATCGCAAAGCATTACATCAATACTGTAATGTTTGACGTTCAATTTCACCTTTTATTTATTGAGTTAATTTATGTCAAGCTCAATTAATTAAAAACGTATATTCCTCACATTACATTTCATCTCTGCTTTAAGTATTTATTATGATTTAGTTGTAATATTAAATCATATTTCAATGTGAAATGTTTGCATCTTTTAAAGTACAATGTACCAAATTTTTTGGTACATTCTGTCATTGTCAAAACATCAAAACATTCATCATTGTCCAAGACCTTATAAAGAAATCAAAAATTGTTTATTTTAGATACTAATTTGAGTATGGGACGAGTTTGGGAGAGTGTGGATACGAGAGAGGAGAAGGAGAGATATGAGAAGAAATATCTATATTTTCTGAGTGCTCTCTAGCATATAGCACTCAAGTGAATAGTATATTCTATTTGTTTTTCAATTTCATTTCCTTTGGTACCTAGATTGAAGACTATGGAGAATTGAGTATAAATTTATGAGTATTTTTAGGCTTTTTAGGGTTTAAAGTGATCATTACACATTGAGAGTGGTGGGTGGGGAATTTTCATTTCTAATCTTTTTGTTTTCATGATTAAGTTCAATGGAAATTTAGTTTGAAAATTTTTGGAGATGGAAATTGAAAGTTATGAGAGTTTATAGTTTTTAGGGTTTGGAAAGATTGTATTTCCTTATGTGAGTTGGGATGTGAGGGTTTGTGGTTTTGTGGTTTTGCAAGTATGCGGAGATGTGGAGAGGAGCATCATGTATTATTATTGTTATTCTTGTGCTAGCCATGGCTACACCTCCTATGTGGAGCCGCCTAGATAGGCTTGGGATACACCATGCCCGATGTGTCACCCACGCTTTAACTCGCAAGGGGTAAGACCCATGTGGGAAGGATGCACAAGGACTATAATTGGACCACTTGGGATGCCTATGTGAGGCGAGCAACCACATCAACAACCATGCCACTCGGGATTACGCACACTTCTTCTATCCCTTTGTTGATCATTCCAGGGATACCAATCAAGTCGTGGGAGTGGTAAGCTTCTTAGGCGGGTTGCATTTTGGGGTTATTTGAGATTAGTTTTCCATATCCGCATCTTTTACATAGGCTACCCCACACACTCCATGATGAGGCTAGATAGTTTTTTTTCCTACCACTTGATCGTTTGGCATGTGATCCCTTGGATGAGTCAGCATGGTTACTATTCCTCTTACTCCTTCAATAGTGTCTTTGTTATGCCAGAAAGGGACATGCGGGGCATAGAGAGGTGGCTGCTAGATTCATAGATTCCAAGCAAGGGATTGGACAGCCCTTCAGGAGGAGTTTGTTAGGGTTACACATTTTAGGAGATAAGCTTTGCCACATGATACCACATAGTCCACTCGATTACGATGGTGTAGAACATTGGGTCAAGCAGGAGAGTTTAGTAGAGAAGCATGAGTGCTACACCCTTTGTCTATGGCGAGTCCCATTGATGAGACTATCTCTTCCTTACGCTCACTACATCCTATAGTAGTAGAGGGACTACCACTAGAGGTCTTGGATTATCAGCCTTTAGTAGCCTTTATGTTTTGATAGGTCACTTTTTGCACAAGCATTGTGCACTGCCCATCGCCTTTCTTCATGAGGCTTGCAAAGATGGTTTATGAGCACCTTAGAGATTGCTTTCAGGCAGATGATCCTTTGTGGGTTTTACCAAGTTTTTTTTGGTGGTTGTAGTAGTAGAGGAGGCATTCCTATGTTTGTTAGTCGGGTTTTAGGTGCTAGTAGACTTCTCGTGATGGAGAAGGACACGGGAGGCATTAGACCAATTGCTATTAGAGAGATCTTTTGTGTTTGGTCAATCATACCATTGTCCTTCAGCATTGTTCTCACTTTTGACAGCACCTCAGTCCACATCAGTTTGGAGTAGCTACACCTAGAAGATGTGAGGCTATATCTCTAAGCATGAATGCACTCCTAGATATCCATCCAAAATGGGTTGTCATATAGGTAGATGTTGAGAATGCTTTTAATAGTGTCTCACAAGCATCCATCCTTAGAGCTTAGGGAGGCTGATGGATCCTTGGTGAGTCTTATTCCTTTTGTGCGGTCTTTTTATAGCTCTCATGTTTCCCTTTACTACCAGCATGATTGTTCACAAGAGGGAGTCACCGTCTTGGAATCAGCTATTGGTACACATCAAGGAGATCCTTTAAGGGGACTCTTATTTGCCATGGCTCACTTTAGATCTCTCCTACCTACTACTTTGGCCATGCCAAGTTGTGTATTTCCCTCCTTAGTAGATGATACATACATCGTGTGCCTTATAGATCAGATTAGGCAAGTCTTTGACACTTGACTACCAAGCTACATCTAGTAGGCTTGAGAGTCAAGGTGTCAAAGTGTAGGGCATGGTCCCCTTTAGTTATCCCTCCTCACCTTGAGCTTCTAGAGGGGTGCATCACATCTACATATGGACTACATGTTCTTTGAGTGCCAGTAGGATCCGAGGATTTTGTCACACGCTTCTTAGATGTTGCCCTTGCAGAGGATGTTCTCTAGGTGGATGACCTTCCATTACTAGGAGATCTGCAAGTGGCATTTGGTATACTCTCCTCTAGTATTGCTCTTCAACCATCCTACCTCCTCTATATAATTCCCTCATCCTTGTCCTTCCTATCACGTATGAGAGCCTTTGATAAGAGGATTATGAGAGTGTTTGGTGATATTATTAGACCATGGACATTTGAGTGTGTGACAAGGGATTTGGCATATAGACAGATGGCTCTACTGATCTTGCATAGACATGTTGGCTTGCTATCTATGGAGGAGATAGTGCGTATAGCATTTTTGGGTAGGTGGGCTCTCTTGGCACTCCTACTTCTTCTTATTTTGTGGTTGTTGATAGGCCGGTTTTGGAGACTTATGTGACAAAAGTGGAAGGAGGATCTTTTTTTCAAATGTTATTGCGGTAGACAAGAGATAGTCTATCCTCTCAAGCACGAGAAGATTTTCACTATCATCAGATTGGACTAGAGGTTTACAGTCTTCCTTGATGGAGCGACAATGCGAGCATACGCCACATTCTCTCTTAGTTGACTCGTCTATTCCTCAAGCTATTAGAACATGTCTTTGCTCTTGCTCCAGCAAGGGTGCATGCTCTTGGATCCTACCTCGACCATGCATTAGGGCATTCCAATTCACACCAACTACTTTCTCTATAGCAATGAGGTTTTGCCTAGGTTTGGTCCACCCATCTACGTCTTCATTACTCTCTTGGATCCTAGCTCAACCATGCATTAGGGCATTCCGACTCACACCAACTACTTTCTCTATAACAATGAGGTTTTGCCTTGGTTTGGTCCACCCATCTACGTCTTCATTACTCACTTGTAAGTGTGGTTCTACACTAGATGCAGCAGCAATCCATATGACAAGGTGTCCTTTTGGAGGACAGAGGATAGCTACCCATGATGCTATTAGGGACATAGTGTTTGTTATGGCACAAGAGAGTGAATACTTGGCTTGGAGGGAGCATTTTTATGCTTTGCAAACAAAATGCGTCAAGGCAGACTTATACTTGGTCCGAGATGATCAGGTGACAATAGCGGATATCGTGATTACGGACCTTATGTAGGATATAGTTTCAGAGGGAGTGATTACCCATCCCTCTAGATGGGCGGTGAGTGCAATAGTAGATAATAAGGTCCCCAAGTATAGGGGTATGCAATGAAGTCACCTCTTTGTTCCTCTGGCCTTGGAGTTATATGAAGCGATAGACATGGATGGACATGGCATTTGACACATTTCTTAGGAAGTCCACAAGAGCTTATCATGTTAGGCACCAGGGTACCACTCTCACTCTCATACTTTGTAGCATATTTTAGACAGTAATGTGTCCATTGATTTACATAGTGCAATGGTTGGTACAATGCATAGGAGAGTAATCACATTAGGTGATGTTTCTTTGGATATTCTAGTTGTTTGTGGATTGTTTGAATTGCATAGCTCAGATTTCTTAGGTGCGGTAGGGCAGATTTATCATATAGACTCTATTGGGGCTTAGCCAATTTTACCTTTGTCATCTCTCCCTTGTACGGCTTGATGAGGTCTTCCCATCCTTCACTTTTTCTGCGCAATCCCCCTTGTACTTTGATAGTTTGAGTTCATGTACTTTGAAGGAGCAGTCCTTGACGTTCTGAACCATTGATGCCAACCTAAGTAGCGTGGCAGACAGAAGGCTACTTCACATGGCTCAATGATGTCCGGCAGTTTTGACATACGTTAGCCTTCTAAGCATTGACGGAAAGAGTATCTTTAGGTGTCCATGAGAGTGCAAAGGTCCGGCAGTTAACTTGGATGTACGTTACACATATAAATATACCTGCAATGACAGGTCACTTTGGATTATTAACTGGTGCTAACAGGTAACTAGTTCTCCCATCAAGGTATGACAAATAAGGAGTTTGGGACTTGCAAATGTCCATATCTTTTGCCTCTCACACTCATTTTGAACAAAAAAGGGCTCATTGGATTCAGCTTTCAGTCCTCTTTCACATATTCAAGATCAATTTTTGTGATTTCATGTTTTTCTGGTTAATGGAATCCAAAACAAAAAATCCCATGGAGCTAGCCACATTGTTGATGGGAACATTCTCATTCCATACAATCTCTTCCATTCTTCTGCACAAAATTCGAAAATATACATGGAAAAGTTTAGTTTGACCGAGAAATTTCATTTCACTAATGTCACTGCAATATTAATCTATTGTCTTCAGTTTTAAATCACACATGACAAGCATTGTATAACCTTCGATTCAAGCTATAGAATAGCACAACATGTCCAGAGATGAAAAAGTCATGACATATTACATATCTGATCAATCTCGAAGGTCAAAAATCAGAACCCTAATGTGTTTGCTTGGAAAGACGATATGCTCGCTCTTGGGAAAACTGAACCTGTCATAGAATGGGACGTTTGAAAGTTCTATTGCCTGTTTTATCACCCAACCCATTAACATAGAAAATCTCCTGTTTGAGCTGCCCGACGTATAAGCTCCGGCTGAGGGTTTGAACGTCAGGCAGACCTGATGTGCACTTGAGCTCCGTCAAAATTATCACTTCTGTACTTTGTTTTTTAGTGGGTCGCCGGTCAAAAATCAAAACCCTGATGTGTTTGCTTGGAAAGACTATATGCTCGCTCTTGGGAAAACTGAAACTATCATAGAATGGGAGGTTTAAAAATTCTATTGCCCGTTGTATCACCCAACCAATTAACACAAAAAATCTCCTGTTTGAGGGACTCAAACGGAGCTAGAGCTGCCCGACATATAAACTCCGGCTGAGGGTTTGAACGTCGGGCAGACCTGATGTGCACTTGAGCTCCGTCAAAATGCTTTTGAGCTCCGTCCAAATTATCGCTCCGTCCATATTATCTGAGGGTTTGAACGTCAGGCAGACCTGATGTGCACTTGAGCTCCGTCAAAATGCTTTATCGCTCCGTCCAAATTATCGCTCCGTCCATATTATCACTGTTATACTTTGTCTTTTAGTGTGCCACCGGAACTCGAAAGAGCCATGTGAATCGCGTAAGATAAAAAACAAACTACCGGGGGCAAGATACAGAACAAACTACCGGAGGCAAGCGGATTCCGTATGACTGAACGTTGGGCTTCAGTCACAGAACTCGAATATAACTAATCGCGTCCCTTTCCAGACCCCTTGGAGGGCCTGCTTCCGGCATGTGTGGTCGGATTGCTACAACTCCAGGATTTTGTGGGCACTCCATGATTACTAATGCTCCACTTGAACCCATTGTTCTGGTTTTCTCAGGTGATACTTCCTTCGACACTGGGAAGAACTTCGAGTGGTTTTGAAATACCACACTTTTTGCAGAATTATATCCTCCCGCCTGGAGCCCTAATCGTGTTGAAATATCTAAATGCAAGAAAGAGATTCTGGGCTGAAGTTTTACGGCTTGACCAAATGGGCAGGTGCAGCAATAACAGATTCCTAGCAAGAGATGCGTAAAGTCCAGCGGATGTGCAAAAGTTGATTAAACATTGAATCATTTGTTCGAAGCACCATCATCACATCTCATGTTGTTTGGTCGTGTAACCTGCATCGCTTTACTTCGGTTGTGAAAGAAGTACTGTGCATCCATTATACCACAGCGGCATGTGCGAGATGTTTGATGCACAAGGAAAACCAGCGGATTCTTCGACTCCGTGTCCAAATAAATGGCTCACTTCCACAGAGTAACTCATGGCCATGAAAGTGGTTGAGTTGAAGCTGTTTGCGGCAATGGCAGGGAGGAAGTGGAAACCAAAGGAAGATTGAAGTACACAGCAGTGAAGGACACAATAAATTTTCATAAAGTAGGAGAATCACATACGTAAAGCCCCGACCGAGCCTGACCAAGCTTACATCGGCCAGGTAACAGAAACCCAAAACTGGGTAAAGAACAGTGACATTGCTGATGATACCATTAACCCTCTAAAATTATCCTCGCTACAGAAGTGGCTACATATCCTGGCAGGGCCCTGAGCAAAGTTGAAATGCTTTGCTTATATAGTTTTAACCAGAGCTAAAGTATCCGTCAAAGCCTACTCTGCTTGAGCACATAAAACACATATCCTGCTCTTCCAGCGTTGATCAAAAGTTGCATGGAGGTGCATAATGTACAAAATTAACACGTTTCGAGAAGCAAAAAGGGCGAGAAACTCTCAGCCCTCAGGGTGCTGATGCACCTCCCGTCTGGTGGAGCATGGCGTCAATTTCGTCTCCATCCTCCATGTCCAGCTGCACAAGAGAAGCCAAGTTTTCAGTAAAGCGTCCAGAGATGGGGCCTCATGATGGTCACAGGCGCGACGTACCGTATAACAAATATGTCCTTTCTGTAACACACAAGACAGAATGTTCGTACGGTACATCCAATAGCCGAGGAGAAGAACAGCTAGCCCGAGTGATTGCACTGAAATAATCCCATAACAATCTTCAGTGAGAATGCACCCGGTACTAACACACGGGATAATATATTGTGTATCTAGAGTTCATTCGAACTCCATCTTTCCGCCAATCGGAATTCCAACTTTCAAGCTTTGAACACAATTGCAGGCTTTGCCTCAGACGAATACTTGTCTTGCACAGTGAAGATACCACTTTGAATACTACTTATCACTAATCTGATACAGAAATTCAATCCTCGTATTACTCCACAACCTTAGAAAACACGTTTGACGTGGGTAAAAGTATGACGTCAACAGTCTTCGGGGGTCAGGGTCCCTGAGAATCCACATGAGTCCCTAAGACACATGCGTCCATCCTCGAGCTCAGTCCCCGGTGAGCTCATCGGAGAAGAGCCTAGACAAGCATAAATGTAAAGTTATGCATAAAGTAAACTGCTAACTTTCTTACCGTAAAGCACATAGCGTCAGTTAGATCCTAACGGAAGACCGAAGAAGAAATATTAGGGAGCTTACCTCCGCAGGGGTCTGGTCCGCACGAAGGCGCCTGCCATCGAAGAGGAAGGCAATGGAGCTGGAGTCAACCGACTGACGCTCGCAGTAGGCATTCATGAGCTTACGAAGAGTCGCAGAGCTTTTGATCCTGAAAAATACTTCACCGCCATCCTGTAAGAAGCACAGGCCGCAACGCATCCGATCAACATCCACACCTGTGTGAAACAACACCGCGAAGTCCTTGCCAATATTTGCTTCTCCCTCGAAACAAAACCAAGTAGAGAAACTGCTGCACGATAAAACTCCTGTGGATAACTTTTGCTTGTTATGGCACGATGTCATACAGTGCGAAACCGCAGGTGATCGAGAAATCCAATCTCCGGAGGAGCTTGCGTCAACCGTGAGTCGATGATTTACCATGTATCTTAATCTCCATCCCAGCTCTCGAGAAAGAGCTACCAAATAAGTCTTGACCGTCAGTGTTCTCTTGAACGAACACCTGCGGTAGTCGGTAGTTACTCAAAAGACTTTCTTGAGCTAAGGGATTGGTTCACATTCAAACTGAGCTCGGTGCACTTGTCAGCTAAACACTGAGGTGATTAATCGTATCTATATTCATAGAGCCATCCCCGACAACCGATGAGGGCATCTTCTCCTTGGCAATGGAGCCATTATTTCCAACATGGAGTGGTAGGTCCTGAGACTTATCTTCTACTTTTAGGAGTGCCTGGCTCGAGTTTCTTTCTTAAGGTCTAAAAGTTCCAGCAGACAGTAGCCGGATGCACAGCGGCATGCTACTTCCACAGATCAAAATGACTATTGTTGTCAAAGAAGGTATTGAGAAAGATACTTGCTGCGGTACAGAGAAAAGACCAAGATAAATTGAAAAAAGGGGAAGACGAAACGAACTAAATAACTTCACACCATTTTAGTGTCCACGACCTCAAGATTCCGGACGTTCATAGATGAAAACCAAGAACATCCAACAAACTCCGAAAGGATCGAAGGCAAGGATTTAAACGAAAACGTGTACCCACCTGTCCTTTCACCTTCAAATTGATGTGCGCACCATGGTCGAGAGGTTTCTTCTCCTCCTCGTTATGCAAAGCGGAGCCCGCAGTATTGCTGTCCTCGACACCAGCCATATTTCAAGCAGAATGAAGCCCCTCAAATCAAATCGACTTCACGAGCCGACTCCACGAGCAAGTCGAGCAAAGCTCTCAAGGAGACCACAATTGACCGAACAAAGACCTCCACACGAATACTGACACAGCCGCAGGTGTTTTGCCCGTCACCGCGCTTATATATTCAATAGACCCCTCCACACACCAAGCCCTAGCGATGCCCCAAGTTCTGTCTCAGAACTTCAATTCGAAAAGCCTCCTCCGGGACATTCATTCCAAACAAGCTTTACCTGTTACCAGACAGGGAGAAAGAACTGCGTCTCTGAAATCCCGGCCTTTCACTTCCCGGCGCCGGATACATCTCCAACTTACCGGTTACCTTTCTGGCCGTCACGACGGCATTTTGAAGCCCATCAAACCCAGGTCAACGTCGTCCGGTAAGTGGTAACTGACTGATTACTTGCGTCAAGGCGTGTTACGTACAGTCCAAAACGGAACCTAAACGGGGACGATCCGGGATTACTCCTCCATTCCGTAGTTGCGTTCTTGAGCAAATACTTCGGCCATAACCATCTTGGTTTGGAAGAATTAACACGAATCTTCTATCTTCACTTCGACGTACCAGTAATGTATCAAACATCTGTTAAGAAAGGGATTACATCATTAGGTGTAGGGAAGGATTTGCGGTCATCCATGTTTTGACACGGTGACGCCACTATCCTCTTTCACTAGAGATTGTAGAAGCTTACTGCTAACCTAATGAGCTTAGCGTCAATCTATTTCATTCTCTCGATATGAGATTTGAGTTTTATAAAATAGTTGTATTTTATAAAACCAATAAATACAAACAGGAGGAGAGAATCGAACAAATATATATACTTATCATGAAAATAAATATTTAAAATATAATTACATTACATTACTCTTTTATTACACGTAAATTTTTAAAATATGAAAAGGATATTAAGATTAATATTCATACTTATATACAAGTTAAATATTGGATTTTTCTATTTACACTTGAAAATTTCTTCAGTTACAATATCAGAGGTTTGGTTTATATTTGATCAAAACCAAACTTCTATAATACATATAGTCTATAGAAAGAGGCAACCAAATTGATCTTTCTATATTTCGTTACTTTTACTTTTCCCTATACTTTTCTTGGTGCAATTTCTAATTTACATCCATCTCATGTTAGTCACGAATAGCATGGAGATATAAGTTTCTCATCAATCAAAGATATATAACTTCTACAGTAATGTGTTTTTAATTGTAAGATGATTGATTACGTTGTGGAAATTCACGCTTTTCTTTGATCTAGTGAATTGCGAAAGAAAAGGACTTTAGTGAAGATATATAAGTCAAGAGTTTGTGGTAAAATGGAATGGAGAATTTAAGTCTTCTAAGTGTGAAAATGTGAAATTTATAAATTTTATTTTCAACTAAGATTTTATTATCTACCAAATTGCTGATAAATTTGAATTAAGATGTTAAAAATTAACATATAATAATAAAATATAAATATTTCAAAAGAAATCAAACTCACTATTGCATGAAAAATTTAAAAGTAAATATTGCATAAATTTTTATTAAGACATCTAATATGAAACTAAAATATCCTAAAATAGGTAAAATCTAAGAATTTGCCTGAATTAGTGAAATATGATTTGTCTAATATATGATTAGTGATATAGGTGTTGAATCTGATGTCATAAAAATATGTCTTTGAACAACCACTTACATATTTTTCATACTTTTTTCATACATTAACACATATATCAAAGGAATTTAAATATTGACTAACTAATTAACTTGTGGTTAGCGTGTGGGAGAGTGTGGAGACATGAGAGGAGAGGCAGAGACATGAGAATACATATCTATAATTTCTGAGTGCTCTCTAGCATTTAACACTCGAGTGAATAGTCACTTCTCTTCTTCTTTTTTCAATTTTGGTTCCATTTGTACCTAGATTGAAGACTATGAAGAGTTGAGTAGAAAATTATGAGGATTTTTAGCTTTTTTCGGGTTTAGAGTGATCATTACACATTGAGAGTGATGGGTCAGGAATTTTAATTTCCAATCTTTGGTTTTCATGATTAAGTTCCATAGGAATCTAGTTTGAAAATTTTGGAGATGGAAATTGAAAGTTATGAGAGTTTATAGTTTTTAGGGTTTGGAGAGATTGTATATTCTTATGTGAAGTTGGGATATGAGGGGTTGTGGTTTTGCAGATATGGGGAGATATGGAGAGGAGCATCATGTGTTACTATTGCTATTCTTGTGCTAGCCATGGCTACACCTTCCCAAGTGGGGTCGCCTAGAGCGGCTCGGGATACACCATGCCTAGTGTGTCATCGACGCTTTACCTTGCAAGGAGTAAAGACCCATGTGGGAAGGATGCACAAGGACTGTGATTGGACCACTTGGGATGCACATGTGAGATGAGCAATCACATCGATAGCAGTGGCACTCTAGATTACACACGTTTCTTTTATCCCTTTGTTGATTGTTCTAGGAATACCAATTGAGTCGTGGGAGTAGTTAGCTACTTAGGTGTGTTGTATTTTGGGGTTATTTGAGACTAGATTTCCATGTCCATAGCTATTCCATAAGCTACCCTGCACACTCCATGATGAGGCTAGATAGGCTTTTTGCCTACTACTTGATCATTTGGCACGTGATTCCTTGGACAAGTTAGCATGGTTCCTATTCCTCTTACTCCCTCGATGGTGTCTTTGTTATGCTAGAGGGGGACGTGCGGGGCATAAAGAAGTAGGCTGCTAGATTTTTTTGATTCCGAGCAGAGGATTGAGCGGCCCTTCAAGAGGAGTCTGTTAGGGCTATACGATTTAGGAGACAAGCATCACCACATGATACCATAGAGTCCACTTGATTACGATGGTGTAGGACATTGGATCAGGCAGGAGAGTTTAGTAGAGTAGCACAAGCGCTACATCCTTTGTCTATGGCTAGTCCTATTGATGAGACTATCTCTTCCTTATGCTCACTACATCTTATAAAAATAGAGAGACTACCACTAGAGGTCTTAGATTATCAGCCTGAGTAGCCTTTATGTCTTGATATGTCACTATTTGCACATTGTGCACTGCTCCTTGCTTTTCATCAAGAGGCTTGTTAGAGATGGTTTATGATCACCTTAGAGATTGCTTCCATGCAAATGATCCTTCTAGTGGTTTTATTGAGTTGTTTCAAGTGGCTATAGCAATAGCAAGAAGAGACATTCCTACGTTTGTTAGTCGTGTGTTAGGTGCTAGTATTTAACAATATGGAATTTAGCGACAAAGTTAGTCGGGCTTACGAAGTAGCACATAAGACAAATTAGCCTAGAATATTCCAAAAGTATCTAGGAAGCTTCTTGGGAAGTTTCCCGGCTAGCTTAGCTTACACCTCAAGTAAGTAACTTCTAGAAGCTTCCAACTAGCTTAGCTTGCACGCCAAGTAGGCCACTTCTAGAAGGAAGCTTCTTCAGAAGCTTCCTAGTTAACTTGGCTTGCACTCTAAGAAAGCAGCTTGAGGAAGCTTCTTGAGAAGCTTCTCAAGGGCCTTGTATGCTACCTATAAATACCAAAGCCAAGGCTCATGCTAGGCATTCGGAGTGTCCCAATGTGAGTTTCCATTCTCCTATTTCTCTCCTTGGATTTGGTCTTTTACATTGGTATCAGAGTAGGAATGGGATGGATGGAATTTATGGACCACCAAATCCACATCCACCAAACCACTGGGATTTTTGCGTCCAAATACTACCAAAGCATCATTTCACACAATTTATCACCTTGCACTTTGGACACAATTTTTTGCATATGATCACCATATCTGAGGAACCCTTGGTGCTTCCGGTTGTAACTTATGGAGAATGGTGGAGGTGCTATTTCTATGTGTTAATAAATTAGATAGATTGGGAGTGGTGTGATAGAGGAGCAACCATGGCAGCAATACCTGATGTTATCCTTGCTATGCAATAACAAATTGAGCACCTTACTCGATTGTTGGATGAACAAGATCTTTGATGACAAGAACAGGTGGAGAGAGTACCAATTCGAGAAGGAGAAGATTGGATCAAATTCCCTAAACCCAAGGTATTTGAGGGCAAGAATCTCCCAGGTGCAGTGGAGAATTTTGTGTTTGATTGTGAATGTTATTTTGAAGCTACCAATCTACAAGACAAGCAAAAATAGATTCTCTTGGCTTTTAGCCAATTGGATGGAGTAGCAAAGCTATGGTGGAGATTCCAAGTAGAGCAAGCCAAACGACAAATGGTTGCACCAATCTTGACATGGGTAAAATTCAAGAGCGCAATAATTAGTCGGTTCCAAGCTATAAATGCCACACAAGCTGCATGAGATAAGTTGGCAGAGTTGAAGTAGATTGGCTCTGTAAGAAGTTACATCACGTAGCTCCAAAACACCATCATGCAAATTCCAGATATATTGGAAGGTGAATCTCTGGATTGATTTGTGAGGGGCTTGAAGGCGAGAACCAAATTAGAGGTAACCATGCAAGAGCCACAACACTTGGAGGAAGCCATGCGGTTGGCCAAATGTTTTGATTCCTTGGTGGCAACAACTTGGTCTCGACCTTGACCTCCACAAAGCCTACCAATACACTACACACAAGTGGAGGAGCCAGCACCAATGGAGATTGATGCAATTCAACAAAGACCGCTTGGCATGGCAAATAGGGAGAAACTACGACAAAATGGTGGTTGTTTTTATTGTCGCCAGTTGGGGCATCGCATTGCTAAATGTCCACTCAAGAATGGATGACCTCGACAAGTTGCAC
Organism: Lunularia cruciata; assembly: GCA_948567375.1. Lineage (NCBI taxonomy): Eukaryota > Viridiplantae > Streptophyta > Marchantiopsida > Lunulariales > Lunulariaceae > Lunularia > Lunularia cruciata. Next base: position 12,020,740 of record OX419757.1, on the reverse strand, counting down.
AAGTGGAGGTTGTGGAGCAAAATGATCAAGGAAACAAGGAATCCCAATAGGAGATTTCAAGCTGCCTACTAGGAGCTTGATTAGTTCCAATAGGATTGAACGCTCGACCTATGCAAGTTTACTTCACTTGCAAGGTATGATATCTAATTGGAGTTGTAGGATTTTGGTTGATTCTGGAAGTTCAGAGAATTGCATGTCTATGCAAGTAGCAAAGGAATTGGGTATTCCTATCAAGCTAGTGATTGGAAGTAGTTTGATGATGGTAGATAGTAGAAAGGGTTTTTCATTCTGCACCTCGCATCCTGTTACCTTCAAGATTGGGAAGGAGTATTTGGAGTGTATGAGGTTTGTAGTGGCACCTCTACACTATGATATCATTCTAGGTCTACCTTGGCTTGAACGTCATAAGGTTCAATTCAATTGGACTCGATGCCAAATTTAGGTACAACACCAAGGTAGGAATTTCCAATTAGGTTGTCTGGCACCTCTGAGTAAGACACCTAAGAATAATCAATCCCAAGATAGGAATTTTGTTGAGAAGGTAGCCATAGAGCAAACCTTAAAGGAAGTGGAGCCCCAAGATGGGAAGTTTGCCAAGAAGGCAACCATGGTGCAAGCTTGAAAGGGAGATGAGTCCCTAGAAGGGAAATTTGTTAATAAATCAGCCATAGAGCAAGCTTTGGAGGAAGATAAGTTTGTATTTGCGGTGTGGATCAAGCCGATTGCACAAGACCAATTTGTGGAGGACCAAGAGCCTCATCAAGCAATGGTTGATTGGATAGTTAAGGAGTTTGTGGATGTGTGTCCAGATGATCTGCCAAACAGATTACACTCCGATCAAGGTATGCCCTTCAAGATCGAGTTATTGCCAAGGAGTACTCTAGTGAGTAGACCAATCTATCGGCTCTCACCAAAGGAGTTGGAGGAGTTGCGAACAACACTTATAGACTTGTTAGAGAAGGACTTCATACAACATAGTACCTCTCCTTGGGGAGCATTGGTACTATTTGTTCCAAAGAAGGATGGAGTACTTCATTTTTATATTGATTATAGTGGGCTCAATAAGCAAACCGTGAAGAATGCATATCCCTTGCCTCGGATCAATGACTTGCTTGATCAACTAAGTGGAGCACGCTACTTTTCCAAGTTGGATCTTTGCAGCAGCTATTAGAAAATTCTTATTGAGAGAGAAGATGTGCAAAAGACTACCTTTTGTACAAGGTATGGGCATTTTGAGTGGAGAGTTCTACCTTTCGGACTCACTAATGCTCCTGTAGTCTTCATGGATCAGATGAATCGGGTGTTGGATGGACTATTGGATTGGTCCGTGGTGGTGTTCTTGGATGATATCTTAATTTATAATAAGATAGAGGTAGAACACGTGAATCATGTGCACGAAGTCCTAAGACGACTACGACAATGGAAATTTTACTGCAAGAAGTCAAAGTGTGCCTTTTGGCAGAAAGAGGTTACCTTCTTGGGTCATAAGATCTCATCAGAGGGGATCAAGATGGAAGAAGAGAAGATCAAGGCCATTACTAATTGGCCTACCCCGAAGGATGCTACAAAAGTATGGGCATTCAATGCATTGGCCAGTTTTTACCGATGGTTCATCCATTATTATGCTCATGTGGCTGCACCATTGATTGACCTCTTGGGAAAGAACTTGAGCTTCCAATGGACCACCAAGCATGAAGAGGCATTCGAGAAGTTAAAGCATATGGTGTCTTCAAGACCCATTCTTCAACCATATGATCCTCAACTACCCTATGTAGTTGATTTTGATGCTTCTAACTTTGCAATTGGAGTCGTGCTACAACAAGAATTCCCAGATGGACTCCATCCCATTGCCTTTGTATCTTGCCGACTCAATATAGCTAAACGAAACTACTCTACTCGAGATCAAGAACAACTTGCAATGGTATACGCCACCAAGGTATGGAGGCATTACCTCTTGGAGAAACAAGTGATCATGCAAACTGATCACAAACCATTGTTGCATACCTTACACTTGGAACACATGAAGAGTCGACATCATCGATGGGAGGAACAACTCCAATTGTATGACATCAAACTTGACTACAAACCACGTCGGTCCCATGTCATCCCTGATGCTTTATCACGACAACCTAATTTGAAGTCTCTTCCTCTCATCACAGCGGCAATTTCAACGGTGTCAGTTGACTCCAAGGTCCAAAATGAGTTTTAGTAAGCTCTACACCAAGATCCCTTCTTCCAAATGGTACAAGGTCACCTTACAGCAAGCAATAAGGAGTACAACAACTTCTCCATCAAGGAGGACCTTTTATTCCATGAAGACCGGATCTATGTTCTTGCTAAAGGTGATCTTTGACTTGTGCGCCTTCAAGAAGCCCATGATTTACCCATTGTGGGTCACATGGGTGTGGACAAGACCTTGAGTACCCTCCAATGTCAATGGTGGTGGCTCAACATGACACAAGATGTTCAAGAATTTGTCCAATTGTGTGAGAGCTGCCAACGTAACAAGGCCAACAACCAAAAGCCAAGTGGACTCTTTCAACCGCTTGCCATTCCATCCACTCACTGGGAGCACGTGAGCTTGGATCTTGTCACATCCTTGCCAAAGACAAAACAAGGACACATCACAATCGTGGTGTTTGCGGATAAGCTTAGTAAGCAAATCTACTTGGCACCAACTTGTGATATTGTGGATGCTCCAACCTTAGCGCAAATCTACTTCAACAATGTCTTCAAGCATCATGGGATGCCACATGTACTTATCTCCAACCGTGATCCTCAATTTACCGGGAAGTCTTGGCAAGCACTCTTCTAGATACTCGGCACCAAGCTTGCTTTGTCCACGGCCTATCATCCTCAAATTGATGGACAAACCAAACGTGCAAATCATACATTGGAGGATATGTTGCGTGCTTTTGTCAATGTCCACCATACCAATTGGGACGAATGTCTTGTGGTTGCAGAATTTGCCTACAACAATTCCAAATAGGTAAGCATCGGATTTTCTCCTTTCTTTCTCAATTTTGGCCAAGACCTGCTTGTTGCAGATTCTCTTCTTGCTCCACTTCCATCTCAGGTTCCTCATACTTCCACATTCTTGGCCACTATATCCTAATCTCTCCAACAAGCCAAGTCTCACCTCCTTGTTGCTCAAAATCGCCAAAAACAATATGTTGACCATCATCGTTATGATCTCACCTTTGAAGTTGGTAATAAAGTCATGTTATCCTCTAGTAACCTCCCTCTCTCACTTGATACCCAAGTTCTTAAACTTGGCTCTAATTGGATCGGACCCTTTGATATCACCTAAATTGTCTCTCCTGTTGCTTATCAACTTGCCTTGCCTTGTCACATGCGTATCCATCTTGTCTTTCATATTTCCAAATTAAAACCCTTTGTTCCTAACCCCTCTTCCTTTTCCTCTTGAGTCCAACCTCTCCCTCTTCTTGTCCTTATCAATGATCATGAGGAGTACAAAGTTGATCATATCCTTACGTGTCGCCATATTCAACAAGGTCATTGTCAACATACGGAGTATAAGGTCCTTTGGAAAGGGTATCCTCTTCATGATGCCACATAGGAACCTCTTTCTCACCTCTAGAATGCACAGGCGGCCATCAAGGACTTTGAAGCTTCACTGGCAACGAGGACGTCACCAACTAGCGGCGGGGGAATATGTAACAATATGGAGTTTAGCAACAAAGTTAGTCGAGCTTACGAAGTAGCACATAAGACAAATTAGCCTAGAATATTCCGAAAGTATCTAGGAAGTTTCTTGGGAAGCTTCCCGGCTAGCTTAGCTTGCACTTCAAGTAAGTAGCTTCTAGAAACTTCCAACTAGCTTAGCTTGCACGCCAAGTAGGCCACTTCTAGAAGGAAGCTTCTTCAGAAGCTTCCTAGTTAACCTGGCTTGCACTCTAAGAAAGCAGCTTGAGGAAGTTTCTTGAGAAGTTTCTCAAGGGCCTTGTATGCTACCTGTAAATACCAAAGCCAAGGCTCATGCTAGGCATTCGGAGTGTCCCAATGTGAGTTTCCATTCTCCTATTTCTCTCCTTGGATTTGGTCTTTTACATAGTCAACTTCTTGTGATGGAGAAGGACATGGGAGCATTAGACCCATTGCTATTGGAGACATTCCCTAAACATTCCCTCCTCCCCGGTTTGTCTCACCGAGAGCTTTCCAATGGTACCTCACCCATGTGATTTTGAGATTCCTACATGAAGATTCCCTTTGGTCAAAGCTTGTTTGACCAACTAGATAGGACCAAGACCGACATGTCACCCATCCAAGCAAGCAATCTAAGGGTGGAGCTTGTTGATAAGTCAATTATCCATGTACCTAATCCTATGGTGGAGCTTACTTGGAGGAGATCTTCCTTGGCTATATAGTAAAGAGAACGTGCTTCGTTGGAGCATCAAAGGATTGAGTGTGAAATCTATGTTTTCTCTCTTGAAGAGTTTTCTTGTCTTCAGAGTATTACACATTGTCCTTCAACATTGTTCTCACTTTTGACAACACCTCAGTCCACATCAATTTGGAGTGGCTACACTTGGAGGATGTGGGGCTATATCTCTAGGCATTAGTGCACTCCTAGATATCCATCCGGAGTGGTCTGTCCTCTAGGTGGATGTTGAAAATGCTTTTAATAGCATATCATGGGCATCCATCTTTAGAGAGCTTAGGGAGGTTGGTGGATCCTTGGTGAGTCTTATTCTTTTTGTGTGGTCTTTTTATGGCTCTCTTGCTTCCCTTTACTACTAGCATGGTGGTTCACAAGAGGGAGTCACCATCTTGGAATCAACTGTTAGTACATGTAAGGGAGATCCCTTGGGGGGACCCTTATCTATCATATCTCACTTTAGAGCTCTCATATCTACTACTTAAGCCATGCCAGGTTGTGTATTTCTCTCCTTGGTAGATGATACACACACTGTAGGCCCTATAGATCATATTAGGCAGGCCTTTGACTACTTGACTACCAAGCTACATCTAGTAGTCTTGATAGTCAAGGTGTCAAAGTGTAGGGCATGGTCCCCTTTAGGTATCTCTCCCCACCTTGAGCTTCCAGAGGGGTGTATCACATCCAAAGATGGACTTCATGTTCTTGGAGTGCTAGTAGGAACGGAGGATTTTTTCACACGCTTCTTAGATGCTGCTCATGAAGAGGATGTTCTCCATGTGGATGATTACTATGAAATCCATAGGTGGCATTTGGTATAATCTCCTCTAGTAGTGCTTGTCTATCATCCTACCTCATCCGTCTAGTTCCACCATCACCATCCTTCCTATCATGTCTGAGAGCATTTGATAGGAGGATTATGGGAGTCTTTGGGGATATTATTGGACAAGGGATATTTGAGTATGTGATAGGGAGGCATGTAGATAGAAAGCTTTGTTGATCTCATGTGGTGGGGTTGGCTTGCTATCTATAGAGAAGACGGCACCTATAGCGTTTTTGGTTAGTTGGGCTCTCTCAGCACCCCTACTTTCCTCTCATTTTGTGGCTGTTGATAGGCCAGTTTTGGAGACTTATGTGATAGAAGTGGAGGAAGGATCCTTTTCTATCCAGATGTTATTGCAGCAGATGAGAGATAGTCTATCCCCATGGGCACAAGAGGATTTTCCACCTTTTGCTTCATTATCATCAGATTGGACTAGAGGTTTATAGTCTTCATTGATTGTAAAATTCCAAGACTAAGGAGAGAAATAAGAGAATGGAAGCTCACATTAAGATACTTGAATGAGGGAAAACTCCAAATGCCTAGCATGAGCTGCAGTGTTGGTATTTATGGGTAGCATACAAGGCCATTGAGAAGCTTCTCAAGAAGCTTCCTTGAGCCGCTTTCTTAGAGTGCAAGCCAAGTTAACCAAGAAGCTTCTCAAGAAGCTTCCTTCTAGAAGTTATTTGCTTGGGGTGCAAGTTAAGTTGATTGAGAAGCTTCCCAAGAAGCTTCCTAGATGTTTTTGGAATATTTTGGGCTAATTTGGCTTATTTTTTATTTTGTTAGCCTTACTAACTATGTTGCTAAACTCCATATTGTTACATATTCTCCCACCCCTAGTTGGTGACATCCTTGTTGCCATTGAAGCTTCAAATTCTTGGATGGTTGTCTATGCATTTTGGAGGTGAGAAAAAGGTTATTGTGTGGCATCATGAAGGGGATACACTTTCCAAAGGACCTTGTACTCCGTATGTTGTCGGCATCCTTGTTGACTGTGGTGATGCGCAAGGATACAATCAAATTCGTACTCCTCATGATCATTGATAGGGACAGGAGGAGGAGGGTGTTAGACTCAAGAGGAAAAAGAAGAGAGGTTAAGAACAAAGGGTTTTAACTTGGAAACATGAAAGGCATGATGGATGTGCATATGGCAAGGCAAGGCAAGTCATTAAGCAACAAGAAAGACAATTTTGGTGACATCAAAGGGTCCTATCTAATTAGGGTCAAGTTTATGAACTTGGGTATCAAGTGAGAGGGGTAGATTACTAGAGGATAGCATAACTTTATCACCAACTTCAAAGGTGAGATCACGACAATGGTGGTCCGTATATTGTTTTTGACAATTCTAAGCAACAAGGAGGTGAGATTTGGCTTGTTGGAGATGGTGTTCAAGAAGATTAAAGTATGAGGGACTTGAGACGGAGGAAGAGCAAGAAGAGAATCTGGGAAAAGTGGATCTTGGCCAAAATTGAGAAAAAGAGGAGAAAATTTGGTGCTTGCCTGATTGGAATTGTTGTAGGCAAATTCTATAGTTGTAAGACATTCATCCCAATTGGTATGGTAGACATTGACAAAGGCATGCAACATATCCTCCAAGGTACGATTTGCTTGTTCTGTTTGTCCATCAATTTGAGGATGATAGGCTATGGACAAAGTAAGCTTGGTGTTGAGTATCTTGAAGAAGGCTTGCCAAAACTTCTTGGTGAATCAAGGATCACGATCAAATATGAGTACATGTGGCATCCCATGATGCTTGAAGACATTGTCAACTCAGATTTGCGCTAAGGTTGGAGCATCCACGGTATCACAAGTTAGTGCTAAGTGGATTTGCTTACTAAGCTTATCCACAAACACCATGATTTTTGTGTGTCCTTGCTTTGTCTTGGGTAAGGATGTGATGAGATCAAAGCTCACGTGTTCCCATTGAGTGGGTGGAATGGGGAGTGGTTGAAGGATTCCACTCGGCTTTTGGCTGTTGGCCTTGTTACATTGGTAGCTCTCACATAATTGGACAAACTCTTGAACATCTTGTGTCATGTTGGGCCACAACCATCGGCGTTGGAGGGTACCCAAGGTCTTGTCCACACCCTTTTGACTAGCTATTGGTAAATCATGGGCTCCTTGAAGGTATATAAGTTGGAGATCACCTTCGGCTAGAACATAGAGCACGTCCTCATGGAATAAAAGGTCTTCCTTGAAGGAGAACATGTTTTATTCCTTATCTTATGCTATAAGACAACCATGTACCATTTGAAGAAGAGATCTTGTTGTAGAGCTAATTGAAACTCATTTTGGACCTTAGAGTCAATTGACATCGTTGTAATTGTTGTCGTGATGAGAAGAAGAGACTTTAAATCATGTCACTGTGATAAGGCATCAGGGATGACATGGAACCGACCTGGTTTGTACTCAAGTTTGATGTCAAACAATTGGAGTTGTGCCTCTCATCAATGATGTTGACTCTTCATGTGTTCTAAGTGTAAGGTTTGCAACAATGGTTTGTGATTAGTTTGCATGATCACTTGTTTTCCCAAGAGGTAATACCTCCATCCCTTGGTGGCATATACCATTGCAATTTGTTCTTGATCTCAAGCAGAGTAATTTCTTTCAGCCGTATTTAGTTGGCAAGACACAAAGGCAATGGGATGTAGTCCATTTGGGAATTCTTATTGCAACACGGCTTCAATTGCAAAGTTAGAAGCATCAAAATCAACCACACAAGGTAATTGAGGATCATATGGTTGAAGGATGGGTCTTATGTTTCAACTTCTGGAATGCTTCTTTGTGCTTGGTGGTCCATTGGAATCTCAAGTTCTTCTTGAAGAAATCAGTCAATGGTGTAGCCACATGAGCATAATAATGAATGAACCATTGGTAAAAACTTGCCGATCCATTAAATGCTTGTACTTTTATAGCGTCCTTTAGAGTAAGCTAATCATTAATTGCCTTGATTTTCTCCTCGTCCACCTTGATCCCCTCTGATGAGATTTTGTGACCCAAGAAGGTAACTTCCTTTTGCTAAAAAGAACACTTTGGCTTCTTGCAATAAAATTTCCAGTTTTGTCATCTTAGGACTTCTTGCACGTGATTCAGGTGTTCTACCTCTATCTTGCTATGGATTAAGATATCATCCAAGAACACCATCATGTACCAATTCAATAATCCATCCAACACCCAATGCATCTGATCCATGAAGACCGCTGGAGCATTGGTGAGCCCAAAAGGTAGAACTTTCCACTCAAATGGCCCACACCTTGTGCAAAAGGCAGTCTTTTATACATCATCCCTATCAATGGAGATTTGCTAATAGCCACTACAAAGTTCCAGTTTGGAAAAGAATCTTGCTCCACTCAATTGATCAAGCAAGTCATCAATCCAAGGCAAGGGATATGCATTCTTCACTATTTGCTTATTGAGCCCACAATAATCAATATATAAACAAAGTCCTCCATCCTTCTTTGGAACAAATAGTAATGGTGCTCCCCAAGGAGAGGTACTATGTTGTATGAAGTCCTCCTCCAAACACTTTGTAAGTGTTGTTCGCAACTCCTCCAACTCCTTTGGCGAGAGTCTATAGATTGGTCTACTCACTAGAGTACTCTCTAGCAATAACTCAATCTTGAAGGGCATACCACAATCAAGAGGTAATCCCCTTGGCAAATCATCCAAAAACACATTTGCAAACTCTTGAACTATCTGATCAACCCTTGCTTGATGAGACTCTTGACTCTCCTCAGATTTTCCTTGTGCAATTGGCTTGATCCACACTACAAAAATAGACCTATCTTCCTCCAAAGCTTGCTCTATGGCTATTTCACTAACAAACTTCCCATCTAAGGACTCACCTCTCTTCAAAGCTTGCTCCATGGTTGCCTTCTTTGCAAATTCCCATCTTGGGGCTCCTCTCTCTTCAAGGCATGCTCTATGGCTACCTTCTCAAAAAACTTCTCATCTTGGGATTGACTATTCTTAAGTGTCTTACTCAAAGATACCAGACAACCTAATTGGAAATTCCTACCTTGGTGTTGTACTTGAATTTTTTTTTTGGGTCCAATCAAATTGAACCTTATGACGTTCAAGCCAAGGTAGTCCTAGAATGACATCATAGTGTAGAAGTGCCACTACAAACCTCATACACTCTAAATACTCCTTCCTAATCTTAAAAGTAACAGGATGTGTGATACAAAATACAGAACCTTTTCTACCATCCGCCATCATTAATCTACTTCCAATCATTGGCTTGATAGGAATACCCAATTCCTTTGTTACTTGCATAGATATGTAATTCTCTGAACTTCCAAAATCAACCAAAATCCTACAACCCCAATTAGATATTGGGGGTTGTAGGATTTTGCAAGTGAAGTAAACTTGTATAGGTCAAGCTTGCAATCCCATTGGAACTAATCAAGCTCCTAGTAGGCGGCTTGAAATCTCTTATTTGGATTCCTTGTTTCCTTGATCATTCTGTTCCACAAACTCCATCTGGGTAACTTGTTGAGGTTACCTATTCATGAGTGGACATTCAACAATGCAATGTCCAACTTAGCGACAATAAAAGCAACCTCCATTTTATCATAATCTTTCTTTGTCTGCTATACCAAGTGGTCTCTATTGGATAGCATCAATCTCCATTGGTGCGGGTTCCTCCACCCGTGTGTAGTGTATTGGTAGGCTTTGTGTAGGTCAAGGATAAGACCAAGTTGTTGCAACCAAGGAATCAAAGCGTTCACCCAATTGCATGGCTTCTTTTATGTTTTGTGGTTCTTGTATGGTCACCTCCAATTTGGTTTGTGCCTTCAATCCCCACATAAATTGATCCAAAATTTCACCTTCTTGTATATTTGGAATTTGCATGATGATGTTCTAAGATTGTGTGATGTAGCTCCTTATAGAGCCAATCTGCTTCAACTTTGCTAGTTTATCTTGTGTACCTTGGGTAGCATTTATAGTTTGAAATCGACCAAGTATTGCATCCTTGAATTTTACCCATGTCAAAATTGGTGCAACAATCTATCGTTCAGCTTGCTCCACTTGCAATCGCCACCAAAGTTTGCCACACCTCCCAATTTGCTAGAAGCCAAGAGAATCTGTTTCCGTTCATCTTAAGATTGGTGGCTTCAAAGTTTTGCAATCAAACACAAAATTCTCCACTATTTTTGAAAGATTCTTATCTTCAAACACCTTGGGTTTTGGAGATCAATGCAATCTTCCCATCTCAAACTGATGCTCTCTCTATATGTTCTTGTCCTTGTTGCTCTTGTTCATCCAACAATCGAGTAAGGTGCTTGATTTGTTGCTATATCACAAGGATAACGTCCAATATTGCCACCATAGCTACTACTCTATCCCACTACTTTCAATTTATCTAATTGATTAACACATAGATGCAACACGTCCACCATTCTCCATAAGTTACAACCGGAAGTATCAAGGGTTCCTCAGACAAAGTGATCATATGTAGAAAATCTTGCTCAAAATGCAAGGTGATGAATTGGGTGAGATAATACTTTGGTAATATCAAGACATGAAAATTCCAATAGTTTGGTGGAAGTGGATTTGGTGGTCCATAAATTCCATTTATCCCATTCTTGCTTTGATACCAATGTAAAATTCCAAGACCAAGGAGAGAAATAAGAGAATGGAAGCTAACATGTGGATACTTGAATGAGGGAAAACTCCAAATGCTTAGCATGAGCTTTGGCATTGGTATTTATAAGTAACATACAAGGCACTTGAGAAGCTTCTCAAGAAGCTTCCTTAAGCCACTTTCTTAGAGTGCAAGCCAAGTTAACCAGGAAGCTTCTCAAGAAGCTTCTTTCTAGAAGTCGTCTACTTGGCGTGCAAGCTAAGCTAGTTAGAAGCTTCTAGAAGTTATTTGCTTGGGATGCAAGTTAAGCTAGTCATGAAGCTTCCCAAGAAGCTTCCTAATTGCTTTTGGAATATTTTGGGCTAATTTGACTTATTTTCCACTTCATTAACCTTACTAACTATGTCGCTAAACTCCATATTAGTACATTGATGGAGCGATAATATGAGCATATGCTACATTCTCTCTTAGTCATCTTATCCATTCCTCAACCTACTAGAGCATGTCTTTGCTCTTGCTCTGGCAAGGGTGCATGCTCTTGGATCCTAACTCAATTAGGGCATCCCGACTTGCACTAGCTACTTTCTCTACAGCAATGAGGTTTTGCTTAGGTTTGGTCCACACATCTACATCTTCATTTCTCACTTGTAAGTGTGGTTCTACACTAGATGCAGCAACAGTCTACATGACATGGTGTCCTTTTAGAGGATAGAGGATAGCTACCCATGATGCGATTAGGGACATACTATTTGCTATGGCATGAGAGAGTAGATACTTGGCTTGGAGGGAGCTTTCATATTCTTTGCAGACAACACGTGTTAGGGTAAACTTATACTTGGTCTGAGATGACTAGGTGACAATAACAGATGTCATGGTTCAAACCCTACAAAGGATACAATTTTGGAAGGATTTATTACCCATCCAAGAGGAGGGTTTAGGCATGTGCAATAGCAGGTTGCAAGGACTCCAAGTATAGAGCATGCAGCGAGGTCACCTCTTTGTTCCTCTAGCCTTGGAGTTATATGGAGTGATGGACACGGCTTTTGACACATTTGTCAAGGAGTGCACAAGAGCTTATCATATTAGGCGCCAAGGGTACCACTCTCTCTCTCATACTTTGTAGCATATGTTAGACAACCTGTGTCCATTGCTCTATAGAGGGTAGGAGCTGGTGCAATCCATAGGAGAGCAATCAGATATCTTAGGTGCGGTAGGGTAGATTTCTCATATAGACTCTATTGGAGCTTAGTAATATTTTACCTTTTTTATCTCTCACTTGTACGGCTTGATGAGGTTTTCCCATCCTTCATTTTTTCTACATAGTTGCCTTCTTCTAATTAATTATTATATTTAAATTATATATATTGATAATGAAATAATTAAAATTTATTAGTTTTTTCTTTAGGTGCAATTGCCAAATTTTGAAGCCTAATTCATCCATTTAGTCCTCCAAAATTGGCTTTGAAGTTTTTAGGGTGTTTTTGGCCTTTGTCATGTTAGTGGAAGTGCCCTTGTGGTGACACCTCTAATTAATCTACTTGGGCCATTCTATATAACATGGCAGATATTACCAAGGTAATTTCCATGTCTAGATAATATGTATAGGTAATGGTATTACATGAACCAATAAGAATAACCAAAATTTTAATGTTGTATGATACTTGATAAGTATTATATCTTAACTTTGCATCTTTTAGATTTATTTTTATGAGAAATTATTTCTTCTCCATAAATGGGAGAATAAGTAAATCTCACAATAGGTTCATGTGTTCAAATACATCACTCACACATAAATGGGATGTCTCAATAATACATCCCATGGTGGTTTACTCAAAAATTTATAGGTAAAGATCCATAGCCATAACATATTTTCATGCACTGCAAATCATGAACCCTAGCTTTTAATGGATTATTGATGATCTTGTAAATATTGATCACTTTACAATTGCATTAGTTAATCATTTGACATTTGCATTATGGCTTATCTACCAAAGAGGGTCTGGATAGCAAAAATGAAGAGTCATTCAAAAACCTAAAATCTCCTTTGGAATTACAATTTGAGTCTTGCAATGGAAGCTAGGAGAGAGTAATGAAAGAATCAACTAGAAACAAGTTAATTTTGGTGAAGGAAATTGTCCAAAAATCAAGGAAAGTAGAAGAAGGCTTGGCAATTGATCTGTCTTATATGAAGGGTGGCATACATTCCACTATGGACAAAAGAGAATATGGGGTGTGAAAGTTTGTGTAAATATATCAAGAGTAAAAGGCAAGATGCACAATGAGAGACATATAGAGAAGGGAATAATGGGTGGAAATTTTGTGCAAATTAGCTAGTAGAAAACCAGATCAAAGTTGAGCTCCTAAATGGAGTTGACAAAGAAAAACAAGGTGTATGTAGGGATAATTGTTGGATTGGTAAGGCAAGCTTGATAGTGATAATAATGAAGGTTTTGGGAATGTGATGAGTTTATGGATGAGGATGAATAGGGTTTAGACTATGCTTGCATTGAAGAGTAGAATTTACTTTTAAGATGGTGGAACTTTTCCTATTCTTATCATTACTTGGTACACCAAATGTTGTAGATTGCCATAGTAAATTCTACATGTTGTTCAAAAATCTTGATCCACTTTCTTTTATACAATTGATATGGATGGATGTGAAGTGCACTTATTCTTTGTTAGAGATCATGATGTTTTAAAAGAGTAAATTGGGAAGGAAACAAAACCCTATGTGGATCTAACTCACCATAACACTCAACAAAATTTGGCATAATAAGACCATAGTGTGTATAGTAAGAGGCACCAATTTGTGGAGTATTAGCTTGGTTTCTACTAGAAGATTTACAAAAGAGTTATCATGGTCATTTAGCTAATCTTGAAAAGGAGGTGATCTAGCCCAATAGAGAAGAGAAAGAGAGGATTTCATTGGTCTTTGAATAGACAAGATTCTCAAAGTGTGTGGGATTAGTTGAAAAGATCCTCTTTTCACTACCACAAAGACCTAAAATTGATAGAGACACTTACTTTAGTAGAAAGAATTCTTATCCCATCAATAAACAAGAGATTTGTGATGACAAAATAATACATTTCATGAGTGTAAGTGTTTTGGATATAGGCTTATGTTAGTATTACTTTTTTAGTGCTTACGTAAAAGACCAAAGAGAGAAATAGAAGAACGGAAGACTGGAGTAGAATATTACATTGGGACTCTCTAATAAATGAAACTCCAAATGCCTAGCATGAAATTAGGCTCTGGTAATTACAGGAAACATATAAGGCTCTCGGAAAGTTCCCAAGGAAGCTTCTTATTAAAAGCCGCCTTCTTGGAGTGAAAACTAAGCCAACTAGGAAGCTTCCAAAGAAAATTTCCTCCTAAGATCCCCCTAGTTTTTGTGCAAGCTAAGCTAGCTAAGAAAATTCCTAAGAAAATTCCTCCTGGAAGCTACCTACTTGGCATGCAAGCTAGGCTAGCCAAGAAATTGCCTACTTGGCATACATGTTACCCAATACTTGGAAAGTATCAAGAAGTTTCTTAGAGGCTTCTAGAACATTCTTAGATTTCTTGGCTAATTTGGCCTATTTTCTAACTCATTAGTCTCTACTAATTCATCTGCTAACTTTATTTTGTTATAGCTTGAGCTTGAGATCCATGTTCTAGCCCTAAGTGTTTTGTTTATGTGGAATATAAGTTCAATCCCTTCCTTGTATATGGTATTTTTCACCAATTTTCCAATCACTATGTGCAAGAATGTTAGGCTCTTGCCATGACATGCCATGTCTTTGTAAGCTTCCCATATGGAAGATTTGAATCAATGAGGAGCAAGATATTCATTTGAATACTTGTTGGGTTGACCAATACTTATTGTGTGATTCAAGCTGTACCTTTATAAGTGATTTGGTGCCTTCATTTAAAGTGCAACAAATTCAAGTATAATATATTTCAAGAAGTGTGTAGCTATGACTTGTGTTCTCAATGAGCATTGTATAAGGGTTTGAAAATGCAGATGGAATTCCTTTCAATAAAAGGATCAGTTGAAGAGTAACACAAATAGGAATTTTTATATCTTATGTTGGATTTTTTGTGCATCATTTTACATAATATTTTGATCAATAAATCTTGACCATAATTTTTGATCAACCAACTTGTGTGAAGGGAAAAGAGTTTATTGAGGAAGAATTGGATGTAGACATTATACATATATCTCTAGGAAAAATTCACACTAGAGAAGAAACAAGATGAACAATTATGAGCACTAATCTTTCATTTAAAAAACTTGTATGGTGGTTTTTGAAACCCTAATAATTAAAACTGAAAAATTCAAGAGATAATCTTCTTTAAGATTATTCATTTGAAAATTTAATTTTGTGGATCTTTTGTAATGGGTGTTGCTTGTTGCATTGTGTGAAAATCTAGGTTTTTCTTGTGATATTGTGTGTATGCTAGACTTTAGCTCTTGAGGTGTTGCTTGAGGGTTGTTGACGTATTGCTAGGAGTTTGCTAGGGTGCTGCTCTATAGATGAGGGGGTTTGTTGAGAGTGTCACTTATTATGGGTTGTCATTTTTGTAAAACTTGGTAGTTGTGGAACCAAGTTTTAATGAGTGATTCTATTATGAGATGGTTAAATCATGAATTGAGAATTGAACGTCTTTGAATTGAAGATTGTGTGTATTCATATAAGTCACCTTTGATATTAAATTTTTTATATTTTTAAAATTTATAAAGTTTGGAGATCCAAGGTTGGTACCATGGGAAAATGAACATATTACAATAGAATTGTATGGATTGTTTCATAGCAAATGATGTATTTGATATAGTTGTATGGAGTGATGTTGTCAATATAAAAAAGCATGATTGTTGTATGAAGGGTTAAGAGTCACCTTTGAAGTGATTCCTTCTATATAAATTATATGTGAAATTCACCTAATTCAGCATTTCTATAGCTGGTAGTGAGTTTCATAATTAAGAAGAGGTATATGGAGTGACTTTTGTGAGAATTAAGGCAAAATCTGATTTTTAAGGTTCTTTATCAAGAGGGGAAAGACTTTTGTGAGAGATGAAAGAGAAAAACATTGATCTTAGTGAGACATCAATTCTAGTGATTTTTGGGAGAGAAGAAGGTAAAAAGGTGCTTTTTTAAGAGAAGAATTTGATTTGTGGGAGAAGGAAGAAGTGTGCTTTTTAATCGAGAGAAAAGAGCCAAATATTGATTACATTATAGTAATATTTGAGGAAGATAGAAGAGGAAATTTGAGAGAAAGGAATGAGCCAAAAATAGATTTGGGGAAGATAGAAGAGGGACTTTGAGAGAAAGGAAGGAGCCAGAAATAGATTATAGTGGTGGATTTAAAGAGAAAGGAAGAAAACAAAAATCAATTACTAAAGTGATTTAGGATAGAAGAAGAGAAAGATGACTTTTGAGAGACATGTTCAAGGCAAAATTCAATTTACTAGAGATAGAAGAAAGCCAAAATTAAATTTATGTGAGAGACAGGAAGGTAGAAACTGATTCCTTGAGAGAGGAAAGCATAAGGATGGCTTTCAAGAGAAGGATGAATTTTGAGTGATAGGAAATAGAAAAAATCAATTAATTTATTGGGGAGAGAAGGTAGAAACATATTTATGACAGAGAAGAAGGAATCTTGAAGACATTGAGAGCTTAACTTCAAAGGGAGAGAGAGAGCTCATATTCATTTTGAGAGAGAGCAAAGAGGTGACAAAAAATGGCCAATATACCTGCTTATTAACTTTTTTGGGACATACCAAATATAGAAGACTTTTACAAAAGCAAATGATCGATTCAAAACCCATTCTTGGGGAAAAAAATATGACATTTATTAAATAGAGATGACTCAATAGGAATCAAATCAAGAGTTCTATGGAAAAATTCTATGACATTGATTTGGATGCATTAGGTTTGAAGGTGGTGATTGACCTTCTTTATCCTTCTCTCCACATGAGTAGAAATTAATTTATAGTTTTGAATATTAATGACAAGTCCTAAACTAATTTTTGTTGTCAATTTCTAACACTTTTGATCCCTAAACCTCTATAAAATGAAACCCTAAACTCTATAAAACACTAATGATTACACAACAAAACTATAAAAAAACCACTCTCGGACTTGCTTCTAAAGAAAACCTAGAAAAGCTTACTTTGGAAGTAGGCTTTCCAAAAACCCTAGATGAAAACCCGACTTCTAAGTGAAACCTTAATGAAACCCAAGAAAGACTCCAATTTTTGGGAAAAACTATAGTAAAACCTGAGCAAGATCTCAATTTCGTGGCAGATCACTAACAAAATCACTCATAAGTGCAAGGACTTGGTAAAACTTGAGCAGAATGGGGGCCAACCCAAATAAAATGTGTCCTTTTTGGCAATTTTGAGTCATTCTTGGCAATTTTTGGTCATTTTGGATTTTTAAATTGTGTTTGTTGTTGCAAATTGGTTTGTGCATTGAGTGAGCTAAAACATGGGATTGGAACACACATACTAGCATAGTTTGTGGACTGCCATTCACTTTGATGCTTGAGAGAATCCATGAGGCCATTTCTTTGCCACTTAGGAGTTGGAGGAGGAGGTATTTCCTTTACCATTGGGTGCAAGCTTGTTTTCTAGAGAGAGATTTCATGAAAGGAGATATTTAGCAAGGTAGTGTGTTTATATGGTATGGAAATCTTTCTGCTAGATGATGGGAGCATTGCTTGTACCTTTGAGGAGACCAAAGATGATGCACAAGAGCCTTACTTTTAGTGTGAAGAAGAAGGTAGAGCAGCCTAGAGAGGAGGTATAGTGGGCTAGATAGGATTATGATTGGGTAAAACTCACATTGCAAGCAATTAGTATAAAGATGGAATTTGTGCAAGAGCAACTTTGGCATCTAGATGGTTATCAATTTAACATGACATTTCAAGTTATCACTCATCTCTTTATGGAAGGTGGATTTATGGGTGAGTAGGAGGTGCATTATGACACAAGTGTGGTATTTATTCATGATGATGCAAAGGATGAGTATGACCATGAGACTAAGATGAAGAAGGAGGGTGAGTGAGAGTCATGTAGAGCTTCATTTGAAAACTAGATATTTATACACTTGTAACAATTCCATATTTTACTAAAACTAACATAGCCTCTTGGAGTTCTTGTTCAATTATTTAGATATGAGTTTGAACTTAATTTATTGCTCAAGTTATCATTTCTACATTGCTCTTTTAAAGGACCTAATTGTAGTGATTAAAGGAGTTGAGGAACAGATTTCTCCTTTAGGAGACCCAATTGTAGATGGTGTAATAATGAAAGGTGATGAAGACCACTCTTAAGAATTGAGAGGAAGTAATGAGTGTTTTACATTACCCATTCACAACTTAGTGGTGGATGATCATCCATCTTTATCATTTATTCTTGAGAGAGAGTCTAAGCTAGGAGAGAGTGAGGTCCATGAGAGAGAGTATATGGAGAGGGTGATATAATAGAGAATTGTTGAGGTTGTTGCTAGAAAGAGAGACTTAATGGAGGGAGAGAGTCCCTTGAGGACTACCACTACCCATAGTACTATAGCCTTGAGAAAGAATGAACTTGATAGTATTTTGTCAATGAGTGCTAGAGTGGCCAATTGCATTAAGAAGGAGTGGATTCTTCTTGACAAGGAGCATTTTGTGGCAGACTTAGAGGCAAGAAAGTGAGTTCTCAAAGAGAGAAAATGCGTTTTGGGAGACAAAGAGCATTCTTTGGGAGACTTGGAGGAGAAAGAGCAAGTTCTTCAAGAGAAAGAGAGCATAGCATAGGGGACTTAGCACGGAGACACAAGGGTCTAGTTGACAAAGAAGATTCCTTTATGACCTTTGTGATAAAAAAGGGTGCTATAGCAAAGAGATTAGCTGTAAAAGACCAAAACCGAGGAGAGAAATAGGAGAATAGAAACTCACATTGGGACACTTGAATGAGGGAAAACTCCAAATGCCTAGCATGAGCTTCCGCTTTGGTATTTATAGGTAGCATACAAGACTCATGAAGCTTCTCAAGAAGCTTCCTTGAGCCGCTTTCTTGGAGTGCAAGCCAAGTTAACCATGAAGCTTCTCTAGAAGTTGCTTACTTGGAGTGCAAGCTAAGCTAGTTAGAAGCTTCTAGAAGCTTCCTTCTAGAAGCTACCTACTTAGGTTGCAAGTTAACTAGTTGGGAAGCTTCCCAAGAAGCTTCTTAGATACTTCTAAAATATTATAGGCTATTTTGTCTTATTCTCTACTTCGTAAACCCGACTAAATTTGTCGCTAAACTCCGTATTGTTACATATTCCCCCGCTGCTAGTTGGTGACGTCCTTGTTGTCAGTGAAGCTTCAAATTCCTTGATGGCCATCTGTGCATTTTGGAGGTGGGAAAGAGGTTCCCATGTGGCATCATGAAGGGGATACCCTTTCCAAAGGACCTTGTACTCCATATGTTGGTGACGGCCTCGTTGAATATGACAACGTGCAAGGATACAATCAACTTTGTACTCCTCATGATCATTGATAGGGACAGGCAGAGGAGGAGGTTGGACTCAAGAGGAAAAGGAAGAGGGGTTAGGAACAAAGGGTTTCAACTTGGAAACATGAAAGACAGGATGGATACGCATGTGACAAGGCAAGGCAAGTCGATAAGCAACAGGAGAGACAATGTGGGTGATATCAAAGGGTCCTACCCAATTAGGAGCAAGTTTACGAACTTGGGTATCAAGTAGGAGAGGGAGGTTACTAGAGGATAGCATGACTTTATCGCCAACTTCAAAGGTGAGATCACAATGATGGTGGTCCGCATATTGTTTTTGGCAATTTTGAGCAACAAGGAGGTGAGACTTGGCTTGTTGGAGAGATTGGGATATAGTGGTCAAGAATGTGGAAGTATGAGGAACCTGAGAGGGAGGGGGAGCAAGTAGCAAATCAAGAATTAGCTGATCTTGGCCAAAATTGAGAAAGAAGGGAGAAAATCTGGTGCTTACTTGTTTGGAATTGTTGTAGGCAAATTTTGCAGTTGCAAGACATTCATCCCAGTTGGTATGGTGGACATTGACAGAGGCCCACAACATATCCTCCAATGTACGATTTGCGCGTTTAGTTTGTCCATCAGTTTGAGGATGATAGGCCATGGACAAAGCAAGCTTGGTGCCGAGTATCTGGAAGAGTGCTTGCCAAAACTTCCCAGTAAATCAAGGATCACGGTCGGAGATGAGTACACGTGGCATCCCATGATGCTTGAAGACATTGTTAAAGTATATTTGCGCTAAGGTTGGAGCATCCACGGTATCACAGGTTGGTGCCAAGTGGATTTGCTTACTAAGCTTATCCACAAACACCACGATTGTGGTGTGTCCTTGTTTTGTCTTTGGCAAGGATGGGATGAGATCCAAGCTCACATGCTCCCAGCGAGCAGATGGAATGGCAAGCGGTTGAAGGAGTCCACTCAGCTTTTGATTACTGGCCTTGTTATGTTGCCAGCTCTCACACGATCTGACAAATTCTTGAACATCTTGTGTCATGTTGGGCCACCACCATTGACGTTGGAGGGTACCAAAGGTCTTGTCCACACCCATGTGACCAGCGATGGGTAAATCATGGGCTTCTTGAAGGTGCACAAGTCGAAGATCACCTTTGGCTGGAACATAGATCCGGTCCGCATGGAATAGAAGGCCTTCCTTGAAGGAGAAGGTGTTGTACTCTTTGTCACCTGTTGTTAGACAACCATGTACCATTTGGAAGAAGGGATCTTGTTGGAGAGCTAACCAAAACTTGTTATGGATCTTGAGGTCAATTGACACCGTCGTAATTGCTATCGTGATGAGAGGAAGAGACTTCAAATCAGGTCGTCGTGACAGAGCATCAGGGATGACATGGAACCGACCTGGTTTGTACTCAAGTTTGATGTTGAACAATTGAATTTGCTCTTCCCATCGATGATGTCAACTCTTCATGTGCTCCAGGTGTAAGGTCTGCAACAATGGCTTGTGATTAGTTTGCATGATCACTTGTTTCCCCAAGAGATAATGCCTCCATACCTTGGTGGCATATACCATTACAAGTTGTTCCTGATCTCGAGCAGAGTAATTTCTTTCAGCTATATTTAGTTGGTGAGACACAAAGGCAATGGGATGCAGTCTATCTAGAAATTCTTGTTGCAAGACAGCTCCAATTGAAAAGTTAGAAGCCTCAAAATCAACCACACAAGGTAGTTGAGGATCATATGGTTGAAGAATGGGTCTTGAAGACACCATATTTTTCAACTTTTGGAATGCTTCTTCATGTTTGGTGTTCCATTGGAAGCTCAAGTTCTTTCCCAAGAGGTCAGTCAATGGTGCAGCCACATGAGCATAATAGTGGATGAATTGCCAGTAAAAACTAGCCAATCCATTGAATGCCCATACTTTTGTAGCATCCTTTGGGGTAGGCCAACTAATAATGGCCTTGATCTTCTCTTCTTCCATCTTGATCTCCTCTAATGAGATCTTATGACCCAAGAAGGTAACCTCCTTCTGCCAAAAAGCACACTTTGACTTCTTATAGTAAAATTTCCATTGTCGTAGTCGTCTTAGGACCTCTCGCACATGATTCACGTGTTTTGCCTCTGTCTTGCTATAGATTAAGACATCATCCAAGAATACCACCACTGACCGATCCAATAGTCCATCCAACACCTAATGCATCTGATCCATGAAGATTGTTGGAGCATTAGTGAGTCTGAAAGGTAGAACTCTCTACTCAAAATACCCATACCTTGTGCGAAAGGCAGTCTTTTGCACATCTTCTCTATCAATCGGAATTTGCCAATAGCCGCTACGAAGATCCAACTTGGAAAAGTAACGTGCTCCACTTAGTTCATCAAGTAAGTCATCGATCCAAGGCAAGGGATATGCATTCTTCACGGTTTGCTTATTGAGCCCACGATAACCAATACAAAAATCGAAGTCCTCCATCCTTCTTTGGAACAAATAGTACTGGTGCTCCCCAAGGAGAGGTACTATGTCGTATGAAGTCCTTCTCCAACAACTTTGTAAGTGTTGTTTGCAACTCCTCCAACTCCTTTGATGAGAGCCGATAGATTGGTCTACTCATTGGAGTACTCCTTGGCAATAA
The DNA here is from genome assembly GCA_948567375.1 of Lunularia cruciata. Classification (NCBI taxonomy): domain Eukaryota; kingdom Viridiplantae; phylum Streptophyta; class Marchantiopsida; order Lunulariales; family Lunulariaceae; genus Lunularia; species Lunularia cruciata. Next base: position 11,998,830 of record OX419757.1, on the reverse strand, counting down.
CTCGATCTTGAAGGGCATACCTCGATCGGAGGGTAATCCCTTTGGCAGATCATCCGGAAACACGTCCGCAAACTCCTTAACTATCCGATCAACCATTACTTGATGAGGCTTTTGGTCCTCCATAGATTGGTCTTGTGTAATCGGCTTGATCCACACTGCAAATACAGACTTATCTTCCTCCAAAGCTTGCTCTATGGTTGCTTTGCTAACCAACTTTCCTTCTAGGGACTCATCTCTCTTCCAAGCTTGCTCCATGGTTGCCTTCTTGGCAAACTTCCCATCTTGGGACTCCACTTCCTTCAAGGTTTGCTCTATGGCTACCTTCTCAACAAACTTCCCATCTTGGGCCTGACTATTCTTAGGTGTCTTACTTAACGGTGCCAGACAACCTAATTGGAAATTCCTACCTTGGTGTTGTACTTGAATTTGGCGTCGGGTCCAATCAAATTGAACCTTATGACATTCAAGCCAAGGTAGACCCAGAATGATATCATAGTGTAGAGGTGCCACTACAAACCTCATACACTCCAAATACTCCTTCCCAATCTTGAAGGTAACAGGATGCGAGGTGCGGAATGCAAAACCCTTTCTACCATCCGCCATCATCAAACTACTTCCAATTATAGGCTTGATAGGAATATCCAATTCCTTTGCTACTTGCATAGACATGCAATTCTTTGAACTTCCAGAATCAACCAAAATTCTACAACCTTGATTAGACATCATACCTTGCAAGTGAAGTAGACTTGCATAGGTCGAGCCTTCAATCCCATTGGAACTAATCAAGCTCCCAGTAGGTGGCTTGAAATCTCCTACTGGGATTCCTTGTTTCCTTGATCATTCCGCACCACAACCTCCACTTGGGCAACTTGTCGAGGTCGTCCATTCTTGAGTGGACATTTAGCAATGCGATGCCCCAATTGGCGACAATAAAAATAACCACCATTTTGTTGCAATTTCTCTCTATCCGCCATGCTCAGTGGTCTTCGTTGAATTGCATCAATCTCCATTGGTGCTGGCTCCTCCACTTGTATTTAGTGTATTGGTAGGCTTTGTGGAGGTCAAGGTCAAGACCAAGTTGTTGCCACCAAGGAATCAAAACGTTCGGCCAACCACATGGCTTCCTCCAAGTGTTGTGGCTCTCGCATAGTTACCTCTAATTTGGTTCTTGCCTTCAAGCCCCTCACAAATCGATCCAGAGCTTCACCTTCTAAAATATTTGGGATCTGCATGATGGTGTTTTGGAACTACGAGATGTAACTTCTTACAGAGCCAATCTATTTCAACTCTGCCAACTGATCCCATGCAGCTCGTGTGGCATTTATAGCTTGGAACCAACTGATTATTGCGCTCTCGAATTCCGCCCATGTCAAGATTGGTACAACCATTTGTCGTTTGGCTCGCTCCACTCGGAATCTCCACCATAGCTTTCCTACTCCATCCAATTGGCTAGAAGCCAAGAGAATAAGTTTTTGCTCATCTTGTAGATTAGTAGCTTCAAAATAACATTCACAATCAAACACAAAATTCTCCACTGTACCCAAGAGATTCTTGCCTTCAAATACCTTGGGTTTAGGTAATCGAATGCAATCTTCTCCATCTCAAACTAGCGCTCTATCTATCTATTCTCATCGTTACTAGTCTCGTTCATCCAACAATCGAGTAAGATGCTCAATCTGTTGTTGCATTGCAAGGATAACATCCGGTATTGCCACCATTGCTTCTACTCTATTCCACTACCTCAATTTATCTACTTGATTAACACATAGATACAACACATCCACCGTTCTCCATAAGTTACCACAGGAAGTATCAAGGGTTCCTCTAAGATGGTGATTATATGTAGAAAATCCTACTCAAAGCGCGAGGTGATGAATTGTGTGAAACGATGCTTTGATAATATCTGGACATGAAAGTCCCAATGGTTTGGTGGAAGTGGATTTGATGGTCCATAAATTCCATCCATCCCATTCCTGCTGTGATACCAATGTAAAAGACCAAAACCAAGGAGAGAAATAGGAGAATGGAAACTCACATTGGGACACTTGAATGAGGGAAAACTCCGAATGCCTAGCATGAGCTTCCGCTTTGGTATTTATAGGTAGCATACAAGACTCATGAAGCTTCTCAAGAAGCTTCCTTGAGCCGCTTTCTTGGAGTGCAAGCCAAGTTAACTAGGAAGCTTCTTAAGAAGCTTCCTTCAAGAAGCCGCCTACTTGGAGTGCAAGCTAAGCTAGTTAGAAGCTTCTAGAAGCTTCCTTCTAAAAGCTACCTGCTTAGGGCGCAAGTTAACTAGTTGGGAAGCTTCCCAAGAAGCTTCTTAGATACTTCTAAAATATTCTAGGCTATTTTGTCTTATTCTCTACTTTGTAAACCCAACTAACTTTGTCGCTAAACTCCATATTGTTACATTAGCTAAGTTAGATACAATTCTAGTTTAGAGGATGTTGATGGTTGAGGCTTATGAGACTAAGAAGGATTTTTACCAATGAGAGTTTACTAGAATGGAGGCATTTGAGAGAACTTGAGCCAAGTTAGTTGAAAGGAGGTCAACTTTAGAGGAAGCTAAGAGATCACCTATAGAGATAATGTTTTATATGAGGACTCAAATTACCAATTTAGAGGCATGGTCATAGGAGACAAAAATTGAGCCTCATTTGCATGGAGAGCTTAGGAAAGAGCCTAGTGTGATGACTCTTGACATGGACATTGTTGCTTGGAGACCTTGACTATTGGATGATCTTGTACCTCCACCTAGTTCAAACATACTCTTGAGGAGATTGAGTGGTTAAAGGAAAGGAGAATGACACTTATATGCAATTTTCTAGACTTTGAATGTTGATAGAGAAGATGAGTTTGTCTTGAAAGTTTATTACTTGTTTATTACTTGTACTTAATTTATGCTCGTGAGAGGTAGAGGAAGGTTATAGTATTAGATATTGGTTGCTTGGTAGATATTATGTGGGATAGTAGTTGTCTCTCCCACCAATGTTTCTTTTTAGTAGAGTAGTGTAGATGAACCCCTAATAGAGCAAGGAATATATATATATCATAGCCTAGAGTGAAAGAATATATATATCATAGCCTAGAGTGAGAGAGTTCATGGAATATTGTGTGACACATTTTGAGGTTATCATTTGGATTGATAGTACCCAATATGATTATGAGCATCTTTTGAGGGATATATGAGGTCATGGTTTCTTATCCAAGGATTTACAAACAAGTGCATGCCTCATGGGTGTGCTTGATGATATAAATAGGTATAAGAACCATATTGAGAGTAATCCATAGACCTTATAGTATATTTATAGCATTGGGTTTATCTTTACAAAATATATTGATAATTAATAGTGCATTGCTATCTTATTGCAAGAACCATCCCCATAGACCTATCCATCCTTCCATATTTACCCCCTTTCATTCAAGTGTAGAGGATTCATATTCATCATCATGTGACCTATTAATAGGTCCTTTATATGAATTTAGAGTGGATATGTGACCAACTATTTAGTTCTTCACAAGGTAGTGGACATCTAATTATCTTACTAATTATAGTGGAGATCCATATGAAGATTTATCAATCACCTTTGAGGATCTCCTTATGCATGACAGGGGTGGAATCTTGTAATGACTTTATAATTTCACATTTTGTATTTTTCTTACTTGTTTCCTTGTTTTGTGTTGAGAGAAGAGTGGAATTTTGGCATATAAGGAAGAAATCACACAAAAATCAAATATGGGTCATGATCTTGTCTTTAAAAGATAGGACTCTTTGCAAGACCCAAATCTTCATGAAGGCTGAATGAAATTAATCCACTAAAAATTAATGATTTCATCTTTGGAAGATCATGTCTCACTTATTTGGAAGAGTATACAAGTTATTCAAAATGTGAAGACACTTATTTTAAAGATGAAGAGAGAATTTGGCAGCATGCACTTTGGGGTAAGTTACTTTGTGATTAATGTCCAAATGGAGAGATCTTGATTATTTTGGAAGTGCCTTGTCCAAGGCTTCCCATTGCAATCACAATTAAAGCATTTGGAGTTTTGTATAAAACATTATAGGCATTTGAAGTTTTAGTTTTACAAGTGATAGGGAAGAAAATTTGGTGGACCATATCCTTGTCATCATACGTCAAATCTGGTTTTCTCTACCTTGTTGGAAGAACCTTTCTAAGAGCTTTTTATTGAGTCCAATATTGTCTTTATTGAAGGTGTAGCAAAAATTCTAAAATTCTGAATATTTAGATTCTAAAGCCCAAGTTCTTTATTCAAAGGTGAAGTACTCTATCTTCATGACAAAAAAAAGAATGAAAGCTCTCAATCTCTTGCCTTGCAAGAAGATTTAGATACATTGAAGAATGTTCATGTAGAGTATGCAAAGAGTGAAAGGATGAAGATTGTTAAGATGGTTGAGCTAGAGAAGGAGTTTGTTGATCTTTGGGTCTCTTTGGAGGGCAAAAAAGAAGTCAAAGAAGAGAACATGTTGATGAAATATCAATTGGAAGATCTTTAGAAAAAAATCTCCAATCTTGAGATGAGGTTGGTAGATAAGAAGGAAAAATATGAGATGTAGGTCTTGCAATTCAAAGCATAAGTAAGGCAATTGATGATTGATCAAGCATTGGCAGACATCTTGAAGGCAAATTACAAAGAAGCATCAACTGTTATAAGGGCAATTGATGCTATTGTAGGCATCAACCAAGTACCAAGAAATGGGGTAGGATTTTCAATATAGGTTGAAGGTGATGCACCAAAAGCTCATCAACACTATAATCTACCTAAACATGAAGAAACTTGAGAAGCTTCAACTCTTGGCAGTGGTTCCTACTTCCGCACCACTCAAAATTCCTCAAGATTGCAAAGTGATGGTGCAATTAATTGTGAAAACAAAGAAGGAGAAACATCAAAGTTCCATCAAAAAATTATGTATTTCCATGTTGTAGATTATAAATGATTTTTTAGATATCAACACTCACCTTGATGAAATACAAAAGCTTTGATTACTAAAATAGAAACTCATGGAGCCACTTGAAAATCAAACATTAGGGCAAATCACCTTAGTACTTAGAGCTAGAATAGAGAGGAAGTTTAAGAAATTATTGGAAAGCTTGAGGATGACCATAGCTATCCATTAAAGCTTTTTTTGATTAGGTAATAGAGTCCTTGAAGCTAGAAGAGAAGTTCAAGGATGCATCTAAGTCATTAGAAACAATTGAGGAGATAGTAGGAAGCATAATGCCCCAATTGTACCTTCTTTGCACACTCATAGGGCTGTAGACCCAACAATGGCCATTATTGACTCTTAGGTACTTGTTGGTGGTGGTGATTTGTTGGGTTTCTTTGCTGTAGTTCCAAATGTCTACAGTTATTTTAAGTGTAACATTTGAAGTGCTACATCATCCAATATACAAGTGTTGAATAAAGTGAAAGAGCTTCATAGCTCTTTGTTGCCTTTCTCAAACTCTATCATGAAAGTCTCTTGATTCATGTTTGCACTTTGGTGAAGATCAATAAACATCATTGGATGCCTTGTATTTGTGATCCTTGGCTTCCTTGCATTGCCTAATACAATGCCTTGATGGATTTTATATTGTAGTGTTGTAAAGACCTAGTGGATAGATTGTCACAAAGATCCGACAATGTCTTGAAGATCATGCCTTCAAAAGGGAAGAACACTATGTTTTGGTGAAGATATGCCATGTGAAGTAGAATGTCATTTAAAGAAGATATTGCCTTCTAAAGGGTAGGATATTGCAGTTTTTTGAAGATGGTGGCTTTGAAAGGGCAATACATTATCTTTGGTGAAGATGTTACCTTCAAAAAGGAAGTACTTTGAGTTTAGAGAAAGTGGTGCCTTTGGAAAGGATGCATATTATCTTTGGAATACTAAAGATTTGAGTCTTTGGAAGGAGCAAGAATCTTTGGGGGTAAACGCCTTCCAAAGAAAGAGCAATCTTCAACTTTGAAAGACCACATCCCTTGTTTTCTGAAGGGTAGGATATTTATCTTCCAATGACCTTTAGGAGATCTTTGGAGAATAGTATCACCATGTAATACTCCAAGGACAAGAGAAGAGAGAAAACACAGATTGCACACTCAAACATTCGATGCCCCAAAGGAGCACCTTCTCTTTATTATATAGACAAAGAGGATCTCCTTCAAGGAAGCTCCACCATAGGATTAGGGACACAGATAGGTGACATGTCAGCAAGCTCCACCCTTGGATTACTTACTTGGATGGGTGACATGTCTGGTCTAGGTCCTATCTGGTTGGTGAAACAAGCTTTGACCAGAGGGAATCTTTTAGGGAATCTTCATGTAAGAATCTCAAAATCATGTGAGTAAGGTACCGTTGGAAAGCTCTTGACATGACAAAGAGGGGGGAGGGAAGTCCAACCTTTCCTCTATTGGGTGGGGGGAGGGGGGTTTGCACATTTTTGAGGCCTAATTCATCCGTTTAGGCCTCCGAAATTGCCTTCAAAGATTTTAGGTATATTTCGATTCCTACTCTATTAGTAGAAGTCCCCTTTTGGTGACACCTCTTTTTGATTTGTTTAGGCCATCATGTGTAACATCCTTCCAGATGTTAACAAACCAATTCTCATATGTCTAGCTATTGGTTCTAAGGTTCTCAAGTCTATTTTGGTTTTTGCACTATTAGTAGAAGTACTCTTTTGGTGATAATTCTATCTTATCTATTTTGACCATCATGTATAAAATCATTCTAGATGTTACCAAACCAAATTTCACATCTAGATCATATGGCTAGCTCTTGGTATTACAGACCTCCCTCCTTTTAAGACCCAACGTCCTTGTTGTGCAATTGTTGCTCAAATGCTTGCACCAACACCGGTGCATGTGCCAAATTGAAAACGGGCTCCCAAGTTGCTTCATAGAGGGGGTAACCTTTCCATTGTACTAGATAGTCCACCCGCAAATGGCGAGTACCACGCATGCATTTTTGGAGAATCCGCTCCACTTCATATTCCTCTATGCCATCAATGAGTGTCGGACAAGGTTGAATGTCTTGTGTGGAATGACCCTGGCTTGATTGGGGAGCATATCTGCGTAGTAGAGAGACATAGAACACTGGATGGATCTTCATGTGTGGTGGTAGCTCAAGGTGATAGGCCACAACGCCGATGCAACGAAGAATCAAGAAAGGCACAATAAAATGAGGTATGAGCTTACGAGGTCCAACTAATGTGAGGTTGGTTGTTGATAGCTACACTTGATCCCCAACATGGAACTCTATGTGCCTACGGTGTGCATCAACATATTGCTTCTATCGATTTTGCGCAATCTGTAATCTTTGCTTGGCGCTCTCCACACCTTGTTGGATTCTAGAAACAAATGTGTTGACTGCATTGACCTTGGTAGCCACTGGACGGATCTTCATCAAGCTAGAAGGTATGAAGGGATGCTCACCTTACATGAGGAAGAACATAGTGACTTGGGTGGATGCATTCACTGAATTGTTGTAAGCAAATTCCACCAACGGGAGTAGGGTGTCTCACCTCTCTTGCTCTTGTAAGGTGAAGCCGCGTAACATGTCTTCAATCGTGCGATTAGCCCGCTCTGTTTGGCCATCTATTTGTAGGTGGTAAGCTGTGGACATGGCCAACTTGGTTTTGAAGAAACCAAAGAGTGTGCGCCAAAACAAATTGGTGAATTGGGTGCCTCTATCAGTGATGAGTACTCTAGACAAGCCATGGTGAGCAAAGACAACATCTAAGTATAATTGAACTAGTTGTGGAGCGGTCACCTCCTTGGTGGTAGGGCGTACATGAATCATTTTTCTAAGCCGGTCCACAAAGACCACAATGGAGTCAAACCCTGAGGTGGTCTTGGGTAATTCACAGACGAGATCCATACTCACTTGTTCACAACGTTGGGTAGGAGTGGGGAGAGGTTGAAGGAGCCCTGCAGGAGCTTGATTAGAAGCTTTGTTTTGTTGAAAAAGTAGGCAGCTACGCACATAGTCCATCACGTCGTTGCTCATCTTGGGCCAATAGTAATGGCGCTTGACTGCATCAAAGGTCTTGTCCACTCCAACATGAGCTGCAATGGCCAAATCATGACATTCTGCTAGAATGTTGGTGCGTAATTTTGGGACATTTGGGATCCATAATCTGCCATCTTGAAAGGTGAGTCCTTGGGTGCTGGTTACACCTTTGGATGATTATGCTTCTACAATCTATGGATTAGTTTTTGTAGCAGCCAGAATCTCTTGCCAGAATTTAGGGTTAATCTTAACCTCTACCACCAAGTTGTTTGCCATTGGCATGCGGGTGAATGCATCTACAAGTTGCTTCTTACCTTCCACGTAGGTGATTGTCATGTTGAAGCATTGTCGCCACTCTGCCTACCAAATTTGGCAACAAGATAGATCCTTCTGCATCTTGAGGTAGACTAGAGGTTTGTGGTCTGTCTCTACTACAAATACCTTCTTGCCCAGGTAGTGCTTCCAATGCTTGGTTGCTAGAACGATGACCAGCTCTTCTCGTTCTGTGGTGTTGTAGTTGCGCTCTGCCGGTAACAACTTTCGAGAGAAATATGCAATTGGATGCCATCCGTCATGCCACTCTTGTTGTAGGACTGCTCCTATTGCTATGCTTGATGCATCTATAGCCAACTTGATTGGACGTTTTGGGTCATACCACTTCAAGATTGGTGCATGTAGCAAGGTAGCCTTCAATTCTTGAAAGGCCAACTCTTGTGCAGTTCCCTATGTACACTTCTTCCCCTTGCCAAGTAGTGCCGTTAAAGGCTGTGCAACCTTGGAGAATTCCTTGACAAATCTATGATAAAATCCCGTCAACCCCAAGAAGCTCTTAAGTTGAGTCTGATCTTCTGGGGCACTCCATTTTTGAATGACCTCTATTTTATCTATCAATACTTGAATGCCCTTTGCACTTACTCTATGCCCCAAGTAGTCTACTTTAGACTTGCCAAACTCACACTTTGAGATTTTGGCATACAATTGATTCTATCTTAGAATCTAGAGGACCTTTTGTAGATGTTGTTTGTGTTTTGTCATTGTGCTACTATATACTAAGATATCATCCAAGAGGGGATAACAGACTTATCCAAGTATGGATGAAATATGTCATTCATTAGACTCATGAAAGTGGCAGGTGCATTGGTGAGGCCAAAAGGCATCACAAGATACTCAAAGTGACCATACTTGGCTCGAAAGGCAGTTTTGTATACATCCTCCTCTGCAATTTGGATTTGATTGTAACCGCTCTGCAAGTCCAGTTTGGTGAAGTATCTCGCTCCATGGAGTTGATCAAACAGATCATCCATGTGAGATAAGGAGTATTTGTTCTTCACTATTTGCTGATTGAAACCCCGATAGTCAATGCACATGCGCATTGTACCATCCTTCTTCTTCACAAATAAGACAAGGGCCCCATATGATGATACGCTAGGTTGGATGAACCCTTTCTGCAACATCTCCTCAATTTGAGTCTAACATTCCTCCAACTCATGAGGTGATAGGCGATATGGGGCCTTACAAGGAGGTATCTTCCCCGGGAGTGTCTCAATTTTATGATCTACTTGCCTTTTTGGTGGTAATCCTAAGGGTAGATCATCGGGAAAGACATCTTGAAACTCATCCACCACATCCTTCAATTTCTCATGAATTTTTCCATCAAGTTGTGCACTCTAGACTTCTCTTATTAGACCCATAAAACATCTATCAATCTTACAGACATTTGCCATCCCTATGACATATAGAGGCAGTTTTTGCCTGTGTGATTTATCTTTAACCCCAATGATTGACCATTGGTGGGTTCTCACTATTTTCTTCCTCCAATCCACTATAGGGTTGTACTGTTCTATCCATGGTATGCCTAAAATTGCATCATAACGAGCTAACTGTATCACTCGCCACTCAATTGCTTCTTGATATTTTCCTATAGAGAGGGTTACTTGTCTAGGTAATGATTCAATCCCCTCTGTTTGTACATTTGGTAACTCTACTTCTTCACTCCCATCTCTCTTTAGATCCATTCCCAATCTTATTGCAACAGAGCGAGACAAGAAATTCTCTATTGCTCCCAAATCTATTAATACTCTCACTTGATTACCTTCTAGGATTCCATTCACGACAATCAATTGTGAGGTTGCCTTTTGGGATCTTTGCACATTCTTCTTCCTTCCCTTGCTTCTATGCTTCCTTATTGAGCCAATAAGGCCACAATGTACATTTATTGGTGATCTTCATTTTATGAAGTGATTTCCACCTCCTCTTCTTCAATGTGCCTCTCCATGTTGTTCAAAGATTGCCTGTACAAAGGCCGAGGGCCTCTAGGGAAACAAGTGTGACAGTTGGTAGATATGTGCCCAATATGGCCACAATTGTAACAACTGCATTGTTCCACTCGAGTTCCTTCTCCTCGTGGGACTCCATCTCTTTATTCTTCTACCCGTCCCCGCTCCCTTTGAAGTGGTCGTGCTCCTTGATCCCGAAATCAAAGGTTACCCAACTCCATCGGTATTGGTCTACCCATGTGTGGCATTTCTGCCCAATAATGTTGAGGTGGAACTACTCCTTCACCTCCACCTAATGCTCTTGCTATTATCTACGCACAAGCAATGGCTTCAAATATCGTGCGAGGATTTTGCACTATGACTTCTTGGCGAATCTGCTCTTTCAACCCTTGTTTGAAATTGTTGAGAGCCTCTGCTAGACTCATGTCGGTAATTGCGGCTTGTAGATCCAGAAATGCCTCCACATACTCTTGTACACTATTCTTCTATCTCAATCCCCATAGTCGGGTTCGAGCCATCTGCACAGAATCCACCGATTGGAAATTCTTCAGCAGTCCTTCTTGCATTGCTGTCCATGTGACCTCCCTTCTCTCTGCCAGCATAGATCATTCCCAAGCATCATACCATGTGAGGGCTTTATTGGTCAAGTACCCACATGCAAACACGCATGCAGCATGCTCGGTGATCTCTGTTGAGAATAATTGGAAATATTGATTCATTCTCGAGATCCAATTTTCCACTACTCCCATCATACACTGCCCCTTGTAAGGCTCGATGTTGCAGGTCTTCTTCATCCAGAGTAGCAATGTGGCTTCATCTTTGATAGGGTTCATAGGCACGGGTGCCTCTCCAAGTACTTCAGTCGCAAGCACTAGGTTTTGAGACGGCTCTTCTTCTTGCATGGCTTGATCGTTCTTGAGGATCTGCACTTGACTTTGTAATGTCTTCATGGTCATCTTAATCTCTCAAAATTCATTCAACATCCCTTGCATTCCTTGCACCAACTCTTGCAATTGCGGATCCATGGTTCCTGCACCACTCAATTGCTAATGTCTACATCAATATAGAGTCAATAAAATCACTTTGGAAGGCGCACAAACTATCGGAACTACCATTGGGACCTTAGAAGCTATCACTTGTTGATAATACTCCTCACCAAAATTCCTAACCACAAAATCTCTAAACATCACTTTCGGCCTCACTACATAACGGATTTCTACTTGAGTGTTGAAAGGGAAAGGATTTGGGACATTCATATCCATATTATCATAATAGAATGTAGATTATCAAATCCCACTCTTTGTCATATATCACCACAAGTAGAATCACCGGGTTTGGTGAGTTCATCACTCTATCCATGAATTCTGCACCAAAGTGATAAACTAAAGATACCCTCATCTGCTCATGCTAGATGTACATAACCTTGATGTGGAATGGGTTTGAGAATGGAAAGCTAGGTGCGGGAAATTGTCCTCTCAGCGCATCTATCTCATTTGCTCTCTAAAGTCCTTCCTAAATCTAGTGATTACTCTATGTTCTCCACCTCAAATTACTCAATTTCAGTAGTTCGTGCTATTCCAAGAGGGGTGATCCATTCTCTTGGACTAAAACACTCGCTCTGATACCATTATAATACTCCGAGGACAAGAGAAGAGAGAAAACACAGATTGCACACTCAAACATTCGATGCCCCAAAGGAGCACCTTCTCTTTATTATATAGACAAAGAGGATCTCCTCCAAGGAAGCTCCACCATAGGATTAGGGACACAAATAGGTGACATGTCAGCAAGCTCCACCCTTGGATTACTTACTTGGATGGGTGACATGTTTGGTCTAGGTCCTATTTGGTTGGTCAAACAAGCTTTGATTAGAGGGAATCTTCCTGTAGGAATCTCATAATCACATGAGTAAGGTACCATTGGAAAGCTCTTGACGAGACAAAGTAGGGGGAGGGAAGGCCAACCTTTCCTCTATTGGGGGCACATGTACACATTTTTGAGGCCTAATTCATCTGTTTAGGCCTCCGAAATTGCCTTCAAAGATTTCAGGCATATTTTGATTCCTACTCTATTAGTAGAAGTCCCCTTTTGGTGACACTTCTTTCTGATTTGTTTAGTCCATCATGTGTAACATCCTTCGAGATGTTACCAAACCAATTCTCACCTTTAAATCATATGTCTAGCAATTGGTTCTAAGGTTCTCAAGTCTATTTTGGTTTCAGCCCTATAAGTAGAAGTACTCTTTTGGTGATACTTCTATCTTATCTATTTTGACCATCATGTATAACATCATTCTAGATGTTACTGAACCAAATTTCACATCTAGATCATATGGCTAGCTCTTGGTATCACACACCTCTTGTATTAAACCATAACTTTCTTATATTCAATGGAATTATATACTTTTGTGTGAGTGCTTTTTTTCCCTTAGTGTGCCTTCTTGGTATCATTGTCCTTTTCTGGAAGTTGTCTTTGCCTAAGAGGTTAAATAGTAAATAGTAAGGGACTCAAACTTGACACATTCTTTTGTATTCAACTTTTTTTGACATGTATCCTTGTTAGATCTACCTATTACTTAGTAAAGTGCTTTTAGTTATGTGTTTTTTGGGTTGTTATAGATCTCCTTTGGAGATATATTCCAATGTTTATTCAAAGACCCATCATTAAGTGCATGGATACTACATTAGAATAGATTAGACTAGAGCACCTTCCACTAGAGTCAAAGTTTGGAGATATTAGTTTGGAGCATATGAATACTATTCATCCTATTACCATTGATCCTCCTTGTAAAAGACCAAAACCGAGGAGAGAAATAGGAGAATGGAAGCTCACATTGGGACACTTGAATGAGGGAAAACTCCGAATGCCTAGCATGAGCTTTGGCCTTGGTATTTATAGGTAGCATACAAGACCCTTGAAGCTTCTCAAGAAGTTTCCTTGAGCCGCTTTCTTGGAGTGCAAGCCAAGTTAACTAGGAAGCTTCTCAAGAAGCTTCCTTCTAGAAGCCGCCTACTTGGCGTGCAAGCTAAGCTAGTTAGAAGCTTTTAGAAGCTTCCTTCTAGAAGCTACCTGCTTAGGGTGCAAGTTAACTAGTTGGGAAGCTTCCTAAGAAGCTTCTTAGATGCTTCTAGAATATTCTAGGCTATTTTGTCTTATTCTCTACTTCGTAAGCCCGACTAACTTCGTCACTAAACTCCATATTGTTACATATTCCCCCGCCGCTAGTTGGTGACGTCCTCGTCGCCAGTGAAGCTTCAAATTCCTTGATGGCCATCTGTGCATTCTGGAGGTGAGAAAGAGGTTCCCATGTAGCATCATGAAGGGGATACCCTTTCCAAAGGACCTTGTACTCCGTATGTTGGTGACGGCCTCGTTGAATATGGCAACGCACAAGGATACGATCAACTTCGTACTCCTCATAATCATTGATAGGGACAGGAAGAGGGGGAGGTTGGACTCGAGAGGAAAAGGAAGAAGGGTTAGGAACAAAGGGTTTCAACTTGGAAATATGAAAGACAGGATGGATACGCATGTGACAAGGTAAGGCAAGACGATAAGCAACAGGAGAGATAATGTGGGTGATATCAAAGGGTCCTATCCAATTAGGAGCAAGTTTACAAACTTGGGTATCAAGTGGGAGAGGGAGGTTACTAGAGGATAACATGACTTTATCACCAACTTCAAAGGTGAGATCACGACGATGATGGTCTGCATATTGTTTTTGGCAATTCTGAGCAACAAGGAGGTGAGATTTGGCTTGTTGGAGAGATTGGGATATAGTGGTCAAGAATGTAGAAGTATGAGGAACCTGAGAGGGAGGGGGAGCAAGAAGAGAATCTGGAACAAGCGGATCTTGGCCAAAATTGAGAAAGAAGGGAGAAAATCCAGTGCTTGCCTGTTTGGAATTGTTGTAGGCAAATTCTGCAGCTGCAAGACATTCATCCCAGTTGGTATGGTGGACATTGACAAAGGCCCGCAACATATCCTCCAATGTACGATTGGCGCGTTCGGTTTGTCCATCAGTTTGAGGATGATAGGCCATGGACAAAGCAAGCTTGGTGCCAAGTATCTGGAAGAGTGCTTGCCAAAACTTCCCGGTAAATCGAGGATCACGGTCGGAGATGAGTACACGTGGCATCCCATGATGCTTGAAGACATTGTCGAAGTAGATTTGTGCTAAGGTTGGAGCATCCACGGTATCACAGGTTGGTGCCAAGTGGATTTGTTTACTAAGCTTATCCACAAACACCACAATTGCGGTGTGTCCTTGTTTTGTTTTTGGCAAGAATGTGATGAGATCCAAGCTCACATGCTCCCAACGAACGGATGGAATGGCGAGTGGTTGAAGGAGTCCACTCGGCTTCTGGTTGCTGGCCTTGTTCTGTTGGCAACTCTCACATGATCGGACAAAGTCTCGAACATCTCGTGTCATGTTGGGCCACCACCATTGGCATTGGAGGGTGCCCAAGGTCTTGTCCACTCCCATGTGACCAGCTATTGGTAAATCATGGGCTTCTTGAAGGCGCACAAGTCGAAGATCACCTTTGGTTGGAACATAGATCTGGTCTGCATGGAATAAAAGGCCTTCCTTGAAGGAGAAGGTGTTGTACTCCTTGTCGAGTGCTGTTAGACGACCGTGTACCATTTGGAAGAAGGGATCTTGCTGTAGGGCTAACCGAAACTCGTTATGAATCTTGGGATCAATTGACACCGTCATAATTGCTGCCGCGATGAGAGGAAGAGACTTCAAATCAGGTCGTCGTGATAGAGCATCAGGGATGACATGGAACCGACCTGGTTTGTACTCAAGTTTGATGTCGAACAATTGGAGTTGCTCTTCCCATCGATGATGTCGACTCTTCATGTGCTCTAGGTGTAAGGTCTGCAACAATGGCTTGTGATTTGTTCGCATGATCACTTGTTTCCCCAAGAGATAATGCCTCCATACCTTGGTGGCATATACCATTGCAAGTTGTTCCTGATCTCAAGCAGAGTAATTTCTTTCAGCTGTATTTAGTCGGCGAGACACAAAGGCAATAGGATGTAGTCCATCTGGAAATTCTTGTTGCAACACAGCTCCAATTGCAAAGTTAGAAGCATCAAAATCAACCACACAAGGTAGTTGAGGATCATATGGTTGAAGAATGGGTCTTGAAGACACCATATGCTTTAACTTCTAGAATGCTTCTTCATGCTTGGTGGTCCATTGGAAGCTCGAGTTCTTTCCCAAGAGGTCAGTCAATGGTGCAGCCACGTGAGCATAATAGTGGATGAACCGTCGGTAAAAACTGGCCAATCCGTTGAACGCTCGTACTTCGGTAGCATCCTTCGGGGTAGGCCAATCAGTAATGGCCTTGATCTTCTCTTCTTCCATCTTGATCCCCTCTGATGAGATCTTATGACCCAAGAAGGTAACCTCCTTCTGCCAAAAAGCACACTTTGACTTCTTGCAATAAAATTTCCACTGTCGTAGTCGTCTTAGGACTTCTCGCACATGATTCATGTGTTCTGCCTCTGTCCTACTATAGATTAAGATATCATCTAAGAACACTACCACAGATTGATCCAATAGCCCCTCCAACACCCGATGCATCTGATCCATGAAGACTGCTGGAGCATTAGTGAGTCCGAAAGGTAGAACTCTCCACTCAAAATGTCCATACCTTGTACGAAAGGCAGTCTTTTTCACTTCCTCTCCTTCAATAGGAATTTGCCAATAGCCGCTACGAAGATCTAGCTTGGAAAAGTATCGTGCTCCACTTAATTGATCAAGCAAGTCATCGATCCGAGGCAAGGGATATGCATTCTTCACGGTTTGCTTATTGAGCCCACGGTAATCAATACAGAAACGAAGTCCTCCATCCTTCTTTGGAACAAATAGTACCCGTACTCCCCAAGGAGAGGTACTATGTCGTATGAAATCCTTCTCCAACAACTCTGTAAGTGTTGTTCGCAACTCCTCCAACTCCTTTGGTGAGAGCCGATAGATTGGTCTACTCACTGGAGTACTCCCTGGCAATAACTCGATCTTGAAGGGCATACCTCGATCAGAGGGTAATCCCTTTGGCAGATCATCCGGAAACACATCTGCAAACTCTTGAACTATCCGATCAACCGTTGCTTGATGCGGCACTTGGCCCTCCTCAAATTGTTCTAGTGCAATCGGCTTGATCCACATCGCGAATACAGACTTATCTTCCTCCAAAGCTTGCTCTATGGCTGCTTCATTAACAAACTTCCCTTCTAGGGACTCATCTCTCTTCCGAGCTTGCTCCATGGTTGCCTTCCTGGCAAACTTCCCATCTTGGGACTCATCTCCCTTCCAGATTTGCTCTATAGCTACCTTCTCGACAAACTTCCCATCTTGGGACTGACTATTCTTAGGTGTCTTACTCAAAGGTGCTAGACAACCTAATCGGAAATTCCTACCTTGGTGTTGTACTTGAATTTGGTGTCGGGTCCAATCAAATTGAACCTTATGACATTCAAGCCAAGGTAGACCCAGAATGATATCATAGTGTAGAGGTGCCACTACAAACCTCATACACTCCAAATACTCCTTCCCAATCTTGAAGGTAACAGGATGCAAGGTGCAGAATGCAGAACCCTTTCTACCATCCGCCATCATCAAACTACTTCCAATCACTGGCTTGATAGGAATACCCAATTCCTTTGCTACTTGCATAGACATGCAATTCTCTGAACTTCCAGAATCAACCAAAATTCTACAACCCCGATTAGATATCATACCTTGCAAGTGAAGCAAACTTGGATAGGTCGAGCCTTCAATCCCATTGGAACTAATCAAGCTCCCAGTAGGCGGCTCGAAATCTCCTATTGGGATTCCTCGTTTCCCTGATCATTCCGCTCCACAACCTCCACTTGGGCAACTTGTCGAGGTCGTCCATTCTTGAGTGGACATTCAGCAATGCGATGCCCCAACTGGCGACAATAAAAACAACCTCCATTTTGTCATAATCTTTCTCTATCTGCTGTGCCAAGTGGTCTTCGTTGGATAGCATCAATCTCCATTGGTACCGGTTCTTCCACTTGTGGTACTGGTGGGTTTTGTGTAGGTCGAGGTCGAGACCAAGTTGTCGCAATTAAGGAATCAAAACGCTCAGCCAATTGCATGGCTTGTTCTACATTTTGTGGCTCTCGCATGGTCACCTCCAATCTGGTTCGTGACTTCAATCCTCGCACAAATCGATCCAGAACTTCACCTTCTTGGATATCTGGAATTTGCATGATGATATTCTGAAATTGTGTGATGTAGCTTCTCACTGAGCCAATCTGCCTCAACTCCGCCAATTTATCTCGTGCAGCTCGGGTGGCATTTATAGTCTGAAATCGACCAAGTATTGCATCCTTGAATTCTACCCATGTAAAAATTGGTGTAACAATTTGTCATTCAGCTCTTTTTACTCGGAATCACCACCAAAGTTTTGCCACTCCATCCAATTGGCTAGAAGCCAAGAGAATTTGTTTCCGCTCGTCTTGAAGATTGGTGGCTTCAAAGTAACGTTCACAGTCAAACAAAAAATTCTCCACTATGCCTGGAAGATTCTTGCCTTCAAACACCTTGGGTTTCGGAAATCGAATGCGATCTTCTCCATCTCGAACTGGCGCTCTGTCTATCTGTTCTCGTTGTTGCTGGTCTTGTTCATCCAACAATCAAGTAAGATGCTCGATTTGTTGTTGCATTGCAAGGATAACATCCGGTATTGCCGCCATCGCTACTACTCTATTCCACTACCTGCAATTTATCTAGTTGATTAACACGTAGATACAACACGTCCACCGTTCTCCATAAGTTACAACTGGAAGTATCAAGGGTTCCTCTGACACGGTGATCATATGTAGAAAATCCTGCCCAAAGCGTGAGGTGATGAATTGTGTGAAACGATGCTTTGGTAATATCTGGACATGAAAGTCCCAATGGTTTGGCGGAAGTGGATTTGGTGGTCCATAAATTCCATCCATCCCATTCCTGCTCTGATACCAATGTAAAAGACCAAAACCAAGGAGAGAAATAGGAGAATGGAAGCTCACATTGGGACACTTGAATGAGGGAAAACTCCGAATGCCTAGCATGAGCTTCGGCCTTGGTATTTATAGGTAGCATACAAGACCCTTGAAGCTTCTCAAGAAGTTTCCTTGAGCCGCTTTCTTGGAGTGCAAGCCAAGTTAACTATGAAGCTTCTCAAGAAGCTTCCTTCTAGAAGCCGCCTACTTGGCGTGCAAGCTAAGCTAGTTAGAAGCTTCTAGAAGCTTCCTTCTAGAAGCTACCTGCTTAGGGTGCAAGTTAACTAGTTGGGAAGCTTCCTAAGAAGCTTCTTAGATGCTTCTAGAATATTCTAGGCTATTTTGTCTTATTCTCTACTTCGTAAGCCCGACTAACTTCGTCACTAAACTCCATATTGTTACACTCCTCCTATTGTAAAGGATATCATTGAGCATCCTCATAAAATTATTGAGCCTCCACTTATTGTAGAGAATATGATTGTGTCTTGAGTAGTTCCTCGTTTGTGCATTATATACACATCATACTTTGTTTGTTTGTAGTAGGAATCTTCCTTTTTGTAGTTCATGATAATGCCTTATGTAAAATGCATGATAATTCCTTATATTTAATGACAATGGCTTGTGTTGTGTAATGTTGCAAGGATAGCAAGGAAACACAAATGTACAAACACAAGTTTCACACTCAAACTACGATGCCCCAAAGGAGCACCTTCTCTTTATTATATAGACAAAGAGAATCTACTCCAAGGAAGCTCCGCCATAGGATAAGGCACATAGATAGGTGACATGTCAGCAAGTTCCACCCTTGGATTACTTACTTGGATGGATAACATGTTGGTCTTGGTCCTATTTGGTTGGTCAAACAAGCTTTGACCAAAGAGAATCTTTTTGAGAATCTCATTATAGGAATCTCAGAATCACGTGTGTGAGGTATTGTTGGAAAGCCTCTTGATGAGACAAACCAAGGAGGAAGGAAGAGCCAACCTTTCCTTTGTCAAGGAATATGTACACTTTTTTTAGCCTAATTCATCTATTTAGGCTTCCAAAATTGCCTTCAAAGATTTTAGGCATATTTTGGTTCCTACTCTATTAGTAGAAGTCCCCTTTTGGTGATACCTCTTTTTGATCTATTTAATCCATCATGTGTAACATCCTTCATAGATGTTACCAAATTGATTCTCACATTTAAATCATATGTCTAGCTATTGGTTCTAAGGTTTTCAAGTCTATTCTGGTTTCTACACTATTAGTAGAAATACTCTTTTAGTGATACTTCTATCTGATCTATTTTAACCATCATGTATAATATCATTATAGATGTTACCAAACCAAATTTCACATCTAGATCATATGGCTAGCTCTTGGTATTACAAACCTCTCTCCTTTTAAGACACAACGCCCTCGTTGTGCAGCTGTTCTCAAACACTTGCACCAATACCAGTACATGTGTCAAATTGGCAGTGGGCTCCAAGGTTATCTCATAGAGGGATTAACCTTTCCACTATATTAGATAGTCCACCCGTGGATGGTGAGTACCAAGGATGCATTTTTGGAGGATACGCTCCACTTCATATTCCTCCTTGCCATCAATGAGTGTCGGACAAGGTTGAATGTTTTGTGTGGAATGACAATGGCCCAATCAAGGAGCATATCTGCATAGTAGGGAAACATAGAACATTGGATGGATCTTCATGTGTGGTGGTAGCTCAAGGTGATAGGCCATAGTTGACTCGACAAAGAATAGAAAAAGGCCCAACAAAATAAGGTCCAAGCTTACAAGTGCCAACTAATGTGAAGTTGGGTATAGAAAGCCACACTTGATCTCCAACACTAAACTCCATGTGTCTATAATGTGCATCAACATATTGCTTTTGTCAATTTTGTGCAACTTACAATCTGTGCTTGGCGCTCTCCATACCTTGTTGGATTCTAGAGACAAATGTGTTGACTATGTTGACCTTGGTAGCCACCGGATGGATCTTCATCAAGCTAGAAGGTATGAAGGGATGCCAACCATACATGAGGAAGAACGGAATGACACAAGTGGATGCATTCACCAAATTATTGTAAGCAAATTCCACCAATGGGAGTAGGGTGTCCCACCTCTCTTGCTCTTCTAAAGTAAAATCGTGCAAGATGTCTTCAATAGTGCAATTAGCATGCTCTGTTTGTCCATTTTTTTGTGGGTGGTAAGTTGTGGACACGGCCAACTTGGTTTTAAAGAAACCAAAGAGTGATTTCCAAAACAAACTAGTGAATTGAATGTCTCTATTGGTGATGAGTACTCAAGACAAGCTATGGTGAGAGAAGACTGCATCTAAGTATAATTGAGCTAGTTGTGGAGAGGTCACATCCTTGGTGGTAGGGTGTACATGAATCATTTTGTTGAGCCGGTACACAAAGACCATGATGGATTCAAACCATGAGGTGGTCTTGGGTAGTTCCCAAATGAGATCCATACTCATCTGTTCCCAATGTTGTGTAGGAGTGGGGAGAGGTTGAAGGAGCCCTACAAGAGCATGATTAGAAGCTTTGTTCTGTTGACAAAATAGGTAGTTGCATGCATAATCCATCACATCATTGCTCATCTTGGGCCAATAGTAATGGCACTAGACTGCATCCAAGGTCTTGTCCACTCCAACATGACCTGGAATAGCCAAATCATGACATTCTGCTAGAATGGTGGTGCGTAATTTTGGGACATTTGGGATCCATAATTTGCCATCACAAAAGGTGAGTCCTTGGTGCTGGTGATGCTTTTGGATGATTGCGCTCCTACAATCTATGGATCAATTTTTGTAGTAGCCAAAATCTTTGGCAAGAATTTAGGGTTAATCTTAACCTCTACCACCAAATTGTTTGCCATCAGCATGCAAGTGAATGCATCTGCAAGTTGCTTCTTACCTTCCACATAGGTGATTGTCATGTTGAAGCGTTGTTGCCACTCTACCTACCAAATTTGGCATTGAGATAGATCTTTCTACATCTTGAGGTAGACCAAAGGTTTGTGGTCTATCTCTATTACAAATACCTTCTTGCCCAAATAATGCTTCCAATGCTTGGTTGCAAGGACAATGGCAAGCTCTTCTCGTTCTATGGTATGATAGTTGTGCTTTGTCGATAAAAACTTTCAATTGGATGCCATCCATCATGCCATTCTTGTTGTAGGACTGTTCCTATTGCTACGCTTGATGCATCTATAGCCAACTTGATTGGACATTTTGGGTCATACCACTTCAAGATTGGTGCATGTAGCAAGGCAACTTTCACTTCTTGAAAGGCCCACTCTTGTGCAATTCTCCATGTCCACTTGCCAAGTAGTGTCATTAAAGGCTATGCAACCTTAGAGAAGTCCTTGACAAATTGACAATAGAATCCTGTAAACCCGAAGAAGCTCTTGAGTTGAGTCTGATCTTCTAGGGCACTCTATTTTTGAATGACCTCTATTTTATTTATCAATGCTTGAATACCTTCTGCACTTACTCTATGCTCCAAGTAGTCTACTTCAAATTTGCCAAACTCACACTTTGGTATACAATTGATTATGTCTTAGAATTTGGAAGGCTTCTCGTGGATGCTATTTGTGTTCCGCCATCATGTTATTGTATATTAAGATGTTGTCCAAGAAGATGATAATAGATTTATTCAAATATGGATGAAATTTGTCATTCATTAGACTTATGAAAGTGGCAGGTGCATTGGTGAGGCCAAAAGGCATCACGAGATACTTGAAGTGGCCATATAGTATACTCTCGCTTAAGTCCACACTCATTTAAGTCCGCATCTTGCTTAAGTCCACAATTCTAGAGATGAATTTTCCTCGATAAATATCTTGCAAAATTTATTTTGCAATCTGTTTATCAACATATTGTCAAATTATGCATTTATATTTTTCCTGAATTTGACATGTTTTATCTAGTTACCATGACCTCACTAGCTATGGAGAAAACAACCCTGCAATTAACCAGCACCCTGACCAAGCATTGCTACATCATTTCTAAACTAATATACAATATAATTCTATCACATATAAAGAGAGACTAGGACCCTCAATAGCTAGTATACCACAGACAAACCGGAGGAAGCACCCTTTTGCAACAGTGACATGTGAGTTATTGACATGTGAGCTATTGACATGTTTTACGCCAAATATATCCACAAGTCATATAAGATGTTTGGATTATATCTAATGGTTGCATACCAAGCCTTGACCTACTCTGATATTGAACATGCCTTGGTAAACTATGAGCCCCTTTTTTGCCAAAAGGCGGAGAAATTCTACTCTAGGCACCATGGCAAGTTTATGGGGACGTTTCACATCGGTAAATTTACAAATTGATTTTTCCATATGTGGACGTTTTGCATCGGTAAATTTACAAATTGATTTTTCCATATATATATATATATATATATATATATATATATATATATATATGAGGGCCTTTGATATTCTTTAAGTCCGCATCTCAATTAAGTCCGCATTAAACTTTCCGAATCATAATGTGGACTTAAGCGAGTGTATACTATACTTGGTTTGAAAGGTAGTTTTGTACACATCCTCCTCTACAATTTGGATATGATTGTAACCGCTCTGCAAGTCCAATTTGGTGAAGTGTCTTGCTCTATTGAGTTGATCAAACAGGTCATCCATACAAGGCAAGGGGTATTTTTTCTTCATTGTTTGTTGATTGAGACCCTGATAGTCAATGCACATGCACATTGTATCGTCCTTCTTCTTCACAAACAAGACAAGAGCCCCATATGGTGATTCGTTGGGTTAGATGAACCCTTTCTATAGCATATCCTCAATTTGAGTCTTACATTCCTCCAACTCATGAGGTGATAGGCAATATGGGGTCTTCCAAGGAGGTGTCTTCTCCGAGAGTGTCTCAATTTTATGATCTACTCTCCTTTTTGGTGGTAATCCTAAGGGTAGATCATTGGGAAAGACATCTTGAAACTCATTTACCACATCCTTCAATTTCTTAAGAATTTGTCCATCAAGTTTTGTACTCTAGATTTCTCTTATTAGACCCATGAAACATCTATTAGTCCATAGATAGTTGTTGTCCCTATGACATAGATAGACAATTCTTGCTTGTGTGACTTTTCTTTAACCCCAATGATTGACCATTGGTGGGTTCTCACTACTTTCTTCCTCCAATCTATCATAGGGTTGTAATGCTCCATCCATGGCATGCTTACGATTGCATCATAATGAGCTAATTGTATCACTTGCCTTTCAATTGCTTCATGATATCCTCCTATAGAGAGTGTTAAATATCTAGGTAATGATTCAATCCTCTCTATTTGCCCATTAGGTAACTCTACTTCTTTGCTCCCATCTCTCTCTAGATCCATTCCCAATCTTATTGCAACAAAGTGAGACAAGAAATTCTCTATTGCTCCCGGATCTATTAATACTCTCACTTGATTGCCTTCTAGGACTCCATTCATAACAATCAATTTTAAGGTTTCCTTTTGGGACCTTTGCGTACTCGTCTTCTTCCTTCCCTTGCTTTTTTGCTTCCTTATTAAGTGAGTAACACCATGAGGTACATTTGTTGGTGATCTTCATTTTCTGAAGTGATTTCCACCTCCTCCTCTTTAGTGTGTCTCTCCATGTTGTTCAAGGATCACTTGTATGAAGGCCGAGGGCCTCTAGGGAGATGAGCAGAACAGTTGGTAGAGATGTGCCTAATATGACCACAATTGTAACAATGGCGTCCTTCTCCTTGTGGGACTCCATCTCTTTGTTCTTCTACTCGTCCTTGCTCTCCTTGAAGCGGTTGTGCTCCTTGGTCTCAAAAGCAAAGGTTACCCATTTCCATTGATATTGGTCCACCCAAGTATGGCATTTCTGCCCGATAATGTTGAGGTGGAACTACTCCTTCACTTCCATCCAATGCTCCTACTATTCTTTGCGCACAAGCAATGGTTTCAAATACCATGCAAGGATTTTGTACCATGACTTCTTGGCAAATCCGCTCCTTTAACCCTTGTTTGAAATTGTCAAGAGCATCTACTAGACTCATGTTGGTTATTGCAACTTGTAGATCTAGAAATGCCTCCACATACTCTTATACGTTGTTCTTCTATTTCAATCCCCATAGTCAAATCCGGGCCATCTGCACGGAACCCACTGATTGGAAATTCTTCAATAATCCTTCTTGCATTGTTGTCCATGTGACCTCCCTTCTCTCTACCAACATAGATCGTTCTAAGCATTGTACCATGTGAGGGTTTTATTGGTCAAGTACCCACATGCAAACATGCTTGCATCATGCTCGGTGATCTCTGTTGAGAACAATAAAAAATATTGATTCATTCTTGAGATCCAATTCTCCACTACTTCCATCATATGTTACCCCTTGTAAGACTTGATGTTGCAAGTCTTCTTGATCTAGAGTAGCAATGTAGCTTCATCGTTGATCGGGTTTGTAAGCATAGGTGCATCTCCAAGTACTTCAATCATAGGTATTGTGTTTTGAGATGGCTCTTCTTCTTGCATTGCTTGATCATTCCTGAGGGTCTGCAGTTGACTTTGTAATGCCTCCATGGTCATCTCAATCTTTTGAAATTTGTTCAACATTCCATGCATTCCTTGTACTAGCTCTTGCAATTGCAGATCCATAGCTCCTCCAACACTCAATTGCTATTGTCTACTTCAATAGAGAGTTAATATGATCACTCTAGAGTGTGCACAAACTATTGAGACTACCATTGGTACCTCAAAGCTATCACTTGTTGATAATATTCCTCACCAAAATTTCTGACTACAAAATCTCTAAACATCACTCTTGGTCTCACTACATAAAGAATTTCTACTTGAGCATTGAAAGGAGAGGATTTGGGACATTCAAATCCATCACAACAAAATTTAGATTGTCAAATCCCACTCTTCATTGTAAACCACTATAGGCAAAATCATTGAGTTTGGTGAATTCATCATTATGTCCATGAACTCTACTCTGAAATGGTAAATGAGGTATACTCTCACTTGCTCTTGTTGAATATACATGACCTTGATGTGAAACAGATTTAGAAATGGAAAAAGGAGTGCATGAATTTTCCTCTAGGAGCTTCCATCCCATCCTCTTTCTAAAACACTCCTATCTTATCAATTTCTCTATAGGTACTCCAAAATTTCACTCCAAAAACACTCCAAAATTACACTCAAAAACACTCCAAAATTACTCAGTCTTAGTAGCACATGTTCTTCCAAGAGGGGTGATCCACTCTCTTAAATTGAAACACCTGCTTTGTGTAATACTCCAAGGACAAGAGAAGAGAGAGAAACACAAATTACACACTCAACATTCGGTGCCCCAAAGGAGCACCTTCTCTTTATTATATAAACAAAAAGGATCTCTTCCAAGGAAGCTCTACCATAGGATTAGGCACACAGATAGGTGACCTTCCAGCAAGCTCCAACCTTGGATTACTTACTTGGATGGGTGACATGTTGGTCTAGGTCCTATCTGGTTGATCAAACAAGCTTTGACCGGAGGGAATCTTTTAGGGAATCTTCTTGTAGGAGTCTCAGAATCACGTAAGGTACCATTGGAAAGCTCTCGACAAGACAAACCAAGGGGGAGGGAAGGCTAGCCTCTCCTTTGTTGGGGGGGGGGGTGGAATTATATATTTTTGAGGCCTAATTCATCCGTTTAGGCCTTTGAAATTGCCTTCAAAGATTTCAAGCATATTTTGGTTCATACTCTATTAGTAGAAGTCCACTTTTGGTGATACCTCTTTCTGATATATTTAGTCTATCATGTGTAACATCCTTCCAAATGTTACCAAATTAATTCTCACCTTTAAATCATTTGTCTAACTATTGGTTCTTAGGTTCTCAAGTCTATTTTGGTTTTTGCTGTATTAGTAGAAGTACTCTTTTGGTGATACTTCTATCTGATCTATTTTGACCATCATGTATAACATCATTCTAGATGTTACCAAACCAAATTTCACATCTAGATCATATGGCTAACTCTTGGTATTACACTTTGATACCATTGAAATGTTGCAAGGATAGCAAGGATACATAGACGCACAAACACAAGTTTCACACTCAAACTACGATGCCCCAAAGGAGCACCTTCTCTTTATTATATAGAAAAAGAGAATCTCCTCCAAGGAAGCTCCACCATAAGATTAGGCACATAGATAAGTGACATGTCAACAAGCTCTCCTCTTGGATTACTTACTTGGATGGGTGACATGTTGGTCTTGGTCCTATCTAGTTGGTCAAACAAGCTTTGACCAAAGGGAATCTTCTTGTAGAAATCTCATAATCACATGGGTGAGGTACTATTGGAAAGCTCTCGATAAGACAAACCATAGAGGAGGGAAAGGTCAACCTTTCCCCTGTTTGGGAGAGGAGGAGGGGGAGGGGTTTGCACATTTTCAAGGCCTAATTCATCTATTTAGGCCTCTAAAATTTCCTTCAAAGATTTCAGGCATATTTTGGTTTCTACTATATTAGTAAAAGTTGTCTTTTGGTGATACCTCTTTTTGATCTATTTAGTCCATCATGTGTAACATCCTTCCTAGATATTACCAAACCAATTCTCACCTTTAAATCTTATGTCTAGCTATTGGTTCTAAGGTTTTCAAGTCTATTTTGGTTTCTACACTAGTAGTAGAAGTACTCTTCTGGTGATACTTCTATCTAATCTATTTTTTCCATCATGTATAACATCATTCCAAATGTTACCAAACCAAATTTCATATCCAGATTATATAGTTAGTTCTTGGTATTACATGTTGTGTGTAATGCATGTGTGCTAATTCTTTGTGTTAGTGACCATACCTTGTGTGAAATGGCAAGAGAAACCATGGCAACAGCCAAATCCAATAAAACCTCTAAAAAACCTATGAAAAGGCCAAAACTCCCAACAAAACTTAGCAAAGTTGAGCTTAAAACCCCCAACAAACCTTAGCAAAGTTGAGCTTAAAATCCCCAATAAAACCTTAGTGGAGCCAAAGCAAGGCCCAACACCCAAAACAAAACAATAATAAAGCTAAATTGAGGCTCAAAACTTGGAGCAAAACCCTAGCAAAACTTGCACAAGACCATTGTCTATCAAGTGAAACCCAATCAAAGTGGAGCAAGGCCCGACACCCAAATTGAAACCCAAAGGAAACTTGCACACAACCTTCATATCCAAAGAAACCATAATAATGCCCCAACAAAGCCACAACAAGACCCAAGTGAGTCCTTTATCTCAAGTGATCTCATGGTTGAGGATCATATGAAACCCTATGGGGTCCTTAACAAAACCCCTAATCACTTTGCATCACTATTTTATCAAATTAAACACTCTCGCTTGAACTATAAAGAACGTAGTTGTGCATTAGAAATTTTATATCATTATTTTATATTAATGTTTGCTATGGCATGAGAGAGTGGATACCTTGCTTGGAGAGAATGTTCATATTCTTTGTAGACAACACATGTCAGAGCAGAATTATACTTGGTCCGAGATGATCAAGTGACAGTGGCAGATGTTGTGGTTATAGACCCTATGCATGATGCAGTTTTGGAGGGAGTGATTACTCATCCTCTTGGATGGGCGGTGAGCGGAGCAAGAACATGCAAGGTCTCTACGTATAGGGGTATGTAGCGAGGTAACCTCTTTGTTCCTCTGGACTTGAAGTTATATAGGATGACGGACACTGACTTCAACACATTTGTCAAGGAGTGCACGAGAGCTTATCATATTAGACACCAAGGGTATAACTCCCACTCTCATACTTTGTAGTAGACTTTAGATAGCGTGTGTCCATTGCTCTAAAGAGAGCATTGGCGGGTGCAATCCATAGGAGAGCAATCACTCTAGGTCATGATCTCTGGATGCTCTAGGAATTTGTAGACATTCCTATTTACATAGCTTGGGTATCTTAGGTGCAGTAGGGTAGATTTCTCATATCTTTACTATTGGGGCCTAGCCCCATTTTACCTCATTTGTCTCTCCCTTGTATTGCTTGGTAGATTTCTCATTTGTCTCTCCCTTGTATTGCTTGGTAGATTTCTCATATCTACACTATTGGGGCCTAGCCTCATTTTACCTCTTTTGTCACTCCCTTGTACTGCTTGACAGGGTCTTCTCATCTTTCATGTGTTCTATGTGATCACCTTTTTCTCATTTTAAGGCTTTTGTCTCTCCCTTGCCGTTCCTTCTATTGTCTCCCACCATGTATAAAGCGGATAGCAGGGGGAGCGATCGTGCGTTTAGCCCTTAGTCCTGTATAGAACGATACTCCCCATACCTAGTGGTGTACAAGATCTGAGCTTCGGGTCCATGATTGGAATCCGGACTCAATGGCAACAGTCTAACGCACGGTGCGGTAAGGTGTAGATCAGCCAAACATGCTGCCTATACCACATTTCTTTGTGAAGAAGTTTCGTAGTTTAGAATCCAATCACAAAGCGCCCATCTAATGATTGCACTGTACATCCACTTCATGCGGAATCTTCGAAAGCATCCGGCAGTGCAAAATCTTTCTGATGAAGCAAAGAAGATAATATAATGTACCAGTTCCATGTACATATCCGTTCTTAGCAATAAAGTCGAATGTACTAAGCCGAAACAATTGAATCCAGTCAACATGGTAGGATGAATATGGCCAGATTGTGCAAACACACATAAGCATGATAAATTTATTGATATAGGAGATAGAAGTGCCCCCAAACGCTACTGCATGTCTTTGGGTACACCAGAAAAGGTTAACTATCAAGATAGTTTGTTTGAGAGAGGTCTGCAGCTAGCAAATATGTACTACTTTTTGTTTTGAATACTCCTGTATATGTTCTCCTGCATTGAGCAGAATCATTTTAGTATATTCTGCTGAACTCCACCCCACCATGCGGATATATTGTAACTAAACTCTTGATATGAAACAAGTGAATACTTTTGACTATAAAGTTCTAGATAAATCTAAAAGAGCGTAAATATTCTTTTCACTGGATGCAAATTCCTATATAGAGTTGGAGCTACATTTGATATTAATAAGATACATATATGCTCTGTTTTCATCCCCAGTTGTTCGAGTTGGATGTGTAAAAGAATACCTATATAGGAGAGAGAAAGTTAAGCAGTTAAGAACTCGTAGCAAAATGGAAAGCCAACCATGGGTACGGTACCATACCCATACCCAGGCATGGATCCTTCGCATTAAAGGAGGCACGGGAAGCAAAGGCGGGCAGTTACGTCCCATCGACGTCTCTAGCACGCAGTAACCACGCGCGTGACCGTCCGGAAGATACCGTAATGACAAGTCGCTTTAAAGTTGACTGTGTGAGCACAATCGCGTTCGAGTTTGAGCGTAGATGAGAATCCAACGGCTATTTTCAGCATCTTGGAATGAATTTACACATTTCTTTGGAATTGTCGCACAGCAGTGTGCAGTAAGCGTGCATCGAGCGTCGAGATAACCATCGGACGAGCGTAGTAAATTGAGTTCCAGTGCGAAAGATGGTGAATCCAAAATGCGAAGTCACAGTTGTTGCTCCGCGACCTGGATGTCAGTTACTGCCGTGGTGACAGTACGGTATCTTCCTGTACCAGGAGCCAACAACAGGACCCGGGTGACGAGGTCGCGATGGGGAGGCGGTGGAGGAACCGGGCGGTGCTGCGCAGTCGTGAGCGTGGTTGATGTCGGAGGCATGGAGACAGGGCTACTCCAAGGCACCATGAATCGGGAAGGAGGGTGGGCAGGCAGGGCAGACGGAGAACGGGAAGGAAATGAAAGAGAAAAGGAAGGAGGAAACAAAAGAGCACAATCAGACGGAGAACGGGAAGGGAAATGAAAGAGAAAAGGAAGGAGGAAACAAAAGAGCACAACCAGACGGAGAGACAGGAACAAGGGGAAGGAAAAGCGAAAGAAGTGAGAGAAGAGGACGGAGAGGAGGCCTCGATCAGGCAAGAGGGAGGAAGGAAAGGAGCGGAGTGAGGACAGGGGCAGAAAGCGGAGGAGCGGACATTGATCAATTGCAGGAAAGGAAGAAAGGAAGGGGAGTGGGAGGAGATTCATGGAGTGGGAGGAAGATCGATGACGAGAGGGACATGCTGCAATCGGCAGGAAGTGAAGAGCAGCAGGGTGATGAAGAAGAGAAGGAAGTGAATTGATGGGGGTTTGGTTAGGAGGAAGGAGCGAGGTTGGATCATTCATCGGCCGATCAACGAGGACTCCGAGCGGAGGGAGGATAGGAGGAGGAGGAGGAGGAGATGACGGACGATGAAGGCGGAGTGAGGAGAGACCGGAGAAGGTGAGTTGAAAACGAGCAGTGGGAGACAGGTGTTGGAGAGGGTGAGATAGGGAGGTAGTACAGAGGAGGGAGGACAGGAGAGAGGAGGTTTCAAGTACAGGAAAAGGAGAGGAGGTGGCGGGGGAGAGCAGAGCAGGGGTGGAAGCGCCTCGTCATGGAGGCGCTTCAGAAGGTGGTGGAAGTCCTAGAAAAGCCCGGGGCTTTGCCACAGCGACTTTCGGAGAGCGAGGTCCAGGATGGACTTCGGCAGCTGGAGAGAATTCTTGTTGCTGCGGTGGATGGAGATTCCCCCGGCGTGCAGGCCTGGACCAAGCAGCAGCAGGAGTTTGTTCTCGCTGTCGTTGAAGCTATTGTATGCGCCTCTAGTCATTTGGTTGCAGGTTCGTCATTCTTACGATTTCTTCATTTGATAATTTGCATTCCGTCGGTTTTCAGAGTTCAAATTTTTTCAATTCTGTAATCGGACGACAGAGTGGGACACGCAGAGTCTTAAGTTGGAGGAAGATCTGATTGGTACCGGTGATCAATGTGATTATCTCGTATTACAGATGGCGGTGACAAAGAGGTGGTGGAGCAGATCTACGGACTTGCTGTACAATTATGCATTCAAGGTCTCGAGAGTTGCGCCTCAAAACGTGGCACAACTGTCGGAATTCTGGATGAAGAGGTCTGTCAATTGTTCTCACAAGAATTGTGTAGATCTAATGCTACCTGTGCAACGGAAAATTTCTTTACATTGAGAATTGTGAATTCCCATTGGCGGTACTCTGAAGAATCAACAGACCACATCGAGACTTGCAGTGGACATTTGTCCCGGTTTCCAATTTAATTTGCTTCTCTTATAATTTTTGAGCAAACAAGTAGAACTTGTATTATCCCCAATTCCCTGAACGACTTTGGCTTATGTATCTTACTTTGCGCGAAAACGATCGTGAGTCAGGTTTGCGAGGGTCATTTGAACCATCGGTCGTGGTTCCACATTATGATTAGCTCACGTGATGTTTTGGGGTTGGACGGAAGTAATTAAACGAAGATTTAGGTCAATAAGTGCAGACCAAGAAGGGACGGTCTCTGTACACTGTCTTGAAGCACGTCTTTTTCCTTTTGAGTTTCACTCGGCTGAGGCAGCACTGAGCGTGGGTGTACTTGGACATGGGATAGTGGTAGTTGTCCAGTGGAAGACAAGGTGCCTCGTTATTTATTAGACGTAAATTATGAAGGAGTTCTTCTCAGTTTGTATCATAAACAACTCTCAACTAGCCACTTAAGAGGGTTTTGGAAGAGAATGCTGGGCGCCACGGATGTATACCTCCAGAGAAGGGTCCCATCATTCTTATTCTTTACGGACCAGCAGTGATAGCCATGTTCATCATGGTACTCTCTTCCTCAATTCTATTGCTAGGGTTCGTCGGAGAAGCCGGAGACTGGAACGAAAGTCTCAACAGCTCTTAGAACAAAAAGGCCTGGGTCTATCACGATCATAGTCCTCAAGCAAGCGATGAATTTGGGCATAAGACGGCCCATTAAGTTCGGAACAGCACCTAGCTACTTGTCAATAAGACGGTCAAGCAAAAGAATAATTGGCAGCGCTTACGGGAGTCCGAGCTAGTTCATCACAAACGTTCGCAACGGGTTGGGAAGTAGCAAGAAGCCCAGTTCGTGTAAAGATATAAAATGCCCACAGTAGTGTGTACGAGAATAATTTGAGCTTGCTTTTGTAGCGCCTGCACTGTCGTCTTATCTGCTCACATGCATATATTCCTCAACATGCAGATGCAGCAGAAGCTGTTGTTACTCTTGGAGACAGCAATTGTCGATGGAAAGGCCAGGGACCGGGGGACTTCTACACTCATGCCTTTGGGAGTTCTGGTTTCCGGGGTGCCCTCCTTTGACTTACCTACGAAGGTGGAAGGCGACGTCTCTCATTGGGCAAATTGGGCTCTGGAGGGTAAGTATTCAAAAGTGCAGAGTTCTCCCTATTTGTAAGTGATATTTGGCTACTCTTTTTGTAATAGCAACTTTGTCCATTCTTTCAATAAACATATCACGTTCCCGTTTATCACCTTCCTTCCCCAACTAATTCCCTCCCTATTATTTTTCCCTCGCTCTTTGCCTGCTTCATGGTTCGACCTTCAGTGTCTCCAGTGTTCCTACCGACTCCAGCCTACAGTTTAATTTTCATCGTTCATGCACTGCTTACCGGTGGTCAATTACATAATGTTTTATATTTCTCCAATTCGTTTGAATAGCTGTTATCGATTTGAAGTTGTTTACTAGTCCTTTCGATATATGTTGTTCTCAATTTGTTGTAATTATGCCTTTGCTTCAGGTTACATTCGATGCATTCTACTTTATGGATTTATCACTATTCTAGCATTGTGCATAAAGTACACCTTGGTTACCGATCATATGCATTTAAAGAGTTCTGGATCACCTGTTCCTAGAACGGCTTCTGCTCTCATCTACCTATATCACCTTCCCGTTCCTTGAACGGCTTCTATCCTCATTTCTCAATATCACATTGATACATCACTTCATTTTCTAAAGTTGATAGTTTCTGTATACTCCACCACAATTTACAGCTACATCCATGTTAGCTAGACCTATCACAAATTCTAATTTTCCAACTTACAGTTATGTATATCATCAAATACTCAATGTTATTGGAGTGTTGGTCTAGACATGTTCTAGATACGTACAGATTGTCATTCTAAACTTGTTGATCATCAGCTTCAATTCCAATATAGTGATGGACATGTGAGCAAGCTTAACAGTATCCACTCACTGTCTAACGGAGGTATACAAGTAGTAACCATTTACTTGTAGCATGCTAAATGTATATACATTTAGCATGCTACAAGTAAATGGTATAAGTAACAAGTAACAAGTATACAAGTATACATTCATGTATACTTAGGATCTTATCAAGTATAATTCACGGCTGTTAGTTTCATCCGATATTGTCCATGTCATAGATTAGGACCTTCTGGGCCACATCCATGATAGGAGCCGGTTATAGTTTGATGGGGTTAGAGGTACGGAGCGCAGCTTGATGGTGATATTGAGCGATACATCTTCTATGTTTTTGTCTATTGTGGAGTGACTGATCTTTTATATTCTCACCGGTCCTTTTGACAGAAGCAGGTGCTTGCAGCTCACAAGGAACAGGATCATCAGAAGACATCTTGAGTCTGCTGGCCAGCGAGGAGCTTGTGGTGCACAAACTTACTGGCAGGGGTTCCGATGCAGCTCGAGTAGACGTTCTTTTGAAGCCTGGTGTCAGGATTGTCGCTGCTGCGCAACAGTTTGCACTGGTTCATGTGAAATGCATGACACGTCTCTTATCTCTCTGCCAGTCAGTCCTGACCTCATGTCATAAAGTGGAGCCTGACGAAGAAGAGAGGGAATTACAGGGAAGGGTGAACTTGGTGTCCAACGTTGTAAGGGTTATGCTTGATCTCTCCAAGACTTGTACAGGATTCCAATTTGAGGAAGAGGTCGTCAGAGATATGGTTGAGTTGGCTGCTGCGGTGACAGTACTTTTCGAGCGCACATATGACTACAGCAGTTCGGAGTCTGACTATCTCCTGGAGGCCAATCTGGGATGTACGCTTTCCACATTGATAGATGATTTGTTACAGCTCGCCAGCTTTGTGCTTCCAGATTACCATCTTTTCTTTAACTTGAGGACGTATCTTGCTGCTTCCATGCTAGACTTGCTTAGTGGGGCGAAGGGAAGGCATGAGGGTTCCACCGCAGGTCAGCTCGTACCTTTGATTTGTAGACCACAGGTCGTCAGTCGCCTACTTGGGCTCTTGCAAGAAGTCCACGGTCACTTCAATGGTACGATTCAACCGGCATCCAGAATTAAGGATCAGATTCTAGTGGGAGAGAAGTCCGAGAAGAGTTATGGGACCTCAAAGCCCTCACTTTCACTGAAGCTCCGTAACAACAACTTCAACCTGAATGAAGTTCGAAGCAAGGATGATCATTTGCAGGTCCTGTTTTCCAGCGACGGCCTTTGGCTTGATAACCTGGTCGGAGCTACTGCTCTTCTTCATGCGCAAGGGCTCAAGGAAGGGTCGGTTGTGGAGACAGCATCCTCAGTTCACAGCGAAGAGGAGTCTGCACTTGGTTCAGTGGACTCGGTAACTGTGGCCAGCGAAGATGATGCTTTGTTTGGTGATCTGTTCTCAGAGTCTGGCAGGCACTCCGTGATCTCTGAAGGGAACGCTCAGACCTGTTCATCAGCAAAGAAGTTAGATGGTCATTACAATGCCCCTCTTCAAGCAACACATCAAATAATGACGTTCCTAAGAGATTGCATATTTCTTGCAGACTGGCACTTATCAACATTTGAAGTTGCTTGTAGAAATCTTTCCAAAGATCACCTAGATGTTTTCCTTCAAATCCATTTCTCACAGTCGAGCACTGGCAAAAAGCAGGCCTCAGCTTACGAGTTAGCGGATGCAGAATCTAATTCTGACCTGTTGGCGCAGCTTCACAAGGGCTCCTTTGATTTTCTTCAAACTCTAGTTCTAAGACATGTATTGTCCGAGGAACTAGAAACACATCTTGCCAATCAAATCTTAAAAGAAGGGGATTCTGGGAGCGCTCTCACATCCGACACTTTGGTAGTTCTTGCAAGGCTTCTTCTTAACCGGTCTGGGAGACCTCGTGAAGAGACAGATGATCCGTTGATATTTATGCTTTGGAAGAATTTTGTTGATGCGCTCGTCAACAAGGCCAAAAGTAAATTGGTTGACATCAATATGGAGAAGGCTTCTGCATACCTGCCCTCTTTGTTTCACATGGAGGTTCTCTTCATGGCGTTTCATGCTGCCAGTATATCAGGGAGGGTGAGTTTGTTGCAAAGTCTTCTGTCAGCATTGAAGTTCCTGCGGGGTAGCGAGAAGCAACTTTCTGCGGGGCCGTCTTTAGCCGTATGGTCTTTATTAGTATCAAGGCTGGTTCTCGCTATCAGGTACCTCGCCCTGAATTTCAATACTTTCCCGAAGTGGTTACTGATTCATCTACGCAGTAACTTAAGACCTCAGTCGACTGAAGGAAGCAGTAATCTGCCCGTGGATGATCGACCTCTTCTTTCATGGGCTGCTATTTCTGCCCGTAGCATACAGCGGGAGCATGGTAGCAGGGACCAGCGTGGGCTTAGTGAAGTTTGTAGCCAGGAACTTTTCGACGTGAGTGACTTTTATGCTGCTGGGCTGGAGTCAGAAGGGCTTAGCAGCTTACATCTTGACCTATGTGAGCTGGGCAACGTTCTTGATGACCTGCTTGAGATATGGAGAGACAAGACAGTCAAGAGTGTGAATGAGCTTTTTGTAGAGAGGTACGTTTTCTTCTTGAGCTGGAGCATCTTGCACACGAAGGGTCCCGTGTGGAAGCCTATCTTGCCCTGGGACATCAAGATTGCAGGAAATAAGGTTCTTGGTGCAGATTTCTATTTCAGTCTGGGGAGAAGTCTTCATGCCATTATT
This sequence comes from Lunularia cruciata, assembly GCA_948567375.1. Classification (NCBI taxonomy): domain Eukaryota; kingdom Viridiplantae; phylum Streptophyta; class Marchantiopsida; order Lunulariales; family Lunulariaceae; genus Lunularia; species Lunularia cruciata. The sequence goes on along the minus strand of OX419757.1, from coordinate 11,962,752 downwards.
CGCCAAAAATGCATCATCGATGTCGACGAGTGGAAAACGTACATGACGCACACCTTCACGATGATAGGGGAGAAGTTATCGGAGGGAAATATCAATGTGCAAACTTGGGAATTTTTGAGGCTGGGTTCTTCTTTGAATCTTCTTCTATCATTCCTACAGGCTGGATTATGGAGCTTCTCTGGACACCGGAGATCGGTGTCCGAAGTTGATGGTGGCTCTGACATGGCACAGGATTGTGATCTGCTTCATTTCCTCGAGCAGTACGTGAAGTCCGTAATGAAGGACGGAGCTCTTGACCAGCTGCTCAAATCATTGTCCTTGGTCTTGGCTTGGTATGTTGATGCGCTTCGGAACAGTGTGGCTGATGTTTTGAAGGACATCAATGGTCATGATGGAGCTTTTTCTTCGGTGGACTTGCTACTTCGAGGAGGTTTGAGTGGTAGCAAACAACAGCACCTGCTGGAATCCGCAGGAGTTGATGTGGAACCTGTCCAGGCACTTCTCCGGTGGGGCTCTTCAACAACTTGGAAGAAAGACACCATAAATCTGTTCGTAGGACCGGGCCACGATAGCGGAGATTTCAAGGATGTGAACAACATTTTTTTACCTTCCTTGTTACATGGCTTTCCTTCAACGCCTCATCCAGGTAGTGCTGCAGTTGTTTCGTCATTGCTGACTGTAGAAGGAGTCCTAGAGACGTTGGAAGGGTTTCTTCATACACAAGGCTTGGATGGAGGAATCTTAGTAACGGGCTTGGATGACACTCTCCTAGAAGGGATTCTTGGGACAGTCATGACCATGACGCTGGACAGTACTTTTGAAAATATTCGGGGCAAGTGCACAACCCTTCTGGATTCTCTTATTCCATCTAAGGAGGAGCAAGCCAGCTGTCGAGATCTTTACTTACTTCGCCATGTGGAGGAGCTTTTCCAGTCATTATCTGTGAAGCATGATGTGGATGAGGTGGTTCGCGAAGGAGTAATCATTCAAGCAGTGGATGCTGTCAACGGCATCCGAATGGATACGGCGAGAAAGAACATTCTCAGAACTTACTACTTTCGTGATGGGGAGAAGGAAGAAGAGCTTGAGAGCAATAAGAGGAGTAGGTGGAAGTGGTGGAACGCCAAATCGCTCGTTGGTTGTGGCAGTCTCTCACCTTTCATCCATGTGTTGAATGGGTGCGCCAGTGAAATTGTGAACCAGAAGATCCTCCAGCTCTTACTTGATTTTGTGGGTACTGATAGCTCTGCACAACTGCAATTCAAATATGAGATCCAGAGGAAGTTCCTGGAGATGAAGCAGAAAGACTTAGCTGCCTGGTTGGAGCTCAGACTTTTGGGTAGTTTAGATGGGGGATCGAAAGATGGGAACTCGCGTGTCCTTGTCTCGTCTGCCGTGAGGGAACTGGCGTCGAATATCTTACAGATGTTGGTTAATCTTCCAAATGATGCTCAAAACACTATGTTGAGAAATCATTTGGTCGAAGCTCTCCTCATTAACCTAGAGCGGGCATTCGTGAGCTACGATGTTACTTCTGCTAAATCTTATTTCGGCCTTCTGGTTCTATTAGCTGTGGGGGACACTCTCTTGAAGCAGCTACTGAGCTCTGTGGTTAGTTTGGTTGAAAAGTTGAGTACAAGTGGGACACATCTAGAGAATCTGAAATCCATTCTTGAATACCTGATTTCAGTGTTCATAGCATGTGGTGCCCATAAAGTGCAGACACAGAGTTCTTTTGCTGAGGGGAAACACGGCAGCAGCAATGCTTGCTCCCACGCTACCGGAGCAGGGGATTCCAAGGCCAAGCCCACATTGGCCAAAAGGAGTCCTGAACAACTGCTTCATTCTGCAATCAATCCGGGTGCTCCTGCAGCAGATGATGCAACATCCGTGGATGAAGATGAAGATGATGCCACTTCTGATGGTGAACTTGCAAGTCTGGATAGGGATGAGGAGGATGATGGCAGCAACAGTGAAAGAGCACTTGCCTCTAGAGTCTGTACTTTTACATCTAGCGGTAGCAACTTCATGGAACAGCACTGGTACTTCTGCTACACTTGTGACCTGACAGTCTCAAAGGGGTGTTGCTCAGTGTGTGCCAGAGTTTGTCATCGAGGACATAAAGTTGTTTATTCTCGGCTCAGTCGCTTCTTCTGTGACTGTGGAGCTGGAGGTGTCAGAGGCAGCAGTTGCCTGTGTTTGAAGCCTCGGAAATATGTCTCTTCGACAAACAATCTGCCACCAGCCAATTCAAGCAGCAGTGACTCCTTCTTGCCCGTAACCACGCATCTCCCTTCGCAATCAGACAGTGATTCAGATGTCGAGGATGAAGACCAACCGGATGGTGATGGGGCCTCTAAACTCTCACTCTCTGAACAAGAGCAGAAAGAGATGCTGGCATTTTTGACCGACCTTGATGTCGAAGGACAAGTCTTATCCTTATGCAAGAGATTATTGGGTCAGCTCAACATGGGTCAGAAAGTCCTAACCAGGAAAGACGAAGAAGTACAGCTCGGTGGGGAGAAGGTTGTGAAGTCAAAAGCCGACGTGCTCCAACTGAAGAGGGCCTACAAGAGTGGATCCCTGGACATGAAGATAAAGGCAGAGTATTCTAATGCTCGAGATCTGAAATCACACTTGGTGAGCGGTTCTATAGTGAAGTCGTTGCTGACCATCAGTAGCAGAGGCAGACTTGCAGCTGGGGAAGGTGACAAAGTGACCATCTTTGATGTTGGTCAGCTGATAGGTCAGCCAACAGCCACCACTGTGACAGTGGATAAAACAACTGTGAAGCCACTATCAAAGAATGCAGTACGATTTGAGTTGGTCCAAGTTGCCTTCAACAGCGCAAACGAGAGCTACTTGGCCGTTGCCGGATTTGAGGACTGTCAAGTTTTCACAGTAAATCCACGTGGGGAAGTAACAGATCGGTTGGCTGTAGAGCTATCACTGCTAGATTCGCATATTCGTCGAATAGCGTGGGTGCCTGGTTCTCAGGTTCAGCTTATGGTGGTCACTAACAAGTTCTTGAAGATTTATGACTTGTCCCAGGATAAGATAAGTCCTACTCACTATTTCACCGTGCTGGAGGATTCAATTGCTGATGCATGTCTGCTTTCCATAGGGCAAGGACAGCTTGTCGCTCTTGTTCTCTCTCAACAAGGAGTGCTCTACAGCCAGCGTGTAAGAGCAGGAGGTGATCCTGGTGCCCGTATCTTGACTGAGAATATTCAGCTGCCCGATCCCTTCAGACCAGTCAGAGGAATCTCTTTGTTGTATTCTGCAGCCTACAAATTGCTCTTCATGTCCTTCGGCGATGGTTTGACTGTTATTGGTCGCTTAAGTCCGGACCTCGCGAAGTTTGTGGAAGTATCAGGCGTACTTGAGAATGAACAAGACGGGAAGACACGTCCTGCCGCATTGCATCACTGGAAGGAGATCTTTGAAGGGAGTGGTTTGTTTATCTCATTGTCTAGTCACAAGTCAAACAGTGCGGTTGCTGTGCTACTCGGAACCGCAGAGCTGCAAATGCAGCAGCTGCGAACAGCAGGGAATGGCGCATCATTGCGGGTTGACGGGGTCGCAGCTTACAGGCCTATGACAAAGGAGAGAAATAGTGTCCTTGTGCTACATGATGACGGCAGTCTGCAAGTCTTTTCTTACATACCTGCCGACGCTGAGGCTGCTAACGGCCCAAGTCTGGACGCTGCGAAATTAACCTCAACTTTGGAAGCAGAACAAGTGAAGAAGTTGGGTGCTGCGTTACTAGGGAGCAGGACGCAGACTGGAGCTACTCCTGTCTTTCCTCTTGACTTTTTCGAGAAAACAACATGCATAACTGCCGACATCAGGTTTGGAGGAGATGTTGTTCGAAACAGCGACTCAGACGGAGTAAGGAACAGTCTGACGTCAGATGATGGATTCTTGGAAGGTCCGAGCGCGAGTGGTTTCAAGGTAATACAATCTAATCTCATTGATTGCTTTTGGTGTATGAATCTATACGACAAAGTATACTTTCGGAGCAAACAGGTTCAGATTACCTAACTGGAGTCGAGCTCTAGAGCACAGATTGCTACCCCTGTGTGCAGGCTTACACATACTTACCTCTCTATGTAACTGATAGTTATGACGATCTCTTTGAGTTGCCATCATATGTCTAGAGTCAGAGCAGTCTTGTCAGACGTGGGTATGGAACCGGGTTGTTTACAACAGATTCTGTATTCCACTGCAAAATATGTACACAGCCTCGAAGTCGCGCCGTTCTGTACTGTATTTCTCTTATTGTACTTTCTCAAACACGTATAGTGTTCAATGTTTCATAGAGAGCTGCGATGTACACTGTAGTGTTCTCTCACGCTTCACTCAAACCCAGCCAAGATACCATCCACTTCGCTCCACTCCACCCATCCTCCACTAAGGTTATGGTTTTCCTACGAGCTATACGTTTCTTCTATTCGATTGGACCTTCCTACTCGCCCGATGATCCCCCTCTGCTTTCAATTTCAGATGCTTATCTTTTGTTGTTGTGTATCTTTGTTCTTCTTCCATGATGTATACTTGTTCACTGCATGTGCTACTTATGAGATGTATCAATTTCCGTTTTTGCTTCTATCACTTCCGCTTATTATTTAGTTATGTATTTCCTTGCTTAGATTAACTCCAATTCTATTTGCATACGGTCATGCTTGCATTTCATATGCACTTCGTATGCACATTCTCGGTTCTCTGCTTAGTGGGTTTTGGATCCCCCATGGTTCAAACGGCTTCTGCTGCCATTTCTCAAATACGTATTTTACTGTTTCCTGCCCGGGACCACACGGTTAATATCCACTCGCTACTTGTCCCTCTCCTTCAGATGACCTTGTGCACCCCTCTGGTGCTCTTCCTACTCTTCTGGACGTTCTTCCTTCATCTGCGTTCACGTCTTTTGCTTCTTCTAACCTCATCATGTGCATATTGCATTCTGCGCATGTTTGCTTCTCATTCCGACAGTAGTAGTCGATGTCTTTTCAGGTATTGCCAAGGTGCTTCTCGCATCCTTTCTGTTCTGGATCTTCTATGAGCATTCACTTCGCATTCTTCTACTCCTATCAGGACGCCTTTTTACTTTTTCTGGAGCTACTCCTCCAGGGCCAGCTAGCATAGTTCACATAGAGAATTCCTGAGCGGCTCGTTTTGGCAGCAACCGAGTTTACCTCGGCACTCAAGCATTCGAACTCAAACTCGGTACGAGGGGTACTGGCATTTGGCCTACTTAGGCACTTCGTGAGGCACTGGGGAAGTCGTGTGCGCTTGCATGCAGGCTACTATGACAGTCTAACCCTAACTTATGACAGCTGGACTGTCATAGTAGCCGGCACGGAAGCACACACGACCCATGCGCTCATAGAGCGTGATGTGATACAGTATCCAGTTCTGTCACACTTCGCTCCAGCCAAGCTATCATCCACTAACTCTACGCCTTATTACTTGTTCGATGGTTTTCCTTTGCTTTCCCTTCACTTCGTATCTGCTCGAGATGGCTCGTTTCCTTCCTCACATGGATGTTGGTTATGTTCACTGTGCATGCTGGTCATGGAATGCACCAATTTCCGCCTCTGCTTTGTATGATTTCGCTTTTTGTGCATGGTGATCATGGAATTCATCAATTTTCGCTTCTGCTTTCTAACGATTTCGCTTATGTTCCACTCAGTATTAACCTGCTTAGATCACCTTCCTTTCGTTTTGCATCCCTTTTCTGATTGCATTTCCCATATGCATGTGTCCGGTTCGATCCTAACTGGGTTCTGGATACCCCGTTCAGTGAACGGCTTCTCCTATCTATACTCAAATATATAAAGAGATATTGGCTCGATGATTCTCCTCTGCTTTCTTTTTAGAAGCTTTCTCTGTCGTGTTCTAGAAGGCTCTCCTTTTTCTCTTGCTTACTGCATACTACTTCACTGCAGATGTTACTCATGAAATATATAAATCTACGTTCCTGCTTTCTATCAATTCCGCTTGTCTTCCGGAGTGTATTTTCTTGTTTACGTTACCCTTCGATTCAATTTGCATCCGTTAATGCTTGCATTTCATTACTTCCATATGCATGTTCCCTACTAGTTTTAGGGCGGGAACTCGCCCCATAAAAGTAACAAAAGGAGAAATGCCAGAACCAAATCCCGAGTCAACTGCAACTCTGTTAGTTAAAAAAACTAATTAAAATTTTTATGGTAGCCCCAAAAAGCAAAAATTGACTTCTAGAAGAGGATGCCCAGCTCAAATCGTAGCAGGTTTGGACAGTTTCATACATGAAAAAGCTACTTCTGGGACCAAAACTCAGATGGTTTGTGGTTCGCACTGGGTTTACGTCAGCGCGCGTAGTTGGCTTTCATGGTTTTCATGCTGACGCTTTCCGGGTTATATAGACTGGTCAATACGTTAGGCGTATATATTCGTAGTGGATTCACTTAAGCAAAGTACCTTGCATGTTATAAAATTCAGGAATACAGACACTTCACATTATAAACGGTGTGGGTGCTCGCCTCTTGTGTCTCTGGTAGTTAACCTCCGATGTTCTCTGTCAGATGCTTCTCATCCACTGAAGAATAGTTTCTAACAATCTTGATTTCTGCCTAATGATTCTTATACTTTGGGTTTGGAAAATTTGCAGATTACTGTCATTAACACCAATCCAGATTTAGTCATGGTCGGTTGTCGGGTGCACGTCGGAAATACGTCAGCCAGTCACATTCCTTCAGAATTTCGCTTGTTTCAGAGGACCATTAGGCTAGAAGAAGGCGTGCGGTCTTGGTATGATATACCCTTCACAAATTCAGAGGCTTTGCTCGCGGATGAGGAGTTTACCCTTACCGTTGGCTCTACTTTCAACGGTTCCTCCTTGCCGAGGGTTGACTCATTGGAAGTTTATGGGCGTTCCAAGGATGACTTTGGGTGGAAGGAGAAGCTTGACGCCGTTCTAGACATTGAGTGTCAAGGAGCTTCTGGTGGCTCGTCTGGGACCAGTGGGAGAGGAGCGAAATACAAGATGATGCAAAGTGCATCGGTGTTGGAGCAAGTGTTTTCTGATAGCTTTCACCTATTGCACAGCTATTATTTGGCCTACCGATCTCAAGCTCCTTCTGAACTTGAGGAGGTCAAACTAGAGCCTTGCCGCAAACGATGTATACCAGTGCTGGAAACTGTGTTTGAGAGTGACAGTCAACCTCTCCTGCAATCAGCAGCCAGACATGTGTTATGTGCCCTCTTTCCCGCAAAAGATGCGTATTATCAGGTGAGTGTCTGCACCGCGTAAGCAAGTAGATGATGTGTCCATAGGGGTGAACCATGTGGAGTTATCTCGTCCTATACAAGACAACAGCAGACTACAAGAACGTCGTACTAGGGCCTCCTCGCAGTCAAGTTTGCTACTCTGTGTTTATACATTGCAGAAGACACCATCGTTTAATTACGTTAACCTTGTAGTTTATTCCTCTTTATAAATGTACTGCTCTTTGTGCAGGCGAAAGATCTCATGCGGTTGTCTGGGGTTGCACGTTCATATCCGGCGCTCACCGCAAGAATATCTGTTGGGGATTCCTCGTCTTCTCGAGTTATTTTAGATTTCTGTGCCCAGATGCAGGCAGTCTGTAAGATTGCTCTGCACCGCCAGTCAAATCTGGCTAACTTTTTGGAACACAATGGTATGTCGCTTTCTTAGTTAGTTGTGCTTACGATCTTTACTGTGTTACTTTCAAATGTCAGAGTCAGTCCAGCAAACGTGGGTATGGAACTGGGTTGTTATAACGGGTTCTGTATTTCCGTTCCACAATATGTCGGTCGATGATTCTCCTCTGCATTCGATTTCCGATGCTTCCTCTGTTTCTGTTCTAGAAGGCTGTCTTTTTACTCTTACATGATGCATACTGCTGCACTGCAGATGCTACGTATGAAATCTATCAATTTACTGTCCTGCTTTCTATCAATTCCGCTTATCTTCCGCTGTGTATTTGCTTGCTTGGATTACCTTCGATTCAATTTGCATCCGTTCATGTTTTCATTCATTACTTCCATATGCATGTTCCCTACTAAGTGGGTTCTGGATCCCGCGTTCTTCAAACGGCTTCTGCTCCCATTGCTCTCTTAGTTGTTCGAGTTTGAAAGTGGGATGTCCTATGTACGTTGTGCATCTCAAGTGCCCAATATACTGATAATACAACGGGTTTTGGCGCACGTCACTGGAAGTGTATATTTGTAAGATTCCAGCAGAGCATTTATGCTCTGTAATTTCTGTTTAGCTCCTCGAAGTAGTCCGGCAAACCTGGCATGTTGAAGTGGTGATTCCATTAGTCTAACACATTATTACAACATTGAATTTGAAGGCACAACGATTGTGGACGATCTGGTGAAGGTTTTGTGGGAAATTCTTTCTTGGGAGCAACTTGATGCCCAGACCGTCAACAGCTTGGTCATACCGATGGTGGATTTGATATATGGTTACGCTGAATGCCTAGCACTTCAGGCGAGTGCTGGTGTGACGCCCAGATTATCAGTAGCACCGGCAGTTGCTCTCCTTCGCCAGTTATTGTTTTCATCGTATGAGGCTGTGCGTACATCATGCAGGTGAGATAAACTCTAATGATCTCTAGTAGATACGCATAAACTTCGATAACCCATGAATGATGTAAGAATACAATTAGTTGGTATTCGGTGGTCTAAATATTCTTGACTGACAGTTATACCATCCTGTGTTAATCTGACATTGTTTTTCTTGGTCAGTTTGGCAATATCGTCTACTTTGTTGCAGGTACCTCTTCCGAAGCAGACTATGCTAGCAATGGATGACGTTGCAGAAAATTCAAGGGCACCGTCATTGCCGTCGGATAGTGGAAGTGGGAGCGGAGGTGCAGGACAGGTGATGATGGACGAGGACACTAGCACAGCATCTGTTCAATATTGCTGCGATGGCTGCTCAACCGTCCCAATACTGAGACAACGGTGGCATTGTAACATTTGTCCCGATTTTGATCTATGCGAAGCTTGCTACGATGTTATGGACGCAGATCAGCTGCCACCGCCCCACACCAGGGATCATTCAATGTCCGCCATACCTATAGAGATGGAATCCACTATTGGGGACAGTAGTGATATGCACTTCTCATCCATCGATGAGTTGAGTGATGAAAGCTTGTTACAAATGGCAACAGAGCTCAGCCTGCAGTCAAATGGCTCCCCTGCCTCTTGCAATTCCGGTTTGGACGCTGGGGAAGCCCTTCTTCGTGGCACCTCAGACGAATCCAAAGGACTCCCAATTTCAGCATCCAAAAGTGCAGTTAATGGATTTCTATTGCAGGGGCTTGTGGAAGAAATCAAAGGATGGATGAGGACGAGTTCTGGTGCCCAAGCTCTACCAGTAATGCAACTTTTTTATCGACTGGCTTCTGCTTCTTCAGGTCCTCTTGTAGAGGCCTCGTCAACTGGGGGGGGTTTGGATTTGGAACGATTAATAAAGTTCATTTTGCAAGAGATGGACTTAAGTGTTCCCTTGACCGTCAAGGTGCGGTCGAACTTCGGTGAAGTGATGATACTCGCATTCATGTTCTTCACGTTGGTGCTACGGAATTGGCACCAGCCTGGCTCTGAACAACAAACCAGGTCTGTTTCCGGGACTCAGGATGGTGCACAGAGCTCACAACAGTCATCTGGTTCAACTTCATCATCTGCAAATGATGGACAACCAGTCGGAGATAATGGGTCACAATTAGAGCGAGCATGTGCAACGTTGCGACAGCAATTGTTGATAAATTACCTCTTGAGTATTGTTCAGCAATTGACGCATATCTTCAAGAGTTCATCAAGGGGCTCTGAATCGGTGCCAAGCAGTTCCACAGGTTCAGGCTGTGGGTCCTTGCTTAGTGTGAGAAGAGAATTCGCTTCCGGAAGTTACACTCCTTTTTTCTCCGACTCTTATGCTAAGGCTCATAGAGGGGATTTGTTTGGAGATTTTCACCGTCTTTTGCTGGAGAGTGCATTTCGACTAACGTACAGTCTCATTCGCCCTGAGAAGTCAGAGAAGGCAAATGACAAGGATCAAGTTACGTACAAAGCTTCCACAATCACCGATTTGAAGCTTGATGGTTGGCAGGAAGTCCTGTGTAACTTCATAAATAATCCACACACAGCTTTCATCCGCAAGTATGCGCGGAGGCTTCTATTGCATCTCTGCGGAACCAAAGGGCACTATTATAACGTCCGAGATGCTTGGCAGCTTGGCAAGGAAGTGAAGCGACTTTACAAGTTTGCCCAAAAATCAGGGGGTTTTCAAGTACCTGTATCTTATGAAAGGAGCGTGAAACTGGTGAAGTGTCTGTCAGTCATTGCGGAAGTTGCTGCAGCTAGACCTCGCAATTGGCAGAAGTATTGTTCCAGGCATGTTGACGTCCTCAAGTTTCTTCTTAGTGGGATATTCTCGTTTGGCGAGGAGTCGGTCGTTCAAACACTGAAGCTCTTGATGCTCGTCTTCTACACCGGCAAAGAAGTGGGACCGCTTTCTTCCAGGTCACAAGCTCTACCAGACTTGAACGAGACAGTGGGAGCCAACAACGGTAGTAAATCCGGGCCCCAGCCGGCTGATTTGAAGAAGAAAAGAAGTGGGAGTGAGGAGGGCTCATGCTTTACTGGTGGAACTGACAAGTCTTACATGGATATGGAGCAAGCTGTGGACCAGCTATCGGCGGAAGATGGAAAGATCCTTCGCAATTTCATAGACTACTTCTTGTTGGGGTGGAATGCCGCGTCTGTCCGTTATGAAGCGAAGTCTGTTCTACATGGAGCTTGGAATCATGGGAAGCAGAACTTTCGCGTTTTGATGTTGACGTCCTTACTAGAGAAGATTCCGTTGCTGCCATCGTATGGATCAAACATAGTGGAGTACACTGATCTCTTGACATGGCTATTAGGGAAGGGTGCACCAGATGCAAATGTCAATAGCCAAGAAACATCTTTAGTACAAGGATGTTTGAATGGAGATCTGGTGAAGAGAATATTTGGTGCACTATGTGCCCAGAACGAGCTTCTCGCTAATCATCCCAACTCTCGCATATACACGACGTTGGCAAGTCTGGTTGAGTTCGACGGTTACTATCTGGAAAGTGAACCTTGCCTCGCTTGCAGTAGTCCGGAGGTCCCCTACTCTAGGATGAAACTGGACAGTCTCAAGTCAGAAACCAAGTTCACAGACAATCGAATTTTGGTGAAATGTGTCGGGAGCCATACCATCCAGAGTGTAACTATGAATGTCCATGATGCACGTCGTTCGAAGTCTGTCAAAGTTTTGAACCTTTACTACAACAACAGAGCTGTCACAGACCTCTCAGAGCTGAAAAACAACTGGTCGTTGTGGAAGAGGGCTCGCAGTTGCCACTTAGCTTTCAACCAAACAGAGCTGAAGGTGGACTTCCCCATCCCGATTACAGCATGCAATTTTATGATTGAATTGGATTCTTTCTACGAGAACCTCCAGGCCTCTTCGCTTGAATCGTTACAGTGTCCCAGGTGCAGTCGGTATGTTACAGATAAGCATGGAATCTGTAGCAACTGCCATGAGAACGCTTACCAGTGCCGTCAGTGTCGCAACATCAACTATGAGAACCTGGACTCTTTCCTGTGCAATGAGTGTGGCTACAGTAAATACGGTCGGTTTGAGTTCAATTTCATGGCAAAGCCGAGCTTCACGTTTGACTGTATGGAGAACGACGATGACATGAAGAAGGGGCTTGTGGCCATCGAAGCAGAGTCCGAGAATGCGCATAGAAGGTATCAGCAACTACTTGGTTTCAAGAAGCCTTTATTGAAACTCGTGTCAAGTATAGGTGAAACGGAGATGGACTCACAGCAGAAAGACTCCGTGCAACAGATGATTGTGTCAGTACCAGGATCCTCCTCCTTCAAGATCAACAGGAAAATAGCCATCTTGGGTGTTCTTTATGGGGAGAAGTGCAAGATGGCTTTTGACTCTGTGAGTAAAAGCGTGCAAACTTTGCAAGGTCTTCGACGTGTTCTGATGAATTACCTTGAAAGGAAGCGTTCAGCTGGACTGTCGTGTAGCTCTCCTCCTGTAGCGCCGAGGCCCACAAACCGATGTTTTGGGTGTGCGAATACCTTTGTGGGACAGTGTCTTGAGTGGCTCCAGGTGCTCGCAAAGCAGCCCCAATGTAGGCAACAGTTAGTTGCTGCAGGTATACTCCGTGAGCTCTTTGAGAACAACATCCATCAGGGCCCGAAGGCTGCTAGAATACAAGCAAGGACGGTATTGTGTACATTCACTGAGGGGGATGCCACAGCTGTCGCGGAACTGAATACTATGATCAAGCAAAAGACCATGTATTGCTTGGAACATCACCGCTCCATGGATGTAGCTGCCTGTGTTAGGGATGAACTTCAATTGCTGTCTGAAACTTGCTCTCTTACAGATGAGTTCTGGGAAGCTCGTCTGCGTGTTGTCTTCCAGCTTTTGTTCCGATCTATTCAGGTGGGGGCTCGCCATCCTGTCATCGCAGAACACATAATTCTACCATGTTTGCGCATTGTTTCTCAAGCATGTACTCCTCCGAAGTCAGAAGGTAATAAAGGAGAACCCACAGCATCTCTTCCTACACAAAGGAGACCCGATGCGCAGAAGAGAAGTGATTCACAAGAACGTTCAGAACTGCAGCAACGGTCTGATGTACGGTTAGCAGATCCAGTGAAAAGTCCCCTCGCACAAGGGAACTTCACAAACGGGAAATGTCCGACTGTCTTATTTGAGAAGGAATCAGAGTCGGAGGGACGTGCGCAGGACACACCGCTCGTCAACTATATTGAGTGGAGAAACGGTGCTACATATGTGGACTATGTGAGGAGGCAGTACATGGTTTCCCAGCTGACAAAGTCGGTAGCACCAAAGGTCAACAAGGATCCCAAACGTGGGGATTTTTTGGCGCTGAAGTATCTTTTGAAGTGGAAGAGACGTGCATACAAAGGATCTGTCACAGATGAGCTTGCTGCATTTGAAGAGAGCCCGTGGGTCCATGAGCTTGTTCTCAGTGCTTGTTCTCAGGCGATACGACTGGAGATGTGTGCCTTGATCGACGTCTTGTGTGCTCAGAGCCCCGTGCGCAGGGCCAAGTTTTTGAACCTTCTAATGAACTTGCTGTCCTCGACACGAGGAGCTGGTGAAAGTGCTGCGGAGTATTTTGATCTTCTATTCAAGATGGTCGAAGCTGAGGATTCACGATTGTTTCTAACAGTCAGAGGGTTCCTTAGAACAGCATGCTCTTTGATCACTGAGGAGGTTGCTCGAATAGAAGCACAGGAGTGGAGCGTGCATACAGACATTTCGCAAGGGTACATTCTTCATAAGCTAATTGAGCTACTCAGCAAGTTCCTGCAGGTTCCCAATATTCGCACAAGGTATATGTTCGTGCTATCTGGCCGTCATTCGCTGTCTTGAGGTCCATCTACATGCTTTGGTCATTCTGTACGTTGACCCACAAAGGATTTTACATTTCATATCCTTGGTAACCAGAAGGAATGACCTGACCTGAACCAATATTTACGGTACGTTTCTTATACGATATCTGTTGATGTAGGTTCATGAAAGAAAATCTTCTTGCACAGATTCTGGAGGCCCTTCTACGATTGAGAGGTTTGGTAGTCCAGAAGACAAAGCTCACGGGGGATTGTGGTCGTCTCTTGCGTGAACTACTCGATGGTCTTCTTCAAGAGAGCTACGAGAACAAGCGCCAATTTATCCATGCTTGCATCTCTGGGCTTCAATCTCATAGTTGGGAGAAGAAGGATCGCTCCTCCTTGGTCAGTTGCTATTGATGTGGAATAATTGCTTGCCAGTTTATCTATCTTTAAGTAAAGTTTCTGAAAGTCTGAGAGGCACGGCTTGGACAAGGTTTGTCTAAGAACACGGTTTGGACCTGTAAAGGACCTCATAGAGATTCGATACTAACATATCTTTTGTATGATTTGTAGTTCATCCTGGAGCAATTGTGCGATATCATATGCCCGACTAAGCCGGAACAGGCATACATGATGGTCCTAAATAAGGCTCATACACAGGAAGAGTTTATCAGAGGATCGATGACAAAAAATCCATACTCCAGCCTGGAAGTTGGTCCTCTTATGAGGGATGTCAAGAACAAAATTTGTCAGCAGTTAGAATTGCTGGGTCTTATAGAGGATGACTATGGCATGGAGCTCTTGGTGGCAGGAAGCATCATCGCTCTTGATCTCAGTGTTGCTCAGGTGTACGAGCAGGTTTGGAGAAAATCTCTTAACCATGCAGCAACTTCTGCAGTACCTTCAAGCATTTTGGCTGCAACAGGAGCTGCGACTGGCAAGGATTGCCCACCTATGACGGTTACTTATAGGCTCCAAGTACGTTGTTTGCCTATCTCCTTTTCTTTCTGTAGTCTATATTTTCGGCCACGTCACGGTAAAGACAGCTGTCAACATTTCTACAAGCAAAATATGAACGTACTTTTCGGTTCAAGTCAAGTTTGCATACTGTTCTCTCTTTGAGTTCTGAATGTAATCTAATGGACTGTACCCTATAGGGTCTCGACGGGGAGGCCACGGAGCCAATGATTAAGGAACTTGAAGAAGACCGGGAAGAATCTCAAGATCCTGAAGTAGAATTTGCGATTGCCGGGGTTATGAGAGAATGCGGTGGCCTGGACATAGTACTACATATGGTGCAGGTATGCTACACTGCTTGGAGTTTGATTCGTAATAGTTTCTTGCTGGCTGAACTCGCCGTTAAAACTTTCTCGATTTAATGTGTTGCCTAGTGTACTTCCAAGAATCTTTTTTGGCACGAAGCTTATAATTGTATTGGCGTGTCATTACAACTGGGCAGAAACTGAGTAACATTGAAATGAAGGCGGCGCAAGAAGAGATGACGCTAGTTTTGAAACTCCTTATGTTCTGCTGCAAACTACGAGCGAACCGGCAGGCTTTGCTTCAGCTTGGGGCGCTTGGTGCCTTACTGGAAGCCGCTCGAAAAGCTTTCTCCACTGATGCGTCCGAGCCGGCTGAAGGACTTCTGCTGATTGTCGAAAGTTTAGTGTCCGAAGCTAACGAAAGTGATCTGGGCTTGCCTGAGAGCTTTGCAAGTTCATCCAAGACAATTGATGGGACTGGAGTACAGGCTGCTAGTGCTGTGCACATGTTCTTGGAGAAGTTGTCTCACCCTACCGCAGTGAATAAATCCAAGAAGCAGCAGCGCAATAACGATACTGTAGCAAGGATCCTACCTTATCTGACATATGGGGAACACTCGGCTATGGAGGTCCTTGTAGAGCATTTCCTTCCATACTTGCAGGACTGGGGTGCTTTTGACAAATTGGTTAAGCAGCACCACGAGAATCCGAAAGATGAGGTCTTGGCACATCAAACTGCTAGCCATCAACTTGCGCTTGACAACTTCGTGAGATTGACGGAGTCGATCAAGCTAAATTCAAACGGAGAAAAGCTAAAGAGACTTATACTGGAAAGGAGCATCACTACGGGTAAGCTCCGGGGACACGGTAATATGTGTTTGAGTGGATTTACTTTCTATACCTGACGGAGGAACTACCTAAGACTGCTCTTATGTTTGATTAGTACATTCGAGCTGAGTGTAGGTCCACTTTTCTGGAGCCCTGAGGAGTCAAATACGTTGGGATTAGCTCTGTAAGCCTGCATGCCGGGCTCTTTTTGAGTAGACTGTCAGTTCTGCAGAATGGGGATTTGGGAGCCCCGTCATGGATGCGAATTTCAGAAGTTTATTGGGTAAGACGCTTTTGAAGTTAGTTTGCACGGAAGGGGCATGGGTGGGTTCTCTGATATTCAGGTTTGTTATCCGGTTGCAGGTGCACTCAGGTACATCAGAGGGGCCTTCACTGTCTTTGAGAAAGGAGCAGATTACAGGTCAAGTCCAGAATGGGCGCAAGGCTTAGAAATGCCGTCTGTCCCGATCATTTTGTCGATGTTAAGAGGGCTTTCAAGAGGCCATCTGGCAACACAGCAATGTCTAGACCAAGAGGGAGTTTTGCCTCTACTACATGCTCTAGAAGGAGTACCTGGAGAGAATGAGATAGGAGCAAGAGCAGAGAACCTTCTAGATACACTGTCTGATAAAGAATCCAAAGGCGAGGGCTTCTTGCTGAACAAAGTGTCAACTTTACGACATGCAACGAGAGATGAGATGCGCCGTCGAGCCTTGCGGAAAAGAGAGGAACTTTTGTCGGTCTGTGATAATCCTTCTAACCAGCATACGCCACTTATTATCTGTGCACTTCTGAAATTTTTGTACAAGTCATTCTATTTTGACATTGAACTCCATTCAGTAATTTCTTACCCAACATTCGGAATTTCGTCTTCATTTTATTCAGGGGTTGGGCATGCGTCGGGAGGTAAGATCTGATGGAGGAGAGAGGATCGTTGTCTCAGAACCGCACATAGAAGGTTTGGAAGAAGTGGAGGAAGAAGAAGCTGGAGTTGCTTGCATGGTATGTCGTGAGGGCTACAGATTGAGACCAACCGATATGCTCGGCACGTACTGTTACAGCAAGAGAATGAACTTGGCTCTTGGAATGAGCAGTCATGCTCGAGCAGAGTGGGTATACACAACAGTGAGCCATTTCAATGTGATACATATCCAGTGTCATCAGGAAGCGAAGAGGGCGGATGCTTCGTTGAAGCATCCTAAGAAGGAATGGGAAGGTGCTACCCTCCGAAATAACGAGACTCTCTGTAACAATTTATTTCCATTACGAGGTCCAGCAGTGCCACTGGCACAGTACGCCCGTTGTGTGGACCAGTATTGGGACAATTTGAACTCTCTGGGTCGTGCTGATGGCAGCCGTCTTCGTTTACTCACATATGACATAGTCATGGTATGGTCTCTCATCACCTTTTCATTCAAAGCAGCACAGCATGAAGTTTTCTCAATTCTCACAATAGAGGCAAGGGTTATACTTCCATTGATGAATGCAAATGTGTAAGTACGCCCCTTGGATTGACGTCGCTATCCCTCGCAGATGATGTCCCGTTTCGCCACGAGTTCGTCGTTCAGTGTTGACAGCAAGGGTGGCGGTAGGGAGAGCAACTCGCGCTTGCTGCCATTCATGGTCCAGATGGCCAGACACTTACTGGACCAGGGTGGAGCTAGTCAGCGAAGAGTTCAGGCGAGGGCCCTGGCAAACTATCTTTGCCCACCTTCGGCTCCTGAAACACATGAGTTGGGCTTCAAGCCTGGTACTCCACCCACGCCAACAAGATCTGGATCAATGGATGACTCGGTACAATTCATGATGGTGCAGTCCCTTCTTCTGCAGTCTCTTGAGGATTGGAGACATCACCGTCGTACTTTTCTGCAACGGGCTGTGTTACACGCTTATGTACAGTACAAGAACGGAAGATCTTTGTTGCCAGCGTTGTCTTTACCAAGTCCTTTGCCTTCCACGAGGCACACCTTGGATTTCTCTTCAAATTTAGGGACTCCAGAAAGTAGGCGTTCTGAAGATCTCCGTCACGGCGAAGAAATCAGGATCAGTCTGATCAGCAGTTCGCAACTATTTACAGTTGTACAGCCCATGCTGACCTACGTAGGTTTAGTGGATCAGATGCAGCAATTCCTCAAAAGTGTGAACGCAAAAGTTAGAGAATCAGTAGAAAAGGAGGATCGAAAGTCTATCAACTCCGACAATTTCAAAGATGAAGGATTGTGGCATAGAGCCGCGGCAGATTGTGGCATAGAGCCGTGGGAGACGAGTTTGAAGGACAGGCTTCGAGATGTCAGTGCAATGTTGGGTTTTGCCAAGGATATGTTGGAGTGGCTTGAGGAGATGCAGGGTTCCCAGGATATCCAAGAAGCATTTGATGTTATGGGTGCTTTGGGGGACGCTCTCACTGGTAGTCACACATCCTGTGAGGATTTTGTTCGGGATGCAATTGCATCCAGCCAATTTAGATAACAGGAGCTCCCCAACCTCAGAGAAGCTGCTCTCACGATATATAGGATCGGGAATCAGGACAGTTTTCACTACCTTGATTCCCCTAGCTGAGGTTGGAGCTTGTGTGCAATTTAGCTGCACAGATTATCCAATTCCTTTTTTGTACCATAGGTTGTGGAAGTCTCTGATTGAGCATATTAGGCGTAGCTTAGCATTTTGATGTCCGAAGATGAACACAATGAGTCTAGGCTTTGAAATGGCAAGGTATTCCAGTTACAATTTTACATGTACATGTGAAGGTGAGAGCTGTTTTGTGCAATTGAGAAAGCAAGAACTTATTTACTCCGCATGTCTTCAAGTCATGGAATTTGAAAGAGTCCGTGATGTCTTGGGCAGAACTTTCTATTGTGGAATTTACTCGACTGAACTCAACTCCGGTTCATGGACTCCGTCCTTGGTTGCATGCATGCACCAGCTCGCAAAGTCCAAAACCCTTCCGGGGAATATGATGATGTGATAAAAGCTCGTTCTATGCACAACTTGTTCTCTTGACGGTTCGTGATTCGGGTTTCTGCGTACTCCCATGTGTAGCACAAATATCCCCGAAAACTAACTACGCCATATTTCTTCTGTAATTAGGTCAACCACAGGTTTTGATCTAGTTGCATGTAGATAAGTGAAACGCGAGACTAGCTCAAATCATTCCCAAAATTACTCCTACTAGTTCACGTTTGGATAGTGTCCGGTTTGGATGGATATCTTTAGATAGGTTGGCTCCATACAGGACCATTCTCTGTGTTAAGGCTTAGTTGTATTAGCAGCTTCTGTGGGATTGGTCATACCAATGTATATGCAAAGAAGGTTGGTCAAATAAGATCTGTAGTCTCACAATGGGTTTGTGTTTTCTGAAGACAGGAATAGATTTATCCATATGATACTAAGTATGATAAGCAAAAAGAGAGTCAATGTGAAACGCAAGACCTAGTCCCAATTTGAGTTCTTAAGGTCATAGATTCTGTCATTCGGGATTTGACCAGAAATGATCGACAATCCCCACAAAATGCATATTTGCATAGAAGGCATAAGGCATGGGGTGGCCACGAAATACTAGTTCACGTTTGGATAGTGTCCGGTTTGGATGGATATCTTTAGATAGGTTGGCTCCATACAGGACTATTCTCTGTGTTAAGGCTTAGTTGTATTAGCAGCTTCTGTGGGATTGGTCATACCAATGTATATGTCAAAGAGGTTGGTCAAATAAGATCTGTAGTCTCACAATGGGTTTGTGTTTTCTGAAGACAGGAATAGATTTATCCATATGATACTAAGTATGATAAGCAAAAAGAGAGTCAATGTGAAACGCAAGACCTAGTCCCAATTTGAGTTCTTAAGGTCATAGATTCTGGCATTCGGGATTTGACCAGAAATGATCGACAATCCCTACAAAATGCATATTTGCATAGAAGGCATAAGGCATGGGGTGGCCACGAAAGAGAAACACTAAACGATGATAGTCATCGCATCCGAAGTTTGTATTTTGGCTACACTATCCAAGGGTCTCCTCAACCCCAAGGTTCACATGAAAGCTTTTTGCAAAGAATACTTGGTTCGCC
Source organism: Lunularia cruciata (assembly GCA_948567375.1). Classification (NCBI taxonomy): domain Eukaryota; kingdom Viridiplantae; phylum Streptophyta; class Marchantiopsida; order Lunulariales; family Lunulariaceae; genus Lunularia; species Lunularia cruciata. The sequence continues at coordinate 11,943,173 of OX419757.1, read as the reverse complement.
AATCTCAGATGCCTTTCTATTCCTTCCGTTTCAATCCATTATGGTCTTTTGACTCGGTGCCATATTCTGAAAAATATGGCACCGAGTCCAAGAATGATGCTTTATCCTGGAAGAAGAAGAGCTGATATCCCTAGAAGAGCAGGGGGGTAAAATAAGACACACTCTGAACAAATTAAGAAGAAAATTAAGAACGGGGCGGCGAGATGATTTTTTGATAACTATCTTACCTGAACTAAAAGAATTAATTCAGCTAAATTTTATTTATTGACTTAATTATATGGAAAGATAACAAATTCAGCTGTCAAATGTATGAAATGACTAGAGAGGAGGCACAATAAATTAAAAGTGGTTGCTTCCATAGAATGAAATTTTGCTTATCAGTAGTTGGTTGTATTTTGCTATACATCCAAGCTTTATCGGGAAGTCAACTTATTCAGGTGTTGTCAGCTAAGGGATCTGGTAGATGCATTAGATTAAGACCACTCTAACTTTATAACCAGATATGTTCATTCTAATGCATCCTTGAAATATATTAGGTTATCACAACTACATGTTTAGCCACGACATAGCTTATCATAACAAAATGTTTATCTTTGTTTATTTATAAAATTTGGAGTTCAATATTTCATAAGTTCATGAAAGGACTTAAGGAACACAAATCATTTTCTTTGGTAATATCTTACCAACTTTGAAGCATGTTAGAATTTTTATTTATAGAATAAATTTTTATTTTTAAATTATCAAAGGTTTTAAACTCTTATTATATTTCTTGTGAGTAATATACTTACAGAACTAGAAGTTTAATTTTAAACATAAGTGTTTATTATAAATTTTGATATTTCTATTAGATGAACCTCCATACCTTACCACTCAGTTTATATCTCGGAAAAAATTGGATTATTTTATAAGTGTTGATATATCACTAATATTTTACTTGTATGAATGATAAAATATTGATATGTCACTTATTTATCATACTATATAATTTTTTTTAGCTAAATGCCTTTTGATACAATTCAAAAATTTTAATCTAGAGACAAGATGGTATATAACTAGTCTAGCCAAGGAAAATTATAGAAAATTGTAAAGAAATGAGGAATCTAAAGGAATTGAATGAGGATCCATTCAAGAACTCTATTTAGTCTAAATATATATAATTAGAGATACAATTGAACATGATTTTGTACATGTACATGTACATTATGCAGTATTTGAATTCTTGAAACCCTATGGATAGAAGGGATCTAATAGCAATAATTGAGAATATGGAAGAAAAGGATCTATTTTGAATACTTGGGAATCTATCTCATACCATACCCAAAGATAAGAGTATTGAAGTGTCATATTGGATGGTCGCGATGAATGAAATCATTTGTAAAGGTGACAAAGTATTTTGACAAGTAATCTGATCCTCCCAGTGACACCTTTCTAAACCGACAATGTAAGTTCACATACGTTAACAAGTGTTGGTTGTGAGACCTAGTATTGATTTTGTTGGTTCGATAATGAAAAGTTAGCATGCACACTTCCTATAGATGGAATTTATGAATAAGAGGGAGTCTTTCTAAGTACATCTTGCTCGGAAGCATGTAGAGGGATCAATAACTAATAGTCCCACCTTCTCTGCCATACTTTCACAAGCAAGCCCTATAATGTAGAAATTCCATATAAGATATTTATATTACACAATAATCATTCGATGCACAAAAATATATAAGCAGCAATGGCTAAAAAAAACTCTTTCAAAGTACTATCTTACATCAACCGATTGTGCAAATCACCAATGATAACATGCAATAACAGCTTTAATGTCAAGAGTACCTGAAATTGTTCAATCTCTCATTGTTTGCAAGATATACATTGTTCAAACAACTTCAAAGCACGTATTCTCAAGGCAACTTCCATTTGGTCATCCAAGTTCAAATAAACTTGTCCGCACCACAACCAACCACATACATCTACTACTACCAACCATAGTCTCCTACGGAAGTCAGTAAAACTTGATAATAGTTGACCACTTTACTCTTTACTTTGATTTGAATTATCTAAAAATAGAATAGCATGTGCTTGAAACATTTTACCGTCTCAAAAGAGTTTTCTAGAATGAGCTCTTGACAATAATCTCTTGTATCAAGGATGACCAAGGAGGAGGGTTTCTTTCTTACTAGGTCTCTCGCTACATATTTAAAAGGAAGCAGCTATGACAACTAACTTGTTCCCAAATCTCCCTATCAAAATTGAGCGGTGGAATGTAAGAAATTCTCATAGTTATTTGCTATTTGCATGAAATAAGAATACTCCCAGCTTTCTACTGCCAAATTTTTGCATAATAAATTACAGCACAAGATCACTTAAAATTTAATTCCTTTTCATAGTTTGTTCAAATTGATTGTACATATATTAGTTTAGTATGGAGTAAAGTTTTCATAAGTTTGGGGCTCATTCAATTAGAGCCCTACTCCTTGACTGATATTAGCAATGCAACATATCACTCCTATATCCTCAAAAGCTTTGAATACTAATTAAGATTGATTTATTCTCAATTATTCATTTATTAATGATGCACTCTTCTAATTACCCTAAAAAAACCACTTATAGGGTTGCACTTTATCCAAAATTTGAAAATTAATCTGCTAAGTTATTATTGATTTGATTTTTTAATTATGTTGAACAAATCATCAATTGGTTTACATTTTATCTACAATTGCACCATCCAAGAAAGATAGTGCAACTAAAAGAGTTAGTAATGATTATAATTAGTTTATTAAACATGCATTGAGCTAATCTACACCAAATATTCCTTGCTTATTGTTCATCCTTACAAGGCTTACTCCTCAACTCTAGTATTATACTTACGAAAGATTGTTGTTCGAGAGATAGATTATTGCTACACATACCCAAAAATCACTTCAATACATCATTTAAATTGTTTTACTCTTTACTCACTTAAGTTATAGCACTAGAATCAACGAACCGATGTTTATCATCCCTTTCATTCTCCATCAGTGCATCAAAAGGAGCTTTCCTACTTGCTTAGTTTCCTATTGGAGGTCTTCTCACATAGTTAACTTTATTGTAAATCTTGGAAGTTATTAAAACTGAATTTTAACACTCTCAGCGCAATGACCCGATTTTGAATCAGTATTATATCATTCATGTTCTTACTAACTTTGGTGGATTGTAAATTGGGTAGCTAAAATTGTTAGTTAATTCTATCATCCTCTTTCTTTCATGAGTAGACATGAGTTTGTACAAACTTTGCTTCGTTCTTGTGTCTCCCATATTTGAGTTGTCATCAGTATTTCTTAATTGATCAATTGTATAATTGACGTTCTCAAATGGAGACAACTGTTCTTGTTGTTGTCTCATTAGTTAACCAATGAATGACTCTCAAAGATAACTTACAATGCATTCCCTATTATGTGTATCAATTTTGCTTCTTCAACCATTCCTGCTCTTCTTGTAAGTTGAGATGAAACGTTCTTGACCAAATATTTGAGCAGATCAGCAACTCCCTTCTGCCCATTTTCGTTTGGAGAAAAAACATTCGTGCAAAGTTCTGATTCCCAAAGAACCTTTGCATCTTTGCTCGTCTTCCACCAAATGCATGGGTAATTGAAATCGCGATGTGGTGAAAAATGTCATCCTTGATAGGGATAGCCAATACCTTCTATTTCTCCTCTCGTTCACACGAGCTTGATTGGCAAACCTCGGATGTTTCAGTTGTCCCTAAGCCTTTTATGCTCGTTTGGACTAGGATTTCTAAACGTCGCCCTACCTCCCACAAGCCATCCTTCCAGTTACAGACTCTGTCAAGCTTGACATAAACATTGGGAGTATAGATGCTCCTCCCTCTTGACTCATGATGTTCTTTCAAATTTACTCAATGTCTGCGATACCGCTCTTATACCATATCATAGTTACAAACTGGGTTGACTATCCTGTGTTTTCATCGATGGAGAAGTCAAAAGCATATGCTCTTGTACACTCAGTGGCAAGTAGAAATGCACAGTTCATTGGATCTGCTATAGTCGGCTGAATTCTAATAGACATACATGGCATCGGAATTCCCAGTCCTTACATTTAGCTAATCTGAGTATTCATGAACACCTTAGATTTATGAACTCAAGGAGATGTGTAACTTACCGCACAATCACTGGGACCAGCAATGCTTTCCTCATGTCCCGTCTCTCGTTCCTTGCATGCAGGTCTGTAACTTTTGTAGTTAGTAGGTGTAGGGAGCACAGTCCATTGCTGCGAACGAACAGGAGACAGGTACAGACTTGTGAAAGATATCAATCCCACAGATGCTGGAGATTTGTGTTATGAGTAGTTTCATGAGTAGTTTCAGTCTCAATGATTGCGCGTTCCCGCATTTATGAACAGTGTATTGTTCAGATGTTTGGTCTAGACTACTGGCGCGCGCTAGCTCTGAATTCGTTCGCTGTTAGTGACAAGCTGGGGAACTCGAGAATCCATGTCTGGAATGCCGTCGTTCGTAGAATGCATGTGTCGCCCTGAAGACTTAAATCTCTTGCTGCGTGCACCAACTTACTATCGAGGATTTTTATCTATTATTTTGGCCTTTCTGTTCTTGACAAAGCTATCAATCAAATAGAGCACAATGGATGCTCTATTTTGATTGATTCTAACTAGATCGTATGTTGATCTAGTTGCAAACTGGACACTCTTACATGAGATGGACTTCGTTTAATCATCTGGTCTTTATTGACAATATGGTGTAGGATGCCACAGTGCCAGTACTAAGTTCTCTCTCCGAATCTTCGGAACAGATTTTCATAATTCTATTTCTCAATGTCACTCGGCCCATTCAAGAGGGCAGCAGATTTGATGTTTATGTACTAGATGTTTCACTAAACTTCAGCGAATGATCTCTCTACTTTACTGGCTAACTCATATGCTATTAGAAAACAGGATTTCGTGAATCGGTCTAAACATGCCAGTTAATGCCAGTTCTTTCGACTGCCCACATCAGTGGCTGATCCAGTGAACAGCAGTAGTTTGATTGTTACAGCGGGCAGAGGCGGTTGATCAATGGAGGACTAAATTGACATATTTACAAAATTCGGGGGCAAGTTCCCGACTAAGTTCCTGCCTGTATCATAGGTTGGCAGCAGGATGTGTTATGCAGATGATAATTTTGTCTGTGGCTTCAAGGGCGATTGATCAGCTACTTTCATAGCCTGAATATGAGTGAAGAGAGACGGCTTCTGCATCAAACCAAGCTCCGAGGCATTCCACTCAAAAGACCGAGAATCCATTGACGGAGGGCTTGTCTCGACCTTCTTGTAGCTGTAGCAAATGGCGGAAAGGATGTACAAAACCAGGTTCACCGAAGCCATTGCTGTCAGCAACCAGTAGTAGTAATTCAGATGACCCCTGTTAAGATTGATTGGATGGAGCCACCGACTCTTTTCCGTGATGCGGTTGACAAGAGTCGTAAGAAGAGAATTGAAGAAAATTGCCACTCCAATGTTTGAGATGTAAAGTGCTGTTCCGAGACTTCTCATCCCATCAGGCGCTTGATCGTAGAAAAATTCGAGCTGACCCACAGAAGTGAAAACCTCCCCCAATCCTTCCAAAACATACTGGGGAGCGAGCCAGAAGATCGAGAGTGGGACGTAATTGTCAACCGAGTCCAGCAAATTATTGTCCTCGGCAACTCTGAGCCGATGCGTCTCCACCAACGCAGCTGCTACCATTGCCAGTATAGACAAAAGCATTCCATACCCCATTCTTTGCAAGAGTGATATACCTCGTTCGTTCCTCGAGTATCGCTTGACGATGGGAATAAAAACTAGATCGTAAATTGGGATCATGAATAGAATGGTGAGGGAGATAATGCTCTGCATGGAAACAGACGGAACCGACAAGTCTGAGTCTAAGAATCTCCTGTCCATGGTCTCCCCCTGTTGGACGAAGAGAGTAGGCACTTGCACTTTCACCACGTTAAACATGAGGGTCCCCATCCACACAGGAGCCAGTCGGAACACCATCTTCAGTTCTTCCACTTGTGTCACGGGACATAGTCGCCACCGACTTAATGGAACCCTCGCAGTGCCATCCACAATACGAATCGTGTCAATGACCGCCGCTTTATCGAGGTATCTGCGAAAATCGACGAAATTCTGATGCCCGTCAGTGTCCCACCAGAGCTGTAGAAAGTCTACGCGAATCCATTCACGCCGACTCAGCTACAGGAGAACATACAAAGGCAAATCTAGATTGTATAAATGTCCTCATCCATACATCTTGCGATGAATGAAGCCTTCAGAGAGCCACTGAAAACTTTTAGACTCCTCACAATTTGATACCCAGCAAAATGGACTTAAGCAGTTTATGCACTCAAAAAAGATTATGTCTCACGCCCATAGTGACACATGGAGGAAACTTCTGTTCTCAAAATAATAATCTACAAAGATGCACAGTGCTCAATATATAGGAGGCCAAATCAAACACATTCACTTTTGAAGACAGCGGTTTAGATCAAGAGGACAAGGTACTTAAGAGGTGGGTAGCGGGCTACTGTAAGTTGACAAATCCAAACGCCGACATTTAAGACTTTGCAGCAATTTTACAGAGGTCTATAACGTTTGACCCCAAGCAGAGAAGATGTTATGGTTACCTGAAACTATTGGTGTGGCAGAGTTTTCTGCCGACTGATGCAGGTGGTGGAGGAGAAACTGTCTCGCACCAGGCGAGTTTGTGTTTAGTAGCATCGCGCTCCTCGTACAGTCTGGAGTCGTCCAAGGGTAGCAGGACCCTCCTCTTCCGAGATGCGGCAACGATCACCTGAGCCAGCTTGATGAGCGGATTTCCCTTGGGCTGCTTGAAGCGGTAAAACGAGACACCGAAGAGGAAAATGCACAAAGCCGAGGATAAACTGATTGTAGGTATTCCGAACCGCCATTGGTCGTTCACGTCCTCGTTGTTCTGTGCGTAGACTAGTACTGTGTACGAAATCAATGACCCTACAGCACTGGAGAGGAAAAACCAGTTGAAATACGAGCTGCGCATGACCCTTTCGCCTGGATCTCTATCCTCAAACTGGTCCGCTCCGAAAGAAGGAAGACAGGGCCACACTCCCCCGGTTCCCAAGGCCAGGACATAAAGTGCGGAGTAGAAGACCCCAACTTGAGTGGAGGTTGGTTCTTCGCAGAACTCTTGACAAGGCGGAGGTCTAAGTTCAGGGATGGAGACTGATAACGTCATCATCAATAACCCCTGCACGGTGGAGCAATCTCATGAGATACTAAAACTATACATAATGGAGACGATGAAAACTTTACTCGGTGAAAAATCGACTACGTGTAATTCATTCGAGACGACAATCAGTTACGTACCACAAGATAGACGCCTGAGAAGACACAAATTGTCCAGAATCGGCCCAAGTACGCATCTGCTAGGAACGCCCCAAGGATTGAACTGATGTGCGACACACCGACCCAATTTGTGAGGCTCCGGGTTGCCAGTTTTTGATTCTCTCTCATTGAAACTTTTAAATAATGGCACAAATTTATGGCTAACATAAGCCAAGCCATCCGCTCCAGTACTTCGTAAGCTGTGATAGAGGTACATTGAATGTCAGGTCTCAATCGACAAAGTCGCGTTGCAACAAGCCCATTGGTCATCATCGAGGATTGAACGTCAAAATTTTATTTGCCAAATACACGTCTAAAGCTCAGGACATGGTACACATTGAAATGTGTCAGGCAACCACGCACAATGTTGTCCTTCAATATTATAGTCTAAATGCTAACATGCAGACGGTTGATGAAGACGGACTGCAACATTGAGTACATATCAAAGAAAGAAATGCGGTAAAGCTTCTTAGTAACTGAGACAACAACGATGTCGGACACAAGGAAGTGCTACTGGAGGTTAAACAACTTGACATGCCTACAGCATCAGAGACGAGAGAATAATCTCCACATGTTGATTGCGTACGGTTTATTTAAGCGCGCAGACTACTGTGGTTAGACATCTACTTACTGAAAAGAAACGAACAGGCCCTCCATCGCCCTGACCGAGCTCTATCCGTCGGCTTCCCTTGCAAATCCAAGGTGGATTCCATCCCCCCATCGAGATACGTCACGGGATTTTCCTCGAAGTCCTCGTTCATCAGCTCCTTGTGTAAGGGCGGCATTGCCCGGGAATTATATTTGGCCCTACTCTCCTCTATCCTCCGTTGGATGTGTCTTCCAGCAGTAGCTAAAACTTCGGTTTCAGTTGCGGAGTTTCTTGATCAAATGTCCTAGGAGAAGCCTTTGCCTAGTCATCTCTCTTCCAATTTTAATCCGCAGGCTGTAATAGATACCCACAAGAACTGATTTCGAGCAACCCAAAAACTGCTATGCGGATGTACCCTTTCCACGAATTTTGCTGCAACTAACCAAATTCCCCGAAACAACCTTCTTCTACTTCCATCTGCATCGATCGCCGAGCCCATGACGTACTCAGGTTTAGCGGTCGAGGCGTCCTTGGAGTCACATTTGTCTTTTGTTTGAGTAGGAATCAATTCGCAACCAGCAATCTTTGGTGCGTCTCCTCTCTGCCTGAAGCTCCCTAACTTCTCCTGGTTGGCCTCAGAACTGTCTTCCTTTTCTTGACAAGATGGGATGTCGCTCACAAGCAGGGTGTAGGAAGTGAAGTGAAGGTCACCTCGAGCGATTGAGCAGTCCAAGCTTCTTCTGCTGGAGGAAAGGGATGGGGGAAATGGGAAGGAAGGGAAGGGAGCGAGCGATACCAGGACGGGATTCTCGAGATCGAATGATGGAGGGCACTTAGCTTCTCGGCGTCGACATCGCCAGACTATTCGAGACACACAGGCTGTAAATGTAAATAACTCATGACTGTATGCGCATGCCTCCCGCCAGAAATCATAAGTGCATTCAAGTCCTTCGGCTTATCATCCGTCCCTCTCTCTCCTTATGAACCCAGAAAGGGGTCTGCGCGCATTCGGCTATCATATTAATTACGGTTCCTCTCTGTTCTCACTTCTCTCTTAGAGCATTCGCCTTTCTCATCGTCATCTGAAGTAATGTCCGCTTTGAGCTACCACACGTCCGTCCTTGCTCTGTCCCTTCCGAAGCTCTCGAGCTCTTTCGCTTAAACACTGGACCATCCTTGCCATCTTCCTTCCTGTTGTTGTCCCTGTTACTACCGGGTACTCCTCGAGAATCTCCCTCTGGTCCTCCTGTTAGCGTCCGACACAGTTCAATAAGTACATTTACTCTCTCCCCCGTTGACAGATTAGTTTCAATCATGACAGTTCCGCTATCTCTTCCACCCGTCCAATCAGACAAGCTCGAACTAACGCGATTCTCCAATAACTTCAATTCTCTCCCAAGATGAATCTTGATATTCAAACTGTCAGGAAAAGCCCTCTTTCTCTTACACCACACGGTCAATAACAGCAACATCCACAACAGCAGGTTTCACTATCAGGACCTCCAACTCCCCTCTCTCTTTAACCATTTCCAACCTGTGAGTGCGAAGGGACGAGGACCTCAGACATCCTTCACCACTCGCTCTCGGGTATCATCTCATCCCATCTTTTGCACCGAGACACAGACGTACCAGTCTGATCCATGAATCTTTTTCCTCTCAATCTAATGCAAAGATCTTGGTCCTATCTCTCTCTCTCTCCCTCTCTGCCAACTCTGATCTTTCAGTCCGCCAACCGTTTGAAGATCATTGTAGTTCCGAGCTTTCGATTGACAGTGGATGCTGGCTAAAGTCACTGGACTCGCCATTGGCCGGAGCTGCAGTTGCAGCAGCAACATTCTTGCTGCTTGTGTCTTCAGCTGCCTCTTGTTCCTCTCCTAAGCTCTGCAACAACAGCAGCTGCTGCAGTCTTTGCGCTCGTTCCACCTTGTTTCTTCTCCCTGGCGGCCGGGCAGTCCAGTCTGTCCGGCAACGATCACCCCGGTTGCCGGTCGACTGACTCGTCAGTCGAGTACATAGACCTCCTGCTACAGTCTACCTGAGTGTAGAGTCTGGTATACCTGTTTTCTGCCACTTTTGCATGAGACATACTTCAAACTAGGGATTATTCTGGAGTTTGAATCCTTTTTATAAGTCATTGTTAGTGCGAAACTTTCTAGAAAAAGGATTTCCCGTTTCCCGAAATGGGTGAAGTACGCATTTGGAGAATCTCGATGATGAAAAGAGAGACTCTATTTTCTAGAAATCATTTTATGATTTTCTGTAAAGAATAACGAAAAAGTAATGTAAAAAAATTTCATTTCTGCTCTTGCAAAGAACTGTTCAAATTTTGAATTTCAAATCCCAATCTTGTATTTGTTTCTTCACTGTCCATTTAGGTATAATACCGGTTGTTCCCTTACGTGGTTGACTGTTTACACGGTATAATGTTGAGGGTACAAAAGAGGCTAGACTGGGTAGATCCTGCTGGAACTACTACTACTGTACTGGCTACCACTTTCATGGACGGGCCCCCAGTTGGTGCTCCTTCACCTTCAGATTTAACCGTTTCGCTCGATTAGCGGTCCACTTTAGCCCCGGTCGAACTGGCGGAGCTGTAGAGGTCGGCTGGGTTTGGACAGTCTGGGCCGTCGTGTTGTCCGTCACTCATAGACGACAAAGTCACTTTGCTAGTAAAACTCAACTTTAAAGTTTAAGGTTCTCAGCCATTGCTTTACGTTACGTTCGTTATTCCAACGTTCGCACGTGTCTCATATGTAAAAGAAACAAAGGGGAAACGGAGGGGAAATTAAGGGGGGCTTTTCCAGAACATGATCACCTCATCCTTGTCAACTGCACTGATATTTATTGATCAATCATCGGGACTTTCTGCACCCTCTACCATAGCCTGTTACTCGAGTACATCTAACTCCACTCCATACTTCTCTAGCTTTGAATTGAAAATTGACTATATATATTGGAACTGATTCTGACTGCCTGGGTCCGTCGTAGTAATTCGTAACTCATTACTTTCATGTTCAAGTTAATTGCACGTAAAAGCCAATGGAATCGTCTTGTGTTCGCTGCTGATGTGTTTCCTTTATATAGAACAGAAGTACTGTAGTTTGTAGTTTGAATAGGTCTCTACTCAAAATACAAACTATGGTCAAAGGTTTCTGTTCGCTATTGAGGTCTTCAGCCTTAACTGAAGATGTGCATCCCTGGCATTGGCTTCTAGGTCATAGTCGTGTGAGAGTAAAGATATGCATTGCTTTGCACACATTTTTGCTGAGAAACAACTCGTGTTACAGCTATGATTTGTCTTTTGTCTTTTGGAGCATACAGGTCCGAATCATTATGTTCCCAAGTGGTCATAGCTTGAAAACAAGTAGAATTTAGACTGGTGTTGATCTGTGTTATCGCTTTAGGTAGTACTGATAGATCCAGGGACATAGGAATGATTGTCTAAGAAACATCAGATTTATATTCTCACTCTTTTATTTGATCAAGTTTGTTTATGTTCCCAAGTATGTTCTGGTATTGTTGCTTACATTATTTTATCATTGCAACATCCCGATGTAAAGATGCTATCGATGTCAACCTCCTGCCTCTCTTCTTCATATTTCGTACTTTGTTATCTCTTTGTACCTATCTTTCGTTAAGTTTCCTTTTACACAAACGAAGGAATATATACGAGGCATACGGCTTCACCCTTTGTGTGCCCCTTCATCCCCGCATGTGAGGATCACGCACAAATCCACTCTGATTATTGTCAAGTGAAAGACGTACAAAAGTTGTATCATAATCTAGAGGAAATGAAAGTATATCTTCACTCCAAGAGATGGGATCAACGAATTTGACGCGGCATTAAATTTTGACGGACCGCTTTATAAGAATCCACCTCGGAAAGATATCCAACCTCTATGGGGTTTCCTGGACACCACTACTTCTTTGGATTAACCTGCAAGATTATTCCTTCCAAACATTCTCTAGTTAACAAACTCCGTCTCGGGAGTGTACTTCTAAGACAGCGACAGGGGAAACGGACGGCGGTTCCGGGGAACAGGTCATGAAACCGTTGGGCCTTACGTCACGTCGGACTAGACGTATAGCGGTCCACTTCTTCTGGACGCAGGACATACAGTGTACAATTTTTGTATGACGATGTACTCAAGCAATGTGTACAGTAAAGTACTTATCCCGTGTATGGATCATGAGCCGTAGCAAGATTAATCTCAGCATGCATGCAGTGAACGAGATGGAATCGACGGTGCGTGCTAGTTTGTGTGATGAGTACTATTAATCACCGTCAGACGTCCAACCCCCATGCCGTTATGCACAAAATTTTTAGCGCGTGTAGTGTAATTCAAACATTGTACCGAAGAACTCATTATTCTTATCTTGGACTGAATAAGAAAAGTCAGGAATCAAGATAGGCGAGGGAGTTACATAAGTATGATTATGCACATATGTGTCAAATCTCGAATGAGCAGTGAACATACGACACAAACAATGTCTTGAACATTTGGAATTTGTTAAGCATGCCTCATATTCACATCAATTTGCCTTGGGCATGACATTTGAGTAATATATGATGCTCACCTGGAGGATATTTATGAACTCAAGCATGCTCTTTACCTGAAAGTTCCCCAGATGTCATCTTGGCGCTTCATGTGATATCAGTTGAAGGTGTATAGTACAACCCAGAGATATTATTTGATCTTTCTAATACAATCTACTGCAGTACCGTAAATGCCCATATGAAACAATTGTCATGATTGACTAGAGGATACGCCTTCGCCTTTAAATGCCGTGATACGAGTGAGGGACTCACAAGACGTGTGTGTAAGTCGTATGATTGTCATAGTCCTTCGAGCAACCTGATCGACTTTGTTCTTCACCGCACGAAGCCATCATGAACAACACTTCCTGTAAGGGCAATTCAAAAACTCAGTCTGAATATCATCTACAACGTAAGCAATTGCTGTAGATCCTTATTTCTAATCTTTATTTGTAACGAATGAAGTTTGATATTTAAATTGAGAATATTACCGTACGGAAGCTATAGTGAACGTATATTTTGAATTAAAGAAGTGTTAGATTGGGATTGAGATTCGATCATTTTGAAAAGTCGTGTAAACTTTGCATTGTACACTTCATTGGACCTCAATAATGATAGGTCTCGGAATTATACGATCAATTTCTAACCGTGAAATAGGAAACCTTGACATGTCAATATAATAGCGTCGGCTATGTTAACATACTGAATTATTCCACTTGTGTTTGGTTTTTTAATCAAGGTGGTGTACTAAATAATGTCTATAGAGATATATTCTAACAATTTTCATTTACATAAGTCAACTTGGTGAATAATGAAATATTCACCTGCTTGCTCATCATTGCGTTATATGTGTTTCATACTTTATTCATATCATCAAATGGTCGGAATTGCATCACATTTGGTCTAATTCACCTATTCCAAATATCCATCGTACATACAAACAACTAAATAGATCATTGAGAGCGTTAATTGCATTCAGCTCAACTTTTTCTCATCATTATTTTCCATATTCAAATAGTTACAACTTGTTCTACTTATTTTTCACAAGTAGATCAGGAACTAAATCAAAAGCTTATAATTTATTCATATTTAATTACTGATAAAACAACACAATTTTCTTTAAAATGTAGGTTAATATGAGAATTTATTCTATGAGAAAATAATCAATATTCAGATACAAGTAAACTCCACTTTTCTTCAAGAAAAGGTAGGTTCTCAGAGAGCATAACTAAACTTAAGGAAGGCCCGTCAAAGCATTCATTTGTAGTATAAGGTATAAATTCTTTGCATCTTAAATCCAATTCCAACATTTCAATTGATAGATGAGGATGATGTTCTCGGATATCAAGTTAAAATTGACATTTTAGTATCATTTGTAAGTTCAATTTAACTTACATATTATTATTATATGTAAGCATGTTTTATCAAGAGCTACTTGGGATAATTTACTCACCTGAATTATATGATAAAAGAGTCTCTTTATCTCCAATTTTCTAAGTTGATCTTTGGACCAAAGTGTAATAATCAGGTGTCATTTAAATATGGTAAGAACAGTTGGTCCCACAAGGATACAAGTTGGAGATGACTAAATATGAGATAAATTTTCACAAAGATGACATTCTATTGTTTCATATTTAACCTCTTAGACCAAGTCATTCCAAAAAGAGTGTAATATCACCACCTTTGGTGCATTACAAAAATATAAATCATAAGTAATACATCATTATAGATTGAATCCAAATGATTCTTGAATGTGATTGCTCATTTATAATGAATGTCAATTTTCTCAAAATGCTCTTACCTTCCTCTTTTGCACAACCAGATTCTGGATTAATCTTGTTGAGACAATCATATATATTGAGAGTCCAATTAACAATCACAAGATTTGAGGTTGTTCAAGATCATCAGAACTATTGAGTCCTAGAAGCAATAGCCTAGATTGCACTTATGACAAAGGAGGGTAGGATCCTCCAAAGGTCCATTCACCCTGTTGCCTATGACCGTGAGGTAGCATTCTACCCTTCCATGAAGGCAAGACTTCACAAGAGACTTGTACGGATCAAATTACTTAATCTTACAATCACGTGTTACTTTACAATACTCAAGACTAGTAGTGGTCTATCTTTGTATTGTCCTTGACTTCTAAAGAGCTCTTAGAGATGAATACTCCAAATTTTCACAAATGAATTCCCTCATTCAAGTGCTTTTGCTCCTACATCAAGATTCCACACTTTGACTCCATTAAGCATGTAGTCATTCATACAAAGCATAGACAAATAGATTGACTCAATTGTCTTGATGGCATAAACTTCATTTACTGCAAAGGAAGGATACAAAAAATGAACCCAATGAACATGGGGTCCAAGCCTTTTATACATATCCTACTTAGCCGCCAAAGAAATCCAATGGCTACAATGTACTATGAATCTTTTGATTATATCTAAGGTGCTTAGTGTTGATCACATATTTTCTACTTATCTAATCCTAATCTAATCTTAAGTAGGTGCAAACTATATGGTATGCCACCTTAGCCCCTTGACTTGTTATCTATCGCTATTATATTAGGTGATGAGGCTAAAACAAGATCTTTGTATCATAGTCTAACTAGCTATGTAGAAAGTATGTTTTGATACAAATAGTCTTGGGCTATGACTACAAAAACAAACACATCCTAACTGAAATGTGGGTCATAGTCGTTCTATATGAAGTTGATTGGTTCTTGCTTTCTATGTTAGAGTTGTATACATATTATGCTCATCTTGTGTGAAGGTATTACTTGTCTATTTTGCGATCTGGCAATGTCTACAACAAACTACCTTCTTGTTTGCATAGTTGGATGACCTTTATGAGTTCCTTTTTGTAACCTTTAACGGCTCATACAAAATTGGTCATTGTTTCTTGAAACTTGGTTGTGTAGCTGGTCATTCATATACACCTTCCTTTTGAGCACATCAATTTGTATCTTGAGGTCCTTCAACTTTGTATGTTTTGGGTATTTGAGTGCAATTTTTTCCAATTGTTTGAGGAGTTGGGTGGCAATGTGCCCTATCATTTCAAGTAACACTATCTATTTTTTCCTCCAATTTCATTTGTTCATTTGGAGATTTTCTCTCATTTTATCTAAACCCTTATCTTCATCTCATCTTCTTTCTCTTAATGTCAATTTAGACTTGTAGTGAGTTCTTGGATACCGAGGTCTGTAATCCCCTTCAGATTCTTGTAGCAAAATTCTATGGCAAAGGTCTTTGCATTGGCCTCCTCTAGGTTTTTTTGTAGTGTCATCACCTCTTTGTCATGCGCTTGTATTTGGTCTTCATGTTGGGCTTGTTTGGAAACTTTGTCATTGATAGTGGCAACATCTGCTTGCAAGTGTCATAGGACCACCTTATGTTGATCTTGTTGTGCCAATTCTTGATTCTAAAATATCTCTAGCATATGATCTTTCTCTTTGCCATCTTTCATGTCCTTCTTGAGCTCTCACTTGACTTGGTTAAGTTCATTATGAAGTAGTGACTTATCTTTTGCCATCATTTGTACAAGCTTATGCACAAATCGTAGGAGCATTGTTGGGTCACTAATACAAGGATCTAGTTCATAGTATAATGGCATGAATTCTTCCAGTGGCTCCATCATTGTCATAACCATGTTGACAATGTATACTACAATTAGCCATATGTAATGTTCCAAGGATAGTAGAGAAACACAAAAGAGAAAACATAAGTTTCACAGTCAAACTTTGATGCCCCAAAGGAGCACCTTGGCTTTATTATATAGCAAAGTAGAGACACTCAATGGAAGCCTAACCCTTGGATCGGATACCTGGATTTGTGACATGTCATTGATCTCCACCCTTAGATTATATGCATGCATTGGTGACATGTCAAATCTGGTCCTGTCTAGTTGGTCAAACTAGTGTTGACCAAAGGGAATCTTTAGGGAATATTTTTGCATGAATCTCCAAATTGTATGGGTGGGGTACGGTTGATAAGCTCTTGATGAGATAAAAAAAAAGGGGAGGGAAGGCCAGCCTTTCCTTCCCTAGGAGAGAATACTGCATTTTTTAGGCCTATTTCATCTGTTTAGGCTCTCAAAAGATCTCATGCATATTTAGATTTTTGCCCTATTAGTAGAAGTTCCCTTTTGGTGATACTTCTTTCTTATCTATTTATTCCATCATGTATAACATCCTTCCAGATGTTACCAAACCAAATTCACCTCTAGATCATATGTCTAGCTATTGGTTCTAAGGTTTTCAAGTCTATTTTGATTTTTTCCCTATTTGTAAAAATACCCTTTTGGTGATACTTCTATCTGATCTATTTAGTCCATCATGTATAACATCCTCCCAGATATTACCAAACCAAATTCCACCTCTAGAACATATGTCTAGCTATTGGTATTACAACCTAAGAGAGTTGCTTTTGCATTTCATACATTGTACGATGTCCTCTGTCATGCTTGTAATCTTTATCTACTCTTCATTTGGAAGTTGTTTATCCAAAGGCTAATCTCATGATCTTTCTCCTTCTCTTTATATCATATGGCCATATCATTTGCCTCCTCTACATTCTGCCTATCATATAGTCATCCTCCCATGGACTCTTCCTCCTTCATTTGGGAGGGCCTTTGCCGCTCTAGGTGATTCTTTATCCAAATTGTGTTCTTGCTTAGCTAACATTTGTTGTGATGACCTAGCTTTATTGTCATTGGTTCCTAGGACAAGTTTAAGAATGTTGAATGCCTTTCTTTTGACCCTTGCTTTGGTTCAAAATGAGGAACTTCAATGGAAGGTGTGGTTGTGTTTGTTGACAATTTCTTCAATTTGGAAATATAAATTTCCTCATATTCTTCCATTGTCAATTTCCCTTTGTTGTGAGAATTCCCTAGATCTTCACCTTCATTGGCCATCTAGAACAATTGAACTTCAATTTAGATCAAACATTCATCTTTTCTTTGACCATAGGCAACAAAATATGAGTGAACAAATTGCACTCCTTGATCCCTTGTTGTGTACCAAAGCAACTTTCTCATGTTTAGACACAGTGTGTGAATCCGAGTTTTTTGCTTTGTCCATGAGTTCATTGTTGCTCTCATTTTCTCCTTGGCTTCAACTCTCTCTTGAGGATATGTCTACTATTTGGGTGGTTTGTTTGTGCTTCTTGGAGGCTTGAACTTTGGGTTGTGCTACTTGCACTTTCTTACAAGCATTCATTGTATTGTAGGACTTGTGTATTCATATGAACTTTTTTGTATAAGTATACTCCTTGTCTTCCTTATGGTATTTTTTATGTCCTTAGGTAGGCCTAGATGCCCACTAAAATATGATGGATGGTGGAAGTGGCAGGGGTAGTTTGCCTTCTCTTCTTCCATAAGAAGATCTATTCCTATGTAGAAATGAAAAACAAAGGAGGTTTCAATTGTAGCTAATCCTTTAGTCATGTCTTGCAATAGCTTGTTGACACGTTCTCAATACATTTGTGCCTAGCTTATAGATTTCCCTTTGTGTAGAAGTTGGAAGAAAATTGCCTAGTTTAGGTTTATGTATGCTATTTGTTTTGACCTAAAGAGTTCATGATTGTTTCTATGCTGACTCATTGGTATGATCTTTGAGGTCACTAATTTGATATCTATTTTTTTATTTCTCATCAAAAAATGAGTCTCGTGTTTTGGCTTTGAGACTCCTAGTCTAACAACCATGAAGATTTGGCTAAATACATTTTGCCAAAGGATGAGCACTCGTGTCCCAACACTCATTGTTAATGGTCTTTTATCCCCAAGACATGATTTCTTCTCAAGGTTTGGTCACTCATATGGGTATTACTAGCAATTTCCTCTAGTAGGTATATATGTTTGATAAACTCCAATGCCATAACAAGAACTCTAGATTTCTACTTCTTAGATAATCAAAATAGAAGTATAGGACTCACTTAGAAATTTTAGTCAATTTGCTAACAATATTGTGAAGTTTTTTTTTCCTCTTGCCCCTCTCCTCAAGAACCATGTCTACACTCATTTGTTTCACACTAACATAGGGAATTACACTACCCAAGAATACTCAAGTTTTTGCACTATGTCTACAAAAATGAATCATTTTGAGAACAAAGACAAACTCTTATGTGACCAAACTTCAAGAAAGTGAAAAGGGAAAAGAGTAAAATTTCTTCCTTGAAAGGTGTGGATACCATTTTATAGTTTTGTCAAACCGGTCCGTCCTTTGGCCATCATGGCTGTTCTTGAAAGGTCATGGCCGCATCCCAAATGCATATCACTTGGCATGGGTTGCAATTGTAGCTCCTCCTTTGGTAATTTTATTCTGATTTCATGATCAGAAAATAGTATTGTAAACATATAAAAAGCAGTCCTTCTATAGAGATCTTTTTGAAACTAAAAGATTTCTTCATCTTTGTAACACTAGGAAAAAAAGTGGCATTTGGTATGAAAATAAACATATATTGCTTATGAGATGATGAAATAATACTTATTCCATCCATGGAAAATTTTCAATTGTGATGTATTTTTATTTTTCAACATGATATGGTCATATATCAAGAAAGCATAGGTTTCTCCTTACATCATCGTTAATATTCCACCTCAAAAGAAAAATAATTTCTTTGACTACATTATCTATTTATTTATGGTCAGAACTAAATATCAAGAGTATTATATGTAAAGGAGTATTTTAAATAAATTAATAATTTCTTATAACTTTAATTTTTATTGTGGTTAATTTTTTAACAGAATTTGTGTGATTTTAAAATTACTTAGCTTTGAGCGAGAACTCATTTGCAAATTTCAATGACTAATTTATAGCAAAACTAAGATTTGTGTAGTAATAGTAGTCAGGTTTTTATTTACATAATAATTTTTTATGAGTATAAATTTTAATGAATGAAAAGAGATATTCACCTTCATAATTTACATGCTTATTTTATTATCTCTATTGAGTAAACATTTAAAATGTAATTGTAAATCTTCCAATTCATAGATGATGTTAATTTTTTTGTAAGTTCAATTAAGATAAATTTATTATTAAAATGTATATTTATTTTATGCCTTTAATTATTTGTAATTTTTATTTTTATTTTTTAAGGAAGATAATTTGCAAACCTATCACTATTGTCCAAACATTATAATGATAACTTTGGATTATCATAGAACTTATTATGATAATATGACTTTTTATTGTAAAGGATTAAATAAATAAAAGCTTACAAATTTTATCAACTGTTCATATTTTTGCAAAGTATATCTTGAGATTGACTTTTTTTAATACTAAAAGTATTAATTTGAAGCACATAAATGATCTCCGCCATCAAGAATATAAGTATCAAAGACAGTAAAGACAATCAAAAAAGAGAATTAGCCTAGCAAATCACATTCCATTAATCAAGTTTTTAGTACTATTTATACAAGGTGAGAGCAGATAAGATGAGATACACTAATAATAAGAAGATTCTTGCGAGAAACTAGGGACTAATAGAAATGCAATATAAAGCATAAGAAAATAGTAATAGGAGCTTTCAAATGTCAGAGCTTTCTATTGCAAGCAAATCTCAAAAGGAGAAATTAGAATTTATTCTCTAAAAAACAACATTTGCATTAGCTAAGACAAATTCACCAGTAAGGTAATATGTTCATAAGAGATAAAAATAGATTTAGACATTAATTTTTTTTATTAGTTGATCTTTGTGGTAAATCAAAGTGATAGGAATTCTGCAACATCACCAATAGAGTCTAAAGAAAAAAAAATTACAAAAGTAAACAGAATAAGAATTATGAAACATTTCATAATAGTTATGAGACTTAGAAGAAGTATTGACCTAGCTTTTGCAATTAATAACTTTGCTTTCAAACTTCAAAAGTATGGATGAATCATTCTTACAAACTTCAGAATTTTATTTATGAATACTAAATCCATAAATCTAGTTAAGAAATTTAAAATCAAAAAAATCAAAAAATTTAAGGTATATTTTGTTATTCTTATTTTTAGGATATCTCCTTTGTTGTACTTAATCTTTAGGTCTAATGACTATATTCTCTAGCTAATATATTTTGAAAAAATTGATTTTTAGAGAATGAGAAAAAGGATATAATATTAAAAAGGAAATCTATAATAAAAAATCCATACATTTGAAATGGCTTTAATATGATAATTACCATGCTAATTTAGTGGAATCTAGTCTTACAATTAACTAGAACTTATAGAAAATGCTTCAAAATTTATATAGGAAGGTTTAACCAGTAATATTCAAGACATACCTAGAGACCAAGTAGTTTCCTAAGGCATTTGAGAACCTTTCTATACACTTTGATTACAATATGTTGAGAAATGGAATGACTTTGCTACAAATTTAATAGTTAACTTCTCTAAGGACCACTACTCTCTATTCTCTTATTTCAGAATGTTTTATACATTCTAAACCTAGAGAGATTACTTAAGGAATATGACTTCATAAGACTATTTGCTCAAATGTATCTTTTCCTCTCCAAATATTTCCAAAAATTCTTTTCCCTTGTTCAATTCCTACACAAAAAAACACAAGAGTTCACTCATTACTCATTAGCATTTCTTAAATTATATAAAAATTAGTCCAAAAAATTTATATAGATTCACTAAGAAAATGTACATCTGCTAAAAGATCATGAATGCTTGCTCTTGAGTAACCACTTAAATTTAGCTTATTTGGGGAATATTTTTCAATAAATCCTTTTCAATGGACAAGTGAGTATCTTATTACCCTCCTATCTAAAAATATAAAATCAGTAAATAAGCAAGTAAGAAGTATTAAGAAGTAAGTTTGTACTTATCTCAAATATAAAGAACATTTGATCTGTCTTGCATTTGGATTACATTCCATTTAGTTCGTGCATGTGGAATACACTACATTTAATTTATGATTTATATCTTCTCTTCTCTTCCCTTCTCTTCTATCTTCTTCGTTTATTCTCTTTAATTTTTTTCTCTACATTGTATTAGAGGATATAATGGATGTTCAAGAATGTTAAAGATGCAGTTTATGGCTGCATCATAATAAGTGGGATTTGTACATTGCATTACACCAAGTATCACTTTCACTTTTCTGTCACTTATGGTCAAAGGTGGATATTACATTATTCATATTTTGATAAAGAATATGATTATTATTAATTTTTATGAATATAGCAATGAATAACCTTATGATCAAATAATAAAAAATTAATGTGATAAATTGATATGAAAAATGGAAAATAAATTTAAAATCTCACTTAACTCTTTTAAACCCATCCTCAATCATAACTAATCAAAAAGTTATTTTTGAAATGAATGAAATTTTATCTATTTTTCCAAGCTCACAACATTCAATATGAAGACAATTACAAGAGCCACAGGGAATGTTCTTTTTTATTATAATTAATATGTTTGCACCATCCACAAACAAGTTATTTATCACTAAATCTCAGTTGTTGCAAGTCAACTTGAATGTTTTATAAAACCTTTGCTTAGTTATAAATGAATTAAGTGCAAATATATTATTGCGGTCTCAATTATGTCCTGGCAACCATCCAAGAGAACTCTAGTATAAAAATTTCCGGTTATCAATATAGCAAGAATAACATGTGATATATTGTATCTTGGAGTTGAAATAGAAAGATTTGATAGAGAACTAAATTACCTAATTCCTCCTATTTTGATTGATAAATTGAGAAATTAGAACCATTAGATTATTTTTATATAGGTTAAACTATTATACAAGGATGAAAAATAATTACAACTGAACCTAATTAACCAAAACTAGCTATGAAAATGATTGAGATATTTGACATTCTTTCTTTCTTTTGAACACATCCATTTCCACAATCTCAACACGTCACACCAGCTTGTTATACATAGAGAATGAAGTGGTTGTTATAAAGATCAATATTATCTAGTTCAAACCCCTTACCAATATCAATAAAGAATGATATAGTCATAGTGATGTATACATCTATAGCAAACAACTTGGATATTGCAGTGTAAATTGTCTTACATATGAGACAAACTTGACTAAATATAGAAGTTGAATATATGAAAGAGTAGATCAAGATGCATATTAAGATAAGGAACATAGCTTAATGGAGGTAGCATTAGATCTAATGGAGTTAAGAGCTCTCCATTCACAAAGTTGTTTCATTTTCATTATATACTTTGTAATATCTTTGTGAGATTTTGGTATATTATGATAATTCAAAAATTTATCTATCGATAATATAATTTGAAAAGTATTCAAGAGCTTTTATTTAAAATATGGAAGGAAATTTTCTTATCTCTAGATTTATAATAAAACTTGGTTTCCGGCTTTGGTTAGCGATAGAGGAAATCCGATCCAAAGCCAGAAGTTTGTTGGATGAAGTGTTTTGGATTTTGTACGGTTCCTTTCTTTGCAGCTCATGGATTTCTGCAACTAGGAATTAAAACTTTGCCACAAATGTTAAGATAGAGTTGTTGGGATGACGTAAGCCTGCAAGCCAAATAAAAGGCGACTCTCAAGATTAGGGCCGGAAGCTTTCTGCTTTCTTTTATTATGTCTCTAGGATATGTTGTAGACTATTTATTTAGTCATAATATTAGAAGAAAAGGACCTGCTTTTAGAGTCTTAATCCAATACTTCCAAAGATTAGACATGAGTATACAAGAGTATGAATTGTATAGTTACATCTCTACATTACTCTCTTTCTATACAGCTAGGAGCTTAGGTTAAACATAGAAGAAATGCGTTCTATGAAGCTCTAATCAAAGGTATGTTCCTTCTTAGGGAGACTAAGAAGTCCAACCTTAATAGAACACACAACTTTCGTGAGTGGTCCAAATGGAGCTTTAAAGTGCCTAAGGAAATGCTAATTGCATAGAAGATTATGACTAATTAATCTATTAGTAGCTACTACCATAAAAATGGTTGCTAAAATAATGACCCTAGCAACTTAGTAAACTAGCTAAGGAGTACTAAATGACATGACATAGCTTTATATTGATAATTTTTAAATTATATTTGATGTGAGTATATGCTTATTTTATGGCAAAGTTAGTAATTTATTTCCTAGCTAATTTATTCAATTCTCATCACGGTTTCTGAATACCTTTATTTCCCTAAAAAAATTACATTTACCTTAACCACCTTACTAGCTTATAAAAATTTTAGATAAATTTAGTAAATTTTATAGGTCTCTTCTAACTATTTCTAATTAAATCTCCTGAATTTTTTCAAGAATATCATCTAGAAGTCACAATTTTCTAACATGAAAAGAGTATATTAATATATTATAATAAATTATTCTACATCTAAAATTATGATATTTCTAGATGACATTCTATTATGTAATATAACTCTAGAGTAATTCTCAAGAATATCATCTAGAAGTCACTATGAACAAGAAGATGAAAAGAATGTATTTATGTATTATGATAGATTATTTTTACAATTAGAATTTTTATGTTTCTAGGTGACATTTTAGTTTATAACATAACTCTCTAACATCATCACTTTATACTTGTATCTTTATACTTTAATATTGTTCTAAAATTACCTAGCTTGAACATCAATGCGCTCAAGTGGATTAATTTAAAATAAAATCCAAGTAACAATACAATGCAAGGATCAAGATTTACAACAATGTGCACCTTTTGTGAGGAGGTCAAAAATTACAAAATAATTGTAAGGAACTTGAACAACAAAGTGTTAGCAAAACTTCCTGAGGATTGAGTAACTTAGCTAGGAAGTTAATGACTCATTTCTTCAAGAAACACACTTGTACCTAATATAAGATCCAAGTTTATACATATCACAAGATTACACAATAAAGCTTTGTATATTTTAAGCATTTGGACTATATTTTGTATATGGATCATGTCTCAAGTTGTTTAAGAAACAAAATAATCTTTATCTTTTATCTCTGTCCCTAATCTTTAGAGATATAACTATTGTATTATAAAATTCTATTCCATGATCTTTAGATTTTTGGAAGGTGATCATCAAGATTTTATCCAATAAGAATTAGAGCATCTTGAGAGCCTTAGTAATAAAGGAGTTATCAAATTTGATACCAATTGGTAAAATGAAAAATTCTTCAATATCAAGGAACTTCAACTCAAGAATTTATGGCATTCTTTTAGGAATAAATCTTTTTCCATAGATATATGTAGGACATCTTATACAAACATCTAGATAATAAATTCAGTGAATCCATAAGTTTATT
Source organism: Lunularia cruciata (assembly GCA_948567375.1). Classification (NCBI taxonomy): domain Eukaryota; kingdom Viridiplantae; phylum Streptophyta; class Marchantiopsida; order Lunulariales; family Lunulariaceae; genus Lunularia; species Lunularia cruciata. The sequence goes on along the minus strand of OX419757.1, from coordinate 11,918,455 downwards.
CATATGATCTTCCCAAACAGATGGACTAAGTAACTAACCAAAGAAACTAGTGACTTTACATATATGACCTCCATTCACATAATTTGATGATGTACTTCCTTATAAAAAGTTCAGAATTTCATAGATTCAATATTATATCACACCAAACAACACCACATTAGTATGTTCAATGCCTATTGGTACTATTGTACCTATGTTTAGGCCAATGGTGCCTCCCAAAGCTTAACAAGTATAGGTGTGAAAGTAGGTTATTATGTAGCATTTATTACCAATAGTAATATATCATGTATGCCTTAGTATTGACTTCTTGAATAGTATATAATTCTCATGTGGTGAACCTCTCATCTAATGGTAACTATCCATGGAGTACATCAAGGGCTTAACAAATATATTTCAGTACCACTTAGCTTAGCATAAACTTAAGTTCATAAATAGGACTCAATGAGCATATTCCAATGCCACTTAGTTAGGCATAAACCTAAGTTCAAGGCTAAGACCTAAGATAGGCCCAAATTATGTTCAGGTTGATAGGTGACCCATCACCACTACACGTAGCCTCCAGCTAATGTCCCTCAGACTAACTCTCAAAATTTGTTCCAAAATTTGTTCCAAAAGTTGTTAACTAATGTCCCTTAGAGTAACTCCCAAAAGTTGTTCCAAAAGTTGTTAAGGCAAACTCTTGTCATAAGTTATACCTTGTATGCATTTCCACCCATCTATAGTTATTGCACTTCCAAGAAGCTCTTATTCTCTTGAAAAGTTAAACTCCAACCAAGCTCAATGCAAATAGGTTCTCTAGTGGAGTTTGACCTTTTTAGAACACTTGTATCATATGTATTATTTTCAAATGGGTTATTATGTCACTTCGATGGAGGATAGAATCTTAAGTTAGAAGTAGTTTTTTTGCTTCTTAAGGATTCTTCATTTTGTGCTTGTCTTGGATATGATTCATAACACTTTGTTTGTCTTTATTCTTTATTTACCTCTTGATAATGATTCTTTTATAGTTGTATTTTTTAGCATGATTGCTTTTTAACACTAGTGCATACATCATTTAATTACCTCTTTTAAGTTTTATATTGTTTTATTGTATCATTAACTCTTAATTTCACTTGACGTTTAACTATAGAATTACTTTGTCATGACTTTTCTAATACATTATCATTCATGGTGTTATTTTTCTTGTAAAATTTTCTACAAAAGAGTCTTATAACCTACAATTTTAGCATCCAATAGTTCTCTAAAGATTTTTCATTCTTAGATTTGAGCATGCTAAGATTCTTATAATTTTTGTTTGTACACATAAAATAAGGTATGTATTTCATGTGTTTCATGTTTGGAAATGTATCTTCTAAAATATCTGTATGCTTGGGTTGATCTTGATACCATTGGGCTCTTGTCAAGAATTTTCCAATATACCTAAGATAGCTTAGATTGCACAAGCATGGAGTGAGTTATGTGAGTTTGGCACACAACAAAGTCTTGGTGTTTCAAAAATGTGCTTTAGATTCCATTGAGTCAAAAGCTAACCAAATAAAGGATCATAACTAGAGCACTCAATTTGAAAATTTTCCAATGGTACTAGTGGTAAGCCATTGATAAAAAGCTTTTTAATAAGACCAAGTTCTATCCATATCTATGAGTAAAAGGGCTTGAAACATGATTTTTAGGGTTTTAGTTGGTGTGTATTTTGAGAGATCAAAGGAAGATTCTATGCAGTCCAGTATTATATATAAGAGAGAGAGTACTCGAGGTAAGCCTGAAATTTTAATCTCTCCCTTATAACTCCAAGAGTTGATATGGCTACGAAAGTAAGACTCTCAAATTGGTATTCGTAGTTATTTTGTAACCAAAAAGTTAATAAGGATTCAAAGGATGATCTACTTAGACCTTGAGCTTTTTTCTAGACCTTGCGTTGAGCTATGGCACCATGGCACTATTGAACTATGAGCAAAGAAACACAAGTCATAATAAAGACAGAAACAAATCCAATTTCACATCATTGATAATAGAACTATTAGATATGGACACCCTAAAAGAAGGATTTAAAAGTACACAAAGATTTTGACCCAAATCTGACTTGATTATTAAGTACAAGCTGTTGGACTAACCTAATGATAACCATGAAAGCAAGTAAACTTGAAGAATAGGTTAGGCCTAAATTAGATAGAGTTAGTGATGGTTAATACTAGACTTACATATCTTAGGTTTGTTTGATACACTACAATTTAAAGATCATGAATCCAGTGTTCAAATCAAGAACTACAAGATGTAAGCTTCTACTATACAATTACTAGACTAGACTATAGTATGGATGTAATTAAAAGAATCCAAAATCAAAGAAAGCTTCACACATAGATTGCTTAGAAAGTAGAGAAGCAATCTACTATCATCTTATATTACCATTCAATTCTTAGAAGACACAAATTTTAATAACGTAGTATAAATATTAATACCTATACTACTATGGTATGTTTATAGAGATAGAAATACATATATCTTTATTTATTTCCTCTCTCATATAAGATCTATGTCTAGCATCTTGTACATATATCTTTATTTATTTATTTATTTTTCTCTCTCATATAAGATCTTGTCTAGCTTGACATCTCAATTATATCTTATAGTGTAAATCTCATTTCTAAACTAAATTAACATCATGTAAAGAATCTGAAAATTTATTATCTTCCCCATTTTAACTTCATATATTTCTCAAAATATGTTTGAAATGAATCCTTGATCTGTGGTCTATTTATACATCTTATTTATTTATATTAATATTTAAAAATTCTATTTATAATATTTATTTATTACAGGAAAATAATTTTATGAGGATATATTATAAAAAGATATTTAAGGTAAAAATCTATGTACTCTTATGAATGTAAGTATCAAACTTTTTATATTGTGAATAGAAATATATTAAGAATGCTTGAAAATTATGATATGAGGTATTCTAAATTTGGATTCATAAATGTGGAAGTAAGTAAGTATTATTATGCGATATCCAATAATTAATCCATGATTTATCTTGTCCCGAAAGCAGGTCCTTGTGTCTAATCTAATCGGAGACAAGATAAACCCAGGATTCATCTTTAAACCTCTAAGAATTTTGGATCATTAGATATCCCTTGTCTTTAATGCAATTGATAAATTAGTTTCTCTAAACTTTGACAAAGTCATGGAATGAAATAAACAGTTTTATGATGCAGTATGTAGTAGATATTTGCTTTAATCTTAATTTAATTTTTTCAATTGTATCATATTATTATTATTTAAATTATATAGATATACATATCTGAATTATAAAGGTATTATACTGTCTTCATTTACTATTTAGTCTCTTGGGAATATAAACAAGCTACACAATCTACCACGCTAAAGTTCAAGTCGACTTGTTGTACCTACCATAATACAAAGAGATCGTCGTTTCCAAACGGGCTTAGCCTCATTTTACCTCTTTCGTCTTTCCCTTGTACGGCTTGAATGGGTCTTTCCATCCTTCATGTGTTCTATCTACGTGGTTGTCTTTTTCTTTCCAAAGGAGTAAAGGCGAACGCGTAGGAAAAATGAAGGATGGGAAGACCCCATCAAGCCGTACAAGGGAGAGACCAAAAAAGGTAACATGGGGCTAAGCCTCAATAGAGTCCGTATGAGAAATCTACCTTACCGCACCTAAGATATCCGAGCTATGCAAGTCGTACGATCTACACACAACTGAAGCATCCGAAGAAATATCACTTAATGTGATTGCTCTCCTATGGATTGCACCAGCCATTGCCCTCTGTAGAGCAATGGACACACGCTGTCTAAAGTAAACTACAAAGTATGAGAGCGAGAGTGGTACAAAGGAAATATCATATGAAATGACTAACTCCATGGAAACACCTCTTTTAGGTTGAATATTTCCCAAGCAAACACCATACCTACATCCACGTCACATATGTGAGTGGCACGTCAGTCCTTCGATATGAAACTATTTCCTTCCACCTCCCTCCTAACAGCAAGTGCGATGCTCTTCTCCTCAACCCTTAACAGGTAACACGAGTTACAAGTGCGAGGAACACACTCCTCCAAGTCACCAGAATCCAAAGGCCAGGTCATCCTGCCCATCTTTGCTCAATTACCTCGTCACGTCAGCCTATCGTTTGCCAAAATCCCCTGAAGCAGGGCCCTTCCACAACCATTGGGGATAAAGTTACTGTCTCCCAGAATCTGCTCAACATCCACAGAAAATCGCCTATGATCGGTGGTCTGTTTGGCATCTGGCGCTGCTTCCCCCTCAGTTTACACTGCTCCAGCACTCATCAACCCAATTTCTCAATCCTGAATGTGGATTTTAACAACGGGGTACATCTGAACTCCTTCCCTCTGTCTGAGCTCACCCCAGCAGTCCACGCGATTTAAGAGCTGTGGCGATGATCTTGTCATGGATTCACCAGAATGTCTTCGCCTTTGCTCAGACACCGCCACCACAGCAGATTCGTTCAGGTCCGCAGGACCTGAACGATTCAGAGAAATTTAGACGAGTTTTTCTTCCCAGTGGATGTAAATGTTCATCCTCTCATGGGGAAGTAGCAGCAGCTGCAGAAAGAGGTACTGCTGATCACGTTGGGGGTTCTCAGGTGGTTCTGGAAGACACCCATCTTCCCAAATCTTTTGCTTCTGCTTATTCTTCTCGTGTCTGGAGGGCTGGAGAGGTGGATGTTACGGAAGAGGATCTTAGCCGGGGAGCATCAGGGGGGCCGAACCGGGGAAGAAATGGGTCTGGAATTTCGGAGGCAGCGGTTCTGGAGGTTTCAAGAGAGGTTGTAGTACCTAAGGGTGGGAAGAAGGGCGAGGTGAATGGTACAGGTGTTAGGGGTAGGGTAGAGGATAAATCTGAAGGTGTTAGGAAGTCTGGGTCTGGACTAAAACCGAAACCATTTCCAATTCCTAGCAAAGCAGCAAAGTCGATCAGGCGGAAGAAGAATGCTGATAAGAATGACGAGCTCGTAAACAAAGCGGTGATTGACTTTTTAGCGAATTCTGGTAATGAAGCTGCTTTGGCTTTGACTCGAAGTGCTGAGGCGTTTGCGAATCATTGTTCCCTGTGGGATCAGGTACTTGTCTACTTTCTTCCTCTGTATTCGGAGCTCTATCTGCGAGAGAGAGTGTGCTTTGTAAACTCGATCAAGGGCGGTTAAGAATAATATTGGTGGCAGTCTGAAACTCCAGGGTTTGCGTTTGATTCCTTCAGAGGATAAATTCAAATGATGTGGACTGAAGTATTGAAATTGGAGTACACATAGTTAGCGATTTACTTTTCTCTTATTCTTTCCATTAGATGCTTAATCTGTAGAGTCAATGAGCTTACAGGATATCAACATTTGTTTTTAAAATTCACTGTCACTTCTACTAACATTTGTCACATTAAACTTTGTCAGATGATGAAACAGTTGGAGCACAGGGGAGCTCGTGGGAAAGCTCTGGAAGTGTTCCGCTTCTTGCAGGGTCAATGTACATGTGAACTTTCGGAACATAACTACTTGACCATCATAGGGATTCTTGGTAGGGACGGCAAATTGGCTCTTGCTAGAGAAATCTTTGATGGTATGAAGGAGGCACGAATTTTGCCAAGTGTATTCTCGTATACGTCTTTGATATGTGGGTAAGTACATGCTGTATTTGTTTCTGCAATCCTTAATGGTCCACTCATTTCTATCCCTCTAAACCACCTCCAGTTTGGATTGCAGTAGTTCGTTTTGCTTTTCTACAGCAACGGCATTCAAAAGAGTGAGGAGTCGAGGATGCTTATATCACCCCTCCTCGATCATATGTTCGTAGCAGACATCGTTCGAAGGTCTCTGTACTTAGGGTTAGACAGTATAAAATCTACAGGCGACAATCATTCACCAGTACATGTTGTGGTCACGATTCTTTTGACAGATATGCAAAGCAAGGTCTGGTGAAAAAGGCCCTTGAGCTTTTCAATCTCATGAAAGCAGAGAAGTGTGAGCCGAACATTGTCACATATAATACCTTGATTCATGCCTGTTCAAAGCATGGAGTTGGGTTGGACAAAGTTGTCGAATTGTTCGAGGAACTGGAGAGTAGAGGGTTGAAACCTGACGATATCACTTACAATTGTATGATCAACGCGTACATTAGTGGGAATCTTCTGGAAAGTGCTAGTGTTGTCCTACAAAGGATGAGGAAAGATAAGTACCTGCCGAATGTTGTAACATACACCAGTCTTGTAAATGCTTATGGAAAAGCTGGTCAGCTCAACACAGCCGTTGAACTATTCGAGGAGATGAAAAAGAATGGATGTGCACCAAATACCTGGACCTATAATGCCTTGCTGAAAGCCTACGGTAATGAAGGATTGTATGAAAAAGCTTCGGTGCTGTACAAAGAGATGGAGTGTGCGGGTTGCGTACCGACCCTCTACACTTTCAATACTGTCCTTGATCTGTACGGACGAGGAGAGTTATTCGTGGAGGCAGAAAATGTGCTACTTGACATTCAAAAGACTGGCTTGAGTCCTGATCGGGTATTGTCCTATCTTCTTTCAAGCAGGGTTCCTTTTTCCCGAATCTGCACGCTGATAGTTTATTAGTTTATTAGCGTACACCGTCTCGTCATGTAGGTTCCAGTGCAACGGCATACCCTGTTTATGTAAAGCTTGTGTTTTTCGAGTTGATATACCTGTTAGGCAATCTCGAACGTGATCAGGCGACCCATAGGCAGCTGGTATATGGTTTCTAGAATAGAGCAGAGTCTGGTTTATCAAGACATTCAGTTGATTTTTTATTGTTATTTTGGCAGGTGACTTTTAATACTATGATCTATTCATATAGCAAAGCTGGTCACATCGGCAAAGCTTTAGAGGTACTAGAGAAGATGACATCTGAGGGCTGCAGGCCAGATCTCTGGACATACAACATCTTACTCGATGCGACAGCGAAGCATGAATCAATAGAGGAGGTTTTACAGATATACAAGGACTTAAAAGCAGCTGGGCACAGACCAAACGTTGTGAGCTATGGAACTTTGATTAGCATGTATGGTCGAGCAGGCCAGTATGAGGAGGCAGAGGGAGTTTGGGCGGAAATGTGTAAAGCTGGCTGCTTGCCCAATGCCTCCGTTTACTCCTCGTTGATCAACAGCTATGCCCAGCATGGTTTATGCGAGGTAGTAGTCAATCTAACATCTGCCTGTTCCTTCGTTAAGTATCCACAATTTTATCTTCCTTGAATTGTGACAACGCAACTCTGTACTATACAAAATGTTATCTTCACTCCTCGAGAAGAACGTATCATGCCGTTTGCGTCATAGTGCATCTTGATGATTACGTACTAGAGGCTAAACCGAAGTTTCTTTCACTTTTCAGGAAGCTGAAACAGTTTTCCAAGACATGTTAAAGGCGGGGGTCAGGCCTGATGTCAGAAGCTATACAGTACTCATGGATGCATACGGTCGCGCAGGCCATTTCAAACACATGGAAAACCTTTTGACTGAGATGGAAGAGAGTGGATTTGTAGCTGATGCCGTCACCTATTTTGTCTTTGTCCGAGCTTTCGCCAACGCTGAAAGATGGCAAGATGGGCTCAAATACTACAAACTTGTCTGTCAGCAATCAAATCTCGGGCCTGAGATTAAACAAGAGCTCATCTCGGAGTATCAGAGTCAGTACGAGTATCTGCTGAAATACAGCAAGGAAGGTGTGCAAGGCTGACGATGATCTCAAAGAATTAGAGTCTGCTGTCTGGTGCCTATATCTGCGAATGGTGACTGCGCCGCAGGACCCAATATTGTACTTGGGTTGGCCGGGGCCTGCCGTGAGTTTAATACACTACGCAGTGTTTTTCAGGTGCAGTTTCTATGTGAAAATAGAACATTTGAGTTTGCATGCAGCTTGTGCTAGTCAGTTGATGTTCTTCTTATGATAGGTCACGTCCATCTTTTGAACTTCAGTGCAAGTTGGGTATCTGATGACTTCACGTTTCCTTCCACTTCAGAAGTGTGAAACAATCTCCACTGGAGAGAGTTTCAAGTCAGACATGAACAGCCAACATTCTTCTACAAGGTAGCAGTTATGTGAGCTCGATGTTCCTATCCGCGACGAGACTCGATGAATGGCTTGCGAAGTTCACAAAAACAGCCAGGAAGATAAGAGCATTTTCTGTAAGGTATGCTCCACTTGTACTCAATTCCTCGATTCTATGTTTGTCCTTCACATCCTTTCAGGTCTATGCAACCCTCCAAGTCGTGCTGGAAGGAAATGGTTTTAGACGATTTTGAGCTGACGAACTTATGCTTTATACGATTTCAGGTATGCGTTGGAACGCAATTAAACTTTGAACGATGTTTGCTCACACGCAAGGTCTTCCTTGGGCGCCATTGACTAGCAGTTGTCATAAGTTGACTGTACAGGAAAGAGGATATAGTATATAACAGATTGGTAGAATTATCGATAAAACGATGAGTTAGGTTCTAGGTGTATCAATACTGTCAGGATGTAAATGGAGATCGCCTCAAAAGCCATTTTTGCACTATTGTACGTGCTCACTACTTTCATATTTCCCTCCTGCCCCTCATTTAAGTGGCCATGCAATAAGAAATAACGGCAATTTTTTCTTAAGAGTATTTCGCAGAATTATATACTTCATTAGTATTTTGCCTAATAATACAAAACAACTTTGCTTGTCTATCTGATTTCTTTTAGATAATGTCAAGCGCCCAGGATTCTCGAGAAATAAAAACCCTGCTCACGACGGAGTCTTCCAGATTTACTCAATATTTCATATTTCCAAAATCTATATATTGATAAAACTCAGACAAGTGAATAGTGTCTTCTTTGTTACGGAGCTAGCGGACACTTGAGTAATAAGCGCAACAAACGAGTGCCTAGAAGCACTAAGACATCACCATTGCCAATCAAGGCCAGTGTGAGACACCGTAGAAGTACAGGCTCTGGTGTAGGTATAACCAGATAGTGTTAAGAGTTCTTGCAGAGATTAGAAATTATGAGCCGAGTTTAATGAACCCACTGCGAACTTCAGAGCCCGAGCGTCGACAAGGAGCGTTGAGCAGGGGAAGAGCAAGCTGGTGTTGGAGCAACAACTTCCTGATTGCATCGTTCGGTCCGCAAAGAATTGATTTTAGTAAAGCGCGGTAAACCTGAGTACCTCGGCAGGTGCGGGTTCTCTGCTGTATCGGGAATTCAATGAAGCAAATTAGTTAATCCAGCAGAAAAAAGACTAACACATTCTACATAGGGTTTAGCCTTCAATATCCCTTCGGTACCCGAAACTCTTTTACGAACGATATTAAAATGTGACTTTGTTCCTATGTGAATTTGTTCTAGAGATACAATCGCTCCAGTAGCTGGGCTGAAATGCAGCTTAGTGTCCTCGGCCCACTGAAGAATAAAAACATCTCTAACCCTGTTCCTAGTAAGCGCGTGAGTCTAAAGGACCACATACCCAAATTGGGTTCTCTTCCAATGCCGAACTTTACAGAAATTACTACAGAACCAGCAAAACACTAAAATTACCGAGGAGATGGAGCACTGTAAGAAACTTCTTCAAATGCCCTGCAAAAGAGGTAGCAAAATCGCACTAACTGCTGATCATAAAGGTCATATGTAGTCAATTTACAGTTCAGCTTTTCTTCTGCTGTGGAGGAAAGACTTTTGAGGTGATGGCCTCTTGCACTTTAGAAGCAATGACCTCCTCGAGTTGAGGGACACTTCTGGGGTCGCTAGTAATATTGACGTTCACATCAACCCCTTTTGAAGGTGTAGAAGCAGAGTTCTTGTTTTCTGAAAGCAGCAGAGTCTTCACAGCCGGAGGCGGTGAGGACAGTATGTTGGGTTCACCTTGTGATTGACCGCTCTTCAACATCATTTGTTGTCGTAAGATGGAGTGCAGTTTGTCAAAAAGTTGAGATTTCACAGAGTCAAAGGCACGCTCCAAGTTTTGTAACTGCAAAGAAAACGAAACTGTCAAAAAACCAGCACACGCTGCGGCAGAACAATTCTGTGGAAGCATTCACGTTGAAGTTCTCTGGCTTCTACCACGTCGGGATTCTCAAAGTAATGATGAGGCAATGTCTTGCAGGTTTCAGACAAATAATACAATCTCTTCTAGACGGCACTACAGGAGTAAATGATATTTTGAGCTTTCACTACAGAGAAGTATATCAAGCAGAAAGACCGTCACCTCCTCAGTGGCATTGTTATTGTACAGAAATAAACCATAGTAGAGATCAAAACTGTCGCTGTAGGTATTCTCGACCTGTTAACAGAACAATCAAGCACACCATTCCATTAGTATGGTCATACAGAGATCGTGACCATTTTCTGAAGGATTTTAAACTGGAAACACCTACTCCATTTCGATAGTGATGTTACCATTCGCCATCTTAAATGCGATAATGGATATGATGCAAGAGGAACTCCGCCATTACATATATTTGCTCCTGAAGTCCCAACAAACTTCACAGAGGAGAGTGGACAATTCATTCTTATGTAAAGCACAGGCAATTGCTCCTACTGAAACTGACAGTTAGCTCACAGTCTGTTCCGCACTCACAGACCATGTCCACAATTGACCTTCCTGAAGGCAGCATCTGATGGATGTTAGATGCACTCACAAGTCTCAAGAGGGATTCATAACCCTTCGTGTTGATTGGTGTTGATTCAAGCCCAAGGCTCCCCAGTACTCTGCATGGCAGAAACACCGTTCACCCATGGAATAGCGTAAGGTCCATTCTTGTCCGTATAGTTGAAACAAGGGGAATCTCCAAGTTCAAAGAAAGAGGACTCCCTTAAATAAGAAGGTCAAGAATACAGCAATCTAAATAGCATACCCCGGACTATGATAACTGGCATCGTGTGAGACAGTAGACATCATGAAATGCAATCAGCATGTTCATCCAGTGCAGATACATGTGTTCACAGTCACTCGTTATCACGCTAAGCGTGATAACGCTTAGCGTTCTTCCATCAAATCCTCAAGTGTGGATCACCCCAATATGAGAACCGGACTTCCCCCATCACCCAAATTCGTCCAAAAAGTTGTTGAAAGAGTTCTCAAGTCCTGCCTACTACTCAAGAAAAATTTGAAGTGTTCTCACTAACCTTCCCACAGTGTGGGTTATAAACTGACTTCCGGCAGCATGAACATCGTGCTCCTCACATGTCATTTCGACCATTCTGCAGCCCTGCAAGCAGACAAGTAGATGAACAAAATTGACTATCTCCAGGCACCCACTAGGCCTCGATAATTTGAAGCAGCCACAGTTCCTCCAACCCAGAACACTTACGTCAAACTACTATTTTCAAATAATCATGAGATATTCAATCTGTTGTATACCACTCACACTATGACAATCATACCACAAACTAAATTTACGAGCTAATGGAGCTCAAGCTTAAGATTCTTCGTGTTACTTTGGATGATACAAGAGAGGAGCTGGGACGGAAACGGATCTTACTTCACTCTCGAATATGTTCAAAAACTTCCTGCAGCGTTCTGCACGCTGTCCGTCAGAAATACGGACTTTATCATAAACAAAAGGGAGCCCTGCCCAACTGCCCCTTCCACTTTCTGGTCCAAACATGGGATGTGTGCAGAGGACGTCAAACTGTTTGGGTAATACCTGCCAATCACATTACCAAGCTTCTCAGAATTTGAGTTCAGAATTTTAGCAACACTGAGAAGTTTGAAGGCCCACACCACTGGAGATAAAATTTCTAGGAGAAGTGTGATAAAATGGTGATCAAATTTCTACGAGTGTTAACCCACCTATCTCCTACCCTAAACTGAGATTATTCTACTCTATCACCTCCTAAAATTATAGGAGAATCCAGCTGGGACCCTCAAGAAGTAGAGAGACCTATGATAAGCAAGAGACTCATTCTCTTGAAGTTTTGAATGCAAGGTGCCCAACTGCTTCCGAAGACATGGCTGTCAACTCGTATCTAAGCTGGAACTTACTGGGGTACTTTGTGATCAAACGAAAGACTACGAACATGCATGAACTTCGCACCTCTAGAAAAAGATTTTTTGGGAACTCTTTGACGGATAGAACGTCGACAAAAAGCGTGTTCCTCTTGAGCCGCTGGATAGGTAGAGAAGCAAGAACTGCTTCGGTTGAAAGAATAGAGGTGCACAGGAGAACGACCTCCGGATGTTCTTCACAGAAATCATCTGGATCCCTGTACATCAGTTGCCCAGATTAATCACCATACTCTAAAATACCCTAAAAATTGGCACATCCGAGTTCCACTCTCGTCAACCACTCGTCACTTGACTCTCAATTATTTTGTGTGGGATTTTCACCTGAAGTATGTAACTCCTAGCTTTCGAGCAATAGCACCGTAATCAGATCTGGAGTGTGCCAAAACAGTGTGGCCTTGCTTCACCATTCTCTGTGCCAAAAATTGGCCAAAATTTCCAAACCCTACAATTCCCAGCTTCAACATATTCTTCTGCTTTAACTCTTGAAGTCGGATAGACTCGTAATCGAAACCCTGAGCAGCATCGATGGCAAGTGCTTGGCCTGATTGATAATTGTTTCGAAGCTTGATACTTTGTCCAGAGCACCCAGAAGTAACTGAGGTCCCAAAAAATGCAGAAGTATTTCTGGAACCGCGACTGGTACATGAAGTCCGTCTGGAAAGCGGCTTTTTTGTCCTTGAAGAACCACGAATTGCTGCTGTTGATAAAGAGGGACTGTGAGCAGTAAAGATTGGGGATAACCCCTCCATAGCTCCCGCTGCTAAACCGAAGCTTCAAAGAATCGTGGATCGTCGAAATCAACCAAACAGCAGCTGTTTTAGCACAAGTGCAGTAAGTTTGTAGTACGATAAACGCAACTGCCAAAGTTCTACTGAGGCAGTGATACTTTCAACAAAAGATGTTAAGCGCCTTCAACCTGATAGGTGAAAAGCGGCTCCGGCCCCCTTTTCACTGGCTTTCACTGAACGAAGGCAGCGCGGAGGCCGGAAACGAGAGTCTCGTTACGGACCCTGTAAAGCCTTTCTTTCGTAAAGCCAAAGAAGTCTCCTTCGAACCGGACTCGACCAGCGGGATAGGGATGCGGGCGCGTCATCCTTCTAGTCCGCACTGGTTGTAAACAGCCCAATTTCGATCAAATCACTCTAAGTCAGACTGTGCACTGTTGGATTGCACAGGCTTGGAGGTATAGGGTTTATTTGACTATTACAGAACAATTTCCGCCCAATCCATTCTTTTTACGCTGCATGAAGAGCATTATGATCCAAGCAGACATTGAATCAGACCGAGTTCGTTGCCTCATTCCTCTCCCTCTTTCCTAAGCCGAGCCTAACATGCGCAAGCCCTCAATAAATACAGAGCCAGCAGTACCCGCATGCAAATTATGGAGACAGATAAATTTTACTGAACCCAAGAAACAAATTGAAGCTATAATACACGCATAGATTGAGACGATCAAGGCGAAATATTCCAATTGTGCTGACATAAATATGTAAGAATAAATGAGAAAAGGGAGAAATCAAATTCCTACTCCCCATTCAGAGAGAACCAAAAGCTAAGCCTCTTCATGACAGAACTAGCTGACATACAGAAATCTGGGTTTACTTCCAGTCTCCTGTTCCTCGAAGTGACCATCAAATCGATGACACCAAAGTTCAGACAAGCGAGCCTCGGTAAATGAGGCGACAAACACGGCTGCAGACCTTAGTGCATTTCCACAACCCAGAAAGTTCAGACCTGGTAGTAGTACGATGATGGAGCTAGGACTAGATGCCCTCAGCTCGTTGAACTCAGAGGGTAGTGATCGACCAGACACTGCAGAAAGATTTCAAAACACTTCGAGGAGAACACCCGATCTCGGACCCAGAAATAGGAGAACAGATGAAGTAATCTGGCAGCTAGAAATGCGTAAGACCTGTGTCCGAATCGAGCTGGAGCAGATCACTCGGGCCAGTTATAAAACTCCCACGGAAACAGGACGTTCAATTCTGGACTCCACAGATTTAAGAAAGAAAATTCTCAGTAGTGGGAGCAGATTGCAAGTGAGGGCTGCTGGTGCTAGCAGTCACACGCGTTATTCCCAATGGACCTTTGCTAAAACCATAAGCGAGTCCAACAACTGACGCACCGACCACTGCAGAAACGAGCTACAGCAGCAACTCGAGAGGAGGAGAATCTCGCATCCCAGTGCGAGAATCTTCATGGAACATGAGAGACACCAGGAGAAAAGCAATCAGTGAGTCAGTCACTCAACCAGCGTTTCTACAGTAATTTAACACACCCCTGATTCAGCTCAGTAGGGTTCGTTAATCCATGCCATTACTTACCACTGTCATAAACTACTGCTGCTCTTCATAAGCTCCATCTCAAAGGTCAGTTTTCCAATGGGCCCACAGCTCAACTATCGTCAGCCATGACAGAGTTTGGGAACTCTCCTCAGAAGAAGCTCCTTTTCTTGTCCTCCTATTAGCCTCGTGGGTTTGTTTCCGCTAGGTTGGCTTCTTTCCCGCTACATCATGGCGGGATTGATCAAGACTGATTGATCCCACTAAACCCAGCAGCAAAAACACGAGAGCAACACATTGGGGTCAACACTGGCGGCCAGAAACAACTGAGGTCCAGCAGGTCCAGCAGCACCAAATCAAAGTTTGCCTTCACATTGCTAGGCCTGATACGTTGGGCGCTTTTCTTATCCAAGGTTGCATCCAAACAGAGTCTCGGAAAAGCCCACCTTATTCCATCTTGCAGCCCAAGACCCTGGTGCTTGTAGATGCACCCTCACAACGGGAAGGTTGCTTAATTAAGTGACCATCTCAAGGGTCCGATCACTTTCTTAACCCTGTCTTTTACCAAACCCCTGACTCAAAGGTTAGACTAAACCTTTCAATGAGTGATCACTTCTTGGTATTCTCAAATACATCTAAAAAAGCATAACACGGTGATCTTAGCAGTAACTTTTGTGTTACTTTTCTCTTCAAGCAGCCATCTCCATCTGTCATTCCAACAAACCATCTGCAAAATGATAGATATTCTGCGTTGAGTCTGTGATGGCCCACCGCCCCCCCAAAAAGGCGATTTGTAATTAAAATAATTAATGTTGCCTGTTGGTAAACATACTTGTTATCAGGTAGATAGTTGTGATTAGCTTATTAATTCCCCTCTTACTACTCAAATCCATAATGGAAGCGGTAATACAGTATGGTTAACAAGGAATGGGGTTTGCAGGTCGGTAACCCATTAGGGATAATTAAGGTGGTTGACTCACCTCGTAGGTGACATCCAGGAAATGAATTCCAAAGGTACAAATATGCCTATAGTCCAAAGAATCATTTCTGGATATTGCACGTCACTATATCTATATTGCACGTCACGATAGCTCAATCACTTCTATTCTTGAGAAGGTTTCCTTGACGAACAAGCGTTGAGGGCTTAGACTCCAATTTCGACGTTATGATTCCTTCATGGTTCTTTCCACGTCGATCGAGCAAGGACTAGAGTATTATGAGTAGTTCTATGAATCGGCCTTTGGGAAGAGCTTCAAGTCAAATCAGGAAAACGTATAATAATCCAAGCACTGCACAAGATATACTGGAGAATAGAGCGGCACGAGAAATGCTAATCCCTTCGTCTCGTTATGAGTTTTACCTCGAACCACATGGTCCTCCATGGATGAGTTTCTTACTTATGCTTGGTATTATCACATTTTCACTTGTGGATTTAAGATCGGTTCCACCAGTGGTTTATAAATAACTGATTTGTAATTACAAAACATACATACACATAAATATTATTATATGTTTCTATTCATTCTTTTAATGGAAACAAATAGATAAATGTGTCTATTATGAGAATCATCTTGCTTGTTCGTAGTTACAGTTGAAGTTATGATCATAGAAATATTATACGAAAGGATGAATAAAATACAGAGTTATGTATAAAGAGAGAGCAAAAGATCCACTATTTCATTATTCGAACCAATTGAAAGGTCTATTGAATTAAGAACAATTGCAGTACACTGAGAAATTTTACGTATACTATCAAGATATAAATATAAATATAAATAACCTTTTTCCATATAGATTTTGAATTGCTATAGGGTTACGCGTGTAACCCCTCAAGCTTCACCCACTACTGTAATGTTTGTAACGTATGGGATACTACTACCCCTCCTTTACACGTGGGTTTTCATATGTCCCCCGTTTAGAACTATTTAATATAATTCGAAAATAGCTCTCGAAAATAGCTCCAGCTTTGCTTTGCTTGCGTAGTCTGGAAAAGTAAGTTTCCTCCGTCCTCTTAAAAGAATCTGCCGTCTCCATTTATTCTCCGGGAATCAAAAAGCTTCAGTTTCTCCCACAAATCGAGATATGATTATTAGAATAAGAAATAGTTGACAATTTGCAAAGATAAGAGTATCCAAGCTCGGTGAAAGTCGGTTCAAATCGGCACAGATAGCTGAATTCTTGAGAATAAATACCCTTTAGGAGTATTTATTCTCGAACAATGTGTAGTAAGTGGAAGATTCTTGGAACTAACTTTATAGGCAGGGACTTTCGCCAACGAATATTCGAATCTATATAGTTTAGCTAGCGAATCTAGTAACCTTTGGGGGAACAAGGCTTAAAATGCTTGAACAGTTTAATAAGATAGAAGTATTCAGCTAAGATTGTTTCGGTTTAGTTCATCTAAGAACGAGGTACATTGTTCCCAACCCACATGCTGATCGTTTCTAGAAATATGTGGAAAATGAGAGCTATCGGTCATTGTTGTTTAAATACTAATAATGCTTTGTTATAAAATCGAAAAAAATGCGACCGCGCAGAAAACACGAAGGATGGGAAGACCCCATCAAGCCGATATAAAATAAAATTAAGGTAGAAAATTTTCTTAGTTGATGATTTCCAATGATTGATGCGAGAGAGGATCCATTCAGTAGTAGTAGTATGAGCTCTACGTGGATATTGATTAGTAATGAGTCAAGCTCTGAATCAGCAAGCATTTGTGAAGAAGCTGCTGAAGTGAGGAGACGTTTTTTGTCTATTCATCTCACACAAAGATACGATTGATCGCAAAGACTAGAACAGTTAAAGGACACTCAACGAGCGAGACAGATCTATGATTCAATCTGTATTGCGTTGGGACCTGTAGCTGAAAAACTCGTCTTCCGAGATAAAGAAGAAGAATAGTACTCATTTCTTTCAGGCACTTCCCGAATTTCAGAGGACTCCTCTAGTCCTTTCCTGTTGGCAATACAGCTTTCCAGTCCTTCTGTCCTTTAGATTTTCGAGAAGTGGCCTTCTTATTACCTCAATAAGCATGAGTAACTGGTCTGGTTGAAGGTAATCGGTGGAATCAGTTGCTTTAGGTTGTCAATGGAGGTAGGCGCATACCAGTAAAAACTTCACACTTTCTTGATGATTAGAAATGATGACAATTGAAATATAAATATTGGTTCCTGTTAGTGTTTATTAAATATACTCTCCTCGTAATGTTTTCGAAGTTGATCTCAGATTTTAAATATACTCTCCTCGTAAAGTTTTCGAAGTTGATCTCAGATTTTAGTTCACAGTCGGCGGCCATAGTTAACTAGTGGTGAGCGTCTTTCGATCTTCTTCTTAAGGGTCATTGCAGCGAACAGATATTTCAAACGAGGACTGCAATCAGAATAGCGCTCCAGCTCTTAGAGGAACGTCCTCGGTGGTAGAGTGTGAGTCCGCTTCTCTTCCGCTCGTTGCTTCCTTGCAGTTCAGAGAAGCAAATGTCACCAGAAGATGTGCACGATGAATTCAAACGAGTTTCTTAATGGAAGTATGAGGAAGAACCAAGGCTCCAGGAATGATGCCAGCCACTCGCACGTACCCGGTGATGCTTTTGTTTGAACTATTCTGCAGCTGTAACACTGTTTGACACAAAATAATTTACATTCATATTCTATTTTTCTCTTGTGCTAATGTCGCTCTATGCTCCCGTCTTAAGTGACCTTCCGTCGCCTAAAGTTCACTCTTGTGAACCACCTGTCATCGGCAACTGAATGCAGTGAAACCCACGGGCCATCCCATTTTGGATCGTTATCCCTGTTACAAAAATCTGGGTCCCAAACCTCTGATGTCAACTACCTTGAGAGGCACTCTTTACGGTTTCATTACTTCCGTACTCTTACCTCCTACCTCTGCCACCACCTCTGTGGCTTCTACCACCTCTACCACCACGATCACCATTCTCGCCTTTCGTTGGGCATAGAAATGACTTGTGTCCTTCTTTCCCGCAATTGTAGCAAGCTCCTGGTGATCTACCTGAGCCCTGAGATCCACCTGCGTTGCTGTAACCGTTGGAAGGTAGGTTTCTCTTCGGCACAGAGTAAGCAATCTTCACAGGCCTTCCAAGCAAGGGTGTTTGATTTAACCTTACAGCAGCCTCTAGAGACTCGTCATCCTCAAAATCAATGTGCCCAAACCCCTTGAATTCTCCCGAGTCTTTATCGTATGCAAGACGGATAGCCTCTACCTTAGTTGGCTTGTAGTGTTTCTTGAGAAAATTCTTAATGGCGTCCTCAGTGATTTCCCATGAAAGATTACCTATGTACACAGAGAGACAACCTTCGTGCTTCTTCACCTCGCCTAGTTGTGCGCTCTTAGCTTTGGAAGGCTTCACTTTGCACTTGGTGATTTTGAGAAATCGGCCGCCCCTGTACCGAAATCATTTGAGAACGTTAGATCCAGCAACAAAACTGCGTGGACTCGAAATTAGATTGAACTAGACGAGTCTCGGCTATCACTGATTAAAGAAATATATAAGTTAGCATGAATGCAATACAAGGCTGGTCAATAAAGCGTACATATCAGCCCCGTCATATTCGAGAGCCTTGAGAGCGCCTTCTTCAGTCTGAAAACAGTTCACAGTACAACATTTAGTTCGAACCGAGGATAGAAGCTTGTTAAAGCGATACATATCAGCAAAGCGAAGTCACAGAGCCTGTTGTAGATTCAGCTGACCACAGAGAGGTGAACAGGCTTCGGTGTATCACTCGTATCGCGTCGACAGCATGAGTTTGCGTAAGCAAAACTTCAGGTCTTCCTATCATGCGTTGATATCATCATATACACTAGCCCAAGGTGACGAACCGTAGCTTACAGGACTGAAGTACTTAGGTTTGACACAGGACTCAAATTCGTGTATCAGCCATGATTTGATGACAGCATAAGCACGAGGCTTCAGGTCTTCCTATCAAAACTTGATCATCATGTACACGCCCGCTCTAGGTCTATCTGAATGAACAGGTGCTGGAAGTAAGTGCGTAAGTAGTAATAAAACTGGAACCCAAATATTCATCATCTACGCGAAAAGTATGCAGGAAACAGGATGTGTCACATGCTTCAGTAGTGATGTATGTCGACAGCACGAGCTTTTGCAGCTTCAGGTCTTCCTATCAGTAGTATACATCATAGCATGTAACTCTCCAAAGATTAAAAATCAAGAAGACACATTCCTTCAAGAAACTAGTATATTCAACATTAGTTCAGAAACAGAGTGTTAACATATAAACCTGAAATGTGATAAATGCTAGACCACGGAATTTTCCGGTATCGGGGAATATAACACAGTCCAGCTCCGCTATTTTCCCGCATTCTGAGAAGTAATCAAGAATGTCCTCCTCCGAAGCATAATACGGCATTCCGCCAACGTAAACCTTCTTCGGATCATACTCCTCTCCAGCACTGCGTCGACCAGACCAATAACGGCTACGATAAGTCCCAAACCACGACTGATTCCTATACGCCATCGACAAGCTCACAGCAGCGTACCCTGAAGTGGGATTTCAACAGCCTACTTCTGCTAAATCTCTGATTCGAATGACTAGATTGAGATCCCAACTGAGACGATTCTCTGCTGCCAATGGACTCGACACGCTATGGTGCAAACTCAGGCTTTGCACATTCAAACTCACCACTTTAAACAATTATGAAGCTCAGGGAGATGTCTTAGATCAGTTATACCTCAGAGATTCTGTCTCCTTTCCTGACGTTTGGCTCTTGTATTCCTCGTCATCCTTGCTTGCAGCACCATTGACCTGCTCCTGCTCCTCCTCTTGGACTGCCCCTCCCCATCGATCTTTCTTCTTCTTCCCCTTCCGCTCACGAACTGACATCCCCTTTTGATCGTCACCGACGGCCTCTTGACCTACTCCCTCATCACCACCATTCACTCCGTCAACATCTCTGTTACCCTCATCAGGTGTCAATTGACCGTCTCCTCCCGAATGTTCCACAGCTCCATTCAGCTTCTCAGACGACGGACGGGCTTCATCCACCCTACCAACAAAATCCCCGCTCGCTTCCTTACTCCGTTTCTTCTTCTCCTTCTTCTTCTTATTCTTCGCTGCATTCTCACCTCCTACAGGTTTCTCAATCTCCACACCTCCATCCACTTCCTCAGGGCTAAAATCAGACTCAACAGCGGCAGCAAGAGAGGGAGCGACAGCGACAGGCTTTCCCTTCTTCAGCTTCTTATCCTTCTTCCTCTGTACCACTTCCTCTGCATTCTTCACCTCCGCCTGCTTGGCAAAGGCTTTCGCGTCCGGGTTCGCCTCGGCTGCAGCTGCAGCTTCTTCCTCTCGCTTCCGCTTCAACTTCTTGTGCGAGAGCACCATTTTCACATCAAGCTCGAGGCAATTCTCGGGGGGCAATGCACAGAAAGAATTCGGAGGAATCTGTGAAGTGGGAAATTCAAGCTCTGTTCGAGAAGAAGGTAGCACAGTTCTTGAACGAGGAATTCTGATGGAAAGACCTAAACCCTAAACCCTAATTCTTTGCAAAATGCTGTGCTGTTGAGTAAGACCCCGTTACTCCACGTTTGGGTTTTGGGGGGTTTCTGAAAGGGGGTAAAACCTCAGAAGGATGTGGCGTCCAATTTGTTGGGCTAAACCCCTACTTCTCTTCAAGATTCTGCAGTGTATCTTAAACTTAGTATATCTTAAACTTAGGGACAAATTAAGTAGAGTACTCGTGGCCCTTGTAGGTTATTGGTTGCAATCAGAACATGAAATATCTCAGAGAGAAACTGGAGTGGATTTTTGTGTAAAATATATGTTACAGAGTACTACATGTGGAAGCAAAAAGACAAGTGATTCACAATTTATGGAATGAGCTCCTCATGATTTTTAACACCGCATGATAATGTGCTCATGTGGAACTACTCCAAAGGTCCTAATTATAGGTTAAAGCCTTTATACTCGCTTTATAGTAGTCTCATTTGCAGAGTACCCCATTTATAAATCTTGGTAAATTGAATTCTCATGCAAGATTCGTTGATAGAGGAGAAACTCCTTCAAATTAAAAATATACTTATTTTTATGTCCTATTGATCTTTATGTTATTAAAACTGCTATCTAAAATCTAATATATTGTTTCTAAATTTTGATGTTATTGAAATATGATTGAAACACATTCACTGTACCTGAAATACATATTATTTGCAAAAATGAACTCTCAATCTTTAGAATATCCCAAAGGCATATAATGATTTATGTGTATATGTGTGCACTCAATAGAACTGGTTAATTTCACGAGATATCA
This sequence comes from Lunularia cruciata, assembly GCA_948567375.1. Classification (NCBI taxonomy): domain Eukaryota; kingdom Viridiplantae; phylum Streptophyta; class Marchantiopsida; order Lunulariales; family Lunulariaceae; genus Lunularia; species Lunularia cruciata. The sequence continues at coordinate 11,896,875 of OX419757.1, read as the reverse complement.
AAGAATCGAATAGCTATCCTAATATTTAAAGGAAAAGATTGAGAAACCCATAAAATTTATGATAGATTCGACGTTACGGACATTTCCATGTCCTTGCTTTTGAACCATGAGTACATCATAATCACAAACCATGTAAAATTGTAAATTCAAGTCATCTCTAAGCTTGGTTATTAATAATTGCAAGAAATCTCAAGATATTGATGAAACATCTTGAGATTTTTCATAGAATAATAATAACATCATAATTGAAGATAATTTGAAATAATAAATTTATTATATAATCATATCTCTCCAAAAAAAAATTTTATTCTCCAAAAGTACCTAAATTATTTCATATAGCAATATCTATAAATTATTTTGTAAGCTTCTTAGGGCTTGAATAGTTAAGGAAGGTATTTAAAACCTTTATATAAAGATGAGCTTTAAGTGGTTGATGAACCTTCCTAGAACTTAGTTCGCTAGTAAGTAATTGTTATACTTTCTATGAAGAAAGCTTGTCCTTATCTCAAAGTCCCTTTTCTCTCTTATCTTCTTTATTTGTTTTTTCAACTTTTTGTCTTTACATTGGCATCAAAACAAGAAAAAGATGAATGGAGTCTACTATATTCTTTGACAACTAACTCATAATACTTTGATTCTTGTTTCCATGCCATTCTGAACTATCATTTGAATCCGCTTACTTTGATTTTATAATATCTTGCCTTTGTTACTTTCTTATATCTAATTATATTTTGTAAGAACCTTAATGTCATGTTAATACTTATGGTTAAAGGGGGATATTTACAATTTATATTTGAATATCAAATTTTACTTCTCCTAGCTTTAATATTGATAACATTGATAAATATAGTAAGGATAACGCTTAGATCCAAGTGATGCAACAATATATTGAGCAGCTCACTTGATTGTTGGACAATCATGACAATTGCAACCAATAAAGGATTTTAATATTGAAAATGATGTAAACAAAAACTTTCAAATTGGAAAAAATTGGTAAGAGCTATGTAGATCTTTCTTGATGTGAGCAAGAATTTTGATGCCATTATTATATAAGATTAAAATCCCCAAATCATGTTTTTTATAAGTAATCAAATATGCAACACAAAATATTGGTAGATATATCTAGTGAAGCAAGCAAAACATAATTATAAGAACTCAATTGTTTCTTAGAAAGAGATTATGATATAAACCCACCAAAACTCAAGTAATCAACCTAGCAAGATAAGCATATAATAATCTTGCAAAACTAAATAGAAAGGGGTTTATAAAGAGCTACATTATCATGTTCCAAACTACTCTTATGTAAAGTTTGCATATTCATAAAGAAGAAAAATTAGATTATATGTAAGTAGATGGAAACCTCATACAAAGATTGAGATAGTCATAAGAATTACAATCAACTGAAAGAAGTCATATATATGGGTAAGAAGTTTGATTCACTTGTCTCTTAACACTCATACATCCATACACTTTGTAATGTTCCAAGGACATGAGAAACCCCAAGAAAAACACAAGGTTCAATTCCCCAATACTCAGATCCCCCAAAGGAGCACTTCAACTTTATTATATAGTGGAGATCTCTTCCAATAGAGCTACATCCTTGGATTATATACAAGGATAGTTGACATGTTTGCAAGCTACACCCTTAGATTGGATCCATGGGTTGGTGACATGTTAGCCTATATGCATGTCTATGTGGTCAAATAGGTTTGACCAAATAGAATCTTTTGGAATATTCTTGCAAACAGCTCATAACATTATGGAAGTGGTATAATTGGAAAAATCTCAAGAAAAAAAGTGATTAGAGGAAAATGCAAGAACTTTCTTCTTTGGGGAAGAAGATTCTATTTTTGAGCCCTAATTCATTTTTTTAGGCCTTCAAGATGTGCTCTAAAGTTTTTGATGTATTTTTGGACTCTACCTTATTAATGTGAGTCCTCATTGTGCATGTATAACATCCTTAAAGATATTATCAAGCCAATTTCCACCTCTAGATAATTTATCTAGCTATGGTATTACACCCCTTGCACAAATTTAAATTTATTTGTGCAGCTAGTCAAAGATTTTTTAATTACTTTAGCTAATATTTTGTAATACCAACTATAATGCATAAGAACTGAGTTTGAGAGTTTAAAGATATCCTTGAACTCCTCAACTACTTAATTAACTTGCTCATGGCTTTGTCAAGCTACTCAATTAACTTAACTTAGCTAACAAAATATTAATATAGACTAAAAATCTTATCATTTCTTGTTATATTCTGGTTGCTCCCACAATTTGCATAAGCGGATTACACACTAAGAATTAGAGCTAAATATGATATTTCAAGCAACTTATTTGTAGTATCATTATCTCTAATTTAAAGCTCAATATATGAAAAATTACTAATGATTTTGGTGCAATTTGATCATCCTTGTAAGGTTTTTTATTAAGTCAATTTTTTATATAAATCAAGCAAATTTAGATTAGAGTTTTGGGTGCTCTAGTGAAATGGAGTTTATTCATGATGATTCATGAAAAACAAGATATAATTTGGACTCATAATCTTATATTCTCATGATTGGACATGAGTACACAAAGAAGATTACACCTTTCGATATTATTCAATTATATCCTTTGCTTTAAGATCATTTTGCTCAAGTTGATGGGAAAACTAGCAAATTAAAGTGACCACATAAATAAATGTCTATTTGGGACATTTGGCACTTCTAATGAAGACATCACCTATTATTATCTTATTATTTAATTTAATTTAATTTACATATTTGTTTTTTATTAATATTTTATAGGGAATAATTTAGAAAGAGATCACTTCTTCAAATTTATTTTAGCTGAAGATAATAAAAATGCTTTTTTATCAAGTATTGATTTTTATACAACAAGAAATCTAATATATATTCCATATGATCCTACCCTTAGTTTTATAAGGAGTATATGAGTTTTCCATCTCAAGTTATCTTCAAGTAGATAGGACTATTCATCGCCTTCAACATTAATGGTGGTTGAGATGTTTGAAGTCTTGTAGTGATATCCAAACATATTTCAAGATGTTTGTTTATTTCTTTGTTCTTGTAAATAGTACTAAAGAAATAGGGCTTTTAATCAAAACAAATTGGACTTCCCAAGGAATTAAGATTCACCTCTTATATTAATAGCATGTAAGCTTGGATATCATTGTACATCTTCCAATCACTACTCAAGACTAGATTATAAATTTTGAACTTCTGGATAAATTGAGTAAGCAAATCCACTTAGGTCCTATGCTTTATAAAATGGATGTCATTCCATGGCCAAGTGTTAAATTGATATTTTGTTTGATCATCATTGTATCTTAAGGATACTTATGTCTGATCAAAACTTGTTCTTTCTTGGCAAGTTTTAGCAAGTATGGTTCCAAATATAACCTTTGAATTTCCCATGTCTCTTTCTTACCACACACAAATTTCATTGTCAAATGCACCAAATGATATCTTAGAAATATATTGCAATATATAAACTTGCACCATATTGATTGAGATGCTCTTCTTTGAGTTGCAAAGTTCATGATGGCTCTCCACAAGTAAGAGTTTGATTTACTCCTTTCATTCTTGATTATAGTTGATGTAAAAGACCAAAAGTTGAAGAATAAGTAAGGAGGATAAAAGAGAATAGTTGGGGCCAAAAATTGTATAAAATGTACTATAAGTGATAGACATGGTCTAGGGTCGTGTTATTTGTACACGAGATGTGTGAAGTATTGCTTCATATTCAAGCTAATCATTCATTTCTTGGTCACGTTATTGGATCTCTCATAAGGTTTCTCAACACCTTATAACTCAAGTTTAGAATGTCATGAGTGCCTTACTAGCATACTCAATCCCTAAGAAGGTTCATAAGTATCTTCTATATATTCCCTTAAACATATTCTTATGAGCTTGCTTATGCATTTTTTCCAAATATTTCCTTAATCAAGCTTCATGATTACTTTCCAAATCATGTCTAGATAAGTTTTTAGTAACTATATAACAAGATTCTACTTAATGACATATATCTTATACTCTTACATATCCTACTTTCACTAGTCAATAACATGATCCTTATGTGCTTAACTTTCAAACTTCTTGATAGTATTTTGAGCAGTATGAAGATAATGAAGGGGATCCATGGTGTATTATGATGTAGGTAATCTTTCCAAAGAGTTTAGCGGAGGTTATCATTTAAAAGGTAAGATCAAGGTGGAGGTTTTGATCAAAACCATACCTTTATCACTATCTACATCAGTCAATCTTAACAAGGTGTAGTATTTGATAAAATCAGGGATTAACTACATGGATCAACATATGTGTAATTCTATTATATTTGATAATATTGGGAACTAATTTGATGAGCTTTGGTTTCTTTTAAGAAGTAAAAAAGGGACACAAGAAGATTACAGAGCTAGGAGGATTAGAAAATGGAGGAGTAAAAAAAATATCATGAACTAGGAGGCTTGACAATCACTAAGAAAGAAAAAGAGGATCAAATACTTGATGATTTTATACAAACACTATAGTTTGAAGGATGATGTACAGATTGTATGGTATGTATTCATACTAGCATGAAGCATATCAAAAGATATAATTAACACCTTTAGTCAAGATTCCTTTGGGGTGATAAGTAATGTGCGTGGCTAATTTGGTAAAAAATTGTGATCAATGGCTGCCAAAAATTACCAATGAAGCAATGATTACAATAAATAATAAGAGCAATGTAATGTTTTGAGGATAGGAGAAACCCCAAGAGAAACACAAGACTTCATCCCTCAATACTCCTATGCCCCAAAGGAGCACATTGTCTTTATTATATAGCAAAGAGGATTTACTCAAAGGGAGCTACATCCTTGGATCTAATACATGGATTGGTGACATGTTGATCCTTATCCTATTTGGTTGGTAAAACAAGTTTGACCAAAGAGAATATTTCTAATGTGAAATTTCCATATATTCACAATGTCTAATTCTAGGATATCACTTCTACAAATCCAAAGATTTTTATTTTTCTGCTTTGTGTGTGTATATATATGAAAATTTATAGATTCTACCTAGACATGAACTATTTTAATAGAAATTTAATATTTAACTCTCAAAAAACATATTGATGTGATTTTAGAAGTTCCTTCAAAGTACAGTTTAAAAGTTTGTTTAGAACAAGGGACTTATTTTTGAAATTTACATATATTTAGTACCCAATATAGTTTATATTATGATACATTTAATCATGCTGTAACATATATAAACTCATCTATCATGTAAGTTAAGATATGAAGGATCATCATCATCATCTTAATCTTATCCTTATCCTTAAAGAGCCAATGGATGAAGCGATCTCATTAGCATCAGTACTTGAAATAAACTATTTAAGTAGATGTTACAATAGGCATTGAAAATTAGGCCAAAAGAGTTTCCCAACCATAATTGAATTGATAACAAGGTTTGTATACTATTATAGAAGATAAAAGGAGAAGAGAAGTTGAATTGCTGATCAGATTTTCTGATTGCGAACGAGCTACGTAACTTCTTTCTTTATTTGACTCTAGTAATTGCATATTAAGAAGGACTTGATAAAGTAATATGTTATACTTAGTAAAATTGTAGAATTTTCTATCAAAGACTGGTCTGGGTATCAATAGAGTAGGGTTTTGACTATTGAAGCTTGGAACCAATATATTTCAAGTAAGGATTTCTAAACCTTGACCTAATGAAACCTGTATGGTTGGACCAAGATATTCTAAGTAAGAACTCCTAAACCTTAACCTCGTAAAACCTATTGAACCAAGATATCCGAAGTAAAATTTCCTAAACCTTGTAAACCAAATTAGAGTTGACTTATATCATTGACTCATATCATCTATTAAAGTCTTAAAAAATAAAACATGGTTGCTTGGATCGTTAACTCATTCATATTGCATTTTCTAATGATCAATATATTGTTTATCTAAGTGGTGGGGAAGAATTTCAAACTCCAGCTTAGAAAGTTGCTTATCGAGTAAGGTGATTATGTGACTCGGCTTGATAAAAAAAACCAAATACATTCAGTGATTATGTGATCCAACCTGATAAGGAACACCAGATTAAGTGATTATGTGATTCATGCGTGTTGCATTTCCTGATGATCAATATATTATATATCTAACTGCAGGGAAGAGCTCCATACTCAAGCTTAGAAAGTTGCTTATCGTGAGTGATTATGTGACTTTGTCCGATAAAGAAAAAGAGACTGAAATCTGTTGGAAACATAGTTCCAACAGTAGTGGGGATCAGTATTAGTGTTACGAGCTCCGTGGAAACCGTACAACTTTTTACGGGCAACCTGTAAAAGTTTTAAGAGTATAAAAGTTTTTGATTATGAAAAATCTATGGGTACTCTACCCTTAGCTATAAAATATTGATGGGTCATGTTTTCCATGACCTGTAACGTACTTATGGGGATGGGGTGTCACGGGTATATGTAAAACTTAATTGCTTGGATTCTAAAATTTGAAAACACCTAATTTGTGATCATCTCATGCGAACAAGACACATTATGATTCGCCCACCGAGAACATAGAAAGACACATTGGTTTTCGGTTTTCATCCTCAAAATCACATCATCACATCTACGGCTGGTTTCCTCCCACAAGAAGCTTTTCTATGTAATCGTAGTTCCTCTTCCTCTTACGAGAAGCTTTCCTCGAATTCAAATAATCACATCTGCTGCGGGATTCCTCTCGGCTCGAGCTTTCCTCAAGAATCAAATAATCACAGCTGCTGCTAGATTTCTTTCCCGTCATTCCTCTTTCGTCGTCGTTCGATGTTCTCAAGCTCTTGGAAGAAGCTTTACGAGAAGCTTTACTCAGTCGTTCCTCTTCCTCTCACGAGAAGCATTCCTCTGCAGTCTTCCTGTGAATCACATCACATCACGGAATTTAGAAGCTCACACTTCGCATAGCACAATGCCGTGCAAAAGAAGTCGTACCTTGCTTCACAAGGAAATTGCAAAATATATTCAAACCTTACTGATTCAAGAGTTGGAGTTTTATTTGGGGGAGTTGGGTGAGAGGAACGACAATGAGGAAGAAGTGAGGAAGAAGAGCCTATGCATTTGTTAACAAGGTGGTGTAAAATTTGCTGAAGAAGCATAGTATTTGCAAGATATAGGATTCAATGTGGTTGTAGTTCTGAATTTGTATTTAAACATTTTTTGGAATTGGATACAAATGCTATCCGACACCTTGCTAGAATGAATATTCTTTTGTTCAATGCTTTAGTAGATTTAATCAAAGACCATTATGTATTTAGAGTTATGATTGCAATAATTAGTATTGATGACTAGTGAGCTTAGTGAGATTAATGATGTTGGGACTCAAACATAGACACAAGAGAGCCATGGTGGTGCGCTTATGGTGTGCATCACCATCATGATGGGAGACAAGAACCTAAAGAGGTGAGGGATGCATCTGCATATCCTTCTTTGAGAGGGAGACCCACTTGTGCCACTCATACATTATTGACTCTCATGGCGGGGCCAAGAGAGGAGCACTATTTGCATATAACAGAGGATATTGTGGCTTGGAGACCTCATACTTCAAAGGATCTTGCTACCCCTCCTCTTCATTTCAGAGGTGTGTTGGAAGAGTACTCATGGTGACAAGAGAAGAGGACATCCTTGAAGGATGGGGTACAATGACTCACTCTATTGAGAGAAAGGATGATCTCATCAAGGGCATTCATCCTAGACATACTTTTTCACAATGAATCAAGGAGGAGGATTCTAATATTGCATGTGAGTTGTGTAGCTGATATGAGAGTTCCTAGTAGACCAAGATTCTTGTAGTGGTGTGCTGAAACCCCATCTAGAAGATGGTGCTCATATAGAGCAAGCAGTACTTTATGGTATATTCTACAGCTTGGCATCAAGGAGTTTGTTGACTAGTGTGTCACTCACTCTATTACATTATCCATTGGACTAGTGTTCCAAAGAAGGAAGAGACACTATTGAAATCCATATGGGATGAAGGCTTTCTACCTATTGCAGTATACATTGGTTCACGTCTCATGGTATGCCTCTCCCAAGTAGATGGTTTTATGGATGAGTATAGAGGCTTCATGGTTCACAACTATCCATCATGGTTATATTGGTTGTGGATAATGATGCTTTACCTTATTGTAGGAACATCCTCATGGTGCTATACATCCTCCTGGATTTTCTCGTTGCTATACCCTTAGTACTTCATATATTCCATTATTGGATACCCTTGTACCTCCTTTAGACTGTTTAGAGCTTCTAAAAAGCTTGCTATTAATTTTCTTGAGAAGAAGTAGACCTCATATCAGTTTAGACATAACAGTTTTGACCTCTGTGATTTGTTAGCTAGATGCTTTTGTGAGCCCATGATGCATGCTTGTGAGCTTAAATGGATGTGGTGTTATATACACCCTTTTTTATGCTATCCATCTTATTATGGCACTTTCATGATGTGCTAAAAAGTCATGTTGGCTAGTTGTCGCCTAGTTATATATGTACATTTATTTGGTACACATTGAGTGTTATATACATGTACCCACACATTGATGTCATGTGTTAGATTGTTTCTTGAGTTTTTCAAGATTATCATGGGTTTTCATTGAGTTTAATTATGCATGTGCTTGCTTATATTATAATATAACATGACATTCAAAGCATGAACTTTATACCAACTTACACTTCTGACTAAGACAATTACAAATACATTGAAGTAACTACAAATAACATGAAGGAAAGAAAAGAATGAAGGAGTTACAAGTAGTTTGAAGGAAAGAGAAGAATTAATAGAAGTATGAGCAATTCACAAGGAAAGACCTTTCACAAGTATGAACAATTCACAAAGGAAGACACAATCACACAAAAGGAAAACACTCTTGGTTTGAGCTATACTTATAGGTTTGCACAAATTTTTTGCACAAACCAGATGTTGGTTTGTGCTATACATGCAAGTTTGTGCAACATATTTGCACAAAATTGCAAGTTGTTTGTGATTGCTATGGACACAAAAACAATACAAATGCAAAAAGGAAAATCATAAACTTGGTTTACAAGTTTGTTTAAATAAATCAAGTCATCATAACCAATACCATAAACTTTATATAACATAGAAGGAGGCTTACATAAATCAAAATTGTCATTGACCAGAGTACCACATTGTCTAGTGTCTTTGTTTTCATTCACTATCATCAACTTCATTCCCACTACAGTTGGAATTGGAAATTTAGTGTCTATATTGTAATTGGTACTAGAACCACCCAATGGATAATAAGGAGTTATTCTTGAGAGCATTGTAATAGTACTCTTGATGTCATTAGATGTCTTTCCAACTCATGCTAATTCTAGTGTCATGGAGTATAATCTTTTGGATTTTTCATTTCTTTCCTTGATTCTAAGTTTCCCTACCTTTGATATCATTTTCTCTTTTAAACGTCAACTTTTTTATTCTTTGTTTCATCTTTTCTCCACCTCTTCTTAGTTTTTGTTGCTTTTAGTGCTTCAATCTTAGCTATATTACACATCCTCTAGCTTCTAGTGATTCACTCTTCTATTTGCTATGACTAGTTAAATCTTGAGATAAAGTGGCAATTGCATATGTAATCTTAATCACTTTATAAGTTTGCGTCCTCTTTCTCAATTCTTCCTTCTCTTTGCAAGTTCAATATTCTACTCATTCTGTTTGGATGCTTCTCTTGTTTCTTCATTCTCCTTTGGTACTTCTCTAGCTTCCTCCTCTAAATCTTCTTGAATATCATCCTCTACATACGCTCTTTGCTCTTGTACTCTTGCTCTCACACCATGATTCTACTCATCTTGTGCTCCTACCTTTTGACATAGAATCTCCCATGCTCCTTCAAAATAGTACTCTTCTTCATCATATGCTCTTGCTAAGCATGGAATAACCTCAAGTTCAAGTCTACTTGATGCATAATAAATGCTCCATTTCACCAAGAATGTAGAAATTTTGCGGTATAGTACTTGAGATGCAGAAATTTTGTGGTATAGAATCTATAGGAATAGAAATTGCAAAACTTTCAGCCAATTCTTCATCCTTGTTGACATATCAGGTCCCATCAAGGATTTTACCTTCCTATTCAAGCACACCACCAATAATCACCAAAGTGGGAGAGGAAATGTTAGCTTGACTACTAAAAATTACTTCCATTCTATCAAAATGTGGATAGAGATGATTTAATTTATCTTCTATAGTCTTCCATCCTCTCTTTAACTCTCTTGTGGTAAGACACTCTTCTTTATAGTTGAATTTCCAATCTTTGGCATCTTTATAAGACTTCATGTAGCATGCATACTTCTTGTAAAGCATATCCACATCCATTGTAGGAGGAAATCTTCTCTTGTGACTATATAAGGTAAGTGGCCATATAACTGAAAAATGTACTTTTTTGGACATATTTCTTACTATTCCCACTATGAATTTGCCAAAACTTTTGGGATCATCCAAATAGTCTTGAATTTTAGCATAATGATGAGGAACCATCCTGAAGTTGTCCTCATCATCCTTTGCTCCTTTGCTAGTGCACATGGATGTGGATACAAAAGCAAAATTTGCTCCTTTACTAGTGACAATAGAGGTGAGAACTAAAGCAACCATTATCTTGAGTAGCTCTTGAAATTTGAGAGGCAAAGAGGGAAGTGGAGCAAACTTGAATTCAGGCTCATCAACTTGAAAATCTCTAGCACTCTATATCTTGGTATTCTTTATCTTGTTATTTGGAGGCCCATAATTTCATGCAACTAAATCTCAATTTACCATGCGTTGAATGTGAAAATGTGAAAGATGCAACTTATTCAATCCCTCTAATTGTTGATCACTCAACATTCTTGTCACCATACTACCACTAGCCAAAAAATATTAGCACCACACCAACACCACTTGCATAGAAATCTTGTCACCACACCACCAAAAGGGAAGGAAAATTTCAAAAACTTGAAAAGCATGATTCTTCATTGCCTTGGTCTCTCATGTATATGTTGCTCATTATATTAGTTAAAATTTAACTAAAGATTGATATTTAATCTAATTTTAGAACCCCATAAATGGTCACTAATAAATAACTTGATGTTAAAATTGAAACCTCATATATCACGTAGCTCATTATAATATTAGCTCAAACTTAACCAAAGATGGTTATTTAATCTAATTTTAGATACCCGTAAATGGTCACTAATAAATATTTGGATGTTAAAACTTAAACCCATGGACAAGTACTATCCATAACCAAATTTATGGATATGTTCACTTTTGAAATCCAAAATTTTATGGATACATGTAAATTTTTTTTATGGATCTCGAGGTGTTGCAACTAGAAATCTTACATGCCTTAAAATTGAATCCCTTAATGTTACAAACTCAAGCTTACAAATTTGCTCATCTAGTGATTAGGGCATTTCAAAAATGAATTGACACAAATCAAACATTCTCATATGGATCCCATAAGTTTATTTATGAGGTCTTGTAAACCAAAATAGGTACATATATGAAACCTACTTTAAAAGTGTAAGGTTTTAGATGATTTTGGTGGGGTCACAATTTCAGGCCATTTTTTCATAATGAAGTTTCATGGACCACCCATAACCTATAACTTTACAAATCATATCTTTCATGACCCATAACATTCCAAGATGCTACATGAGTTTTCCTTGCAAGCCTCTTGGATTCTTCTCTCGTACCTTGTAAAAATTTATGGGATCTCCTCTAAAATTTTTGAAAATAATTTATAGAAGTTGGAAAGGGATTCTTTCCTATAAAATTGTCATAATATAATTTATAGAAGCTTAAAAGGGATTCTTTAAATGCCTTATTATATGACTTTGTCTGATCAAAAAACAAAAGATTGAAATCTATTAGAAACATATTCTTGACTATATTACAAATTTTGATAAGACCTTCCAATAATATGGGGTATGTTTTATACTTCACATCCAATGAGTAAGCACCAGTAAGTAGTATATCAATATGGTTTGCACTCAACAAGTCAAGATAGACTTATACTTGGTCCAATTTGACCATGATAGTAATAAATATTGTGGTTTTGGACCCTACAAGTGATACCATGTCAAAGTGAGTGATCACCTATGTCATAATATTTATAGTGGCAAAGCTAGTTTGCTATGACGTTAGAGTGGTAGTGTTGGTAGTCATAGTTATGTTAGTAATTGCCCATGGACTACTTGATAGTGGCCGGATTTCATATTAGGGCTATTGATCAATAGTGGGACCCATTGTCACTTGCATTTTTTGCTATGAAGGACCATCAAGCTAGCTTGTTGGCATGAGACTAGCAATCATTGTTTGGCAAAATCTACCCACCCTTCTAGATTGTATGCATCAAAGTTTGAACCCTAGATCTCTAGTTTTTAGACTCATGCTTTAGCCAATCGGTCCATCTTCACTTGTTGTCCTAATGATTGGTTGACTGATACCTATACACATGTAACTTTGGCTAAGAGAGGCATTTTAATCTCATCCTAGGTGATCCTAATAGCTTAGGAGTAGAAAGACACTCCTATTATGTCAAATACCAAATGGTGATAGAGTTAGTTTGGTGTTCATTTGTGAGATGGAGGGTTTTGTTAGACATCTTATGATTGGACCTCCCTTATTCTCTAATTCTTGTTTGTACACCATGTTTGCATGAGGTACCTTGACTTTAGAGCATTGGTACTTTTGGTAGTGAGATAAAAGTGATGACAAGTTAGACTACCTATGTTTCTCTCCAATGAGGCAAGAAGTGATAACTTGCTAACCATGAGAGTGCATGTTCAGATGGCAAGTTACAAGTTGTCTTTCTCCTAATATAGTTTTTGTAATAAGAGCTACAATAGTGAGTGTTGTTCAATTGGTGGTGGCACTTGGTGCTGCTCCTTGGTGAAGTGCTTGTGATTATAGTTACAATTTGAGTTATATTGTCATGATGGAGTTCTTTGGGGATTCTAGAGAAGATATTGTTGCAATATGCAGTGGGTGAGTGGTGCTCAATATCAGCTTGTATCATAGGCACTAGTTAAGGAGGAGATTGACTTTGATTTGGAGTTTTCTAGAAGAGCTGATTCACTTGAGAGTGCATATGGAGTGTACTCATTGTTGTTGTGGGACATGGATAAGATTTATGGGTCTCCAAAGGCCCCATGTGCTACTTTAGTACAATGGGCATTGTTGAGTTGGATGACTTCATCTAAGAGTTTAATAGTTGGTGTGATTTGTAATAGATGCGGAACCTGACTTTGTTCACACTCTTCATGGCATGGAAGGTTCTTCTAGCATTTAGATGGTCCACCAATGGATGACTATCATGAGTTCAAGAGAGCTTAGTTAGAGGAGATTGAGCTATAGAGACAATATTGGTCTTTGAACTACATCTCCATCACCTTAGGCTTAGTTTCTAGGTGTAATACCAAGGGTTAGCCATATGATTTAGATGCAAAATTTGGTTTGGTAACATCTAGAATGATGTTATACATGATGGTCAAAATAGATCAGATAGAAGTATCACCAAAAGCGTATTTCTACTAATAGGGTAGAAACCAAAATAGACTTGAGAACCTTAGAACCAATAGCTAGACATATGATTTAAAGGTGAGAATTGGTTTGGTAACATCTAGAAGGATATTACACATGATGGACTAAACAGATCAGAAAGAGGTATCACCAAAAGGGGACTTCTACTAATAGAGTAGGAACCGAAATATGCCTGAAATCTTTGAAGGCAATTTCGGAGGCCTAAACGGATGAATTAGGCCTCAAAAATGGTTGGAGGAGGAAAGGTTGGCCTTCCCTCTCCCTGGTTTGTCTCGTTGAGAGCTTTCCAACGGTACCTTACTCACATGATTCTGAGATTCCTACAGGAAGATTCCCTAAAAGATTCCCTCCGGTCAAAGCTTGTTTGACCAACCAGATAGGACCTAGACCAGACAGGTCACCCATCCAAGTAAGTAATCCAAGGGTGGAGCTTGCTGACATGTCACCTATCTTTGTCCCTAATCCTATGGTGGAGCTTCCTTGGAGGAGATCCTCTTTGTCTATATAATAAAGAGAAGGTGCTCCCTTGGGGCATCGAATGTTTGAGTGTGCAATCTGTGTTTTCTCTCTTCTCTTGTCATCGGAGTATTACAATGGTATCAGAGCAAGTGTTCTAGTCCAAGACAGTGGATCACCCCTCTTGGAATAGCACGAACTACTGAAACTGAGTAATTTGAGGTGGAGAACATAGAGTAATTGCTAGACTTAGGAAGGACTTTAGAGAGCGGATGGGATGGATGCGCCGGGGGGACAATTTCCCGCACCTAGATTTCCATTCTCAAACCCATTCCACATCAAGGTTATGTACATCCAGCGTGAGCAGATGAGAGTATCGCTAGTTTATCACTTTGGTGCGGAATTCATGGACAAAGTGATGAACTCACCAAACCAAGTGATTCTACCTGTGGTGATATATGACAGAGAGTGGGATTTGACGATCTACATTCTATTATGATAATATGGATATGAATGTCCCAAATCCTCTCCCTTTCAACACTCAAGTAGAAATCCATTATGTAGTGAGGCCGAAATTGATGTTTAGAGATTTTGTGGTTAGGAATTTTGGTGAGGAGTATTATCAACGAGTGATAGATTCTGAGGTCCCAATGGTAGTTCCAATAGTTTGTGCGCCTTCCAGAGTGATTATATTGACTCTGTATTGAAGTAGACATTAGCAATTGGGTGTTGCAGGAACCATGGATCCGCAATTGCAAGAGCTGGTGCAAGGAATGCAAGGGATGTTGAATGAATTTCAAGAGATTAAGATGACCATGGAGACATTGCAAAGTCAAGTGCAGATCCTCAGGAACGATCAAGTCATGCAAGAAGAAGAGCCGTCTCAAAACCCAATACTTGCGACTGAAGTACTTGGAGAGGCACTCGTGCCTACGAACCCTATCAACAATGAAGCCACATTGCTACTCCGGATGAAGAAGACCTGCAACATCGACCCTCACAAGGGGCAGCGTACGATGGGAGTAGTGGAGAATTGGATCTCGAGAATGAATTGATATTTTTGATTGTTCTCAACAGAGATCACAGAGCATGCTGCAAGCGTGTTTGCATGTGGGTACTTGACCGATAAAGCCCTCACATGGTATGATGCTTGGGAACGATCCATGCTGGCAAAGAGAAAGGAGGTCACATGGACAGCAATGCAAGAAGGACTGCTCAAGAATTTCCAATCGGTGGATTCTGTGCAGATGGCTTGAACCCGACTATGGGGATTGAGACAGAAGAATAGCATACAAGAGTATGTGGAGGCATTTCTGGATCTACAAGTTGCAATTACCGACATGAGTCTAGCAGAGGCTCTCGACAATTTCAAACGAGGGTTGAAAGAGCGGATTCACCAAGAAGTCATGGTGCAAAACCCTCGCATGGTATTTGAAGCTATTGCTTGTGCACAGAGAATAGCCGGAGCATTAGGTGGAGGTGAAGGAGTAGTTCCACCTCAACATTATTGGGCAGAAATGCCACACATGGGTGGACCAGTCCCGATGGAATTGGGCAACCTTTGATTTCGGGATCGAGGAGCACGGCTGCTTCAAGGAGAGCGGGGACAGGTAGAAGAACAAAGAGATGGAGTCCCACGAGGAGAAGGGACTCAAGGAGAACAACACCATTGTTACAATTGTGGCCGTATTGGGCACATATCTACCAATTGTCGCACTTGTTTCCCTAAAGGCCCTCGGCCTTCATATAGGCAATCTTTGAACAACATGGAGAGGCACATTGAAGAGGAGGAGGTGGAAACCACTTTGGAAAACAAAGATCGCCAGTAAATGTACCTCGCGGCCTTACTGGCTTAGTAACGAAGCAGAGAAGCGAGGGAAGGAAGAAGAATAATGCATAAAGATCCCGAAAGGCAACCTCATAATTGATTGTCGTGAATGGAATCCTAGAAGGTAATCAAGTGAGAGTATTAATAGATCCGGGAGCAACAGAGAATTTCTTGTCTCGCTCTGTTGCAATAAGCTTGGGAATGGATCTAGAGAGAGATGGAAGTGAAGAAGTAGAGTTACCAAATGGGCAAACAGAGAGGATTGAATCATTACCTAGACGGGTAACCCTCTCTGTAGGAGAGTATCAGGAAGCAATTGAGTGGCGAGTGATACAGTTAGCCCGTTATGATGCAATTTTAGGCATGCCATGGATGGAGCAGTACAACCCAATGGTGGATTGGAGGAAGAAAGTAGTGAGAACCCACCAATGATCAATCATTGGGGTTAAAGAAAAATCACACAGGCAGAAACTGCCTCTATATGTTGTAGGGACGACAATTGTCTGTAAAACCGATAGATGTTTTCTGGGTCTAATAAGAGAAGTCCAGAGTGCATAACTCGCTGGACAAATTTGTGAGAAATTGAAGGATGTGGTGGATGAGTTTCAAGATGTCTTTCCCGATGATCTACCCTCAGGATTACCACCTAAAAGGTGAGTAGATCACAAAATAGAGACACTCTCGGCGAAGACACCTCCTTGTAAGGCCCCATATTGCCTATCACCTCATGAGTTGGAGGAGTGTAAGACTCAAATTGAGGAGATGCTATAGAAAGGGTTCATCCAACCTAGCGTATCATCATATGGGGCCCCTGTCTTGTTTGTGAAGAAGAAGGATGGTACAATGCGCATGTGCATTGACTATCGGGGTCTCAAATAGCAAACAGTGAAGAACAAATACCCCTTACCTCGCATGGATGACCTGTTTGATCAACTCCATGGAGTGAGGTACTTCACCAAACTAGACTTGCAGAGTGGTTACAATCAAATCCGAATTGCAGAGGAGGATGTGTACAAAAATGCCTTTCGAACCAGGTATGGCCACTTTGAGTATCTTGTAATGCCTTTTGGCCTCACCAATGCGCCTGCCACTTTCATGAGCCTAATGAATGACATATTTTGTCCATACTTGGATAAGTCTATTATCGTCTTCTTGGATGATATCTTAGTATATAGTAGCACAATGACAGAACACAAACAACATCTACGAGAGGTCCTCCAGATTCTAAGACAAAATCAATTGTATGCCAAAATCTCAAAGTGTGAGTTTAGCAAGTCTGAAGTAGACTACTTAGGGCATAGAGTAAGTGCAGAGGGCATTCAAGTATTGACAGATAAAATAGAGGTCATTCAAAAATGGAGTGCCCTAGAAGATCAGACTCAACTTAAGAGCTTCTTGGGGTTGACGGGATTCTATCGTAGATTTGTCAAGGACTTCTCCAAGGTTGCACAGCCTTTAATGGCACTACTTGGCAAGGGGAAGAAGTGGACATGGGTAATTGCACAAGAGTTGGCCTTTCAAGAATTGAAGGCCGCCTTGCTACATGCACCAATCTTGAAGTGGTATGACCCAAAACGTCCAATCAAGTTGGCTATGGATGCATCAGGCGTAGCAATAGGAGCAGTCCTACAACAAGAGTGGCATGACGGATGACATCCAATTGCATATTTCTCTCGAAAGTTGTTACCGGCAGAGCGCAACTACCACACCACAGAACAAGAAGAGCTGGCCATCGTTCTAGCAACCAAGCATTGGAAGCACTACCTGGGCGAGAAGGCATTTATAGTAGAGACAGACCACAAACCTCTAGTCTACCTCAAGACGTAGAAGGATCTATCTCGTCGCCAAATTCGGTGGGCAAAGTGGTGACAACGCTTCAACATGACAATCACCTATGTGGAAGGTAAGAAGCAACTTGCAGATGCATTCACCCGCATGCCAATGGCCAACAACTTGGCGGCAGAGGTTAAGATTAACCCTGAATTCTGGCAAGAGATTCTAGCTGCTACAAAAACTGATCCACAGATTGTAGAAGCGCAATCGTCCAAAGGTGTCACCAGCACCCAAGGACTCACCTTTCGGGAGGGCCGATTGTGGATCCCAAATGTCCTAGAATTACGCACCACCATTCTAGCGGAATGTCATGATTTGGCCATTGCAGCTCATGTTGGAGTAGACAAGACCTTGGAGGCAGTCAAACGCCATTACTATTGGCCCAAGATGAGCAACAACGTGATGGACTATGTGCGTAGCTGCCTACTTTGTCAATAGAACAAAGCTTCTAATCAAGCTCCTACAGGGCTCCTTCAACCTCTTCCCACTCCTACCCAACGTTGGGAACAAGTGAGTATGGATCTCGTCTGTGAATTACCCAAGACCACCTTAGGGTTTGACTCCATTGTGGTCTTTGTGGACCGGCTCAGCAAAATGATTCATGTACGCCCTACCACCAAGGAAGTGACCGCTCCACAACTAGCTAAACTATACTTAGATGCAATCTTTGCTCACCATGGCTTGTCTAAAGTACTCATCACCGATAGAGGCACCCAATTCACCAGTTTGTTTTGGCAAACACTCTTTGGTTTCTTCAAAACCAAGTTGGCTATGTCTACAGCTTACCACCCACAAACAGATGGCCAAACAAAGTGGGCTAATCGCACGATTGAAGACATGTTACGCGGCTTCACCTTAGAAGAGCAAGAGAGGTGGGACACCCTACTACCGTTGGTGGAATTTGCTTACAAAAATTCAGTGAATGCCTCCACCCAGGTCACTCCGTTCTTCCTCATGTATGGTGAGCATCCCTTTACAACTTCTAGCTTGATGAAGATCCGTCCAGTGACTACCAAGGTTGATGCAGTCAACACATTTGTTTCTAGAATCCAACAAGGTGTAGAGAGCGCCAAGCACAGGTTACAGATTGCACAAAATTGACAAAAGCAGTATGCTGATGCACATTGTAGGCACATGGAGTTCAATGTTGGGGATCAAGTGTGGCTATCGACAACCAACCTCACATTAGTTGGATCTCGTAAGCTCAGACCTTGTTTTATTGGGCCTTTCTCGATTCTTCGTCGCATAGGCGC
This sequence comes from Lunularia cruciata, assembly GCA_948567375.1. Classification (NCBI taxonomy): domain Eukaryota; kingdom Viridiplantae; phylum Streptophyta; class Marchantiopsida; order Lunulariales; family Lunulariaceae; genus Lunularia; species Lunularia cruciata. The sequence continues at coordinate 11,877,947 of OX419757.1, read as the reverse complement.
TGTGGCCTATCACCTTGAGCTACCACCACACATGAAGATCCATCCAGTGTTCCATGTCTCCCTATTACGCAGATATGCTCCCCGATCAGGCCAAGGTACTTCCACACATGACATTTGACCTTGTCCAACAGTCATTGATGGCATAGAGGAATATGAAGTGGAGCGGATTCTCCAAAAGCGCATGCATGGTACTCGCCATCCGCGGGTGGAATATCTAGTACAATGGAAAGGTTACCCCCTCTATGAAGCAACCTGGGAACCCGCTGCCAATTTGGCACATGCACCGGTGTTGGTGCAAGCATTTGAGCAACAATTGCACAACGAGGACGTTGCGTCTTAAAAGGAGGGAGGTCTGTAATACCAAGGGTTAGCCATATGATCTAGATGTGAAATTTGGTTTGGTAACATCTAGAATGATGTTATACATGATGGTCAAAATAGATCAGATAGAAGTATCACCAAAAGCGTATTTCTACTAATAGGGTAGAAACCAAAATAGACTTGAGAACCTTAGAACCAATAGCTAGACATATGATTTAAAGGTGAGAATTGGTTTGGTAACATCTAGAAGGATGTCACACATGATGGACTAAACAGATCAGAAAGAGGTATCACCAAAAGAGGACTTCTACTAATAGTGTAGGAACCGAAATATGCCTGAAATCTTTGAAGGCAATTTCGGAGGCCTAAACGGATGAATTAGGCCTCAAAAATGTGCAGACTCCACCCCCAATGGAGGAAAGGTTGGCCTTCCCTCCCCCTGGTTTTTCTCGTTGAGAGCTTTCCAACGGTACCTTACTCACATGATTCTGAGATTCCTACAGGAAGATTCCCTAAAAGATTCCCTCCGGTCAAAGCTCATTTGACCAACCAGATAGGACCTAGACCAGACAGGTCACCCATCCAAGTAAGTAATCCAAGGGTGGAGCTTGCTGACATGTCACCTATCTTTGTCCCTTATCCTATGGTGGAGCTTCCTTGGAGGAGATCCTCTTTGTCTATATAATAAAGAGAAGGTGCTCCCTTGGGGCATCAAATGTTTGAGTGTGCAATCTGTGTTTTCTCTCTTCTCTTGTCCTCGGAGTATTACACTAGGGGTACATGGCAATACCCACGAGTTTTAGCTTTAGCAACGTTGGTGTATCTAGTGGAAGAGCACTAGTTGGAGATGGTGCTACTATGAGTGGGGATATTATTACAAGAGGTGGTGTAGTATTGGGATTTAACCCCATGGTGGAGTTCTTTTAGTGTTTGAGGTAGACTACGAACCACTAGGAAGTGCAAATGACAAGTTGAGGAGTTTGTAAGAGTTCCAATGGAAGGTTGGAGAAAGCCTACACAAGACGTACACTCACATGAGATGGTTGATCAATTTCACTCAAGGAGTTATTGAGACCCAAATAGTCCAATTTTGGCATAAGATCTTGGACAAGGGGTTGCAACATAGAGTACATGATACTATGTTATACAAGCTACTTCACCTACTTTGGTGGTGGTCTTTAGTTTGGCTAAGTGTATTAAGCTCAACATGGTGGAGGAGAGAGTGGGGACATTTGGATTTGGTAAGGAGACCTCATCCATAATTGTTACTTCTTCTAGAGTGTAGTAGAGTGCACCACATTTTGTTGGCTTCCAAGAGCAAAGTGGACAACCCAAATCTTATGGAGCAAGGAGAAGGCATAGTGCAACTAGACCCTTACCTTCATTTTCAAGTCAACATCAAAACGTGAGTGGTGATGTTGCTTGTTGGACTCGCTACAAGAGAGAGTGCATTCAAGGTAGTGGACATGATACCCCTAATGCATCATAGCCAACACAAAGACAATATAACCATTGCCATAGATTTGGTCACATTAGTGACCTTTGCTTTGACCTTCACCTAAAGTTACAAAGTGGTAGAGCTATTATGGTAGATTGTAGAAGAGCTCCAAGTCATGAAGGACAAGGTGGTAGAGCTAGTGGTAAAGGACATACACTTGATAGGGGGAAATACTTGCCCATGCTTTTGATACAACCATGGTTACTAGGATTGAGCTGTTGGAACAAAAATTGGCTAGCATGGCTATAGCTCAAAGAAGGTCAAATTTGGGTGTTGAGGCTTCCACCTCTTATGTTGTTGATAAAGATGTTTTGGACTTTATATATATAGTAGCACAAGTAGATACATCTACTATAGTGACTAGGAGTGCAGTACATCCTCTAGAGCCTAAATGAGGATCAATGGAGATGGACTCACAAAGAAGAGAGGTTGGTAGATAGATCTGACTTCCTTAATCTTTCACACTCTTTGAGGCATTACAAACAACATCCATGGCTCCTAAATGTCCCAATGTAGGTGTGGTAGGTGGTGATGGAATGCATGATGGACTGATGCTAATCAACCATATGCTACTACATAGATTGAGTCTAGCATGATGTTGGGGGAAGATCAATTGATTATGCGCTTCCCTTTGCTCTCAACTAGTGACATGTTTACATTGGAACCAACTCTAGTGTTCCAATTGGCTACCACACTTTTTAGAGTAGGGATGATATGGTTTCTACTTCTAAAGCAAAGTTGGTTGATAGTGGAGTTAACTTGGTTGAGGCGCATGGGATCTACTCAACAACCAATGGTTAAAATAGATAGTAACAATTAGGTTGGAGGAAGTACCAACTAGACCTACCTTTGAGCAAGCTCAATTCACACTTGGAGTTATCCTATTAGACAACTAGAATGAGATTTCTATTTAGTAGGACCTTTAAGGAAGGTTTATACACCATAGAGTGTCTTATTGGGCTCCGGTGTGTAGCCTCTTATGTTGAAGAAGGTTGTAGTTGTTGAGCTTGAGATACAAAAGATTGATGTAGAGAGGTATCTATTTCAGATCTAGACATCTCTAGAGGTGGTTCTATATAGTACATCACACATTGGCAACTTATTGTCCAGATTCAACCTAATCATCCGATTGATAGCTTTGTGGTGAGAGCTCAAGCCATTGGAATAATAGAAGTTATATGATGTACTAGTTGGTGGAGTAGTGTTATATCCCATGGGTTTCAATATTGACTATTGGGAGGAGATAACTTCCTAAAGGTCAGGTTGGTTTTCAAGTGAGGGACAAGTATGTTGCTTATAATTGCACTTTAGTAGTGGCAATCTTTGCTCACTACAATCAAGGACCATGGCATCAATTTCACTTTTGAATAGTTCCATTACTTGGCTTGGTGACTTATTGGAGGAGAACACTTATGCAAAAGATACTCCAATACCATAAGAGATCACTTGGATTTAGAATACAAGTGGGATTGTTCTATCTATCTTGGATGTTTCATTGTGGGGTTTCAAGGAGACATTGCAGCAACATGTAGATCCATTGGTGCAAAAAGTTTGAAATAAAGCCTTTGTACCACCAAGAAACCAATGTGAGGATGAGACTTTGGAGTCTCTTACCTTGTCACCTTTAGATACCACACTCATTGCTTGGAAATATCCAATAGAGAGAGTATATCTATTGGAGTTGTTTGGTGGGATTAGCACTAGACTAGATGTGGTACTAAATATAAGTATATAATTTCAAAGGTACTTAAATGTGGAGAGAGATGAAATTAATAAAAAACTCTCTACATCATGTGGCACACTTGGCATATTGGTATCTTGAGTTATTATAGATGTTGACAATCAAAGGTTACCAAAATACCCTATTAGTAGATATTTCCTTGTTAAAGACATAAGATTTGGAGAAAGATGATCCTATTCATTTGGGGATTTCTAGATGGCCATGTCATGGACATACCCATGCTGGCCAAGGTCAAGTTCTATAGGATCCACATTTTGGTGTGTTTTGGAAGATGTTATGTATAATATGACATCTCTAGGTTCATCAATTAATTTTTCCAACCTATATTTTGGAGAACATTCCTTTATTTGGTGATTCTCATACAAGGATGGTGGTGATTTGTAATACCTTGAGGACAAGAGAAACCCCTAAGAGAAACACAAGAGAAAAAAAACACAAGTTTCACACTCAATACTTTGATGCCCTAGAAGAACACATTGTCTTTATTATATAGCAAAGACGATTCCTTCAAAGGAAGCTCTATCCTTGGATCGGATACATGGATTGGTGACATGTCAACAAGCTCCACCCTTAGATTAAGTGTGTGGATGGGTAACATGTTAATCCTTGTCTTATCCGGTTGGTCAAATAGGTTTTATCAAAGAGAATCTTTAAGGAATCTTCTTGTAAGAAACTCAAAATTGTATGGGTGAGGTACGCTTGGAAAGCTCTCAATGAGATTAACACTTTTTTATAAGGGGAGAATTTTTTTCTATTTTTGAGGCCTAAGTCATCCTTTTAGACCTCTAAACTTGGCTCTAAAGTTTTCAAAATGTTTTTGGCTTTTTCTCTATTAGTAGGAGTACTCTTTTGGTGACACCTCTATCTAATCTACTTAGTCCATCATATAGAAAATCCTTCTAGATGTTACCAAGCTAATTTCCACTTCTTGATAATATGTCTAGCTATTAGTATTACACAAGTACACATTAGGTCCATTCTTGGATGGGACCTTTCTTTTTTAGCTATAGCTAAAGTGGGATCACAAGCTCATTATCTTGGTCTTTGGTGCATGAACCTTTTATCTAGAGAGAGAGGTTGTACATTGTGCTTATGATGGGATTCAATGACTACACCACCTTATTGTTGATGATATTTTGTATGTTGGGTGCCAATCTCAGATGATGACGGTGGTTGATGGGTCACTTATGGTAGTCGTGAACCTTGTTGGACAACTCATAGTTGCTTTATCCACACTTATGAGTTTGTCAAGCTCCCATGCTTTTTGAGAGAGAGGTCTTGGACTATTTGGGACTGATAATTATAGTTGTTGGTAGAGCACAAAGCCAATGAGAGGGAGCGGGTGATGGATTTTTGTACTAGTATTACTATGGTTACAATAATGTCAAAGACATCTAGGCATAAAGTGTTAGGTCAAGCTATGTACCTAAACTATTTGACCAAGATTGTGAGCCTTGACTTGGCAAATCAACGTAGGATGCACTTGATAGGCATCACCACTTGTACACTTGTGAGCATTGTGCCTATCAAGACAATTCAGGCACATGTTAGAAGTGATGGATTGAGTAGGCATGGTATTCTTAGGACATAGCTTATGGCTACTTGTGAAAGTGGTCTACTTGGGTTACACCTTTGGTCTACTTGGGATGCAATTGGAGGACATATGGAGCTTGTAGCTTGAGCAGAGAGAATTTTCCACACTAAGGTTGGGGACTTTAGTGGTTGGCGGCATGCCATTATTGCTTACAAGGACTTGGTGTGGTAGCTAGTCAGTGCATCTTCTACTCTTACATCAATTACAAAGGATACTTGGGAGCCGAACATTGGACCCAATCTTACAAGAGGGGAAAGATGAAGAGTTTGGAGGTTCTTGAGGAGTTACATGAGTTGTTTTACCTTTAGTATGAAGGGTTGGTGTGCTCTAAAAGGACATGGTGTTTGGATTGACTAGCTAGTAATACATTAGTCTTTTGACATAGTTACATGGAGAGAGTATTGATTCAAAGTCGGAGTAGAGACCTTTTTGAGGCTAGTTTGGTAGAGATTTCACATGGAGAGTATGCTTCAACTATAGTGATGCCAACCAAGAAGGATATGCATGGCATGTAACACCTATTTTTGCATGTGTGTGGTATTGTGATATTTAGCTTGGTATTACAAGTACTTGAGAGATATTATTTATATAGAGATAAAGGATAGTTCTACATTATTCATGATTAGCTAGAGTTAGTCATAACTAAGATAGAGGGGACCTTACTTTAGAAGAGGTAGAAAAGATGAGCACCCCTATTTTGGATTCTAGTGTATTGACTTGGTATTATTCCTAGGTGTTTGGCTTTGAGGAAAGAGTGGAGAACTCTTGGGCCCACAAGCCTTTTTGTTTTGGATTCTTTTATAGTCCAAGGATAGCCCATGTGAAGGAATCCTTGACTTAGTGGTTGGGTCAAGATAAGATCACATGCTAGTGGAATATGCCCATATGAATGGATATTCCTTTCTACTTTTTGACTTGACTTGACTTTTAGTCTAGTAACTTGAGTTACTCCAGTAATTAGTAACTTTGGTGCATAACTATTTCAAAAGTATATAAACAAGGGGTGAGAAAGTACTCATCATCCTTTCATTTGCAACTATCTCTCTCTCATTGAGTTCTCTAGTGAGCAATGTCTTGAGTCTTGGAGTGTTAGCCCTGGAGGAGTATGATGGAGTTGGGGTTCCTTGCCTTCTTAGTCCATGGTGCGCTACCATAATAGCCATCAGAGGTTCATCTTGAGTGAGAGACAGGCCGGCTCATAGGCAACTACATAAATAGGTGGATATGTGGAGATTATCATCTTATCAATTGACATACTAGGACTTATAGGTATGTCATGCCTACATTGGAGGAAATATTTGATGTGATTGGGTATGCAAAGGTCTTTTGTACTTTGGATCTTTTAGTAGGATATCATCAATTGTCAATTAGAGAGGAGTAAAAGTCCAAGATAACATTTTAGGCTATTGATCCTCACAAAAATGATGTATTGTATCAATGGAGGTTATTACTATTTGGGTTAAAGAGTACTCTTTTCAAGTTCCTAAGGGTCATGGATAGGATCCTACCAAGATTGGATTTTGGGTGATACTATATTGATGATATTTTGGTCTATAGGACTAATGTGGAGGAACACAGGAGACATTTATTGGATGTGTTTGAAAGGTTGAGATCTCATGGACTCAAATTACATCTTAGGAAGTGTAGATTCTTCCATGAGCAGGTTAAATATTTGGGTCACACTATCTACCTTGGAGGACTTGGTTTTCAATAGACCAAGGTAGAAACTATTGTATGTATTCTTTAGCCTAAAAATGTGAGTAGAATGTGAGCATTCCTTGGGTTGATAACCTTTTATTGCCAATATGTAAGAGGATTTAGTGCCATTGCCAAGAATTTGACAAAGCTAGAAAAGTTAATGCATGAGTGGTGTTGGGAAGATGAGCAAGAGGAGCTTTTATAGTGCTCAAGCAGAGGTTGATATTTGCTCATATTCTAAGGAGACTAATCATAGGACAACCATTCAAGGGTCATATTGATTGGAGTATGTTGGAGCTTTGAGTAGTGCTCACCAGATAGGATGATGAGGTGAAGGAGTTTGTGGTGGCCTATGCTAGTTGCTCCAACAATTTAGTGGAGGTGAAGTTTAGTTCATATGAGAGAGTGCTTGGCAGCAATATAAGCAATAACACATTTTTGATGTTACCTATTTGGTAACCCTTTCTTTCTCATCACTAATCATCAACCAATGATATGGTTGATAGAGTCCAACAAGCTTTTAGAGAACCTTGTGTGATGGGATCTGATTTTACAAGAGTATGATTTTATGGTTATGCATAAACCTGGAGTGGTGAACCATGATGTAGATGGGTTGAGTAGAAACCCATGTCTTAGCAATAGAATCAGACTAGAGAATGGTGAGATAAATGAGGAGATAGTGCTAGGTTTGCATGCATCTACCTTTCTATGTATATTTTCTAAGGCCTTGGTGGTATCTTTCTCAATATATAGAAGAGGAGTTGTTGAGTTCACATATCAAAGGATGAAGATATTGGTATAGGTCAGTGACACATTCATGATGATGTCTTAGTGATGGATTATCTTTGCACTAGTGTTCTTGGTGGCATAGTTGGCACCAAGGTGAGAAATTATATCCTTCAGCAAGCCAAATGGTTTAGATTGGAGGGTAGACACCTTCTTCATGTATAGGATGGTAGTAGAGTGCAAGTAGTATCATTTCCATCTCAAAGACCATAGTTGTTATGTAATGCTCATGAGGAGCTAGGATATTTTAGAGTAAAACATACACATAGCTTACTCCAAAGTCATTATTGGTGGCATAGTACATACATCAAAGTACAACAATTTGTTGCCAAATGTGTGGTTTGTGATTAAATTAGAGCATCATTTAATGCTCTTATGTCATCATTACACCCATTACTTATCATGGGATTGGGGTATTGTTGGAGTTTGGACTTTGTTGGACCTTTACCGTTGATTATGAGACATTATTGATATGTTTTGGTTATGGTGGAGCACCTCCAAGTGGATTGAGTTGGTGGCACTTCTTGACAAGTCTAGTGAAGGGACGACTTACTTGTTATTAGATTGGGTTCTTAGTCTTGTTCTTAGATTGAGGTTTTGATTGATCAAGGTATAGAGTTCATAGGGGAGTTTTAAGTCTTGTGTGATAAGACCTTGATTGATCATCATACTACTTCTCAAGATCACCCTAAGGCAAATGGTTTATCATAGAGAGTGGTTTGGACAATGAAGAGAGGATTGCATGAGTATGGTTTGTAGAGAGACCACATGGGAGACTAAGATCACCAATTACATATAATACTCTGAGGACAAGAGAAGAGAGAAAACACAGATTACACACTCAAACATTTGATGCCCCAAAGGAGCATCATTTTGTCTGATCTATTTTGACCATCATGTATAACATCATTCTAAATGTTACCAAACCAAATTTCACATCTAGATCATGTGGCTAGCTCTTGGTATTACAGACCTCCCTCCTTTTAAGATGCAATATCCTCATTGTGCAATTGTTGCTCAAATGCTTGCACCAACACCGGTGCATGTGTCAAATTGGCAATGGGCTCCTAGGTTGCTTCATAGATGGGGTTACCTTTCCATTGTACTAGATAGTCCACCCGCAGATGGCGAGTACCATGCATGCATTTTTGGAGAATATGCTCCACTTCATATTCCTCTGTGCCATCAATGAGTGTTGGACAAGGTCAAATGTCTTGTGTGGAATGACCTTGGCCTAATCGTGGAGCATATTTGTATTGTAGAGAAACATGGAACATTGGATGGATCTTCATGTGATGGCTCAAGGTGATAGGCCACAACATCGACACGACGAAGAATCAAGAAAGGCCCAATAAAACAAGGTCTAAGCTTACGAGGTCCAACTAATGTGAGGTTGGTTGGCAATAGCCACACTTGATCCTCAACATTGAACTCCATGTGCCTATGGTGTGTATCAACATATTGCTTCTATCAATTTTGTGCAATCTGTAATCTATGCTTGGCGCTCTCTACACCTTGTTGGATTCTAGAAACAAATGTGTTGATTGCATCGACCTTGGTAGCCATTGGACGGATCTTCATCAAGCTAGAAGGTGTGAAGGGATGCTCACCATACATGAAGAAGAATAGAGTGACATGGGTGGATGCATTCACTAAATTGTTGTTAAGAAAATTCCACCAACGGGAGTAGGGTGTGTCCCACCTCTCTTGCTCCTCTAAGGTGAAGCCGCGTAACATGTCTTCAAGCATGCGATTAACCCGCTCTGTTTGGCCATTTGTTTGTGGATGGTAAGCTATGTACTCAACCAACTTGGTTTGAAGAAACCAAAGAGTGTTTGCCAAAACAAACTAGTGAATTGAATGCCTCTATCAGTGATGAGTACTCTAGACAAGCCATGGTGAGAGAATATTGCATCTAAGTATAATTGAGCTAGTTGTGGAGCGGTCACATCCTTGGTGGTAGGGCGTACATGAATCATTTTTTTGAGCTGGTCCACAAAGACCACAATGGAGTCAAACCTTGAGGTGGTCTTGGGTAGTTCACAAATGAGATCTACACTCACTTGTTCCCAACGTTGGGTAGGAGTGGGGAGAGGTTGAAGGAGCCCTACAGGAGCTTGATTAGAAGCTTTGTTCTGTTGACAAAGTAGGCAACTATGCACATATTCCATCACGTTGTTGCTCATCTTGGGTCAATAGTAATGACGTTGGACTGCATCCAAGGTCTTGTCCACTCCGACATGACCTGCAATGGCCAAATCTTGACATTTTGCTAGAGTGGTGGTGCATAATTCTGGGACATTTGGGATCATAATCTGCCATCATGAAAGGTGAGTCCTTGGGTACTGGTGATGCCTTTGGATGATTGTGCTTCTACAATCTATGGATTAGTTCTTGTAGCATCCAGAATCTTTGGCCAAAATTTAGGGTTAATCTTAACTTCTACCACCAAGTTGTTTGCCATTGGCATGCAGGTGAATGCATATGCAATTTGATTCTAACCTTCCACATAGGTGATTGTCATGTTGAAGCATTGTTGCCACTTTGCCCACCAAATCTAGCGACGAGATAGATCCTTCTGCGTCTCGAGGTAGACTAGAGGTTTGTGGTTTGTCTCTACTACAAATTCCTTCTTGCCCAAATAGTGCTTCCAGTGCTTGGTTTCCAGAACAATGGCCAACTCTTCTTGTTCCGTGGTATGGTAGTTGCACTCTGCCAGTAACAACTTTTGAGAGAAATATGCAATTGGATGCCATTTGTCATGCCACTTTTGTTTTAGGACTACTCCTATTGCTATGCTTGATGCATCTATAGCCAACTTGATTGGACATTTTGGGTCATACCACTTCAAGATTGATGCCTGTAGCAAGGCAATTTTCAATTCTTGAAAGGCTAACTCTTGTGCGGTTCCCCATGTTTGCTTCTTCCCCTTGCCAAGTAGTGCCGTTAAAGGTTGTGCAACCTTGGAAAAGTCCTTGATAAATCTATGATAGAATCCCGTCAACCCCAAGAAACTCTTGAGTTGAGTCTGGTCTTCTAGGGCACTCCATTTTTGAATGACCTCTATTTTATCCATCAATACTTGAATGCCCTCTGCACTTACTGTATGCCCCAAGTAGTCTATTTCAGACTTGCCAAACTTGCACTTTGAGATTTTGGCGTATAATTGATTTTGTCTTAGAATCTGGAGGATCTCTTGTAGATGTTGTTTGTGTTCCATCATCGTGCTACTATATACTAAGATATTGTCCAAGAAGACGATAATAGACTTATCCAAGTATGGACAAAATATGTCATTCAATAGACTCATGAAAGTGGCAGGTGCATTGGTGAGGCCAAAATGCATCATAAGATACTCAAAGTGGCCATACTTGGTTCAAAAGGCAATTTTGTACACATCCTCCTCTTCAATTCAGATTTGATTGTAACCACTCCGCAAGTCCAATTTGGTGAAGTATCTTGCTCCATGGAATTGATCAAACAGGTCATCCATGCAAGGTAAGGGGTATTTGTTCTTCATTGTTTGCTGATTGAGACCCCGATAGTTAATGCACATGTGCATTGTACCATCCTTCTTTTTCACAAAAAAATAGGAGCCCCATATGGTGATATGCTAGGTTGGATGAACCTTTTCTCCAACATCTCCTCAATTTGAGTCCTACACTCCTCCAACTCATGAGGTGATAGGCAATATGGAGCCTTACAAGGAGGTGTCTTCCCAGTGAGTGTCTCAATTTTATAATCTACTCTCCTTTTTGGTGGTAATCTTGAAGGTAGATCATTGGGAAAGACATTTTGAAACTCATCTACCACATCCTTCAATTTCTAAGGAATTTTTCCATTGAGTTGTGCACTCTGGAGTTCTCTTATTAGACCCATGAAACATCTATTGGTCTTACAATTGCCATCCCTATGACATATAGAAGCAGTTCCTACCTGTGTGATTTTTCTTTAGCCCCAATGATTGACCATTGGTGGGTTCCACTACTTTCTTCTTCCAATCTACCATAGGGTTGTAATGCTCTATCCATGGCATGCCTAAGATTGCATCATAACAAGCTAATTGTATCACTCGCCACTCAATTGCTTCTTGATATTCTCCTATAGAGAGTGTTACACATCTAGGTAATGATTCAATCTTCTCTGTTTGCCCGTTAGGTAACTCTACTTCTTTACTCCCATCTCTCTCTAGATCCATTCCCAATCTTATTGCAACAAAGCGAGACAAGAAATTCTTTGTTGCTCCCCGATCTATTAATACTCTCACTTGATTGCCTTCTAGGACTCCATTCGTGACAATCAATTATGAGGTTGCCTTTTGGGATCTTTGTGCATTAGTCTTCTTCCTTCCCTCTCTTCTCTGCTTCCTTTTTGAGCTAGTATGGCCGCGAGGTACATTTACTGGCGATCTTTGTTTTCCAAAGTGATTTCCACCTCCTCTTCTTCAATGTGCTTCTCCATGTTGTTCAAAGATTGCGTGTACAAAGGCGAAGGTCCTCTAGGGAAATGAGTGCGATAGTTGGTAGATATGCACCCAATACGGCCACAATTGTAACAATGGTGTTGTTCTCCTCAAGTTGCTTCTCCTTGTGGGACTCCATCTCTTTGTTCTTCTACACGTCCACGCTCCTCTTGAAGCGGTCGTGCTCCTCAATCTCAAAGTCAAAGGTTGCCCAATTCCATTGGTATTGGTCCAACCATGTGTGGCATTTCTACCTGATAATGTTGAAGTGGGACTACTTCTTCACCTCCACCTAATGCGCATACTATTCTCTGCGCACAAGCAGTGGCTTCAAATATTGTGCGAGGATTTTGCACCTTTTTGCACAAGGATTTTGACTTCTTGGCAAATCCGCGCCTTCAATCCTTGTTTGAAATTGTCGAGAGCCTTTGCTAGACTCATGTCAATTATTACAACTTGTAGATCCAAAAATGCCTCCACATACTCTTGTATGTTGATCTTCTGTCTCAATCCCCATAGTCGAGTTTGAGCCATCTGCACAGAATCCACCAATTGAAAATTCTTCAACAATCCTTCTTGCATTGCTGTCCATGTGACCTCTCTTCTCTCTGCCAACATGGATCATTCCCAAGCATCATACCATGTGAGGGCTTTATCGGTCAAGTACCCACATGCAAACACGCTTGCAACATGCTTCATGATCTCTATTGAGAACAATTGGAAATATTGATTCATTCTCGAGATCCAATTTTCCACTACTCCCATTGTACGTTGCTCTTTGTAAGGCTCGATGTTGCAGGTCTTCTTCATCCGGAGTAGCAATGTGGCTTCATCACTGATAGGGTTTGTAGGCACGGGTGCCTCTCTAAGTACTTTAGTCGTAGGTATTAGGTTTTGAGATGGCTCTTCTCCTTGCATGGCTTGATCGTTCCTAAGGATCTGCACTTGACTTTGGAATGTTTCCATGGTCATCTTAATCTCTCAAAATTCATTCAACATCCCTTGCATTCCTTGCACCAGCTCTTGCAATTGCGGATCCATGGTTCTTGCAACACTAAATGGCTTGATATGGAATGGATTTGAGAATGGAAAGCTAGGTGTGGGAAATTGTACTCTCGGTGCATCCATCTCATCTGCTCTCTAAAGTCCTTCCTAAGTCTAGCAATTACTCTATGTTCTCCACCTCAAATTACTTAGTTTCAGAAGTCCATGCTCTTCCAAGAGGGGTGATCCACTCTCTTGGACTAAAACAATTGCTATGATACCATTGTAATACTCCGAGGACAAGAGAAGAGAGAAAATGAAGATTACACACTCAAACATTCGATGCCCCAAAGGAGCACCTTATCTTTATTATATAGACAAAGAGGATCTCTTCCAAGGAAGCTCCACCATAGGATTAGGCACATAGATAGGTGACATGTCAGCAAGCTCCACCCTTGTATTACTTACTTGGATGGGTGACATGTCAGTCTAGGTCCTATCTGGTTGGTCAAACAAGCTTTGACCAGAGGGAATCTTCCTATAGGAATTTCAAAATCACATGGATAAGGTACCATTGGAAAGCTCTCAACAAGACAAACCAGGTGGAGGAAAGACTAGCAAGCTATCCTCCATTGGGAATGGATTTGCATGGTTTTGAGGCCTAATTCATCCGTTTAGGCCTCCAAAATTGCCTTCAAAGATTTCAGGCCTATTTCGGTTCCTACTCTATTAGTAGAGGTGCCCTTTTGGTGATACTTCTTTTTGATCTGTTTAGTCCATCATGTATAACATCCTTCCAGATGCTACCAAACCAATTCTCACCTTTAAATTATATGTCTAGCTATTGATTCTAAGGTTCTTAAGTCTTTTTTGGTTTCCACCCTATTAGTAGAAGTACTGTTTTGGTGGTACTTCTGTCTGATCTATTTTGACCATCATGTATAATATCATTCTAGATGTTACCAAACCAAATTTCACATCTAGATCATATGGCTAGCTCTTGGTATTACATTACTTTGGTTGAGGATGGGCTATCAATACAACCAACAAGCCTCCTCTGCATCCTTCTCTCCTTAATTTCTACTTTGTGGACAAGATCCAATTTTAGATGTAGCCATCCAGCGTGATGCTATTGTAGTTTTGGACTTGGATGATCCAGACATATAAGTAGTGTATTCTTAATAGTCAAAGATCTTTTAGAGAGTGATAACAATGGCCTCTAAAAACTTAGCAATTGCTTAGCATAAAGATACGTTATGCTATGCTACTATTTGAGGAAGAGGTTATAGACCCTCGATCCATCAATTTCATCCAAGTGATTATATATATCTTCAATAAATGGCACTTGATATTACTACAGGCCACACTATCTTGAGAGTGTGTGAGGTTTTGCCTTTGAGAGGCCTCATATTAGAAGGATCATGTGTAGAATTGTGCACCATGCCACCTCCTAAACATTGATGGCATTATAGACCCAAGCTTGGCACTTGTACATGCAGGTTTGTGATGTATGTTATATGGCTTTTTTGGTGGAACTACTATTATGTTGCTGTGTGATAGTTATTTGAGAGGATAACATATGACATGTTTGAATCCTCCTCTCATTGTGGTTCCTCAAGGATGGTGGTTATATCCTAGATGGACTTGACTTATAACTTGTTCACCCTTTATGTGCTATAGATTGTAGATAGATGACTAACAATGGGGCTTGATAGCACCCGACCTCTTGATCTTTACCCACTATAGTGCATATCATATACTTGGAGTAGATGGCTATTTGGAGTTAGAGGGACCTAACTATCAACTAGGGGGGCAATTGTGCACTTTAGAGTTCATGTATGACATATGTATGACATATGTGTGAGTTGTGTTTTTATAGTGTAGATGTTGATAATAATGTATATTGTATAGTGATGTATATAGTATAATGATGTATATATGCACAATAATTGTCATAATATTTGTAGAGTCAAAGCTTGTTTTCTCAAATGCTAGAGTGATAGTGTTAGCAGTCATGGTTATTTTGGTAGTTGCTCATGGACTACTTGATGGCGGCCAAATTTCATGTTAGGGTTATTGATCACATGGTGGGACCCATTGTCACTTGCACCATCAAATGTGTTTTCAATGGCACCATTATGGCTGGAGATCTAGGTCAAGCATAGGGATATACTTTCAAAGTGTAGTTCCATAAAGCTCACTTCTCTAATGTTGAGCATTCAAGTTCTTGGATATGGTGAATAGAGGCCTGCAAGCATCACTTGGTATCTCTTAACTAGAGTCAATATGACTTGATTGTAATCAATATCCAATCATTGGTAGATTGTTGAGTGGTAGATCAAATACAGATTTGATTTAAATGTGATTTAAGTGGAAGAATGAATTGATTATTATAGCACTTTAAAGTTCATATATGACTTATGCATGAGTTATGCTTCTATAGTGTATGATGTTGACAATGATATATGTTGTATGTTGTGTAGTGATGTATATACACATAACATCCATCCTCTGGGATGGCCATGAGTATAACAACAATATGCAAGGTCTCCAAGTATAGGAATATGCAACAAGGTCACTTCTTTGTTTCTCTAGCCTTGGAGTTATATGGAGCTATAGATATGTCATTTGATACCTTTATCAAGGAGTGCACAAAGATATATCATTTGCGTTGTCAATGGGTATCATTATCACTCTCATATTCATAGTATATTGTAGGCACCATGTGTCTATTGCTTTACAAAGAAAAAGGAGGACAATCGCGTAGAAAAAATGAAGGATGGGAAGGCTCATCAAGCCGTACAAGGAAGCAATGAAAAGGTAAAATGAGGCTAAGTTCCAATAGAGTCTATATGAGAAATCTGCCCCAATGCACCTAAGATATCCCAACTATGCAAGTTGTGTGGTCTACAAACAACTAGAGCATCTGAGGAAGCATCACCTAGTATGATTGCTCTCCTATGGATTGCATTAACCATTGCGCTCTATGGAGCAATGGACACACGCTATCTAAAATATGCTACAAAGTATGAGAGTGAGAGTGGTACCTCCTAGCGCCCAATATGAGAAGCTATTGTGCACTCCTTGACAAATGTGTTGAATGTTGTGTCCATCACTCCATATAACTCCAAGGCTAGAGGAACAAAGAGGTGACCTTGCTGCATGCCCTTATACTTGGAGACCTTACAACCTGCTATTGCACTTGCCGCCCATCCAAGAGGATGGGTAATCACTCCTTCCAAAATTGTATCTTGTATAAGGTCTATAACCACAACATCCGCTATTGTCACTTGATCATCTCAGACCAAGTATAAGTCTTCCCTAACACATGTCATCTACAAGGCATATGAACGCTCACTCCAAGCCAAGTATCCACTCTCTTGTACCATAGCAAACACTATGTCCTTGATAGCATTATGGGTAGCTATCTTCTGTCCTCCAAAAGGACACCATGTCATATGGACCACTATTGCATCTAGTGTAGAACCACACTCACAAGTGAGTAATGAAGATGTAGATAGGTAGACCAAACCTAGGCAAAACCTCATTGTTGTAGAGAAAGTAGCTAGTGCAAGTCAAAATATCCTAATACACAATTGAGCTAGGATCCAAGAGCTTGCATCCTTGCCGGAGCAAGAGCAAAGACATGCTCTAGTAGCCCAAGGAATAGACAAGTCAACTAAGAGAGAATGTAACGTATGCTCACACTATTGCTCCATCAAGGAAGACTATGAACCTCTAGTCCAATCTAATGATAGTGAAGCAAAAGATAGAAAGTACTCTCATGCCTGTAAGGATAGACTATCTCTTGTCTACTGCAATAACATTTGGAGAGAAAAGGACCCCTCTTCCACCTCCATCACATAAGTCTCCAAGACCGGCCTATCAACAACCACAAAATGAGAGGAAAGTAGGAGTGCCAAGAGAGCCCAACTACTAAAAAATGCTATTGTTGTAGTCTCCTCCATAAATAGCAAGCCAACCTCTCCACATGAGATTGGTAGAGCCGTTTGTCTATATGCTAAATCCCCTATCACACACTCAAATGTCCACGGTCTGATAATATGATCAAAGACTCCCATAATCCTCCTATCAAAGGCTCTCAGACATGATAGAAAGGACGAGGAAGGAGGAACTATACGTATGAGCTAGGACAATCGATGAGCAATACTAGAGGAGAGTATACCAAATGCCACCTACGGATCTCCTAGTAATGGAAGGTCATCTACATGGAGAACATACTCTACAAGGGCAATGTTTAAGAAGAGTGTGACAAAATCCTTGGATCCTATTGGCACTCCAAGAACACGTAGTCCATCTATAGATGTGATACACCTCTATGGAAGCTCAAGGTGGAATACCTAAAAGGGACCATGCCCTATACTTTGACACCTTGACTTTCAAGCCTACTAGATGTAGCTCGATAGTCAAGTGGTCAAAGGCATGTTGAATATGGTCTATAGGGCACACAATGTGTATATCATTTGCCAAGGAGGGAAATACACAACCTTGCATGGCCAAAGTAAAAGATAAGAGAGCTCTAAAGTGAGCCATGGCAAATAAGGGTCCTCCTAAAGGATCTCCCTAATGTGTAACCACAATTGACTCCAAGACAATGACTCCCTCATGTGAACCATCGTGCTGGTAGTAAAGGGAAGTGGGAGAGCCATAAAAAGACCGCACAAAAGGAATAAGAATCACCAAGGATCCACTAGCCTCCCTAAGCTCTCTAAAGATGGATGCCCATGAGACACTATTAAAAGTGTTCTCAATATACACCTATAGGACGACCCTCTCCGGATGGATATCTACGAATGCCCTAATGCCTAAAGATATAACCTCACATCCTCCAAGTGTAGCTACTCCAAATTGATGTGGACTGAGGTATTGTCAAAAGTGAGAATGATGCTAAAGGATAATGATATGACTGACCAAATGCAAAAATTCTCTCCAATAGCAATTGGTCTAATGCCCCTTGTGTCTTTCTCCATCTTGAGAAGTTGACCAGCATCTAATACCCGACCAAGAGACATAGGAATATCTCCTCTTGCTATTGTTGCAACCAATTGAAACAACTTTATAAAACTACTAGAAGGATCATATGCTTGAAAGCAATCTCTAAGGTGCTTATAAACCATCCTTTACAATCCTCTTGAGGAAAGATGAGGTGTAGTGCACAATGCTAGTGCAAAAAGTGACCTATCAAGACATGAAAGGCTGCTGAAGTTGATAATCTAAGACCTTTAGTGATAGTCCCTCTATTGCTATAAGATGTAGTGAGCATAGAGAAGAGATAATCTCATCTCTAGGACTCGCCATAGAAAAAGGATGTAGTGCTTGTGCTGCTCTACTAAACTCTCCCACTTGACCCAATGTCCTACACCATCATAATCGAGTAGACTCTATGGTATCATGTGGTGAAACTTATCTCCTAAAATGTGTAGCCCTAACAGACTCCTCCTGAAGGGCCGCCCAATCTCTCGCTCAAAATTGATGAAATCTCTTTATGCCCCACACGTCCTCCTCTAGCATAAAGAATACACCATTGAGGGAGTAAGAGGAATAAGAAGCATGCTAACTTGTCCAAGGGATCACGTGCCAAAAAATTAAGTGGTAGGTAAAAAGCTTATCTAGCCTCATCATGGAGTGTGCGGAGTAGCCTATAGAATAGATGTAGACATGGAAAACTAGTCTCAAATAACCCCAAAATGCAACCCGCTTGAGAAACTAATCACTTCCATGACTCGATAGATATCCCTGGAATGGTCAATGACAGAATAGAAGAAGCATGCATAATCTCAAGTGTCACTGCCGGCAATGTGGTTGCTTGCCTCACGTGGGTATCCCTAGTGGATTAATCATAGTCCTTGTGCATCCTTCCGACATGGGCCTTTACCCTTTGCAAGGTAAAGCGGTGATGACACACCGGGCATGGTGTATCCTAAGCTGCTCTAAGCGATCTGACATGGGAAGGTGTAGCCATAGCTAACACAAGAATAACAATAGTAACACATGATGTTCTTCTCCATATCTCTACATACTTGCAAAACCATAACCCCTCACATCCCAACTCAAATAAGAAAATACAATCCAAACCCTAATAACTATAAACTCTCATAATTTATAATTTTTATCTCTAAAATTTAAAACTAAATTCTTATGAAACTTAATCATGAAAACCAAAAGATTAAAAATGAAAGTTCTGACCAATCGCTCTCAATATATAATGATCACTCTAAACCCTAAAAAAACCTAAAAATCCTTTTAACTTTCTACTCAATTCTCCATAATCTTTGATCTAGATACCAATAGAACCAAAATCAAAAAATGAACAGATCTACTGTTCACTCAAGTGCTATAAACAAAAGAGCACTCAGAAAATAAAGATCTTTATTCTCACATCTCTCCTCTCCCGTCTCCACACTCTCAAGTCCCGCACTGATGATCCGAGTTTACAAAGAACACTACCACTTACATAGCTAAGGAATTTAAGGTGTAGTCGGGCAGATTCCTCTTACCAAGACTATCGAGGCTTAGCCCCTTTGTCTTTTCCTCGTATGGTTTGATGGAGTCTTTCCATTTCTTCCTTTCACGGGCGCTTGCGGTCCCTGCCATGTGTACATGAACAAAACATTGTGAATTACATCCAAACTGAATAACTTGTAACAATTAAGTCCGTTATTCCGAGATCATAACTCATTATTTTCTTTCAAGAAACATTGCCTCTTCATGAAGAGAAATATCTTCAGAAAAGAAATACTCGTTTTGGACCCTCGAACTCACACTCCATTTCACGCCGTTTAGAGCAACATCCCGCCTAAACGGGTGTACCTCAACCCGCGATTTGAGGTCACTTTGTCGGCCCCAAATCGCGGCCGACAAAGTGACCGTTAGAACACGACAGAAGAAATGGAGGGAACCCTTGCTGGGGGTGGAGCCGAGCCCACAAGGTCCCCGGGGTTCAAAATGTTCACGAAAACTTCCCGTTCTAGAGGTTCGAAAGAGCCCGAAGCTGAGATAAGACGGGTGTCGGATGTTGACCTTCGAATAATGAGGTTCGGCATATCTCGAAGCTACATTCGAATGGCTCGTTCGAATTTTCCCGTTCGTTCCCCTATGAGAGCTGGAGCTTGAAAAGTGCGGAGGATTCCCACCTTTTGCCATCGATAGAGGAAATTATCGGGGCCTCGTCCGAGCGTCAGTCAGTCAGTCAGTCCAAGTCGGTTCCTGGTCGCTTAGCTAGTGCTGAAATTTCAAGGTTGTGAGTTTCCTCATTTGGAGGCGTCTTCAGGTTAAAGACATTTGGCATTTCTCGACGCTAGTTAGTCAGTCAGTCGGTTTCTGGTGAGTTTGAGATTCGCCTCTGCTCAAAGTTTCTTTGCTTCTCATTCCGTGTCTATCTGTAGGAGACGCCCTTGTGGTTGTTATTACGAAGAAGTGAAGCTTCCAAGTATTGATGACCAAGTGCCAAGGGTTCTCATCTGATTTCTGTGATCACGAAGATAGATTAGATTAGATGACTCGGGCTGGTGGATCCTTCTTCAGTTCCTCTAATAGAGTTCATTGTTTTGACAATTGAAAGTCAGATGATGAGGTTTTCATGTTTTGCTGACTACTGCTTGTCCGCGTGGATGTGTCACAGTTCGTCGCTGCGATGGAGGGGTACGTCGATTACTCGAAGTTGCCGAGGCGGGATCTGCAGGCTCTCTGCAAGCAACATAAAATTCCAGCCAACAAGACGAATGCCTTCATGGCTGAATCTCTTGATGCACTCCTCAACAATGTAAGCACGTTTCCGATTTCCTACGTTCTGATATCTAGAGGGTTTTGCCTTACTGAACTGTTAGTATGATTTGGCATTGGCACTAAACCGCCTGTTACCTTTGCAGGCTCCCAGGCAACAAGAAGAATTCCAAGAGGAAGAGGCACCCGCTCCCGACAGCCCTGAGGTTGAGAAGATCGTCGAGAAAGTCAAGGGTAAGCGAGCTGCAAAGAACGCGTTGCTCCCAGAGCCGGAGCTCGACGATCTCGCAGGAATGCTCGCCAGTAGCACCCTCACTTGCAATTTCCAGTCCGAAATCACACTCGAGCAAGCTGTGAAAGAGCCTGAGACGATTGCCGAACCCGTACCACAGGTGGTGGAAGTCTCTAAGGCTCGCCGAGGCCGCCCTCGCGCCACGAAGAAAGACGAGAAGCCGGTCGAAGCAGCAGAAGAAGTGGAAATGACCGACGATGTTCCACCCTCTGAAAGTCTGCCAACAGTTGGTGTCCTCGAAGTTGCAGTGATGCCCGTGGAACCAGTTGCATGGCACCCGAAGACCTGGGCCGAAGCAGCAGATGAAGCCAATGCATCACTGGCCGAAGTTGTAGAGCCTGAGCCTAAGCAAACTCCTTCCAAGGCCTTCGGTCGAACGTATGCCCGAAAGCAGAAAAAAGGCACGACGACCAAGGCTGGTGCTAAAAGTGTTGAGCCTGAGGCTGTAGAATCATACGAGGCCGAGATGGCCGAAATTGTTTCAGCTGAGCCTGCACTAGCTGAGCTGATTGCCGATTCCGCGGTGGAGGAGAAGGAAAAGCTAGCTGAGGTCTTGCACGAGGCACATGTTGAGGAAATCGAGTCAGGGGAAAGGCTAGAGGCTCTCGTTGGCATTGTGCTGAAGGAGAAGTCTGTGAATGCCATTGATGGTGATGCCACGATGGACCAGATTGTGCCGGAGCTCGTCTTTCCCATGGAGTTGGCCGAGGAACTATCTACTCGGACTGCATCTCCGCTAGTGGTGGACGAGGACTCCTCAGTGGCTGTGAAGGAGAAGTCGAAGCCTAAGAAGGTGGTGAAGGCAAAGAAAGCAGGTGCAAAGTCCCGCAAGGATGTCGATGCTGAACCTGTAGCTGTGGAGAAGCCGAAGGTTGCCAGTGACACAGAAACCGAAGAGAGTGTTTCTTTGTTGAAGTCCAGGGGAGAACCTGTTTCCTACGAAGTCAACCGCACACCTGTGAAGAAATCAGGAGTCGCCGAAGACAAAGAGAACGGAAAGAACGTCGAGTTGCACAGTTTGAGCATCAGGAAGTTAGTTAAGGAATGCAAGGAGAGGGGCCTTAGAACTAGGGGAAGTACTCGGTCCATCAACCTCTGAAAACCAAAGTTGTGCACATGCCATAGCAAAATAATGCAGTTCTCTTGCATTATTTGCACAGAATTTTCCTAGTGTAGAACCATGAACTCGGTTACGGCGATGCTGATGGTACTAATCAGTACCATGTTTTGTAAATTCACATAGCACAGTAGTACCAGAAATTTGCGAACTGTTTTTGTAGATTCGATCCAATAAACTTTACTTCATATCTGATTCTCTGGAGTCTTTCCGTTCTCACCAAAGTCCCTTGATATTCGGTGATAGATGTCAATAACACTGTAAATGCCCTTGTAAATTTAGAAAGTTCTATAGTTATCTCAGTCGGCGAATGCGAAGTATATGAATGCACTCTAGTGGAAAAGATCCACTGACCATTGATTTTCTCGTCTACCCAGAAAAGACGAGCCTCAAGGTTTACACGTGACGGGTAGACCGCCCGCCATTTCGTTAGTTAGTAGAGAGCCCTTCAATATATGTCAAAATTAGTTTGAGGGACGTACTGCTTAGTTTCAACGTATTACTTGCTTCATGTAAAGTCCATATTCTAGTAACTTCCTGTTCATGATGCTTGAGAGGGTTTATCTTCACGACATGAGCGGGAGTAGTAGAATATTGCAGCCGAAAAGGCAAACGAAAGTAGGCACAGACATGAGCAAGCACAAGAGACAAGATATGCTGTGGAGGCACAATATGTAACACGAAACAACACATGGAACTTTGTGCACGTCGAATCTATCAACATTACATACGCTCCCGAACGAACGTTGTCACCATAGGGCTGGTTTCCGAGCGGAATGTAGATCGAAGTAGTGGATGTCTTCTGGTCATAATGGATCATGCCGACGAATACTATTGTTCATAGACTGCCGCACTATGGTCCGTAGTGCGGTCCATAGCTTTCTACCATAATAATCCTGTTGGATAAAGCTGGACAGAAACGACAGAGAGGTTGCAGCCAGTAGATTATCCTTCCTGGAATCTGGAAACTGTCTTGGAGACGGATTAATTTTGTAGAATAGCAACCGAGAAGAAAGTCCAAATCAGATCAGGTCCGCTATGCATCATGCCACCACTTCTTATAACAGCTCGTTTTGTACCAGTTTGAAGACAACACATCTGGACGTGCTTGCTTCTCTCTCCAATTAGATTGCGCTCGAGAGAAATAGAGTTCGAGAGGAGACAGTTTGGGACGATGAGAAATCGCATCTCGGTGGCCATGAGCGCCACAATTTTCCTTGTTTTAGTACAGATTCTGCAAGTCCTGGTCAGAGCCGAGGTCTACTTATGGCCGGAGCCTCAGGTAGTCAAATGGCAGGACGGACCCACAATCGTTCTCAGCCCTAATTTCACATTCGATGCACCTGCAAACCTCGATTTAAGCTCAGCTGCTGAACGATACAAGACGTTGATCCAGACAGAACTATGGCTGCCCGTGCAAACCGCGCCTTCGTCGTCTTTACAGCCAAAGAGACTCACAAACTCAAGCTCCACTCTTGAGAAACTAGTAGTGTCTGTGACAGATTTGACTGCCGATCTTCAACATGGTGTGGATGAATCTTATACTTTAGTGATTAATACTTCTGTCAATGCCGTGCTTTTAGCTCGTACGGTATGGGGAGCAATGCGTGGGCTGGAGACATTCTCACAGCTTATTCAGCCTTCGGATTCATCACCGAACGGGACACTAATCATCGAACAAGAAGTTACTATCTCGGATTTCCCGAATTTTCCTCATCGAGGAGTTCTGTTGGACGTGTCACGTAATTTCTATCCCATCGAAGACATTAAGCGGACAATCCGTGCCCTCAGCTACAATAAGCTGAATGTATTGCATTTGCACATATCCGACGCTATGTCATTTCCTTTGGAGATCAAGTCCGACCCTGAGCTTGCCTCCAAAAGTTCAATCGGTCCAGAGTTCGTGTATTCTCAAGCTGATGTTGCCGTCCTTGTTGCTTATGCTCGGTCCTATGGAGTTCGTCTCATCCCAGAAATTGATGTTCCAGGTTAGTCACGAATCAGCCCACTTCTTTTGCAACTGCATTTTCATGGTCTGTCCTCATTTTGGTACCTGAAATAGAACAATTTCGTCATGCATGCTAGATTTGAGAACCTTGCTATTGTTTGTGCGAGAGCTCTGTTAGTTCTTCACTTGTTGCTCTCGGCGCGTACAGTATAGATCAATGGAGTTTATGGAGCTGAGTTGTTTTTCTCGATGTTCAGGTCACACTGCGTCGTGGGGTGGAGCACATCCCCAAATCGTTACGTGCCTCAACGAGTTCTGGCTTCCTGGTGGAGATTGGAGTGCCCGTTTGGCAGCAGAGCCAGGGACAGGGCAGCTCAACCCTTTGCTCGAGGAGACTTACGAGGTCGTAAAGAATGTGATAGACGAGGTAACTAGCATATTTCCCGACAGTTTCTATCATTCTGGAGGAGATGAGGTTGCACCGGCTTGCTGGGAGGAGGACATTCTCATCGAAGAGTACCTGAATTCATCCATCGACCATTCGTTGAGTGATCTCTTGAGAACGTAAGTCCCCATCTCTTCCCTCTAGTTTGATTTCGTTGTGTACGTTTGGGTAAATCTTGCAATACATTTGGCTTTGAAATCTAACACTCGTATCTTGCAGATTTATCACACGGACTCGCAATTTTGTATATGAGCGAAACAAGACCCTAGTACTTTGGGAAGACGTTTTGACTGGCGTGGAGGTCAAAGTGAATTCTTCTTTGCTGCCACCTGCCCATACAATATTGCAAACTTGGAACAATGGTCCAATCAACACAAAAGTACTCACCGCAGCTGGGTACCGAACAATAGTTTCCTCATCCGAGCATTACTACCTGGACTGTGGGCATGGAGGATGGTTGGGAAACGACTCTCGGTACGATGAAAACTTCAAGCCCCAGGAAGGCCCTAGCTTCAACTACGGTGGAGATGGCGGCTCCTACTGCGCTCCGTTCAAGACATGGGCCAGAGTATACAGCTACGACATAACTGCGAACCTAACAGAGGAAGAAGCAAAGTTGGTAATAGGTGGTGAGGTCGCTCTGTGGTCAGAGCAGGCAGATGCCACGGTGCTGGACAGTAAGCTTTGGCCCCGGAGCTCTGCAATGGCCGAGAGCCTGTGGTCAGGTAATAGAGATCCCAAAAACACCGAGCAGAAGCGTTTAACAGATGCACTTGACCGGTTGAATGATTGGCGTTACCGTCTTGTGCATCGGGGGATTAGCGCCGAGCCTCTGCAGCCGATGTGGTGTTTGAAGAATCCCGGTGTATGCAACCTCGCTTAGTACTAGACCACCCTCGTCTTCTCGAATGGAAACGTCAAGGCGTAAAGTTCAAGGAGTTGAACCTTGTACAGACAGACTTCCACCAGCTGGAAAAACTGATTTCTTATTTTCTGCTCAATGGGACAGACCCATAATTTCCCGCTGTAGTAAAACCCAAGAGGGCTACTAGAACTTCGGACATTGCAACATTGATTGTAGGATGATTTGTTTGTTCGCCGGCTTTACCTTTAGGCCTGCAGGTTCATGTGCAGAACAGTTTGAGGCGGCCTAGAGTCTCAGAGCCACATGCTAAGGTTTCCGTGACGTGAGATTTCACGGAACTCAGAACTTTATGCTTGGCATTACCATTGCACCTGCTATATTGATCCAAGTACAGTTGTAAGGTGTCTTTTGAAACGTTTCGATTGACATGGAAAGTAGATACGCTGAAAGATTGAGCTAAGTGGATTGCTGCCACTCGGACGTTCTCTGTACAAACGGAGGAACTAATTTAAACACGATACGTTCGTGCTCACTTTTCTCGGATGAATGATTCACGGTTGGTTTGAAGACCACGGCCGTCTAAAAGCCCCTCTGTTGGATGTCCCTGATAATCTTGCCCTTTCATATAACTTGCAAAAGTATGTGGCCGGTGCCAAAATTGAAAGGTTTAATATAGGCCCATGGCTCTGTTGGAATGTTTTATATCTCTATCCTGACAAGACCACTGATGAGGATAACTGAGTATCTTTGTGAAAGATAGAAACTTGCTGAAACCCGAAAGCACATTCGACACCTCTGTCAACACCCAAGAAACAAGACGTCTGTCTCACTTGAGGGCCAAGTTCGTCGCTCTAAAAGTCAGTCGACCAAGACAAGCATTTGGGAAGAAAGAGAGGAAAGTTCCAATCTTGCATCATTAGACTGAAAAGAAGATGTAAGTAACCCTAAGGAATTGGAATGTCAATGAATTTCTCTACCGTACGACTGGAAGAAATTGACGAAGTTTGCGATTGAAGTAAGGACTCGACGGATTGCGCGGAATAGCAACTGTCAGCACATAGCTTTCTATCGACCAGCTAATCAAAAGCGCTTTCGGTCGTTACGCTTACCTTTCAGCTGACCTTTGCGCACCTAATCGTAACCGTTCCTCCTCCTGGATCTCGTCATCCGTCCCCATACCTACTACAGCTTAGTTCCTTATCGATCTCCCTGGTGGAAGAGAAGGTTCGGCTTGGACCGAGCGTCTTCGTGCCCTTTGGAAACACGATCCGCACTCTCTGTTATAGATTCCGATTTCTCAATGTCGAAGTATGGGGTGGGGACGCAGTTCCCTCCAGTCTGGGTTCGGATTAGCTCCTCTTCACGGCAATTTTCGGGACGTTGTAATCTTGCTCAAGAAATCAGTCATTCCTTTCCCTGTCTACGATGACAGGGTAACACATGCTGGAAAGAAGGCGAAGAATCCATCCCCAAGACTTGATGCTCGAGAGTGATTTTGAATCATGGAGACGGTTAAGACCATGGGGTCTGAAACGGGACGGCCTCCATCTCCAATAACCTCCCCTAATACAGGGACCCAGAAATTCGACCCCATCTATGAGAACCACAACAATCAGAATGATCAGCAGCGGCCTACCCAACCAACACCTCCTTCATTCTCCATAGGACAACGGGTTCGTCGGGTTCGAGAGGATGAGAAACGAGGCCCCGGAGCTTACATGAGCATCTGGGAACAAACCCAGGGACCTGCTTACAGTTTCCGCAAGAAGGACAGGGAGACCAAAGGTGATGGACCAGGACCTGGAGAATACTATTCCGGTATAGGGTACCGTGCAATCAAGACCTCTTCTCCGGCTTATTCCATGGGCGCAAGGTGTGGGCCCTGTGCTTTTGGCACCCCTGCTCCAGGAGCGCACGATGGTGATAAGACCCGAGGGCAAGGGACTGCTTACTCCACGGGATACAAGGCTGGAACTGGATTCTCTCGCGGTCCGGGGCCTGGGACGTATAACTCCAATTTGAAATCAGGTTCTCCTGCATTCAGCATGGGCACGAGGGTTAGACAGAATTATCGTCGTAGCGAGTCACCTGGACCAGGTGCTTACGAGGTGGTCCGAAAGTTGTCAGGACCGTCGTTTTCAATGGCTCCCAAAGTGAAGACCCAAATCACTCAGCGGGATCTCAATCCAGGCCCTGGAGCGTACACTGAGGACACCACCACTTCTCAAACTCGA
Organism: Lunularia cruciata; assembly: GCA_948567375.1. Classification (NCBI taxonomy): domain Eukaryota; kingdom Viridiplantae; phylum Streptophyta; class Marchantiopsida; order Lunulariales; family Lunulariaceae; genus Lunularia; species Lunularia cruciata. The sequence goes on along the minus strand of OX419757.1, from coordinate 11,850,219 downwards.
GGTCTGGCCTTCACCATGCGTGAGAGGTTCAGACAGTCGTGAGATCTATCTCTAAGTATATTACAGTCTTGAGACTTCCCATGGTGGTTATTCAGGCCGCACAATGATGATGCTCCTCGACATTCGTTTATACTGCGCTTGTCGCGCATTCTCTCGAGGATTTGACTGTAGAATACCCCCCGTTTTCAGAGTTTAGGACGAGTTGTTACTAGATTGAGATACCAGTTAGAAATAGATGGATCATGCAAGGGAGCTGAGATATGGAATCATATAGATGCGCTCCTCAGGCTCGTTGAGCACGAGATTCGATCAAGCAGCATGTTGGAGACATCGATTCTTCACCTCAGAAGCTGGAATCAATTTCCATGCATTCAACAGAGATACTGCATCGATCCGACTTATTTTCGCTTCTCACAGCCACAACTTGCTCGAACAGGTTGGCTGCCCTAAGCTCGTATTGTAGAAACATAGAGGCAAAGATAAAACTTCTTTGTGGATTGTGGAATGTTGCCTCGATAACCTATCGAACATTCCCGTGTTCTAGAAATCTGTACAATGATACTGTGAGAAGCGAAGTGCGAATTACGGGGCGTTTGAGACCACATGTAAGCAACTGAGCCACTAGAACGCATGTGCATGGAACCTACACCCTCACTGTAACATTCTCATTTGTAGACACCAGAGGACTCAAGAGTACAGATATGCCACGATCTGGATCTGAAGGATTGGTTAGTGTAAGATCTCTGGTACCTTGTTCAAGCTTATGCAGTTGAGAACAGAGACTATAGTGCAAGAGGTCGCTGACAGGGATAGTAGAATACTTCTCCGAGAGTTGTAGGCGTAACGGGGTTTCACTCGGAAAATAAGCATTTGGCTTATGATCTTTGTCCGCTGTATATCAAGGTCGTTGATTGCGAGCGCTTCTACTCTAAATCACAACAACGGAATGAAAGGTTCTGCAACGAATGCGAAAGCGGATTTTAACCAGATCATATCCTGGTATAGCACTGATATGAAATGGGGTGCATGAAGTTCAAGGTACGCTGTGAACGATGCGCACATCAGATATCTTCCTTGACCCTTCTCATCAATAATTCATCTTCTTCAGTACAGGTCTCTGACTGGTACTATCTGGTCTAGACAGTGTTGACTTCGGGTACTCTAACGAGGTGCGATGATAAGCGGACAATTTGGACAATCTATTCCACTAGTTTGATGGTGTTGATAAGAATCCTACCGACAATTAAACGAAAGACTGATAATTTAACGATGGACACCTAAGATCTTACCATCCTTCTCCTATTGCCGTTCATAGCGGCTGTACGTATGGACTTTCTGTCCTGGATACAAATATCTCTTGTTCACATGCAAGCTCTCTTCTAGTTTAGCCGATTGGCTCTCCTTGCGAGCCGGCTGACAGTAGCAGGTCACCAGAATAAGAGAGTCTGAATGCCCGTTGACTCCCGCACAAGTTTCACCAAGTCTGCTTGGCTGGAGCTCGGATCCCTATGTCTTACGGTGGTAGATCTGTGCTCCCGTAACGGAAGCTTTGAAATTGAAGCAGACAGGGGTCAAAGACTAAAACTTTTGAGCGAATCACTGCTGAGAGAGGGACCTTCCAGTTGCGTACAACTGAAGCAAATATCACAGCAACAACCGCAACAGTCCTGCTCCTCAACAAAACCCCCAAGTTGAAAAACTATTTGAATCAGCTGTTCTTACCGTGTCAGGCAGGGCGAATCAGCTGGACCTAAAATGCTGGAAATTGACCATGAAATCCTTGCATATCAGCAGTATGTAGAAAATGCAACGACTCCACCGTTCTCCCTTCAATCTCATCATCTTTACTGGAAACACCTAGAATGAAATAGCTGCTCGGCACGAGGTTTCTGTATTGAACGCACTGCAAGTTGACATTTCACAAGAATGTACCGCATTTGACAAGAGTAACGGCGTTCTAGCACAAGTCTATTCAATTTACAAACAAACAGAGGTCTGAAGTTTCTATCACAGGTGCTCATCAGCACGACATAAGAGCCTACTCAATTGGAATGAACTCCTCTTGGTGAGTTTGAATCACCAAGTTGGACATGGGATAAGAAATGCATGGCAGCACGTAGCCCCGCTCCATCTGAAATTCCTCAAGGAACATCCCCTCTGACTGGTCCACACTGCCCTCCAAAATCTTCCCCGCACACATCCCACAGTTCCCCGACCTGCAAGAGTATGGAAGTTTCAACCCTTGCGTCTCTGCCGTAGCTAATATGTAAGCATCCTCCGGAACTTCGATCTCGAAATCCTTTTCAGGAGATTTCAAAACAACTTTGGACGTGGCCTGACAGACCACGCTTCCCCGGGTTCGAAGGTCATTACAAGCTCTGGATAAGATACCATCGGAAAGAGAATCACGTGCAAGTAGATTTCGACTTCGTGAGGAGCAGGTCTCACTGGATGCGTCAATCTTTACAGCAGTTTGAAGTGTCGATGGAAGCTTACCCCAAGGGAAATCTCGGTTAATTCCACCTGGATGGATCCTCGGTGTATCACATGGCGATACAACACCGGACTTCAGCATGGAAGACATGATGGATCAGGAATTTACCAAATCTACAACTATGTACAAGCAATTCACTGATGTCAATCATAAACAAAAAGACTACCAGGCCGAGTTCATCAGATCCAGCATCTATATTGGTCCCAACTGGCAAGTAGATTCCGCACTTGAAATCGCATACTTTCAGAGATCCAACAGTCCAATAACCTTCGTAAATCATGACAGCTCAAAGCTTCGGATGCTGACCTTTGCCACCTCAACTGACAACTTTCACAAGTATTCGAGACCCCGTCTCAACGGCCAGGGCATAAGATAAGCAACACTGTCGAGGTATCTACGTCCCGAACTGATGGTGCCTCAGCAGAGGGCTCTGATCTGCGCATAGATTCTCGAAGGAAAAGATCTCGTTGTCCCCTCCTTCCTCGAGGAGCGATCGGGGGAGGGTCTTGAAGCTAACGTTTCGTTCTCTCCGTATCCTGTCAGCATGTACGTATCCTGTTTATGCAGCCCCTGAATAGTTCAATTTTTTCCCCTTTCTGTTGATGCCAATAGATTTTAGCAGTGTCCTCAGTTTTATAGGTTGCTAATCAAGATACTTCCAAGGCACATCATGGTGACCTTGTTCTCCCATGAAGGTAGCTTTGGATTGATGAATGACGGTGATAATTGTGCAGTTCAGAGTTGACATCTGCCACTTTGGATGACATTTTAAAGCTCTTGTTGAGAAAATCCAAGTCAGGACTCCTTAATTGAGAAAGTATCAGATGTTCCGTTTCCTACCAGTGAACCGATTGTATCTTCAGACCCAAACAGGTAGTGTTCTCTTCCAGTACCAACTCTCGGTCTCTTATCGTCGTAGCTCATATGGAATGGACTTCAGAGAAATGTTAGGGGCATGCAGATACCTTCTCCTTTCGCTAGGAAATCTCCGTTACAGAGAATCCCAGTCGTGTAGTATCGTGAACTGAGAATGTAGTATGCGTTTGTATTCTAACTGAATTGCAACGTGTTGTGTTAAATCCATGTACCTTAGCAGCATGGAGAAAATACTTGCATTCCTTCGACATCGTTTCGTTTAGGGTAGTCTAAAGAAGTGTGCCAGACAAAGAGGAGTGTTCAAGGATTTCTCTTGACAGTTCTCAACCGACATTTGGCAAAACGAAATTCTAACATGGACATGAAAGGAAACTAAGATTCTCTCAGATTGAAATAGGCATCAAATGTCTTTATTACAGCATTGACTTTTTCTGTGCCACTAAGGAAGTGACATATTTCACGTTTACAAGCGCTGAGTGTATGATGCTCGCACTCAGTGGTGCAATGTCTATAAACCCCAGCTGGTAAAATCTATTTGCTGAAAGCGTAAACCAAACTCAAACGACTAGCGTTCACTTTTTCCTTTGTAATCTTGTAGGAAGTATTTTCGAGATAAAAGAGGATCTCAAAGAGACTACTATGAAACGACCAATTCTAAGCTCCTTGATGCTAAACCAGCTCATAGACTTTGCATACTGCGCAGGTGACCCATGTGAGAACGTGCCGGAAAGAAATGAAGGAAAAAGGGGCTTATTATCTCCTTATTTAGCATGACCGACCAATTGTAAGTTACTGGACTAGACTATTTTCTTGTTCCCAGAAAGAGAAACTCTAATTACTAAGGGTTCGAAGTCCTGCCGGTGATGCCAGATCCAAGACTGGTCATCGCTAGCTCGAGTCCAGGACTGCCACCATCGCCTCCTGAGGGAACTCTGGGATTTGACGAAACCGGCCCCTTGCCGTACTCAACTTGGGCATTCTCCTCGAAATCATACCCCCCATGTTTCGAGTGTTCAAACTTCTCGCCGTCTCCCCAAAGTGCATACGCCTCTTCTCCATGCGCAGCATCGTCACCAATTAGCAGCTGCGCCTCGGACATCCTCAAGGGAATGAAGATCTGAATGAGAAAGCAAATTATACTTGTGGCAATGATATTCCACACAATTATGAATAGAGCTCCCGCAATTTGTTTTCCAACTTGCATTGCTCCAGCTTTGTGACCACCATATCCTGCCCAGGTATAGATAAGTCCATGTTGGTTCGGGATGGCGGAGAACAAGTTGGTAAGGGCAGGATGTGCAAACAATCCCGTCAAAAGTCCTCCTAGACTTCCAGCCACAGCATGTGTGTGAAATACGCCCATGGTATCGTCGACCTTCAGTAGGAGACCTGAACGCTTGTGAACTACCATCATCGTGTACCAGGGAATGCTTCCTGATAGCATCCCCATCACCAATGCTGCCCAACTCATTACCACTCCTGCAATTACTCCAAAAGTATGAGATCAGAAATCATAAATATGATGCTCGCATTGAGCTCGAGGATGATAACATCAAGTATCGTAACTGAGTAAAGAAAGACCCTATAACAACATCAAGGTAATCCGAAATCCCCAAATCTGCTGGTTTCGTTAAAACCTCAATTTTCCACCTCCAGCATCTACTATACTCATCGTGACCTTCGTCTTTCTCATCTCCTCAGGTACATACTCCTGTATACTCTAGATGTCTGATGTCTTTAGAACTACTGCAACATTGTACAGCAGAGTGAGGTTCAGCACCTGCTGCAGGAGTGATACAAACCAGCCCAGTGATCATTCCTTGGACAGCGCCAATAATGGACGGCTTGCCAAAGAAGATTATATCCAGGCTAGTCCAAACCAATAAGCTAGCCGCAGCACATATGTGCGTGTTGATAACTGCTAGTGAGGCATCGATGTTGGCCGAATAAGGGTCCCCTCCGTTGAATCCAGCCCATCCCATCCATAATATACCTGCTCCAGCAAGCATCAGGAGTACATTGTTTGGTGGGAAGCGTTCGCGGTCCTTCTTTAGCCTGGGGCCTACCTGCAGATACGAACACAGGCGAAGCGAACCTTCGTGAGCTCCTACTATGCAGAGATTTAGTAACCCTTAGTCCCACATTTGTCAGTTGTCGTAGATATCTTCACTTGGTAATGAACATGATTGGTCAGAGAACAAGTTGTCCGTGGTCTTTCCGCTCCCAGAAGTTTGTAACTCTCACTAGAAGTTGTGAAGTACTCAAAGCATAAAGGAAAGAGTCCCTTCTCTTTGACTACTGACGATAGATCGCGCTAGTACGGACCTCCCAGGGTGGTGCAATAGGAAGAACCTTCACTACGTCATCAACTGTATCTCAATAGGCACCCCAGATTGCATCTCCGAAAGTTGCAGCGGATTAGACTCCAGATCTAGGTTACCAGACTTGATAAACATCCTTTTTAACACAAAAATTTCCTTAGGTGCATTTAACTACTGCACTGCGTACGATTCTTTTGCATATGATCAAGTATTGGATGGTGTTATCATCTACAACTTCACAGCATGCACCGGCAAGAGAAAGAGCAGTACGTACCCAGTAAGCAAGGGTGAAGCCCGCCACACCAGAGGACAGATGAATCACATAACCTCCAGAATAATCAATGACACCCAACTGAAACAAAAAACCTCCACCCCACAGACTGAAAGCACCAATTGTGTAGGAAAATGTCAACCATAACGGCACAAAAATCATCCAGGCATGAATGTTCATCCTCCCAAGCACAGAACCGGCAATGAGGATCAATGTCAATGCAGCAAAGACGAACTGAAAGTACACCATAGTGGACATGTTGAAATTTTGCGCCGCTGGCGGAAAATCGTAGTCCTGATGATCAAGACCTGTGCCGTGAACATGTGTGGAAGGAAGCACTGATTGCTGCAAATTGTACCGATGATTCATGGTGGTACCCCACTTACCCCAGAAAGGAAGCAATTGGTCCCCAAATGACATATTATAACCCCACAGGACCCAGCAGATGAGCACAGCCGCGAAAGCGTAAAATGCCATGAAAGCAGAGTTTACAGCCCATTTCTTCTTCACAATTGAACCATAGAGAATAACTAGGCCTGGTACACTTTGCATTCCCACCAACGTGGCTGCTGTCAATTGCCATGCTTGGTCTCCTTTATTTAACCAGTTAGGTGTACTCGGAAGATTGTTGAGATAGCCCTTTAAGTAATCGTTGGCGAATGCAGTCACATTCTCTCCATATTTAGCGACCATAGCTGCATCCAGAGCCATCTCGGGCTATGTGACCTCAAATCAAAATAAGTATTACACGGTTTTTCTCTCCCCTTGTTCGAGCATAAGCTGGGCGTAGTTTTCTATACAGCTTATGCAGCGCCAATAGGTCCTGCAGCGGAAAAAGCCAATAATATCCAGTCAAACAGAATTCTCAGGACTGAGAAATCTTTTCAATTTTACAAGCTAAAGATGACTATCTCAAGCTAGACACAAAACAAACCCTCTAAGAACTTGTCTCGAATATTCCATAGATGCGAATAAGTATTGGTCTCGTTGGTGTTCAGAAATATACGTGTGCTTCAACGCTGGACTATATAACAGAATTGAGACAGATAAGCAGGCAAACAATGAAGCAAATCATTAAAACTCTGGGGAGTCCTCTCCATTTACGTGTTCTCAGCTTATGAGGGTAGTAAAAGTCATCCTAAAATACACCTCCATTCCCAGGCTTTGTACCTGATAGTAACTCTCCTCAGCATATACTTCTTAGTAAAATCGTTTCATACTAATGCGCATGCGCATCCGTAGCGGTTGCACATGTAATGAATTAAATAAGCTCTCTAAAAGAAATGTTCCCCTACTCCGGGAAAACTCCAACTTATCAAGAGAGCAAATTATAAGAGCATGCAGTTCGACGGCCAGGGTTTAGGGATCCAGTCTCTCGAGTTAGAAATCGTACAACCCCAGAACTGCCCTACTTCATCCTTCAATCTGCAAATCAGCTTTGTTAGCTTCAGCTCTGTAAATCAGCAATTCCCAAAAGTTGTGTTAGCTATTTTATCTCTGCCCCTCCCCTCTGATCTCGTGGAGCACAGTACCTGTAAATTCCATGACTTCCATGAACCTGCGTCCTCAGCTTCTTCGTAAATTCCCTTCCTCTCTGGCTTCTCTGACAGACTGAACCCTCGGCTACCTTTGAGTCAACGGGTGGAACATCTCTGCTCTTCTCTGATTCTGTGCAGAGATACAAAGAGAAGCGCTGTCTCTGCTGCTAATTACCTCCAAAGAAACTGTATTTGTACATTTCCATGACCTGTCTGTGCAACTCCCAATTTCCACCAAACCGAAACCCATCCTCCGAGATCGTTGGAAATTTGGATCCCGGTGGGATTCACAAAGCAAGCTTTGTACTTTCCTGCGAGTCCATGAGCTGCAACCAAACACAAATGTCCAAGCCATGAATCCGTCAGACGGGACTCTCAATGCTAGGGCTTGTTTGCTGCGCCATTTCCTTCTCAAATTTCACCGTTTCTTCCTTCTCCAATTCACTGCATCTTCACTTTCTACGAGTTCTCGGCCGTCAACCATTATTCCCAAAGCTCGTCGATACGAGAGCATCTGAAACCCAAAACGCCTCGGTCCGACCGGCGCTAGACATGGAAGATCCATAAGACGTTGCTCAAGATCAGCCCGTTCTCTTTACATCGCCATCCGGAATCCGGTCTATCCTCTCTAATCTACTTGTCACTTGTGCCGCCTGCTTGAACTTTTGACAAAATTTGTCATATCTCACTCCATTCGTTTGATCAGCAATCAGTCAAATCGGCACAACCGATGTCAGAATTTCATCGCCCCCGGGATCACCCTTCCCATCCTTACATAGAGCCCAGTTGGCACATTATCATACGGACTTTCTGAACTCAAGATCATCACGTTTCGGTCAGTGCTGTCAGTTTATAGCTCCACTCCCCCCTCGTCGTCCATTCATTCATCCAATCCGATCAAACGGCCTCCTTGAAGAAGGGAAGGACAGCTTCCACTTCCCGGCAAACATTTCTTAAAGTCCTTCCGTTACCGGGAACATGAAAGGAAGCGGATACATCTGGAGTTACGACGGGTAAAATGGGGCGAAACTCTATTTTACTTCCCCCTTGAGGTTTCATCTTCGTATGGTTTGATGAGTCTCCCATCCTCTTCTGTTATCTGTTGAACATCCTCGTTCATTTGGGTTCCTTTGAGTGCTAGGTTTTACATTTTGCTAAATTTAGTGGAGAGTTGGCGGGAACCGGAATATAGATAGAAGTAAGTGATGGAAAGATTTAAGTTTAAACTATTCCTGTTAGCTACAACTTGTCTCTTCTTTCTCTTTAGAAGTATATATGAGTGAAAATGAGATGATTTATGAGGTCTCGTGTTGGAACTTTTTCACATACAGTTATGGATGATTTGTCAAGATTAGGTGGCACAAAGCAGAAGTGGGTGAAAAACCTTTAGCTGACCTCTCCAAAAGAATTTGCTAAAACCTACTTTACCAGAAATAACTGCATAGTAATGTACAAATAAACTTCTTCGTTTGCAAATTGGTGATCTTGTGTAATAAAAATATACTCTGGATTTAGAATTTCACTGTGTATAAAACTTTTCCTTTTAAGGTCCATGTTTATACTTAGTCACACACGCTAATGCAATAATACTCGTTAAATTATACGCCACACCTAAGCTCTATATGTTTGACTTGCTCAGCCGAGGATTCACCCATGATACCTTGTTGGATTAAGTGGACAACGTAAAAATTCACTGCTTTTCTAGAAGACACTTTCTACTTGCCTTTGACTAGTTAGGATTCCACGGATCTTGATGGACATCAAGATCCCTGGAATCATAGGACATAAGATATCTAAAGAAAAAATTTCTCCTTTTAGTGCGGTTCGCATAGTGCCATCTCAGCAGCAAGAGTATTCCTATCCAAACGGCAAACTGGGAGATCCCTATGGTCCTTCTGGGTCGGGGGAACTTCTCGAAGAGTTTTCCTTAGTCTCAGTTTCCTACACGGTTTTCTAGTTCTGTAGGAATTATGAACTTTAAACGACCTTACATAGACCTTTCGACACCTTGCACTGCCGTACATATGGAAGAGTTCTTCAGAGTCTCCATGTAATTTGGTCTAAACCCATGAAGTTTTGGTGGAAGAAATGGTTAGAAGTGGAGAAAGTTGTAGGATGCCTGCAAAAATTGGAGATAACTTTTGGCTTTTGGAGAAAGCTTGTATCAAACCCGTACAGAAGATGCGCAGGAGCATAACAACCCGATCCAGTTCTATGAGGAGCGACTATAAGGACAGAGCTTGTGAGTTCAGTTGGAAAATATCACGTTCTCAGTCGAGGATATTTTGGGGCATAGATCCGACACTGGACTAGTGGACAGCAATAAGTTCCTGCATCGAAAGCAGCAGAGAAATCCTTCTTCAGCTCAAAAAGGATTTCTCTGCTTCCTATGCTGTCTCTGCTTCCGGATCCTTTGAATACACTAACATGACGAAGTTCAAAGGTCCCTGTGAAAAACGGTAAGATGGCAGGAGCTACCAGGCGAGGCTTTTGGATAAGCTCCTGACTGTCACGTCACACCTCCAAATATTCCACTGCTTCGTAACTCATGGAACTAAAGGTCCCACACGAGCGTCGGGACAGAATACCTTAAAGCATGGATCCCACAAAGTGTGGGGCCAGTAGTGTGCACTGTGTCGCTTCATTTTAGGTCTGAATTTTGGATTGAAGGGGAGAACTCTCGAATATGGATGGCACGATATGAGTTTAGGACGTGCGACTAAATGGGATGCATAGTCACGCACGCACAAATACTTTCCCAAGGTTTCTTCAGTCGTGCACGATATCTGGCTTGGGCTGACACTTAGACAGCTGCCGGCAATAGAATCCCCAAGGAATTCTCAAGACGTCGTGTCTGAAGCCATACAAGAAGAAGAATACAGATGTGTAAACACCAGAATACTGATGCATCGTGCCTCCCTTTACAGACACTCCGATATACATATTCGTAATGAAACACACAACCCGTTGTAAAACAACCCGGTTCCATACCCACGTCTGAATCTTACTCCTGATGTTTACCCAATGGAGATCATTGGAACCATATTGATGTAATGCAGCCAGATGAAGAATACTAGCACCTGTATAGATCAACAAAACTATGAACTACTAAGAGAGGCAAGTAGGCGTAAACCTGCACCAGGGTTACCACCCATTAACGATGCATCGATGGTAGTTATACATTGGAAGTGCTTGTAACGCTTTCGAAGTCTGAGCAACTGGAACGTTTGAAGCGAAAGATGCAAATATGATTTAGTAACGGCATGGCACGAGTAAGTTCGTCCAACAGGAAATGCCCGAGTGACATAAAAATTATGAGACGGTCCCCAACGCGAGTGTATGAAGACTGGGATTAACCCCTGCATGCTCTATGTCAGCACGAGTCGTTCAACACTTCAAAGAAAGAGACTTTGCATAGTAAGTGTGGACGGAAACACCCACCACTTCGTCAGTGCCCCACGCAGGTTTCGAGATAGCTGAATGCAATTTCAGTATCTCCCGTTCCGAGTTTCTGATATTTTGCTCATGCATGTCAAGGCACTCATGAGAAACATACACGCAGGAGTCTACCCGTGCTGAGATACATAAAGTACTGGTATTCGCAAAGACCAATTTGAAGCTTTCACACCCCCTGACTCGAATGTGGTAAATTTAACGAGATGTGCTTAATAATAGATTTTCAGTTCGACATGAGTCATACAAAGATACAAGGTCAGTTTAGAGTACGACTCATTCGTTCAGAAAAGGTAGATGTAACAAAAAGCACCTGATACCGAAGAGTTGACATTCCAAATAGCCCTCTGAAATAGATGCTCATATGCATCCAAAGATAATTTCTTTCTGCAAAACTATGCTCTACACAGACAGCTGTTCAACATATACTCACACTACAGAATATGATTGCAGAGTCCTCACAACCACAAAAGAATGTGCTCCATGTAGCCTATTTCAGAGGCTACCTTGGGACAGTTGAACTTCCCTAACCTCATCTACAACCTACATCATACTCTGGCGAATTTTCTCTAATCACAAGATAGGTGGACTCGGACCCTAATCACCGCATTTCATTTCTCTCCTTTTTATGAACCAAAAAAAATTGAAAGCAACGTTTGCATTTTATGCTACAATCCTTGCGGGAAGTTGCTGACCTGACCTTGCTCAACCTTATCCTGACCATTAATTTTATATATGATTCGCAACTTCATCAGCAAAGCTTTCTGCAAACAAAATGCAATATATATCAAAATTCGGCAATGATGCAATAGCAAAGTCTAGAGACGAGAGCTGGGTCAAAACAACAAGTATTATTTTCCCCAAAAGCCTCCATAATATACGGTCTAGTGCTATCATGAAAGTCTACATTTGAGTAGGAAAAACACACAACTACGACTATGAGATTACTCGTGCGATGTAGATTCATCGCCTTACAACGCTCAAAAGTAGCAACAAAAGGGTTAATGCAACTAAAGTATGCGAAAGATGTAGTCATACTAACTCTTTGATGGGTTCAATTTGTTCTGAGTTGATTCTCACGTGTACGGAAATTCAAACTATAAACATTCATAAGAGATTTCTACCAGTTCCTAGCATATATGTATACCATGCATAAAGTAAATGTTGAAATCCGATGGATTTGACTGCGTCATGGGGAAAAATGTCATACCTGGCCATGCGAAGTGTTAGTCAAGTTGATAGATTGCGTAATGATGCCCCCACCATTTGCCGGGAGGACGCTTCCACTTGCCGGCTCAAGCTGCAATTGCAGAAACTACAAACAAGTAGAGAAGGCACAGTATACTCAGTTAGTCAAAGTTCACGCCCGTACAAATTTTAAAGGTTAAAACCGAGATACAAACGAGATGCAACTGTGGACAAGCTTTTGCCTGGAAGGTTCCAGATCTCATTCAGACAGGATCAATATGGCTATCAATATGAAAGACATACGCCCAAAAACGGAGAACAATGTATAGGTTCACGTAGAAATCCCATCTAACATAGATGAAACAGATATGCACTGATGTGCCAAAATTGACAAAACAGGTCCCGTCCTTGTTGCCTCCCAAAGAGTGGAGGCAACGTCGATGAACAGATAATCCACATTTCACTCATAATGCTCACCTTGGGAACAGCTGCCTGGAAAATGAAATCGGTGTAGGGGTTTGATGACAAGTTGATGTAGGATGCTCGGATAACAGTGGATTGCGGATTTCCAGAAGGCTTCGTGAAGTCAAACAGAACCTTCAACCCACTACTTTGCAGTGCAACTATAGTTGGATACGCTGTAGAGAAACATGAAAAAACTATGATCAGTACCAAGAAACCAAGAGACTGCGGTAAGCAAGTGCAGAGATTATCCTTGCTGAAATATGACTTTTCCATGAAACGCGTTGAACCTAAATGAATTCTCACGTCCGCCTCCTCTTACCTCCGTGACTTGAGCAGCACTCTATACATACTATTTTGTATATATGACGTGACAAATCAGCAACTACTTATAAAAGTATAATGGCGGCAGTGATGCTTTATCTTGGCACATGTAGATAGAAGTTGTAGTTAAAGTCTACCGAAAATCAGGAAAGTGCATTTCCTCCCTGCGATAAATATGCAACTCAGGTAGTGAGACTCACCAGACTTTGACGCAGGCAAAATGGGGGCGGTGTCAAGGCCGTCTACAAGCGAGCTTTTTGAGCTGGGCAAGGCTGAGCCAAGATCATCAAGCAGAGAGCCTGTGCCCGTAGGCTGAGGGGCAGTGGTAGACACATCAAGATCGTCTAGTAATGAGTTCTTCTGTTGAGAACCTGTGGTAGAAGGTGCAAGAGACGCTCCAAACGGATCTACAGGAGCTGGTGTACCCAAAAGCGACCCTCCGAAAGGATCCACGGCAGCTGGAAAGCGAGAAGTTGGAGCAGAATCACCGGCAGAAACAGCTGGCGTTCCAAGTGACAAAATGTCCAGCAGAACGCCCGCACCTCCTGATGACGCGTCACCTAAAGTCCACCACACTCAATGAAACGTGTTTAAAGGATGTACTTGGTGAGACCTTTTATAGTAATTATTTACTGACAAGCGGATGATTAATTCATCAGCAGAAGTGATTTAACCAAAGCTTCATCATGTAGTAGTACCTGGAGGGGGATTTGAAGCATTAAGTGGGTCAACCCCAAGCAAACTCAGTAAGTGATCACCAGCTGACTTGCGGGGCTGATGGACTGGAGCCTCATCCGCATCTAAGTTCAATAAATCAATGAGCGTATTCGTCGTCTCTAACTTCGGTCCACCATTGGCAAGAATATCAGCTCCAGGAACAGGAGTAACGCGATGGCCATCAGAAGGGAGTGCCATGCCAGCACCATCTGCTTTCTTCAAGTTGTATGCAGCCTCGTCCAATACTGGCATTCTCTCAACAAGAGCACCCCTAGGAGACGGGAAGAACCAGTTGTAAGGAAAAATATATACATTGGTTAGAGTTGAGAGGACGCCAAGGTACCCTTGACATGGCACCTTGTCAGAGAGATATTTTGTAACACTAATTTATTTATCTGACAGTGGATAGCAGAAAAATTACTTGTCTTCGCACTAGGCAAGTCTGTGAAAGTACTACTCACTTTATATTGTCATGTCTGTTCAGAATTGCACCAAACTCAATGGATCTTTGCTGCAGCTCCAGTATCAGACTTCCCTTATGCGGCTTGATCAGATCTTTGATCCGCCTAACAAGGAGCAAACCGAAGAAATTAACGTCACTTCCTCTAGACTTTACTACTGTTCAGAAATCAAAAGCATAAGGTGTAGAAACGGAGAAAACGATCATACAACAGAAACATTAGCAGCAGTACAAATTCATCCGACTTGTTGTACTGCTAAAGTGAAGAAATGTGTGAAGTGCAAGGAAGAAAGAAAGGTCTACAGTGAACATCTTGCTAACAGCAGCCACAACTCTAGATAATCTGGTTATTAGAACTAGAGCTTTGTTAAAGACAGGTTAAACTCACTGAGTATTTGAGGGGAAACGAGATGAGAGCTTCAGCAGCGCTGTTAGGGCGAATGCCTGAGTATTTGAACCTGACCGCACATCTTTCATTACGGTCTCAATGACGTCGACCGCGTCAGATTCTGTTACCTGCACAAGACATTTTCCGGATTAACACAGTCTTTGTCAAGTACGCAAATTACAGAAATATTAAGTATTTACTGAAAACTTGGTAAGTACAAGAACATATCTTTCAACGCGGAGACTTCTACTCACTGTCAAAGGCTCCTCGCCTTCCAACTCATTCAGGTGATTTACTAGCATTTCACCGTATTCTCCAATACACCAAACTGTGACCTGTGCAAGACTCTCCTGCACCTCCATCATAGCGCTCTCAACGGTCATTAGTTGGAAATGAGAAGTCGAATTGAAGGCTTAATCAGAAAAGCACTGTTTGGGGATCTGACCCGTTAGGATAATCCTAGTGAAAGTTTTTGACTTGCTTGTCATAACCACGACTTTACTTAAGAGGAAACGAAACACACGTGGATAGAAGATGCAGCTGCAATACCTGTCCACTCCAGTGTAGCATCGTTCTGTACAACGATCTGACTGTATACCCATGGAGGTCAGGTGCATTACTTATTACCACAATGAGAGTGCGAAGTACCTCCTCCCTCACATGATTTCCAGGCTGCATATTCAGAAAACATACAGGAACTATACCCTTAGAGCCCGCGTCCACATGATGAGTTGAAAATCACCCTAAAGCTTTCATCTACCAGTTTCGGCATTTACCGGACCTCGTTGAATTTATGATCTGATACGTTCGTCAATGACAGAGTGTGAAAATTAAGAGAGAATGTGAGCATATGAAACGAACATGGTTTGCCCTCAAGCTTATGTGCCTATTTTAATACTTCTCAAGGAGCATTGCAGTTAACTCGCCTCGGCCATGACAAGTATCATCTGATCGATATACCATTGCTTATTTGGAGCAAACCTGCAGTCCAGGACAAGTTCGAAGAGCTAAGAATCAGGTATGCCTCTGAAACATCAAGTGTATCATCCGCTAAACTTGAGAGACAATCGTCCTCACAATATACGGATAGGGCCACGATTCTACAATGTACCACCACAGACATCAAGCTCCATAACGTTTTGATATCCCTGCGTTCTCTACCTGATCTATTTTGGGGCAAGTCACTCTCAAGCAAAGATACACAAACTGGTTGAAACGTTCTTCCAAGAGTAGAAGTCCCCGCGTACTTACTTCTGCACTAAGGAGCAGATCTTGGCTGTCAAATCAGCCTTGAATTCTGGGTCACTAACTTTTAGATACTCCAGCAGCTCCTTCGTCAAGGTTTTCACATTCGTTTCATTCACCAGAGCATAAACAAGTTCAAGGGCTCTTCTCCGAATTGATACATCTGAATCCTGCTCCAAAGGTAAGAAAAGGCGAGATTGCTCAAGGGTACTCCATGTCACGGTCTAAACAAAATATCTACTCCAATACCAACCATATGAAGACCTCTGAGATTGGAAAGCTCAACATCCTGCCCTTGAACTAAAAACAAATTCCAAAATGTTGCTGAGAGAGGAAGTCTGTACTGGACACATTTGGACTCGACCCATGCCAGTTCTGTATAACCCTATCCTCTCCTCGGATCTATCATGCTCAGTAAGATTCGAGTCTTGTGCAGCAAGTAAGTATATAATAAATTTATTGAGGCCAGCCAAGGATACATCTATTCAAAGAATCATCACGCATCATATTCCGATAATTAAGGTCAGCACACCCCTAAACTAGTCATCACTTGAATTTCATGGCGTTGTGCTCGGAACATCTACACGACATTTACATTGACCTACCACCCCTGAAGCAAGGTTGAAAGTGTACCTTCACACATTCTACGATAGTGGTCCGGTGTCGCTGGACAGCCTGGGTGTCGACTGAAACCACCTTTACGAGGGTGTTGAGAGCAACATATCTGTACGGCGAGCAAAGGAGACAGGACTATCAGCAATTCCGCAAATAGGGTGTGCACATATAACCACCCCATAAAAAATGTAAGAGTCCTCTCCGCTGGATACAGAGGAGGTTTTACGTCATACGTTGAAGTATCTGTTGAGATTCTAATATACGTTCCCACATACAGGAAGAAAACAACAGAATGCCTGTAGCACGTCTTAACAACTAGCCCAATGTAACCGCTCGTTACACTAAGCGTAGAAGATTGGCAATACTCCTGAAAGACATTACCCCGAATAGAGCGTATAACAAGATAATTCATGTGCACACGATTGGAAAATCAAAGACAAACCTTATGTTATTGTCCCGATTGGCAAGGAATCTTCCAAGAATATTGATCGCCAGAACACGGAGCCCACCGATTGCTTCAATAGCCATAATTGTCAGCACACATTCGTAAAGAATAGCATTTCCTGCGTTCTTGTTGCCTTCTGTATTGGTTGCCACCTGTATCAGAAACGGAAGAAAGACGAAGTTAGAAGCTCCCATCGGACAAACTGCTTACAATGAAACTCAGCTGTCGATCTATTTGATATTTACATTTGGAATCAAAAGAGGCTCCTTAACCTTCACGGGATATTCCGGATAGCACAGGATTTCTAGAAAATGACGTATACCACGCAAGACATATGCATGTCTAAATACACTATATCGGCGAAAAAGCTACCTGAGCGAGAATGTCACTCATTACATCACTTGAATCTGCATCACCTCTACCAACAAGTCGAAGCAATCTGAGGAGTCGGATCTGCAGAAAAGGATCTGTGATTCCACCCACATCGTATTCTGGGGCATACCCACTTACAACCAGATTTTTCAAGATTCGCACAAGTGTTTGTACTTGCTGCAGTCCAACAAAAATAACCTGTTACGACTGCACTTGCATGTAGGATGATTGACAGTTGTCAGGACAAAAAGAGGTGCGGACGCTTCTACACGACATGCCACTGCACCGGGACCTAGATTGAAAAAGTTATCTAATCATTCGGCGAGCTGGCCTATTAACATGGGTTCCTATTATATTCGAATTGAGGCAGTGCAAAGAGATGACAAGATAGTCCTGCTCACGGCTTAGCAAATGAACTTGAGTGCCATTCATGGTAACCATTACGATCTATAGGTCCTTATTCACGTGCACTCGTTTATTGTCCACCGTAAAATGGATACTACATACCTTTCTCATTTGTTCGAGCGCTGCCTCACTTCCTTGACAAAGCTCGGTGCAAAGCTTTACACCAGCAATAAGAACGCCATGATGCTTGTCCGTCAGCAATCCTACGGCCGGATTGGTGAAATACTCGACTAGGTCTGGTACCTTCCGAACAATCCGGACGGAGCACAAAGCTGCCTACAAATCATCAAACGGGAAAGGAAATGAAGACATTCCTGATGGTGCATAGAAAAGTATTAGCCTTGTCGTGCAAGGAATAAAGACCGGGTTCCTCTTAAGTCACGACTTCCAGTAAGCTACCAAAGATATACACAGACGGACATACCTTCTTGCGAATGTACGTGTTGTTATTATGAAGAAGTTTCTCGACTTCCTGCGCAAGGTCTCTGGCCATCTCAGCAGAGCATATGTTTCCAAGAGCACACAATGCAAGTCCAGCAATGAACTGGTTTGCATGATTCAGGTCGCTGAGTCATTGAGTTAAGGACATGTACTGATATAATGTACGTATCATGAATTTGGAAATGCCATAGCATACAGGCTCTCATACGAGTTTAGATAAAAAAGATTCTCACAATCATGCAGATATACTGGCTTGACCTCCTAATCCATAATGGATAGTAAAGCTATAAGTAAACATGCCATGCAGATAGTTCATCTAATCTAGACTCCATCACATCAAAGTGTTCTGACGCTGTAAAAGTGCATCAAATATTCTTTGTCAACGCAGAAAGCAATGCACAGGCCATACTACTGTAGAATGACTACGTCTCCCCTGGACTAAAGTGCTTTTAAGTACAAACAATCCTACCCATCCCAATTATATCACAGCTGCTTGAGCATTAAATTTAAATGCGGATACTTTTTTAACGAGTTTGTAACCAACATCAGCACCTCCTGCCTTTCGTCCAAGAGCAGCATGAGACCGAGGTACCCAATACGTTTTTCTGGAAATCCTCCCGATGCAATCAGCTTGAGGCATTCCATTTGACCAAAGTGAGTCGGATAACCGAGCATGTGGATAAACATTAGCTTCGCAACATTTCGATGTCTATAATCCTGATCATTTTCCTTGAACGAGTTTCTAAGATTCGCGCACTCCTTTGCGATTACTCCCCTTTCCTCGGCTGCGGTTTTGCAGGCCCGCACTGCACGGATCATGTCCCTACAGTACCACCAACCCAAGCACAACCTGAGTGAAGAGGCAAGAAACCTCCTTCGTGGTTACACATTTTATTCTAAACGAACTAATTCAAAGAACATCTCGTCGTTTCGTCATACCATCCACTTGGGAAACGTGGAGTCACAACGAGAAGGTATTCATCCTCTCATTTCCAACACGAAATATGCTGGTCTGACGTTTAAGGAGATGCATGGATTATTCGAGCATTTACAATACAGAATGTACAAAGACCCTTCTTTAGCTCCCAAAGGTAGTTTCGATGGCATAGTCATAAGAGGTTCCCTAAGTTGCAGAAAAATGTGTCGGAGGCCGATCGTGGTCTAGGTCAGGCTCGGCGCGTTTCTCTTCTCAGTGCACAAAGAACAAAGTCATGATCTAATCATTCAATACTGTCTCAATAAGCATTCTGGAATTGTTTCAATCAGAATATATAGATAAGTTGTACTTCAAGAAGATTGGACAACTGCATCATTACAATGACGTTGTGTCAATAGTCCAGTTTTTAGCGTTTTATGTAAGTTACTAATCACTATCTCGGTATCTTGGGGCTAGGTACTACTTAAAAGTGACTGGTCTAACCCTACATTCTTGTGATCGAAATTAAGGCCGGGGTTTACACTTTCCGACCTCATAGTACATTGGTAAAAATTTGATGAAAGTTTGATAAGTCTTTTCCATATCAATTGTTGGTTCATGGTGGATATCCTGGGACATAAAAACCTACTGATAAAGCAGAAATCAAACAGAATCACCAATCTGCCTATTCGGCAACACATTTCTGACAAAAAGCTGGGTGAATGACAACAAGAAGTAAAGGAGCCACTACAGAATTGAGCTTCAAGCAAGACCAGCACTGAGCTTAGTACTCAAACCGGTGACTTCGTTGCTCCCAGAAGACGCTGACTCCCATCTGACAAACGCATATTGGCTCTGAATTTTGAGGGTTCGTAACGTTGTACAGTAAAGTTTCCAAAGCCTTCAGAATAGAAAGCCTTTGAGGTGGCAATAGTGCCAGTAATAATGGGACGTGCTAGATGTGCTCGGAACAAGTCAGTGAAGTTATAGCGACGAGACTTCGAACCGTTTTCGTGATCCCCGGCCAATTGACGTTAGATAGATAGCCAAGCTAGAGATTGATAGCTCAAGACTCTCAAGTTTCAGAAAGGGGGATGACAATTATATGGTTACACTGCATTTGTATGAGCAACTCACTCCATTGCAATCGAAATTGTCGCAAACAACTCAATTTTCAATCTTCAACACCGATGGCCAGCAAAGAGGCACTGGGCAATGTCGACCAACATTGATGCGCGTGGCTAGCAAATGCCTTGCTCTGCCTCTGAGGATATCACACTGAGCGGCAGACCAGGAGCAAAGGAGACAGTTGCACATCGGGCACCCGCAGACATCCATAATTCTGAAACTAAAACAAGGATAATGAAAGCACCTTAGTCTGGTGCCCATGTTGGGACCTCCACCTTGCCCTGGGCCCAGGGCCTACAATTTCTAGATCTCCGACCTTCACCTCCACCAATGATCTGCCCTTCCGCCTCACAGCTGACAGATCTGAGCTCCAAGCATCGCCCCCGCCAGCCTTATTCTCCCAAATCTCCACATCTTGACTCCCACCTCACACTATCACTCTCCGACCTCCAGCCTCAATCCCGATCGACTGATCATACCTCCGATATGTCACCGCATTATCCCCAGATCTGTTCGCCACAAGACAACAACAGCTACACCAAAAGTGCCACCACTATCCCCAGGCTAATCCCTGAAATCACCACACCACCGTCTTTACTCTGTCTCTGCCCCTACAGATTCCGAGATCTGATCCGTGCGATGATCAAATTGATCATGCAACAGCAGCAATGAGACAGGATCCACAATCGCGAACAATAGGCCGAAGGAAATGGAAGCAAGGTGTAGGAGCGGAAGAAAGAGAACGAGGGCTCGCCTCGGCCCAGAGCCTCGAAAGCTCCTAACGCTCACTGGGATATGGGCCGAGGGCATGCTCTCTCTTTTGCTGCTCTGGAGGCTATCTTCATCCCAGCACCCTTCTTGGGAGGTTCCGCTAAACTAATCCCGTCTTCTTGTTTATCCCCTCGTCTTATTGCACAAATGCTCGGTAAAACCGTCTCTAAGTTAGACAAACTAAAGTACAGTCCACGGGCACACGCGAAAAGAAAGCTGGGCACCCATTTCTGACCTACAAAGTTCCTCCCATCCTTCTTGTTATGCTACGCAGGTCGCCCCCTATTATTTCTGACCTACAAAGTTGTTGGTTTCTCTTCTTAATTCGTATGTGGCCTTAGTACCCCGCTTGTCGCTGAAATCGTCTCTAACTTAGGAGGCTTAAGCTGCCAGAAATAAGCTGGGGACCCATTTCTGATGTACGAAGTTAGTGGGTTCGCTAATCTCACTTTGAATGCTTCCATCCCAGAGCAAGTTAGCCTTGACTTCTGCAGTAGTTCAACCAACTGCTAAGTTTCTTACAAGTCAACTTTCCCTTGGAACCACCTCCAGAGGAAGAACCATCTGGAGATGGAACCACTTCCAAATGAAGATCTGGGAAAGGAGTGGCTTTCGATCTTTGCCGTTCCCACGACTTCTACTTTCATCAGCCTCCAACTCCAGCACCAAACAAGCGTGCAGCAAAAGCTAGCGGTGTTGGCGTACGACTGGAATAATGAAGAGGACATGATATATGAATCTTTTTCGTTGCATCTAATGATTTGGAGTTTGCTGCAAAGATTGAATTTAATGCACCTGCTTTTGAAAAGAGGAGAAAACTTCAAGTTACAAGATTTGGGACTGCATGTATCGAAACACTTATATTTGGATGCAAATATGTTGTATAAATTAAAATTCAGAACTCCCGTGGACTGATTATATTTTAATTACTTAAAATAAAAATATAATCAATCCATGGAAAACCTATTCTTTTGTCCTATGAGATGATAAAAAGAATATTATACTGTATAAAATGTTAGTAATCTCCACTTCTGCAAGTAAATCTATGAGAGCACTTCATCCAACTAGAACTCTAAAAGACCGTACGTTAATCTATTTTATTATATCAATAACAAATGCTATCATATTAATTTATCCTAATTTTTAAACGATACCATCACATCAAATATGAATTGATTCAATCAAAAATATTAAGTATGGTCAAGCGGAATCGATGAATTCTTGCTCCCTTCTCACTTGATCAAGTTTATTAATTAGTTTTTGCCCTTTCATAAAACTAAACTTTACACCATGGGCTTCTTCACTCTCTCTAGCATATAGTAAAACTCACACATGCCTCACACAAGATAGGAAAGACCATATTTGGAGTATGCTCCTTTGATTAATTTCTCTCCAATGATTTCAATTACTACGTGGAACTCCATTACACAGTAAAATCCATCATACTAAACTTTAAGTTAAATAGATTAGATTTATATCAGCACTCTTACCATTCAATCACATTCCAGGTTGCAGGAAAAAATGCCTTGTATCATTCACAATCAATCAGATTGTATAATCAAGTTACTTTATCTCTTAAGTTCTAATGAATGGTATTTGTGAAATATAATAACTCTTTTGCATCTCTTCACTTGCCATCTAACCCAAGTGTCTTAAATATATAAAGAAAATGAGAAGTTTATAGTACTTAGTAGCGATGTAAAAAAGTAGTAATTTGACAACTTCAAATCATGTTGTGTTTTATGATGCAAAGTGATAAATGATATAAGTACTCTATATTAATTCAAAATATTATCTTACCATAAATACACATATACTTCTAACTTACACGTTTTTACTTACTTCTTACTTACACGTAATTTTTCCCGTAGGCTTGTATACCATACTGTTGTTTGGGAGTCCTACTTGACTTCTGAAATTTGTATGTATAATGTATACTTCACCTTCACCTTAATTCACTTCACCTCTGCTTTTCTTGCTTCTGAAATTTGTATGTATAATGTATACTTCACCTTCACCTTAATTCACTTCACCTCTGCTTTTCTTGTTTCAGTTGACCCATCCCTTCCCCATGCGGCGCTGATGTTTCTTGCTCCAATCTCATATCACTAACTAACCTCTACTTGACTATTTCTCATTGTTGTGTCTTGGACTTTTTCTCTACTAGTGAAGTTTTTGATTTCAAGGATCCGTCAGGTATGTCTTGATTTTTTTCCCTCATCTTCCTCATGTGTGTCCTCATTAAAAGACTCCCGAGCTTACTTATGACATTCACTTATGCTTGCCCTTTCTTTTGACACTTCCACTTCTGTTCTTTTTGACATTCCTAGTACTTTTGTGCGACACTTTAGGGGAGCAACCAAGTTTGCCTTGAAACTTGTGAGTTTTTGAGCATAAACTCAGTATGAGGGGTATTGACAATTGCTTAGCTACTTTGGCACTAATGAAGTCGTAGGTATTTTTGTGAAGGCGTAATATGGCCACCTTTTGCTTCACTTTGTTGTTTAGCATCTCAGGACTCAAGTGTCCATAGCCCTTGTTGCAATATACTTTATATCATGTCCTATTTCAGTCTGCTCTTGCTACCTTGTTACACTTCAACAGGTTTCTATAGCCACACCATCCTATAGCTCTCGCATTGTTCCACTCTATTATCCAGCTAATTTCCTCCCTATTAACTTTCCTTTGCTCTTTTCTTGATTCTTGGGTTTGACCTCTCATGTATACAATGTTCCTATCCAACTCTAGCCCACATTTTTTATTTTTATCATTTGTGCACTACTTATTGGCAGTGTTTTACATTGCGCTTCCTATTTCTTGCAATTATTTGCATAGAGTTCTCAATTTTACCATTGTTTACTAGTCTGTTAGCCATATGTTATTCTTATGTTGTTTCAATTATGCCTTTGCTTCAAGTTACATTTGATGCATTCTGCCTTATGGATTTCTCACTGTTCTAGCATTGTGAATCATGTACAACTTGCTTACCGATCATTTGCAATTCATGAGTTTTAGATAACCCGTTCCCACAACGACTTATGTTCTCATATACCTATATAGCTCTAACTTACACATGGAGATTATTGTGGTTATAGTTTTTAGTATAAAAGATAACTTTCTAATATAATCACTATATCTTCACAAGATTTAATCTAGATCTATATAAATGTGGTATTATTTTGGTCATGTTAAAATGATTGATAGCATATGGATCGCTCATATGTAGAGGTGTAATTGATATTCATTGTCACTTCTTTTCATTCAAAGATAATGTAATCTTGGTAGGAATTTGAGGAAATTAAAATCAACCTTACAATCTATCCAGAAGTATTTCAAGTAGAAACAAAAACCTAACCTATACTCACTTATTTGTAAGTGATATGATAGACCATTTTCTTCTACTAGTAGATTCACTTTGACTTATACTATAATTTCTGAACTCCTTTTCATAAGGATCTTAAATTCAAGCAGTACCTCATATTTAATTTAAAATTCAAATAGTAATATTATTTTATAATGTAGAGTACAACAATTGAAGAAAATATGTAAGGACTTAAAAGAGAGAATGTGATGATATGTATCAAGAATTGAATGACATGTACCCTATGTCAAATATAGCTCAAGATCTTATCATTATACTTTAGATGTATATATGCTTGTTTCTTCGAGAAGACAATTGATAAATTTGTTGTGAAGTAACTCAATCTATTATGATGTTCCTTGATAACTTAGAACCCATGTCTATAAGAAGGTTCCTAAGTACCTTATTAGTCTACTTGGTCCATTGGAAGGTTTATAGGTACTTCCAATTACTCCTCAATGAAACTTCTATATTCTTTCTAGTATCTTCTAAAAGTTTTCAATGATTTTTTTAGCAGAATTCTATTAAAATATTGTGGTAAAAAATTATACTATCACTTTCCTTTTGCTAATGGATGAGATCTTTGTGATGTTGTTTGGTCTTGAACTCTTGGATGGTATCATTACTATGAAATCCTTGTGATATGATTTTGCTATAAACTCTTAGAAAGTAACTTGATTATTGTGAAGATGATGAAGATGAGATGATGTAGAATTATGAAGTGGGGTCTATGTATATGTGATAGCCATAAATAACCATGTGCTTAGCAAGGATTTTATGAGCCTTGTACTCATCATAATCAACTATGTATTTCATGTGTGGGATTTGAATTTGGTGACAAGAAAAGGACAGATTGCAAATCATAGAATAAGATAAATGCAAGTGTGGTGAGCAAGATCAAATTGCTAATTTACAAGAAAGAAAACTTTGAGAAAGGACAAATCACAAGTGAGATTAACAGATAATGCTCCAATAATTCTCTAATGGCTTATGATACCTGTCCTTTGAGGGGATGAGCTTGTTTACAAAATAGATTATTAAGGAGTAAAGGAAGGTTATGATCAGAAAATATAAAATATAACTTCATATGACCAAATTCAATGGAGTGTATAACCATTTTTTTTTATAGTTTAGTGCAACAAGCACATGAGCTTTAAATTCTTGTAAGAAAGAAGTTAAGTTAGAAAAGAAGGTGAAGATATCAAAATTTTCAATGATGGAGAGTGAATACACTATCAAGAGTTAAGAGATCTTGACTAGAATTAAGGAAGAAGAGCACAAATATAGTACTTACTTTCTTGGAGTTATTATAAGTAAGCTATATATCTATAAGGAACATATTATAATTATTGTGGAGTAATTTTACAAATGCACAAAGTATATAGTTTAGCATGTAGTTGGTGCATTTAATCCAAGGATATTCATGTGGTTGTAAGTAATGGATATGACCAATTGGTTCTTGAAATCTTGAAAAAAACTTGCTAGAACATATTGATGAAGTATGACTACTAGAAGAAATAAGTACTCTTGGGAGACTATAATGATTGAACATAATGTGAACATATAGACTATTATGAGTTGCTCAGAGTATCAAACAAAAGAGTTAAGTGGATTTACTAATTTAAATTATTTATAAATTTAACACTCATAATATTGTTTTGAGTGACAATGCACATAATGGATTTGCTAATTTAAATTATTTATAAATTTAAAACTTGTAATATAGTTTTGAGTGATAGTGCACGTAATGGATTTGCTAACTTAATTTATCCACAAATGTAACAATTGTAACATAATCTTGAGTAATGACCCAAAGGAAAGTGATGAGATATAAGTTTGCAATGCTCCCAATGTGAGGTAAGGATTGCCAATAGTTGGAGAAAATTAATGTCTAATTCATTCAAAGCATTGATTCTATTATAACTTCATTGCAAAATCAAATATATTGACATCTTTAGTTATTTGTAGCCACCACTACAAGCATTGAAGAAGATGAATAGTCTTGTAATAATATCAGACTGGGAGAAACTAAGTATAGCTAAAAGAAGGACAAACTAGTATACATCTAGAAAGTTTAAGAAAGTTCCAAAAGCATTCAACAAGCTTCTAAAAACTTTCAAAGATTGAGTAGCTTGTATGCCAAGTAAACTACTAGCATAGCTTATACTACAAGAAACATGACTTATAACAGGAAACTTCTGTGGAAGCTTTCACTGGAGCCTCGTATTGAGATTACTTATAAATATCAAAGCTCAACTCAGCTAAAGCATTTAGAATTTCCCTCAATTGAGAGTTTTAATTTGATATTCCATTCTCTTATTTCTCTCCTTGATCTATTATATTGACATCAAAGCAAGAATGGTATGGATTGATGGATGGAATCTATGGACCACTAAATTAATCTTGCCAAACCATCATAAATTTTGTATACATGTACGACCAAAGTATAATTTCCAACAAGCTTGCATGCTTAGCCAAAAGTTCCTAAATGCAATCACTTAGTTAGGTAAACCATTGATCCTTTTTATTATGACTTATAAGAATGATGGAAGTGTTATATCTATGTATAAGTTAGATATAATTGTGAGCAAGAAGTTTGGTTGAAATGGTAGTTATGCCAAAAGTTATCATTGTTATGCAATTGAAAATCAAGCATCCTACCCAATTTTTGGAAGAGAGACTATGATGGTCAACAAATGATAAAATAAAGAGAGGGTAGATTTTTGGGAGGAAAAAAGATTAAATTCAATTTCCATACCAAAGACATTTGAATTTGAAAGCAAGAGTTAATTGGGTGCAATAGAGAATTTTGTATTTGATTGTTAGAAATACTTTGAGGCTACAAATCTTCTAGATGATTGGAGATGGATACTCTTGGATTCAAGCCAATAAAAAAGGTTGTAAAAATATGGCGGCAATTCCAAGTAGAGCAAGATCAATAACAAAATTTTGCTCTAATCTTGACATGGGAAGATTTCAAGGATGCAATGATAGGAAGATTTCAAGCTATGAATGTTATGCAAGCTACATGAGATTAATTAGTAAAATTGAGACAACTTGGTTTCATAAGAAGTTCCATGATCCATTTCCAAAATACAACATTATAGATCCCAAAGATCCACAAAGGAGAAGCAACTGACTTTTTTATGAGAAGGTAGAAATTGTGCACTAAATTAGAAGGAACCATGCGCAAACCAAGATATTTGGAAGGGACCATATAATTAGCTATTTATTTTGATTCTTGTGTACTACAACTTGGTTTCAAAATTGACCACCATAGAACCTACAAACACATTAAACACAAGTGGATGAGCCAATATTAGGGAAGATTGATGCATCCAATGGAGACCACTCAACATTAGAGATAAAAAATAGTTGAGAGAATATGGTAGTTGTTTGTATTGTCTCCAAATTAGACATCATATTGCCAAATATCCAAGTAAGAATGGACAACCTTGATTAATCTAATTGGTGTATTGGTCATAGTTTTAAAGAAATTCTAGAAGCTCATAGAGGTCTATTTACTAGAGAAGGTCATAAAGGTCTTTATGAAGTTCTAATTACTTCATGACATGCTCATTTAGCACTTTAATTTAGCTATGTTGGGTTCTTTAACTAATTTATAGTATACAAATTTATGTATTCCTATTTACTTTCAAAAATATTTGGTTTTTTTATAAAAGAAATAGAAAAACAATTGATTATTGTTTGCACATTAAAGTGGTATGTGATATGGGTTCAGAACATTGTGAGATAATTTGGTCCATATTTGGCATGGGCATTAGAGCTTAAAGAGGAACTTTGTCATGATATTTGTAAGTGTCAAAGCTAGTTTGCTAAAACATTGGAGTGGTTATGTTAGCAATCATAGTTATTTTGGAAGTTGCTCATGGATTGCTTGATGGTGGCTACATTTCATGTTAGAGATATTGATCAAATGTTGGGACGTCACTTGCACCATTTGGACCATCAAAAGCATTGGTAGGGCTAGAGACCTAGGTCAAACCAAGGGGTATGCTTTCAAATTGCAACTCTAGAGAGCTCACTTCTTTGATGTTGAGCCTTCAAGTTTGTGGTTATAGTGGATAGAGGTTAGTGAGTGTCACTTGGAGTCTCTTAGCTTGAGTGGGTGTGGTTTGATTGTAATCAATACCCAATTGTTAGCAGATTTTTGAGTGGAGGATTGAGTATAGATCTGATTTGAGTGCGATTTTAGTGGAAGAGTTGAAGTGATTATTGTGGCACTTTAGAGTTCATGTATGACTTATATGTGAGTTGTGTTTCTATAGTGTATGATGTTGATAGCAATGTATATACGCATGGCACAAGAGGGACAAATCAAATTCTTAAATGTGATGATCAAGGAAATAAAGAATCCAAATAGGAAATATCAAAGGGAATAGATTAGTTTTAAGGAGATTGAATGCTTAACATATTCAAGTTTGATTCACCAATTGTGGATGTAGGATTTTGAATGATTATGTAATTTTTGAGAAATTTATGTCCATGTAATTAGCAAAGGAATTATATATTCCTATCAAACCAATATTCAACACTAAATTGATGATGGTAGAAAATGGTATGCACTCCGTACCTCACATCTTGTTTAATTAGAAGTTTGGAAAGAGTATTTAGAGTGCATGTCATTTATAATAACTCCCTTTCATTATGATATCATTTTAGATCTTTGTTGAACATAATAAGGTTCAATTTGATTGGACTCAACAATAAATTCAAGTACAACACTAAGGTAATAATTATTGATTAGGTTTTTTGGTACCTCTGAGGAAGAATACTTAAAGCAATCAACATTTGATACCCCAATATTGAGCAAAAAATAATATAATTGTAGAAATGACTAGAATTAAAGAGAAGTGTCACAGTCTTATAGTTTTGTTGTTGTTATTTATTCAACCTCTTGGGCAAGAACCACTCCTATAAGAGTGTAGTTTCTCTCCCAATCATAGATTATGGCAAATAAAAAATTAGAGTAATAATTTTCACCACAAAAAATTTCCAAATTAATCCTCAAAGTTATGATTTACTCGACCCAAACTGGCCGCTTCACTACAAAGGCATCAGCTCTAAGGACTACATACTTCCTTTCCTGGAAGGCACAACTCCAAAAGTGTCTTTGCATTGGCAATTAGTTTTTGCTTTCTATGTTATGTGATACTTTCAACACTAAAGATCATTAATGATCCATCAAGCCATTGCTTTGCTCCTTCAAAACCTTGTGGATCACACACCCCTCCAATCAAGTGTGAATTTTTCCTTACACTCAAGCACATCTGTTCCTAGTACAAAGTTCCTCACCCCTACTCAACAAAGACAACCACCAAAACTCTGAATCAAGGGAACAATAACAAGAGCTTTTGGCTCTTCCATATCAGATTATATCAGATTAAAGGAATAAGTGAATATTTACAATTAATCCAAGGCCTTATATACTCTTTTACTCTTAATTGCAAAGATTTGATGGTTGAATTATCTAAAGATCTATTACTTGTATCTCCATTGTACATTTTGGATCTTGTCATATCCTATCCTAGCCACATGTGTGTTAATTAAACACCTTATATGTGTCAAGGAATATATCAATTCTTCTCCAAAGACAAATTACAAGTTTTTTTGTTATGACTTACTACTTCAAAGGTTCTACAACTACAAATGTCTACAAATGCAAAGGTATTTGGACTAGTTCCCACTCTAAAGATCCTATAACTACAAATTTTTTATTTCTGTGAAGTGTCTTTGGCCTAAAGATCTATTGCAAAGAACTATCTTTGCCTTTAATGAGTTTGATCAAGATATCAATCATCTCCCTGTAATAAGCTATTTATAATGATAAGGTGTCACACAACTTGGTAAACTTCATGTTTGAGTGTTCTTAAAGTGAAATTGGCAATTGATCCAGCTGCCCATCATTGTACTTATCTCCCTCCAACTTCTAGACATGTAGCTTCAACTCTTGTAACATTTTCTTGGTCATTTTTCCCTAAGCTATCTCCTCCATAACTTCCACCAATTGATCCCAAACTTCTTCTATCTATGTGAAGATCTTTGCTCTCATTTCCTTTGAGTTGGGGTTCAAGACTTCCACCTCTTGCTTCACTTCTCCCATTATTTGGGTTCAATCAACTACACTCTCTTCCTTCTCCTTCTTCAATTCTTTGGCTAAGTGCTTGAGTCAAATCACCATCTCCTTCCAATATTTGGACATCTATATTTCTAAGGTACTACTCAAATCTTGGTGGTTTCTAGTTCTCCCCAAATACTTACCAGTTTTTTGTCTTGTGCATTTAGTTGATCTTTGTACATGAGTTTCATATCCTTCTTTTCAATTTAGAGGGTTCATAATTTTAATTTTAACCTTTGGAGTTCTTCATCCTACCTCTTCTACTCCACTATTAAGAAAGAGTTCTACCTCTTTATCTAAAGGTTTCTTACACAAGTGCACTTACCTTTTTTGCCTCTTCCTTGTATAAGTTATTGCTCTTCTTTGACTCATCTTTCTATTTTTCATCCTTTGCCTTCCTTGTATAGATGACCTTATGAAGTCTTTGGATTAGTTTGAGTATAATGGATCAAAACAAGGTAGAATTCTTTATATTATAACAAAAGGAGCTCCATCATCTACAAGATGGATCCCACCAAGCATACTATGAAATTGGTTCCTTCCTTTGCTGGCATTCTTTGTTCTTAGGAAACCTTTCTCTTCATTTTTTATTACACTTTGCTCAAAAATCTTTTCTCTTATTCCATATCTATTCTTTATTCAACTTTTTGATTTTGCTCTTTGGACTCCTCTTGCACTTCACGCTAAAGTAAACTCTTCCTTTGGCCCCTA
This sequence comes from Lunularia cruciata, assembly GCA_948567375.1. NCBI lineage: Eukaryota > Viridiplantae > Streptophyta > Marchantiopsida > Lunulariales > Lunulariaceae > Lunularia > Lunularia cruciata. The sequence continues at coordinate 11,819,178 of OX419757.1, read as the reverse complement.
CCTATTTTTCTTAAAGGTAATGCATTTTTTAGGGTGGGGCTAGGAGGTTCTTTGGGCCAATGCAATGTTTCTCCTTGGGTATCTTTGGTTTATCCTCTTGATCTTCACTCTACTTTGGGTATGTGGTAGATTATGCATCTTAGTATTGCTTCCTTCCTTATGATCTTGATGCAAACCCTTGGAAGGTGAACAAAAATTCTTCTTGTTGATCTTCTTCTTTGTAGTCTTTTGCATCCTCCTCCAAAGATACATCCATTACTTGATGATTCATTCTTGGCCTCTTGATTGGATTTTGAAGCTTTAATGGAGTTGTTATTTTCCTCTTATTTACCTTTCTAGTGGTTCATTTTATGTCCACCAATAAAGTCTTCAGATTCTACATACTTCACAAGAGCCACTTGGTACTTCTTAATGAGAGACTTTTGTTTGGATTGCAAGGAAAGGAATCCTACTAGATGGAAGTAGTTGGAAACTTCTTGTGCTTCTCCTTTGTCAATAAATTCAGCCCCATGTAGAAGTTTATTGCAAAGGGAGCTGGGTAAGTCACTTCACCATCTTCTCTGAATTCTTGGTGCAAGCTCCTTGCCTAGAAGTAGAACATATTTGCCCAATTTATTGGCTCACCTTTGTACATATATTCAAAAAAGATTTCTAATTTGTTGGTAAGGTAAGTTGTTCTTTTTTGGCCGTAAAAATTTCATTATTGCTTTGAAAACCACACTAAATGCTAGATATTTGTAACATGATTTAATTTGGTCACCCATAGCTTTATCTACAAGCCCAAACTTCATGTCAATGTCTTTGCCCCATATGGACCTACATCTCTATTGAGTGTTAGTCACAAGTTCTCCTTAGTCCAATTGTAAGGATGTCATATCAAGTTCCATGTTGCTCTATCTTTCATCCCCTTCATCCCATGGATGATTGCAAAGTCACTCAACTCCCAAAAATTGTATACCTGGCTTTCTATTCTATGGTACTTTCAACGCTCTATTTTCCCTAAATATTTTTCCTTTGCATTGACTTGCACTTTCAGAATGTCAACGGTAAATTCCTTAATTTATGCAAATTTTGGAGTAGGTACTAAAGCACTAATCCCCACTAAATATCAATGTTAACTTCTTGAATATAGTGCAAATTTCCTAAGAAGGTACTCCAACACACACTCATACTACAAGATTCTACACCTCTACTCAACTAAGCATACAAGTAAGTGCAACAACATTTAAGTGCAAGCAATTCATCACAAAGACTAGAGAAATCATTTGAGCTCAATACTCTGATCATGAAAGAAGTGAAAATATCTTCTTTAGGTTGGAACCCATATATGAAATTTTCCTAATTCTCAATGAAGATGATCAATGGTTAAGGAGTTTTGGAAATCTCCTTCTTACACCTATTTCACTTATCACTTATCCTACCTACTCATCTTATCCTAAATATTGTTATTATATGTCAACTGCCAACAAAACTACTCACTTGTTGTTTAGTATACGTGTAATTACAATCTTGCAATCTTTGGCTAAAAAATCATCCTAGGTTTTTAAAGCATTCCAAGCCAAATGTCTCTTTAGAGCCAAAGGTATCCCAAGACAAATACCTTTTCAAGGCCAAAGTTAGTTCTAGGTAGAAGGTGCATTTTACACTTAACATATTTCTTCCTATTTTCTTTTGTCTAAAATATCTTGGTCCTAAAATCTATTACGAGGAACTACCTTTTCCCTTATAGACCTTCATCAATAACTATAAGTTTCTTGATATTCATTGATCTTGTCCAACAACATCTTTGTGGATTCCTCAAACTTCTTTGAGGTATACTCGTAAAGTCAACCAAATCGTTGATGTGAGTGCTCATCCATATTCCCTTTTGCCATTAGAGCATGTGCTTGGGATCTCAAATCTCAAGACTTAAATTTCTCCAAGGAGGATTCTACTACCTCATCCACAATTCCAACCAATTGGTCTTGTGCCATCTCCATCTTCACCATGTTTTCAATCTTTCCCAAGTTGAGCTACATTTGAATCTCTTGCATCTTAGCCAAGATATCCCTTTGAATGGCCAACCAATCTTTATTTCCCTCTTCCTCCTTCTATGTGATGTACTCCATGAGCTTATTTACTTGTTCATTAGCCACTCACAACTCTTCTTGATATTGCACTTTTGTTACAACAAGGGTCACCTTCACTTTCTCCACTTCTCCCTTCAACATATTGATTTCTTCAGCTTGAGCCTTTACCTATTCCTTAAGTTGAGTTTAGGTGCATGCTTCTTCTTCTTTTGTGAATTTTCTCCTCCTACACCTTCTTTTCCAAGGTTGCTCCTTCTTCTCCAAGCTTGACCACCTCATATGCCAAGTAATTGCTACATTTTCCCATCTTTAAGTGCTAGGCATGAACTTTGACCAACTCATCCTATGCATTCATCCATTCTTGCATAAACCTTTGCACTAATTAATGGAGGTGGCTTAGAAGAGTAACATATATTAATAACCTTCCCATGATATTCCTTTTACATAAGAAGAAGCTGCTCTATTAATTTGAATGTCGGGCCTATTGTATGTACAACTAATTTAGAGAGTTGTACCACAAGGACTAGTGAAGCATCTCTCCTACTCAAGCTAGCTTCCTTCACCATTCTAAAAAGGCCCTAAGATCCACTCTCCTCTTTCTTGATCATGATAAAGAGCAAAGGGTCTTCTTGCTCATGCTCCTTTCTTGTCAATGCGGGAACTTGGGTCTTGGATGATCCCTTGTTCTAAAGACTACCTTTATGGGTAAAGTCCTCCTTCCAGCTAAAGTTCACTTTTAGCTTGGCAAGAGCTTGGGTCTCCTAAACTCTTTTATGTTGAGTACTTCTTCCTCCTTGAGTACTCCTTCTTTGAACTCTACTTCTCCTACAAATAGAAACAAGGAAAATCTTGTTATCCATGAGCTCTTGGCTACATTCTTTGTGGGGCTTGAAGGCCCAATTTCTCCATCAAATCCTCCCATGGTAGCAATTTTTTTCTTTTGCCAAAAGATCATTATTTATCCTTGGAGGAGTTTGAGCCAAGGTCAATTGTACTTCTCCATCTTGGTCCTTAGCACCTCCTTGTCCAAAGAAATCACAATTTCAGTAAATGACTACTTGTTGGTGGTGGGTGTTTGTTTTGTTTGTGATCCAAGGCCACTTTCTTCCTCCATGAAGGTCCTCCTTTTCCTTTTTGTGGCCATCCTCTTTGGTTTGGAAGGCATTTCAGGTCTCTTCCCTCCCCTAACCATGGGTTTTGCTACTATTTCTTAGTGCCTTTGCTTCTCAAACCCTAGCGTGTTGCAAGCTTCTTTCACTACAACATATTTTGCTATGTAGGTGAATTTTGCATCCACCTTTACATACTACCTTACCATCATTGCTCATTTGCAAGGCTCCTCAAAATGTCTTGTGAGGAAGAGGTGATCTAGATACTTCTCCTTCTTGTTTGGGGTTAAAAAATCCATCCATAGGTAAAAATGAACAAAAACAAGGGATACCAAAGTCAACTTGCATCCTTTATCCATATTTGTGCTTGCTTTGGATTACTTCACTCTTGTATTGAATAGCCCACTTGTTAACGGTTGGGCTACAAAAGATTACTTTGGGAATCTAAAAAAACACCATGTTGCCTTATGGGTTTTAAGGTAGAAAATTAAAAACTAAAAATGATTACAAGGAGCTTCAAAGACTACAAAAGTTGGAGATTGTTATTTGATTGTTGGCTTTGAGATTAAGAATACAAAAGTGAAATGGCTTCAAGTGTACTTGATTTTATAATCAGAATTTGTTAGTCAATAGTTGGGGAGTCACTCTATGTACAAGCAAGCCCCTTACTGACTGAGAATGGTCTTCATTAATAATTCTTTATCTAAGTGGTGGTGCATTCAAATTGATGTACTATGTTTTTTGTCTAAAGGTCCTTTGTACTTAAGTTCTTTGCCTCCAAATTCCCTTTGGACTTGTTTCTTTCAACATTCTTCCTTTAGAGGGGCTTTGGTTTGTACTTGTTTCCTTAGTACCATTGCATGTACAAACACAACTCCAAAGGAAACTTGTTGTGCATATGTACATCACTATGTAACATACATTATTGTTAACATCATACACTATAAAAGCACAATCACACATAAATCATACATGAACTCTAAAGTGCCACAATATTTAGTTCATCCTTCCAATCAAATTACACTCAAATTAGATTTGTACTCAATCTTCCACTCAACAATTTGCCAACAATTAAGTATTGATTACAATAAGACTACACCTACTTTATCTAAGAGGTTTGAAGTGACACTCACATGTCTCTATCCACATAATTAGGAGCTTGAAGGCTCAACATCAAAGAAGTGAGCTCTTTGGAGCTACACTTGAAAAGTATACTCCTTTGCTCAACCTATATCTCCAGCCTTAACAACACTATTGATGGCACATTTGATGGTGTGAGCAATGCAAGTGAAATTAGGTCCCACCATGTGATTAGTAGTCCTAACATGAAATATGGCTACCATCAAGTAGTCCATGAACAACTACCAAAATAAATATGATTGCCAACACTTCCACTCCAACATTTGAGCAAACTAGCTTTGGCACTACAAATGTCATGATAAATATTGTACATATACACATGGCTACACAACACACATTGTTGTCAACATCATACACTTTAGAAGCACAACTCACACAATAGCCATACATGAATTTTAGATTGCCATTATTGCTTCCCTACTTGGCAATAAGGTCCTTCTAACTCCAAAAAGTCATCTACTCCAAATATATGATATGCTCTATGGTGAGCCAAGATCAAGAGGTTAGGTGCTAGTCAGCCCCATTGTTAGTCATTTATTTGCAATCTATATCACATAGAAGGTGAACTAGCTATAAGTCAAGTACACTTAGGACATAACCATTGTCCTAAAGGAACCATCATGAAGGGAGGAGTCAAACATGCCGTATGCTATCCCTTGAACAACTATCACACACTAACATAGTAGAAACTCCACCAAAAGAGCCATGTAATATACACCACAAGCTTGCATGTACAAGTGCCAAGCTTGGGTCCATAATGCCATCAATGTTTGGGAGGTGACATGGCACAAAATTGCATACATGATCCTTCCAAATAACATAATCATATCCTTCCAACACAAAGATTCTATAATGCAAAACCTCATGCAATATCAAGGTAGTGCAACATGTGGTAAGATCAAGTGTTGTTGGTGAAGTTTAATATAGATATACATAGTCATTTAAATGAAATCAATGGATCAAAGGTCTATAACCTCCTGCCTGAATAGTAACATAGCATAGGTATCCCTATAGTGAGCAATTACTAAGTTCTCAAAGGCAATCTACATCACTCTCTAAAAGATCTCTACATGTTGAGAACATACGCTCACCCATACATCAAGATCATCCAAGTCTAGAACTATAATGGCATCACAATGAATAGCTGCAAGTAAATCTAGATCTCATCCATAGAGTAGAAAGTAAGGAGAGAAGGATGCTTAGGGGGCTTGCCGGTGTTGCGGGGATTGTATGGTCTTAAGAATGCACTGGGCACCTAGCTACTCACGCTTAGACTTCACAATTTTTCAATGATATGAGTAGCATGCATAAATTCTGAAAGCAGCTTCTTCTCTCTGTTTTCTATGGTGACTGCCTCTTTTCATTGGAGTAACTTTTCTACATATGAACCTTACTATAAGCTCCTCCTAAAGGTCCTTTTGAGTTAAGATTTCATGTGATAATCTTGAATTTCATGTATCACTTGCTACTGCTCATGATCGTTAAAGCTTTGTCTTTGTATCTCTTGATCTTGTGTTACTAACTAACAAACCATGAGCTAAAAATTCAGATACAACTTAGTGCAACCAGATTGGTGATTTGTTCTGTTTATAGAAATTGGACCTAAAACCACTGAGAACAAAGTTTCCTTTCATTTGTCACTCTTACCAAAAAGCTGAGCAAATTTGACAACACCATGAATCTTATAACGCTCACAAAAAGATCAAACATCACAAATGACAACTCCAATTGAGGAAGTCAAGTAGCTTTAGACCATGATATGACCACTTTGAAGTTCTTGATAAATGTTCAAATAAGAAAAGAAAAGAAACTAGATACAGCCAAATTCTACTCCTCACTCTTAGAAAACCGCTTCACCTTCTTCTTGATACTCCTCTCAACAAATCCCCTTCACCTTCTTCCTTTTGATACTACTTTGTCTAGCAATTCCTTTCTCATGTCTTCTCAATACCCTTTTTACTGATTTCCAATCCTTCCTACCTCTTGTCCTCTCAAAACCCCTTCTTACTTCCTTTCATGTTCTCTTTCTCTTCTCTCTTTTCAAAAACCCTTTTTATCTTTCAATTTTCCTGACCTCTTGCACTCTCAAAAAATCATTTTTCTGGTTTCCAATTCTTCCTATCCTCTTTTATATAAAAAATCCTTCTCCTTGTTTCTTTCCTTTCCTGAACTCTCTACCTTCATTCCTCCTGTCCTCTTGAAAACTCTTCTCTTGACTTCCTACTTTTCCTATTCATTGTCCTTTGTTCTCTTAGAGAACTTTCATGTCTTCACTTTTGATCCACACTCTTGCCTTGCCTTCAATCCTTCTGATTTCCAAAAACCTTCCACTGTTTTTCCTTTTTGATCCTTTCTCTATCCTTTCAATTCAACAAAATCCTCTCATTTCTTTAATTCATGTATTCTCTTTCAATTTCTTCTTGTCTTGTTCCAATCTCTCTATCTTCCTTTCTTCAATTTTTCTCTCCTTTGTTCCTACCAAACCAAAAACCCTTTTCAATATTGCTCTATCTTCACACTCTTTGATCATTCCTTGTCACTCAAAATTACCTTGATACTTCTCTCCCCTTCCAAACCAAACCCCCTTTTTGATACTTCTCTGGACTCCTAACTTCTTCTTTGATTCTCTGCCATTGCCTATAGACTCTTAAACTCTCTATTGATTTTTCTAACCGAAAACCCTTTGATACTTTCTTGTTACTCCCAAAAATTCCTATAAAGACCAAATCCGAGGAGAGAAATAGGAGAATGGAAACTCACATTGGAACACTTGAATGAAAGAAAACCCCGAATGCCTAGCATGAGCTTTGGCGTTGGTATTTATAGGTAACATACAAGGCCTTTGAGAAGCTTCTCGAGAAGCTTCCTCGAGCCGCTTTCTTAGAGTGCAAGTCAAGTTAACTAGGAAGCTTCTCAAGAAGCTTCCTTCTAGAAGCCGCCTACTTGGCATGCAAGCTAAGCTAGTTGGAAGCTTTTAGAAGCTTCCTTCTAGAAGCTAGTTACTTGAGGTGCAAGCTAAGCTAGCCAGGAAGTTTCCCAAGAAGCTTCCTAGGTACTTTCAGAATATTCTAGGCTTATTTTTCTTATGTGCTACTTCGTAAGCCCGACTAACTTTGTAGCTAAACTCCATATTGTTACATATTCCCCCGCCGCTAGTTGGTGACATCCTCATTGCCAAGGAAGCTTCAAATTCCTGGATGGCCGTTTGTGCATTTTGGAGGTGAGAAAGAGGTTCCTATGTGGCATCATAGAAGGGTTACCCTTTCCAAAGGACCTTGTACTCCGTATGTTGGCAATGGCCTTGTTGAATATGGCGACATGCAAGGATACAATCAACTTTGTACTCCTCATGATCATTGATAGGGATAGGAAGAGGGGGAGGTTGGACTCAAGAGGAAAAGGAAGAGGGGTTAGGAACAAAGGGTTTCAACTTGGAAATATGAAAGACAGGATGGATACGCATGTGACAAGGCAAGGCAAGTTGATAAGCACTAGGAGAGACAATTTAGGTGATATCAAAAGGTCCTATCCAATTAGGGGCAAGTTTACAAACTTGGGTATCAAATGGGAGAGGGAGGTTACTAGAGGATAACATGACTTTATCATTGAGTTCAAAGGTGAGATCACAATGATGGGAGTCCGCATATTGTTTTTGGCGATTCTAAGCAACAAGGAGGTGAGACTTGGCTTGTTGGAGAGATTGGGATATAATGGTCAAGAATGTGGAAATATGAGGAACCTTAGATAGAGAGGGAGAAAGAAGAAAATCGGGAACAAGTGGATCTTGGCCTAAATTGAGAAAGAAAGAAGAAAATCTTGTGCTTGCCTATTTGGAATTGTTGTAGGCAAATTCTACAGTTGCAAGATATTCATCCCAATTGGTATGGTGGACATTGACAAAGGCACGCAACATATCCTCCAATGTATGATTTTCACATTTGGTTTGTCCATCAGTTTGAGGATGATAGGCCATGGACAAAGCAAGTTGGGTGCCGAGTATTTGGAAGAGTGCTTGCCAAAACTTCGTGGTAAATCAAGGATCATGGTCAGAGATGAGTGTACATGGCATCCCATGATGCTTGAAGGCATTGTTGAAGTAAATTTGCACTAAGGTTGGAGCATCCACGGTATCATAAGTTGGTACCAAGTAGATTTGCTTACTAAGCTTATCCACAAACACCACAATTGTGGTGTGTCCTTGTTTTGTCTTTGGCAGGGATGTGATAAAATCCAAGGTCACATGCTCCCAGCAAGCGGATAGAAAGCGAGTGGTTGAAGGAGTCCACTCGGCTTCTGGTTGCTGGCCTTGTTACATTGGCAACTCTTACATGATCAAACAAATTCTCAAACATCTTGTGTCATGTTGGGCCACCACCATTGATGTTGGAGGGTACCCAAGGTCTTGTCCACACCCATGTGACCAACAATGGGTAAATCATGGGCTTCTTAAAGGCGCACAAGTCAAAGATCACTTTTAGCTGGAACATAGATCCGGTCCTCATGGAATAAAAGGCCCTCCTTGATGGAGAAGGTGTTGTACTCCTTATCGCATGCCGCAAGGCAACCATGTACTATTTGGAAGAAGAGATCTTGGTGTAGAGCTGACTGAAACTCATTTTGGACCTTGGAGTCAATTGACACCGTTGAAATTGCCGTTGAGATGAGAGGAAGAGACTTCAAATCAGGTTGTTGTGATAAAGCATCAGGGATGACATGGAACCGATCTGGTTTGTATTCAAGTTTGATGTCATATAGTTGGAGTTATTCCTCCCATCAATGATGTTGACTCTTCATGTGTTCCAATTGTGAGGTCTGCAACAATGGTTTATGATCAGTTTGCATAATTGCTTGTTTCTCCAAGAGGTAATGCCTCCATACCTTGGTGGTGTATACCATTGCAAGTTGTTCTTGATCTCAAGCAGAGTAGTTTTGTTCAACCGTATTGAGTCGGCAAGACATAAAGGTAATGGGATGGAGTCCATTTGGGAATTCTTGTTACATCACGACTCCAATTGCAAAGTTAGAAGCATCAAAATCAACCACATAGGGTAGTTGAGGATCATATGGTTGAAGAATGGGTCTTGAAGATACCATATGCTTTAACTTCTAGAATGCTTCTTCATGCTTGGTGGTTCACTGGAAGCTCAAGTTCTTTCCCAAGAGGTCAAGCAATGGTGCAGCCACATAAGCATAATAATGGATGAACCATTGGTAAAAATTGCCAATCCATTGAATGCCCGTACTTCTATATCATCCTTTGGGGTAGACCAATCAATAATGGCCTTGATTTTATCTTCCTCCATCTTGATCCCCTTTGATGAGATCTTATGACCCAAGAAGGTAACCTTCTTCTGCCAAAAAGCACACTTTGACTTCTTGCAATAAAATTTCCATTGTCGTAGTTGTCTTAGGACTTCTTGCATATGATTCATGTGTTGTACATCTGTCTTGCTATAGATTCAAATATCATCCAAGAACACCACTATGGACCGATCCAATAGTCCATCCAACACCCGATGCATCTAATCCATGAAGACTGTTGGAGCACTAGTGAGTCCAAAGGGTAGAACTCTCTACTTAAAATGCCCATACTTGGTACAAAAGGTAGTCTTTTGCACATCTTCTCTATCAATAGAAATTTGCTAATAGCCACTACAAAGATCTAGCTTGGAAAAGTAGTGTGATCCACTTAGTTGATCAAGCAAGTCATCGATCCGAGGCAAGGGATATGCATTCTTCATAGTTTGCTTATTGAGCCCACGATAATCAATACAAAAACAAAGTCCTCCATCCTTCTTTGGAACAAATAGTACTGGTGCTCCCCAAGGAGAGGTACTATGCCGTATGAAGTCCTTCTCCAAAAACTCTATAAGTGTTGTTTGCAACTCCTCCAACTCCTTTGGTGAGAGCCAATAGATTGGTCTACTCACTAGAGTACTCCCAGGCAATAGCTCGATCTTGAAGGGCATACCTTGATCGGAGGGTAATCCCTTTGGGTAATCCCTTTAGGAGATCATCCGAGAACACGTCCAAAAACTCCTTAACTATCCAATCAACCATTGCTTGATGAGGCTCTCGGCCCTTTGTAGATTGTTCTTGTGCAATTGGCTTGATCTACACTGTGAATACAGACTTATCTTCCTCCAAAGCTTGCTTTATGGCTGCTTTACTAACAAACTTCCCTTCTAGGGACTCATCTCTCTTCCAAGCTTGCTCCTTGGTTGCCTTCTTGGCAAACTTCCCATCTTGGGACTCATCCCCTACCAAGTTTGCTCCATGGTTACCTTCTCAACAAACTCTAGGGACTGACGATTCTTAGGTGTCTTACTTAGAGGTGCCATACAACCTAATCAGAAATTCCTACCTTGGTGTTGTACTTGAATTTGCCGTCGGGTCCAATCAAATTGAACCTAATGATATTCAAGCCAAGGTTGACCAAGAATGATATCATAGTGTAGAGGTGCCACTATAAACCTCATACACTCCAAATACTCCTTCCCAATCTTGAAGGTAACAGGATGCGAGGTAACAGGATGCAAGGTGCAAAATGTAGAACCTTTTCTACCATCCGCCATCATCAAACTACTTCCAATCACTGGCTTGATAGAAATACCCAATTCCTTTGCTACTTGTATAGACATGCAATTCTTGGAACTTCTAGAATCAACCAAAATCCTACAACCTTGATTAGATATTGTACCTTGCAAGTGAAGCAAACTTGCATAGGTTGAGTCTTCAATCCCATTGGAACTAATCAAGCTCTAAGTAGGTGGCTCAAAATCTCCGACTAGGATTCTTTGTTTCCCTGATCATTCCGCTCCACAACCTCCACATGGGCAACTTGTTGAGGTTGTCCATTCTTGAGTGGACATTCAACAATGTGATATCCCAATTGACAACAATAAAAACAACCACCATTTTATTGCAATTTCTCTCTATCTACCATGCCAAGTGGTCTTTGTTGAATGGCATCAATCTCCATTAGTGCTGGCTCCTCCACTTGTTTGTAGTGTATTGGTAGGCTCTATGGAGGTCGAGGTCAAGGCCACGTTGTTGCCACCAAGGAATCAAAACGTTTGGCCAACCGCATGGCTTCCTCTAAGTGTTGTGGCTCTCGCATGGTTACCTCTAATTTGCTTCTTGTCTTCAATCCCCTCACAAATCAATCCATAGCTTCACCTTCTAATATATCTGGAATTTGCATGATGGTATTTTAGAACTACATAATGTAACTTCTTCCAGAGCCAATCTGTTTCAAGTCTGCCAACTTATCCCGTGCAGCTTGTGTGGCATTTATAGCTTGGAACCGACTAATTATTGTGCTCTTGAATTCTGCACATGTCAAGATTGGTGCAGCCATTTGTCGTTTAGCTTGCTCCACTTGGAATCTCCACCATAGCTTTGTTACTCCATCCAATTGGCTAGAAGCAAAGAGAATCTGTTTTTGCTTGTCTTGTAGATTGATAGCTTCAAAATAATGTTCACAATCAAACACAAAATTCTCCACTATGCCCAAAAGATTTTTGCCTTCAAATACCTTGGGTTTAGGGACTCAAATCTGATCTGATCTTCTCCTTCTTGAATTGGTACTCTCTCCACCTGCTCTTGTCGTCAAAGATCTCATTCATCCAAGAATCAAGTAAGGTGCTTGATTTGTTGTTGCATAGCAAGGATAACATTGGGTATTTCCGCCATGGTTGCTACTTTATCACACCACCCCTAATCTATCTTATTTACTAACACATAGAAATAGCACGTCCACCATTCTCCATAAGTTACAACCGGAAGCACCAAGGGTTCCTTAGATATGGTGATCATATGTAGAAAATCTTGTCCAAAGTGTGAGGTGATGAATTGTGTGAAACGATGCTTGGGTAGTATTTAGACACAAAAATCCCAATGGTTTGGTGGAATTGGTGGTCCATAAATTCCATCCACCCCATTCTTGCTCTAATACCAATGTAAAAGACCAAATCCGAGGAGAGAAATAGGAGAATGGAAACTCACATTGGGACACTTGAATGAAAGAAAACCCCAAATGCCTAGCATGAGCTTTGGCTTTGGTATTTATAGATAGCATACAAGGCCTTTGAGAAGCTTCTCAATAAGCTTTCTCAAGCCGCTTTCTTAGAGTGCAAGCTAAGTTAACTAGGAAGCTTCTCAAGAAGCTTCCTTCTAGAAGCCGCCTACTTGGTGTGCAAGCTAAGCTAGTTGGAAGCTTTTAGAAGCTTCCTTCTAGAAGCTAGTTACTTGAGGTGCAAGCTAAGCTAGCCAAGAAGCTTCCCAAGAAGCTTCCCAAGAAGCTTCCTAGGTACTTTCAGAATATTCTAGGCTAATTTGTCTTATGTGCTATTTCGGAAGCCCGACTAACTTTGTAGCTAAACTCCATATTGTTACAATTCCCATCCTTCAATACTTTCCTATACTCTCTTGTCTTGTTTTTGCAAATAAAACCACTTCATCTTCAACTGAATTCCCTTCTAGTAAATAGCCTTAGCTCTTGTCCTTCCTAGAAGACTTTTCTCCATTGAGTGCTTTCTTCTTTTATATCTTTTCCTCTTTAAGAGTAGTCAAACTGAACTTCTTGGGTTCTTCATCATCAACTTTTGACTCAACTTTTGTTGGATCACTCTAAACTTTGGATACTTGTTTGCTTTCAACCAATTCCTCAACTTCTTACTCTTCAAGAGAAGATTTAGCTTCAATCTCTTTTCTTGCTCCAAGGCCTTCCACAAAATTTGACTTCCTTTCCTCAATGCTACTTCAGTAGCTTGTTTCTCCTCTTCCAAATTCCATATCTTCATTTTTGTCCTAAATCTCTACCTTTTGATGCCTTTCTCTCTACTTGTGACTACCTACACATATAGAAGCCCATTATTTTGACAACTCTCAAAGTTCCTACCTATAAAGTTCATGCAAATATTGAAAATCATTGTTGTACTACATGCTACTAGCACTTTTACTAATTCTACATAAATTTCTCTTGGTTTACCTATCACACTAAATAACACTAATATCACATATAGATTATTTTCCTAACAACACCGGCTGAACCAATAGCCCATGGCCAACCAAGGTAATTGGAGATCCTAATCTCCCAAGTGGTCTCTTTGCAAACTATTCTTATGCAATCTCTCTTTATCATCTAAATCATTCTCTTTGCTAAGCCATCTGCCTCAAGGTGATCTTGAGAAGTAGTATGATGATCAATCAAGGTCTTATTACACAAGACTTGAAACTTGCCCAAGAAGTATATACCCGGATTAGTCAAAACCTCAATTGGTGCACCAAAATAACTAAAAACCCAATCCAAGAATGAGTTAAGGTTAGAGCTATCCCTTGACTGGACTTGCTAGGAAGTTCCACCAATGTATTTCACTTGAGAAGTGCTCCACCATAACCAAAATATATTGACAATGTCTCACAATTAATGATAATGATTCAACAAAGTCAAAACTCCAATGGTAACCAAATCCCATGATAGGTAATGGGTGTAACTATGGTATAAGAGCATTAAATGATGCTCTAACTTAGTCACTAACCACACATATGGCAAAAATCTATTGTACATTGGTCTGCATACCACACCACTAATAATAACTCTAGAGCAAGCTATATCTATAATGTACTCCAAAATGTCCTAGCTCCTTATGAGCATGCCATACCAATTCTGGTCTCTAAGATAGAAATGGTACTACTTGTACTCTACCATCCTCCCATATATGAAGCAGGTGTTTGCACTCCTATCTAACTGCATGGCTCACTTAAAGATACAATCTCTCTACTTGGCACCCATAATGTCATCCATAACACCAATGCAAGATAATCCATCACAAAGACATCATCTTGAATATCTTGTTGACCTATATCAATATATCCACCCTTTAGATCTATGACCTCAACAGTTCCTCATGTATTTGTTGAGAAAGACACTACCAAGGCCTTAGAAAATATACATAGAAATGTAAATGCATGCCAACTTAGCACCACCTTCTCATTTATCTCATCCATGCGATTGTGCACCAATCTAATTTTGTTGATTGGGACATGGGTTTCCACTCAATCCATTTGCATCATGGTTCACCACTCTAGGTTTGTGAATAACTATCAAATCATACTCCTAAAGAATTAGAGCCCATCATGCAAGCTTCCTTGAAAGCTTATCGAACTTCATCATGTATGGACAATAGCACATTAGAAATGTGCTATTGTCCATACTACCACCAAACACTCTCCCTTGTATGAACTATACTTTGCCTCTGCTAGATTGTTGGAGCAACTTACATAGGCCATCACAAACTCCTTCCTTCTCATCATCTTGTTTGGTGAGCGTTGCTCCAAGCTCCAATGTATTCTAATCAATATGAACCTAAAATGATCATCCTCTAATTGGTCTACTAAGAATAGAGGCAGATGTCAACCACCCTTTGATCTGTATAAAAGCTCTCTCATGCTTATCTCCTTAACACCACTCATGTGTTAGCTTGGTCAACTTTATCAAGGCCTTGGCTTTAGTACTAAATCCTCTAACATATCAATGATAGAAGTTTGCAAACCCAATGAATGCTTACACTTTTCTCACACTTTTCTCACATCTATAGGCCAAGAAATACATGCAATAGCATCCAATTTGGTTTAGGGTTGGGGATTGAACAACAAGTCCTCCAAGGAAGATAATGTGACCCTAATACTTAACTTGCTAATGGATGAATCTACACTTCCTATGATGTAATTTGAGTCCATGAGATGTCAACCTCTCAAACACCTCCAAAAAATGTATCTCATGCTCCTCCTAAGTAGTGTTATAGACCAAAATGGCATCAATATAGCCCATCATGCAAAATCCAATCGTATGAGGATCTTGTCCATGACTCTAAAATTGGGTGGGAGTATTCTTTAACCCAAATAGTAAGGATCTCCATTGACATAATACATCCTTACCATGAGGACCAAAAGCACAAAATAGACTTTTCTTCTTCCTTATTGGCAACTAATGATATCTTACTTGAAGATCCAAAGTATTGTAGATTGTTGCATGCCCAATTGCATCAAAGATCTCTTCTAATGTAAGCATAGCATTGATTAGCCCTAGTTTATCTATAATTAGGATGGTAATCTCCACATATCTACTCTATTTATGTAGTTTCCATGCATATCCTTCTTGGCTGGCATCATTGTAGTTGAAGCATTTTCTCTATGTGAAATCTCCACCAAACTAGCCTCAAAAAGTCTATACTTTGGCTTTGAATCAATGCTTTTTCCATGTCACTATAATTATAAGTGTCCCTATAGTTATAGTTAATATTTGTGTGTCTCTCCTGAGCTCAATTCAAGTAGTAGGTCCTTTTTGAGCACAAAACTCTTCAAACTAAAGGTAAAACAACTCGTGTAATTCCTCAAGAACCTCCAAACTCTACATCTTTCTACTCTTATAAGCTTGGACCCAATGTTTGGCTCCCAAGTATCCTTTGTAATTGATGTAGGAGTAGAATACACATTGATTGGCTATTACAATGGGCCCGTCGGAGTAGTAATGTCATGCTCCCAACCATTAGAGTCCCCAACCTTAGCTCAAAAGAACTCCCTCTACTTTGGTTACAAGCTCCATATTTCCTCTAGCTACATCCCAAGTAGGCCAAGGGTGTAACCAAAGTAGATCATGTTCACTTGAATGGATCCTAAGTAAACCACTCTCACCAATAACCATTGGCTATGTCCCAAGAATACCGTGCTCACTTGGTCTATTGCCCCCAACATGTGCATGAATTTTCTCAATAAGCACATAGTTCATGAGTGTTTAAGTGGTGATACATATCAACTGCATCCTATGTTGCTTAGTCAAGCCAAGGCTCACAATCTAGGTCAAGCAATTCAGGCCCATAGTCTGACCTAACATCTAATGCTTGGACACCTCTAACACTACTATAAGAGTAGTGATATTGGTATGCCTTATTAGGCATTAGGCTACCAAATGTTATAATTATGAGTCCCACACAAGTCCAAGACCTCCTCGTCAAAAAGCATAGGATCTTAGGAAACTCATAAGTGTAGGTAAAGTGGCTTGGGATCATCCAACAAGGTTCAACATTGCCATAGGTGACCTATCCATCATCACCACCATTTGATACTAACACCCAACATCCAAAATATCATCAATACTAAGGTGGTCTAGTTGCCAAATCCTATAATAAGCATGTTGTAGAAATTTTATAAGTAAGAGGTTTGTCCACCAAAGACAAAGATGATAAGCCCGTGATCCCACTCTAGCTACATCAAACAACATGCCAAGTCCCATCCAAGAATGGACTTGATGTCTACTTGCCACCACTTGTGTACAAGAATCATCCATCAAAGAGATGTTATCCAAAATGTAGGCTAGAGAAACATATTGACAAACCTAGAGATGTCATAATATACAAAACATCTCCCAAAACACACCAAAATAAGGATCTTATAGATCTTGACCTTGGCCAACATAGGTATGTCCCTAACATGGCTATCCAAAAATAACCAAATGAATGGGACCATGTCTCTCCAACACTTACACCCCCAATATGGAAACGTCTATTGATAAGGTCTTGTGGCAACCCTTGACTATTAACATTGGTAATAACTTAGGATACCAATAGGCCAAGTGTGCCATGTGATATAGAAAGACTCACCTAATCTGAATAGTCTCATCTTTTTTTTAATATACTTGCATGTAATACCATAGTTATTCCAATGCTAATCCCACCAAACAACTCCAATAGACATATTCCCTCTATTGGATACTATTAGCAATGAGTGTGGTATCCAAAGATGACAAGGTAATAGACTTCAAATGCTCATCTTCACATTGGTCTCTTGGTGGTACAAAGACTCCACTCTAAGCTTGTTGCACCAACTAATCTGCATGATTTTGCAATGCCTCCTTAGAACTTCACAATGGAACATCCAAGGTGGATAGAATAATCCCACTTGTAGTCCAAATCCAAGTGTTCTCCTTTGGTACTAGGGTATCCTTTTCATAGTTGTTCCCCTCAAATAAGTCACTAGCCCAAATAACAAAACCATTGAAAGCTAAAATTGATACCATAGTCCTTATATGTAGTGAGATAAGACTACTACTACTAAAGCATATTGGTTGATGACATATCCTCCCCTCACCTAATTGCCAATCTGGCCTAAAGGAAGGTATCTCTTCCCAAAATTCAATATTGAAACCCATAAGATATAACACAACTCCACCAATTAGCACATCATCTAACTCTACTATTGTCTCAATGGCTTGAGCTCTCACCATAGAACTATTAGTCAAATGATTCTGCTAAATCTAGACAATGAACTCTCAACATGTGATGTATTGTGTAGAACTACCCCTAGAGATGTTTGGATATAAAATAAACACCTCTCTACATCTGTGTTTCATAGGTCAAGATCAATAATTATGGCCTTCCCCAACATAAAGGACTATGCACTAGAGTCTAATAAGACCTTATATGGTATGTAGACCTTCCTTGAAGGTTCCATCAATTGAAAATGCCACTTTGGTTGCCCAATAGGGCAATTCCAAGTGTGAACCAAGCTCACTCAAAGGCAAGTCTACTCACTTGCTCAAAAGCTAGTAACTTCTCCAACTTAGGTATTATTGCTTGCCATAAACCATTAATCATTGAGCAGATCCCACGCTCGTCAACCAAGTCAGGTCTATTATCAACCAACTTTTCTTAAGAAGTAGGAACAAAATCATCCCTACTCTCACAAAGTGTGGCAGCCAACCAGATAAATGGAGTAGGATCAACCTCTAATGTAAACATGTCACTAGATTAGAACAAAGGGAAATGCATAATCAATTGAGCTACCCCCAACATTGTGCTAGACTCAATCTATGTAATAGTAGGTGGTTGACTAGCATCTAGCACATCATGCATTCCATCATCACCTACCACACCTACATTAGGATTTCTATGAGCCATAGATGTCATTTGCAATGTCTCAAAGAGTGTGAAAGACTAGGGAAGTCTGACCTATCTACTAGCCTCTACTCTTTGTGGATCCATCTCCACCAATACTCCTCTAGGCTCCAGAGCACATATTGCATTCCTTATCACTACGGTAGATGCATCTACCAATGTTACTCCACACATAAAGTCAAGGACATCTCTATCACTAACATAAGAGGTGGAAGTCTCAACACCCAAATCTGACCTCTTTTGAGTTAAGGCCTTGTTAGCCAATCTTTGCTCTAACTACGTAATTTGAATAGCCATGGCTATATTAAAAGTAGGGGTAGGTATTGTACTCCTACCATGTGTGGGTCCTCTACCACCTTTTCCTCCATGACCTAGAGCTCATCTCTCACTTGCCATAATAGTCCTACCACTTTGTAACTTTGGGTGAAGGTCAAAGCATTGGTCACTAATGTGAGAAAATCTATGGCAATGGTCACATTGTCTCTATAGTGCACAATAAGGATCATTTCCACTACCTTGAGTGCACTCTCTCTTGTGGTGAGATCCACCACAATTCCAACAAGTAACACCACTACTCATTAGCTATTGTTGGCCCAAAAATGAAGGTAAGAGTTTAGCTACATTAGGCCGTCCACTCACTCCATAAGTTTTGGGCTACCCATTTTGCTCTTAGAAGCCAATATGTGTAGTGCACTCTATTGCACTCTAGAAGTAGCAATTGTGAATGAGATCTCACTACCACATTCAGATGTCACAACTCTTTACTCCATTATGCGAGCTTAATATACTTAGCCAAAATAAAGACCATTGTCAAAGTAGGTGAGGTAACCTATAATAATATAAAGTCACATATTCAATATTGTAACTCCTTGTCCAAGATCCCGTACCAAAACTAGATTTCTTAGGCCTCAATAACTTCTTGATTGAAACTGATCAGCCATACCATGCAAGTGTATGCCTTGCATAGGCTCTCTTTAGCCTTCCATTGGAACTCTTGCAAGCTCCTCAACTTATCAATCCGCACTCCATGGTAGTTTTGCCTCAAACATTAGAAGAACTCCACCATGGTAAGTATGGTACTAGGGTTTAGTATTGTACTACCTCCTACAATGGTACCCTTACTTGTAGTAGCACCATCTCTATCTAGTGCACTTCCATTAGATACACCAATGCTATTAGAGCTAGAACCTGTGAGTATTGCCAATCCACCCTTAGAAACCAAGCCTGAAGTGATGGAGATGTAGTTTAGAGACTAGTATTGTCTCCATACCTTGATATCCTCCAAATGAGCTCTCTTGAACTCATGATAATCATCCATCAATTTACACTCCAAGTGCTAGAACAACCACTTCCATGCCATGAAGGGTGAGAACAAAGTTGAGTTCCACATCTATTGCAAAGCACACCAACTATCAAACTCTTGGATGAAGCCATCCAACTCAATGCTACACATTATACCAAAGTAGCACTTGGAGCCTTTAGAGGCTCCACAAATCTCATCCATATCCCACACCAATGATGCAAACACACCAAGTGCACTCTCAACTAAATTAGCATTTTGTACCAAACTCCAAATCATAGTCAATCTCCTACTCATTGAGACTTGAGATACAACTTGATATCAGGCACCACTCCATGTAACACATTTTTTAATATAACAATATCTCATTTTGGAATCTCCAAAGAAATTTTTCATGACAATATAATCTCAATTATAACCACCATAAGTATCCCACCAAGGATCACCACCAACTAAACATTTCTTGCTAATGTAGCTCTAATTGTGAGAATTACATTAAGAGAAAATGTAACTTGCAACCTACCATTAAAACATGCATTCTCATGATCTATAGATCATCACCTTTTGCCTCGCTAGAGAGAAATATTGGTAGTCTGATTGGTCATCACTCCAACCTCACTATCAAGAGCACACAAGAGCATTAGTTCTCTAAAGTCATGGCACATGTAATACTCTAGGGACAAGAGAAGAGAGAAACCACAGATTACACACTCAAACATTCGATGTCTCAAAGCAGCACCTTCTCTTTATTATATAGACAAAGAGGATCTCCTTCAAGGAAGCTCCACCATAGGACCAGGCACACAGATAGGTGACATGTCAACAAGCTCCACCTTTGGATTACTTACTTGGATGGGTGACATGTTGGTCTAGGTCCTATTTGGTTGGTCAAACAAGCTTTGATTGGAGGGAATCCTTTAGAGAATCTTCTTGTAGGAGTCTCAAAATCACATTAGTAAGGTACCATTGGAAAACTATCGACCAGACAAACCAAGGGGGAGGGAAGGCTAGCCTTTCCTCTATTGGGGAGGGGGGGAATCTACACATCTTTTAGGCCTAATTCTTTGGTTTGGGCCTCCAAATTGCCTTCAAAGATTTCAAGCATATTTTGGTTCCTACTCTATTCGTAGAAGTCCCCTTTTGGTGATACCTCTTTTTGATCTGTTTAGTCCATCATGTGTAACATCCTTCTCGATGTTACCAAATCAATTCTAACCTTTAAATCATATGTCTAGCTATTGGTTCTAAGGTTCTTAAGTCTATTTTGGTTTTTGCCCTATTGGTAGAAGTACTCTTTTGGTGATAATTCTATCTGATCTATTTTGACCATCATGTATAACATCATTCTAGATGTTACAAAACCAAATTTCACATCTAGATCATATGGCTAGCTCTTGGTGTTACACTCCTTGCCAAGGCCACATATGTAAATGTATTAGTTGATCAATCACTAGGACAACAAGTGAAGGTAAACCAATTGGGTAGAGCACTAGTCTAGGAACCAAATATTTGAGGTTCAAACCATGTTGTATACAATCTAGAAGCATGGGCAGATTTTTCCAAAATAAAAACTAAAAACAACCAAAAACTCATCTAAATTGGCTGGCTACAAGCTTGTTAGCACATAACCTTATGCTTTTAAATGCCAAAATTCAACAAAATAAGGCCTTTCTTCTTGCCAATTAAATCCTCTCTAAATCTAGCCAACCTTCACCAACTCAAGCACTAACTAAGGCAATCCCAACACCTTCCAACTCTGGACAAAATTGAGCCAAATGAGGCCTTTCTTCTTGCCAATTGAACCCTCTTTAAATCTGGCTTATGAATCGGCCTATTTCTCACTCAAGATGAACCTCTAATGGCTATTATGGTAGTGCACCATGGACTAAGGAGGCAAGGACCCCAAGGCTCTAAGGCTCTAAGGCTCTAAGGCTCCAATGCTAACTAAGAAGGCAAGGAGCCCTACTCCTCCAAGGCTAGCACTCCACGACTCAAACTATTTCTCACTAGAGAACTCAATGAGAGAAACATAATTGCAAATAAAAGGATGATGAGTAATTCTTCACCCTTAGTTTATATACTTGTAAAATAGTTACACACCAAAGTTACTAATTATTGGAATAACTCAAGTTACTAGGCTTAAAGTCAAATAAAGCCAAAAGTCTAAAGGAATATCCATACTCATGGGAGTATTCTCTTAAGCATTCTTATCTTGACCCAACCACTAAGTCAAGGATTCTTTCACATTGGCTATCCTTGGAATATAAAAGAATGATAAGTAAAAAGTCTTGTGGGTCCAAGAGTTCTCAACTCTTTCCTCAAAGCCAAACACCTAAGAATAATACCAAATCAATACATTAGAATCCAAAGTAGTGGTGTTCATCCTTTTCACTTCCTCTAAAGTAAGGTCCCCTCTATCTTAGCTATGATTTACTTTAGCTAATCATGACCAATGTAAAACCATCCTTTATCTCTTTGTATCTCAAGCACTTATAATACCAAACTTGATATCATAATAATACATATATGCACAAATAGGTGTTACATTTACTCTGGGACTAAGATTTCACTTTGTCATTGGAGTGAAAGTATCTTTATCTTTTATGATACATCTTAAACTTATCATGGTTAATCCTATTAAAATGTCTTCTTCCCAACTCCTTGAGATCATAGTTGTAATTGGCCCACACTTTCTCCACTATGAAAGATCCAAAGTACATAGGCAAAAACTTCTTTTGCACTCTCTTGAATTGAACATAATCAAAAAACATCACGTAATCACTTCTTTGAAGAGCTCCACCTTCTTCTAGCCTAACCTCTTATCACAACTCTCCTTTTTTTCCTTTGGGCTTGCTCCACTTGAACCATAATAATTGCTCTTGCTTCCTCCAATTCCATGAGTTAATCCTTCCTTGACTTCTCTGCATCACCTCCTTGTGCTTTCTTCAATCTTTTATGAATGCTTTGAAAGGTAGGAAGGTCAAAGTGAGCAAGTAAGATACCATACTATATACCAAATGAAATTGAGAATATCTAGTAGAAGTCTTCATAATTGTCCTACACTTCCTCAAAACTACATGAATCTCTCTTGTCCCGATGATGTTTAGCCCCCTCCATTTTTGCATCTTTGGCTAATATCATACACAAGGTTTGATTGGTTCTCTCTGCCAAGCCATTTGGATTTAGCTTATAGAGGATGTAGTTACTCTATGTGTGATAGAGAAATATTATAGCATGGTTGTAGTGATACTCCTTGTAAACTCTCCTCCTCTGTTAGAAAATAACTCTAAAGAGCACCCAAATCTAATGATTATATGTTCATAAAGAAATCTACCAACTTTATCTTCATTCTTGTCCCTCAATGATCTAACCTCAACCCACTTGGTAAGGTAATCAATAACTACAACAATGTACTGAATGTTCATTGGGGTTCTATTAAAAAGACCTAAAGAGTCAATTCCACACTTCTCAAAATGTTCTAAAAATGGAATTGATCTAAGAAGGGAAGTGGAAGTAGACTTTCTAAACATGACAAATTTTACAATAATCAAGACTTAAATCCTTGAAAATCCCACTCCAATGGTAACCTACATCTAGAATCTTGAAAGCAATCATCTTTCTTGGAAAGTGTCCCTCATACACTAAACCTTCATGAAATTTCTTTATGAGTAGGATAGATTCCTCCTTACCCATTGTTCCTTGAATTCGACCATCTGCTCCTTGGTGAAAAATAATATCCTCCACCATTGTGTAAGGTCTAGATCTTGTTGCAAGGGCCTTCTTCTCCCTAGCATGCATCTCTTATAAATAGTTACATTTTGCAACAAAGTACACAATGTCCTTATACTCCATTGGAACTCCCTTGACTCTCACTTCTTTGTATAATCAATTCATAATTCCACTCAAATCCCACTCAAATCAGATCTGGTCTCAATTTTCCACTCAACAATCTTTCAATAGTTGAGCAATGATTACAATCAAGCCACATCCACTCTAACTACGAGATTCTAGATGACATTTGTCGGCCTCTATCCACCATAGCTAGGAACTCAAAGGCTCAACATAAAAGAATTGAGCTCTTTGGGGTTGCACTTCAAAAGTATACCCCTCTATTCAACCTAGGTCTCTGAGCCTAAAGGTGCATTGATAGCACATCTAACAGTGCACGTGATGATGGGTCTCACCATGTGATCAATAGCTCTAACATGAAATGTGACCGCCACCAAGTAATCCATGAGCAACTACCAAAATAACTATGATTGCAAACACTTCCACTTCAACATCCATACAAACTAGGTTTGATGCTACAAGTGTTGTGACAAACTCAACTAAGAGGGTTTTCTTCCTAAACAAACAATCATTCTACCATCTCCTTGTATAAAAGAGAGAAAAATAAAATAAACAATTTTTTGAGAAAATGTGTGCACCATATAACTCCAAGATGAGAATTGTATCATTTTAATGGCTAAGTAGCAATCTTTGGAGGAGGATCCTTTTGTTGTATAGGTTTGTAACACTTATTGTGCAAGTACACTATGTTGTGATATTTAGTGTGATTTTATGAAAAATTGAAAGATATTATTTATATGGAGCTTAATAAAATTTCCATGTTAGCTACATTAGCTAGAGTTATTTAAATCAAATATATAGGTGACCTTAGTTTAGTAGAAGTTGAAATAATAAGCACCATTATTTTGGATTTTAATGTTTTGACTTTATGTTATTCTTAAGTGTTTGGCTTTTAAGAAAGAGTTGAGAACTCTTGGACTCACAAAAAATTTTGTTTCAAATTTTCCTATAGTCCAAGGAAAGCTTATGTGAATTTTCCTATAGTCCAAGGAAAGCCTATGTGAAGGAATATTTGACTTGATTTTTTAGTCAAGATAAGACCTCATGCTTATAAAATTATTCTCATGTGCATGGATATCCTTTAGACTTTAGGGTAATTTTTGCCAAGTTACTTCACTTACTCTATTAATTAATAAATTTTGTGTATATTATTTCATAAGTATATAAACCAAGGATGAAGATGGACTCATGATCCTTTCATTTGCAATTTTATCTCTCTTATTGAGTTCTTTAGTGAGCAATGGTTTGAGTCTTAGAGGTGTGTTGGAGTTTAGTCTTGGAAAGTGTGACGGAGTTTGGATCTTTGTGTTTTTAGGCTATGGTATGTTACCTTAATAGCCATTAGAGGTTCATCCTAAGTGAGAGACAAGGTAGCTCGCAAATCAAACTTATAGCACAAGGAACATCCAAAGAGGATAATAAGCCTTAGAAAGAAGTGACTGATCAACTAATACAAAATTTTGCACACATGTTTCTTCACAAAATGGTTTCACACAATCTTCCAAAAGGGTTACCCTTTGATCCAAATATGCCCTTCAAGATGGAAATATTTCCAAGTAGTACTCCAATGAGTAGACCAATCTATTTTCTCTTACTGAAGGAGTTAGAATAACTCCAAATAAGATAAAAAAAAGTTATTACAAAAGGAATTCATATATTTTACACCCTCTTGGAGAACACCAATATTATTTGTACCAAAGAAGGATGGATTATTTTGATTATGTATTGTTTAGTGTGGTATTAATAAAAAAGAATGAAGAAATATGCATCCTTTACGATGATGTGTTGGATTAACTAAGTGGAGCAAAATGCTTCTTTAAGTTGGATGTTTGAAGTGGTTATTGGTAGATTCTAGCTGATGGGGAAGATGTAAAAAAGACAACATTTCATATAAGTTATGTGCATATTGAATAGAGAGTTTTACCTTTTAGCTCACTAATGATCCAATAGTTTCATGGATCAAATGCATGGGTTATTAGAGGGCATATTAGATTGATATGTGGTAGTGTTCTTGAATGATATTTTAACTTGTAGTAAGATGGATATAGAACACAAGAACCTTTATGATGTCTTAAGATGATTATGGAAAATGAAATTTTATTGCAAGAAATCCAACCGTACCTTTTGTAAAAGGTAGTTACAATAGAAATTCTATTACATGAAACCCAAATGTACCTTTTGTAAAAGGAAATTACTTTCTTGGACCATAAGGTTTCCATAGAGGAGACCAACTTGTGCTACCTTGAGGAAACTACCACTCCAATCATATGATCCTCAACTACCTTGTATGATTGATTTTGATATTTCTAACTTTGCAATTGGAGTTATGCTACAACCAAGTCTATATGGGTTATATCCTAATACCTTTCATGGCCAACATTAATAGAGAGGAATTTTTCTACTTGAGATGAAGAACAACTTACAATGGTTATATGTAACAAAGGTGTGTAGATATTATTCTTGGGAAAACAAGTTATAATGTGTATTGATCACAAACACTTATTGCATACCTTCTATTTGGAACACATGAGTTTTTGACATTCTCAATGGGAGGAGCAATTAAAATCACATGATATCAAGCTATGATACCACAAACATTCAATGTCATTTTTGATGTCTTCACATGATGATTTGATTTGAAAATTCATTTTGAATCTCACATATTAGTGGAAATAACCTTGATCTAGATTGACTCAAAGGTCTAAACATGTTAAGAATCTCCTTGTCATCTATTGCAAGGCCTTGCAATAGATGACAAGGAGTACAATACCTTTTCTTTCAAGAGTGGCCTTCATTTTTGTGAGAACCAAATCTAAGTTCCAACTATGGTGGACCTACAACTTGTGCAACTTCAAGAGATGCATGACTTACCAATTTTTGGTCACATGGGTGTAGAAAAGACATTGAGTACCTTGCAAAATTTATGATGGTGGTTGAACATGGCATGAGAGGTTCAAGAGTCTATTCAATCTTGTGAGAGCTACAGACTCAACAAGATAAATAGCTCAAAACCAAGTAGACTACATCAACCATTACCAATTCCATTTGCCCAACGAGAACATTTGAACTTAGGCATCACCAGGTCCTAAAAAAAGATAGACCAAGGCCATACAACAATTGTGATATTTTTCAATAAGTTGAACAAAAAATTCACTTGGCACATACCATGGATAAAATGGATTCTCTAGTATTGGCCTAGGCCAATTTACTTCAATTTTTTATGGCTAAGAGTTTTCATACGTGATCATAATCCTTGATTTACTATTAAATTTTAGCAAGAAATTTTCAAGATATTTATCCCTAAAATTTCATTGTCTATAGCTTATCACTCTCAAATTGATGGGCAAATAAAACAAAAAATTGCACTTTGGAAAATATATTATCCACCTTTGTTAATATTTATTATACCAATCTTGGAACCATGAGACAAGTATCCACTTGTCTCATGGTTCCCAAATTCTCCTATAATAATTCAAAGCATGCAATTATAAGATTCTTTCTCTTCTTTCTTAATTATGGGCCAGATCCACTAATTTTAGATTCTCTTCTTACTCCACTACCATCTCATGTTCCTCATACTTCCACTTTCTTATCCATATTGTTGATGTCTTTACATTAGGCCAAATCTTACTTTATTATTGCTCACAATTGGCAAAAGCAATACAGTGATAGACATTGTTGTGATATCAACTTTCAAATAGTTGATAAGATCATGAGTTCCTCTAATAGCTTTCCTCTCCTCTTTACACCCAAGTTTTTAACCTTGCTATCAATTGGATAGGTCCATTTGATATTATTCATATCATTTCTCCTATTACATATAAATGTGCACTTCTTCATCACATGAAAATCTACCATGTTTTCCATATTTCCAAGTTAAAACCTTTTGTTTCTAACACATATTCTTTTCCTATTTGTATACAATCTCATCCTCCTCCAATCTCTATAAGTGGTCTGAAGAAAAAAAGTTTACCATTTTCTTGCACAAAAAGACATCCAATAAAGCCACCAATAACAAAAAAATATAAGCTCTTTTGGATAGGATATTTCCCACATAATGCTACATAAGAGCCTCTTTCTCATCTCCAAATGCTAAAGCGGCCATAGAAAAGTTACAAGATTCCATGGCCACAAGGATATCACTAACTAATGGTGGTCGAATATGTAACAATATGGTTCACAAAAAAACTAAGTATGGCTAAAAGAAGGGAGAACTACCGTATATCTAGGAATTCTAAGAAATATCTATAAGCATCCATGAAGCTTCTTTATGAAAAGCTTTTAGAAACTTCTAAAGGATTGAGTAGCTTGTATGCCAAGTAAACAACTAGCTTAGCTTGTACTCCAAGAAAGGTCACTTCTAGAAGCAAACTTCTTTGGAAGCTTTGCTCGGAGTCTTGTATTGACTTTACCTAAAAATACCAAACCCTTTGCTTAACTCATCCATTTGGAATTTCACTTAATTAAGAGTTTCAATTTATTCTTCTGTTTTACTATTTCTATCCTCAATATATTAAACATATTGTCTACTCTAAGATGAGCTAAGATTGGAAGACAATGTGCTTATTATGCTTGAATAGACAAAGATTATAATGATGTAGATCATATGCTTGATTTCCTTTGTGGGATTTATATATTTCTTATGGAAAAGAAGTATAATCACTATTCTTAATTGCAGAGTAGGCTAAAATAAGTAAGAAAAATAGATCTCCTTGCAATGTCTATTGGTAATTTGACTGCATTCCTATTCAACTTGACAGTTGTCTAAAAAGACCACAATCCAAGAGAACAAGGAGGGAGGATAGAAGAGAAGAGATTGACAAAGGACTGAATAGAGAGTCCTTTGAATACCAAAAACAACACAATGCGTTGTTGTTTAGACTCTAGGCATGTATTGTTGATTCTTTGTAAAGTTAATCATTATTTTGTTAGTAACATTACTCAATCTTGAGGTAGGTTTGTCAACATCTTCTAATATGGATGCATTTAAGCAATTCCCAGATCTCTTGATAGTTTATTGAACACCCACAAAGATTCAAAGATGCTTTCTAAATATTTATACATACTTTCTAGATACTTTCTACATACAAAATTCTACAAAGTTACTATGGTAACCTAGTAGAATTTTGTCATATGAATTTCTTAAAACTTTTAAAAGATATCTATACTTTTGTTTTATCATTATAACTTTATGTTTTGCTAGTCAATCATATACTCTTCAAATGCTCTAGTTTTGAACTCTTGGAAATATCTTCAGAATGTGAAGATTATGAAGGTACACCTTCATAATCTTCACATGCTCAAGATAAAGAAATAGGTAAGAATAAAGAAAGAAAAATTAGTAGGGAACTATTTTGAAGAACTTTTCCAAGGTTAATCTTATAACTAGTAAGCATTTGATCAACTTTATACTCCTTTTGATATTCAATGGTGGAGATGGTAAGAAAAGAGGGTGAGATATTTTTTAAAAGAGGATAGTTTAAAGAAAATACATTTCAAATAGGAAATATAGAGGATAAGATGAGTGAAAATATGGGTAGAAATTAATGTCAATAAATATCAAGATAATTAACTTTGAGAAAAAAAACTGAGTTTACATACTTGAGTATCAAGGGGTAAGTGAATATTATGAGTAGAGAGCAAAACTCTATTACCAAAATAAGTTTGGACAAGAGGATAGAAATGCTAAAAATATTGAAAGATGGATTGAGATAAGTTATAAGTTATAAAAAACCAAGGAATCATGACCATAGTTGAAGTTAGAAGATAGAGAATCTAATACTTGCTTTGTTATAAGTGAACTTTACATCTCACTCCATTTTGAAGGAGTGTATTACAATATTTATGATATAGATTGAAAGATATGTCTTCTAGGATGCAGTGGATATATATATTCCATCTAACTATTTATTTGGGGTAGTAAGATGTGGATGCGGCAAACTTGCTCCTTAGAACCTTGAACAAAGTTCAATAAGGATCCTTTCTTCCTTATTTGTAAGAAAGAATTACAATAAGTTATCATTCTCTTTGTTAGACTATAATGAAATAACAAAATGTCAAAGTAGAGGATGGAGTGAGATCTTCTATATTATTTATGAGAGCTCTATGGAACCTTTTTACTTACTTTATCCATAAATATGATAATTGCAATGCATTCTTGAGTATTTCAAAAAGATGTGATGAAATCCAAATCCGAATGACTACTTTCTATATATTATTTACTATATTAGAACACAATTTATATAAATAAAAAATCAAAAGGAGAATTTTCAACATAGCATAAAAGAACAAAATTAGATTTATTTTTGTTATTATTTAGAAGATAAATAATTGCATGTCCCAAACATAAGGGGAAAATTTGCAGTGGTTAGAAAAGATTAATTGGTTTTAAATAAAAAACCTTATTCCATTTGCAGTTTTTGCAAAGACATTAGTATGTATGAACATCTTGAGTCATGTGTTGCCACCACTATGAAAAAAACAAATAATTGTATATTCTCCAAGATGTCTTTGGATGTGTCTCTTGCAATTATTTATACTTAAATACATATATTTCCATAAAAGAGTTTAATTCAGTTCTTCTATGCCATGTTGAAACTTTCTTCTTTCCACGTGGAATTTCACAAAATACAATATGTTGTAATAGAGTAAATAGTATATATAAAGATATATGTTGTTTATCAATAGGAGAGATCAAGTGGATTAGTGTCATTCAAACAAGTTTCATAAAATGTAAAAATAATAATATGTATTCTTTGGAGAAAAAAGAAAGTTAGGAAAAGAAAAAGAAGGACAAAGAAGATCTAGATGCTATATAAACTAATTCTAAAACCCTTTTACACACCAATATTTACACACTAACCACCTTTCAATGCTCTTCTGTACTAATGGTACATTTAGACAAGGAAGCAGGAAAAAGGCAACCGTGTAGGAAAAATGAAGGATGGAAGACCCCATCAATCCGTACAAGGGAGAGACAAAAAAGGTAACATGGGGCTAAGCCCCAATAGAGTCTATATGAGAAATCTGCCCTACCGCACCTAAGATATCCGAGCTATGCAAGTAGTACGGTCTACACACAACTAGAGCATCCGAAGAAACATCACCTAATGTGATTGCTCTCATGTGGATTGCACCAGCCACTGCCCTCTGTAGAGCAATGGACACACGCTGTCTAAAATATGCTACAAAGTATGAGAGTGAGAGTGGTACCCCCTGACGCCTAACATGATAAGCTATCGCGCACTCCCTCACAAATGTGTCAAATGCCGTGTCTATCGCTCCATATAACTCCAAGGCTAGAGGAACAAAGAGGTGACCTTGCTGCATGCCTCTATACTTGGAGACCTTGCGACCTGCTGCTACACTCGCCGCCCATCCAGGGGGATGGGTAATCACTCCCTCTGAAACTTTATCCCACGTAGGGTCCGTGACCACAACATCCGCTACTGTCACCTGATCATCTTAGACCAAGTATAAGTCTGCCTTGACACGTGTGTCGTGCGTATATACATCGCTACACAACATACATCGCTGTCAACATCGTACACTATAAAAGCACAACTCACACATAAGTCATACATAGACTCTAAAGTGCCACAATCACCCCCCTAGCTGGCGGTTAGGTCCCTCTAACTCCAGATAGCCATCTACTCTAAGTATATGGTATACCCTCTAATGGGCAAAGATCAGGAGGCCGGGTGCTATGGAGCCCCATCGTTAGTCGCATGTCTGCAATCTATACCATATAAAGAATGAACTAGCTATAGGTCAAGTACATCTAGGACATAACCACTGTCCTTGAGGAACCACCGTGAGGGGAGGAGTCATACATGCCATATGCCATCCTCTCGAACAGCTATCACACACTAACATAGTAGCAGCTCCACCAGAAGAGCCACATAACATACACCTCAAGCTTGCACGTACAAGTGCCAAGCTTGGGTCCATAGTACCATCAATGTTTGGAAGGTGGCATGGCGCACAATTGCGCACATGATCCTTCCAAACAACACCATCACGTCCTTCTAACACAAGGACTCCAGATGGCAAAACCTCACGCACTCTCAAGATAGTGCGGCCTGTAGAAACATCAAGTGTCGTCGGTGCTATCTGCTATAGATATACATAGTCGCCTGGATGAAATCGACGGATTGAGGGTCTATAACCTCCTCCTCGAATGGTAGCATAGCATAAAGTATCTCTATGCTGAGCAATCGCCAAGTTCTCAAAGGCCATCGGCATCACTCTTCGAAAGATCTCTGCCCGCTGAGAACATGCGCTCATCCATATATCGGGGTCATCCAAGTCCAAAACTACAGTAGCATCTCGACGAATGGCTACAGGTAAATCTGGATCTCGTCCATAGAGTAGAAAATATGGAGAGAAGGATGCTAAGGAGGCTTGCCGGCTGAACCGATAGCCCATGGCCAACCAAGGTAACTGGAGATCCCAATCTCCCAAGTGGCCTCTCTGCAAACCATACTTTTGCAATCCTCTCTTCACCGTCTGAACCACTCTCTCTGCTAAGCCATCTGCCTCAAGGTGATCTCGGGATGTAGTATGATGATCAATCAAAGCCTTGTCACACAAGACCTGAAACTCTCCCAAGAACTCTGTACCCTGATCAGTCAAAACCTCAACTGGTGCACCAAAATGACTAAGAACTTGATCCAGGAACGAGTAAGCTGTCCCTTCACTAGACTTGTCAGGAAGTGCCACCAACTCAATCCACTTGGAGAAGTGCTCCACCATCACCAAAACATACCGATGATGTCTCACAGTCAGCGGTAAAGGTCCGGCGAAGTCCAAACTCCAACGGTAACCCAATCCCATGATAGGTAATGGGTGTAACTATGGCGTAGGAGCATTGAATGATGCTCTAACTCGGTCACAAACCACACATCTGGCAACAAACTGCTGTACCTTGGTCTGCATACCGCGCCACCAATAATGACTCTGGAGTAAGCTATATGTACGCTTTACTCCAAAATGTCCTAGCTCCTCATGAGCATGACGGACCAACTGTGGTCTCTGTGATGGAAGTGGTACTACTCGCACTCTACCATCCTCCCATACACGCAAAAGGTGTCTACCCTCCAATCTGAACCGTCTGGCTCGCTGAAGAACACGGTCTCTCTCCTTGGCCCCAACTGTGCCACCCACAACACCAGTGCGAAGATAGTCCATCACTAAGACATCATCATGAATTTCTTGCTGAACTGTACCAATATCTTCACTCTCTGGATCTGTGACCTCAATAACTCCTCCTGTATGCGCTGAGAGAGATACCACCAAAGTCTCTGCAAATATACACAAAAAGGCCGATGCATGCCAACCTGGCACCATCTCCTCATCTGTCTCACCATGCCAACGTGCTCCGGTCTGATCCTGTTGGTTGGGACATGGGTTTCTACTCAACCCATCTGCATCACGGTTCACCACTCCAGGTCTGTGAACAACCGTGAAATCATACTCCTGTAAAATCAGAGCCCATCGTGCAAGCTTCCCTGAAAGCTTGTCGGGCTCCATCAACCATTTCAGTGGCTGATGATCAGTGATGAGAGTGAAGGGGTTACCAAATAGGTAACATCGGAAATGTGCCACTGCCCAAACTGCTGCCAAGCACTCTCCCTCATATGAACTATACTTTGCCTCTGCTGAATTGTTGGAGCGACTAGCATAGGCCACCACAAACTCCTTCTCCTCATCATCAAGTTGGGTGAGCACCGCTCCAAGCCCCAACATACTCCAATCAGTGTGAACCTGAAATGGTCGTCCCCTGATCGGTCTCCTCAAAATAGGAGCAGATGTCAACCTCTCCTTGAGCTCTACAAAAGCTCTCTCCTGCTCATCTCCCCAACACCACTCCTGTGTAAGCTTGGTCAGCTTCGTCAAGGCCTTGGCAATGGCACTAAATCCTCTAACATAGCGGCGATAGAAGTTCGCCAACCCAAGGAATGCTCGCACTCTGCTCACATCCGTAGGCCGAGGAATACGTGCAATAGCCTCCACCTTGGTCTGCTGAACACCAAGTCCTCCGGGGTAGATAGTGTGACCCATATACTCAACCTGCTCGTGGAAGAACCTACACTTCCCAGGATGTAGTTTGAGTCCATGAGATCTCAACCTCTCAAACACCTCCAACAACTGTCTCTCATGCTCCTCCACAGTAGTGCTATAGACCAAAATGTCATCAATATAACACCGAGCAAAATCCAATCCAGCTAGGATCCTATCCATGACCCTCTGGAACTCAGCAAGAGCGTTATTCAACCCAAATGGTAAGAACCTCCACTGATATAACACATCCTTGCCGTGAGGATCAATAGCCCAAAATGCTGTCTTGGACTTATCTTCCTCCCTGATCGGCAACTGATAATATCTTGCTCGAAGATCCAAAGTACTGAAGACCTTTGCATGCCCAATCGCATCAAAAATCTCCTCCGGTGTAGGCATGGCATACCGATCAGCCCTGGTCTGTCGGTTGATAGGACGGTAATCTCCACACATCCGCCTATCTGTATAGTTGCCATGCATATCCTTCTTGGCTGGCATCACTGTCGCTGATGCATACTCTCCATGTGAAATCTCCACCAAACCAGCCTCAAAAAGGTCACTACTCCGGCTCTGAATCAATGTCCTCTCCATATCACTATATCGATAAGGACGTCGGAAAACTAGTGTGTTGCTAGTCAGCTCAATCTGTATACCAGGTCCCTTCAGAGCACCCAAATCCTTCATACTGAAGGCAAAACAACTTGTGTGACTCCTCAAGAACCTCCAAACCCTCTGTCTTTCCTCTCCAATAAGCTTGGGTCCAAGATCTGGCTCCCAAGTATCCTCTGTAACTGTAGTAGGAGTGGAAGACGTACTGACTGGCTGCTACACTGGGCTCTTGGGAGCAGTAGTGTCATGCTCCCGACCACTAGAGGTCCCAACCTCTGTGTGAAAAACTCCCTCCACTCTGGCTGCAAGCTCCACACATCCTCTGGCTGCATCCCATGTGGACCAAGGGTGTAATCCAAGTAGCCCACGCTCACCTGGATGGACTCCAAGTAGACCACTCTCCCTAGTAGCTACAGGATGTGTCCCAAGAATACCATGTCCACTCGGTCCATCACCCCCAGCATGTGCCTGAATCGTCTCGATATGCACAGGGCTCACAAGTGTCCGAGTGGTGATGCCTATCAAGCGCATCCTACGCTGCTCTGCCAAGCCAAGGCTCACAATCCAGGTCAAACAGTTCAGGTCCATAGCCTGACCTAACACCTGATGCCTGGATGCCTCTGACACTGCTGGAACAGCGGTAATACCGGTGCAAAAACCCATCGCCCGCTCTCTCTCATCAGCATTGGGCTCCACCAACTGCTGTAATTGTGAGTCCCAAACAAGTCGAGGTCCTCCCTCTCAAAAAGCATGAGAGCTTGGGAAACTCATGAGTGTGGGAAATGTAGCTCTAGGCTGTCCAACTAGGTTCACCACTGCCATAGGTGACCTATCAGCCACTACCACTATCTGAGACTGACGTCCAGCATCCAAGATATCATCAACAAGAATGTGGTCTAGTCGCTAAATCCCATCATAACTATGCTGTAGAACCTCTCAGGGTAAAAGGTTCGTCCACCAAAGAGGAAGACGATGAGCCCGTGATCCCACTCTGGCTGCATCTAACAATACAGCAGGTCCCATCCATGAATGGACCTGATGTGTACTCGCCACCACTCTAGTGCGAGAATCACCCATCAATGGAACGTTCTCCAAAAGGTAAGCTGGAGAAACAGACTGATGAACCTGGAGATGTCATAGTATCCGTAACATCTCCCAAAACACACCAGAACGAAGATCCTGAAGACCCAAACCACGGCCCACACGTGTATGTCCTTGACATGGCCATCCAAAAATCACCAAGTGAATAGGCCCATGTCTCTCTAGGTCATGCGCCCCCAGTAAGGAAATGTCTCATGGTAAGGCCTTCTGGTAACCTCTGACTGCTGACATCGGTAATAACTCCGGATACCGATAGGCCAAGTGTGCCACATGATGTAGAGAGACTCGCCTAGCAGTCTCATCTCTCTCTACATACAAGTACCTTTGTACTCGGATACCCGCCTGTAACACCGCAACTAGTCCGGTGCTAATCCCACCAAACAACTCCAATAGACATATCCCCTCTACTGGATACTGCCAAGCAATGAGTGTGGTATCCAGAGGTGTCAAAGCAATCGCCTCTGGAGGCTCATCCTCACACTCATCCCCTGATGGTACAAAGGCTCCACTCCAAGCCTACTGCACCAACTGATCTGCATGCTGCTGCAATGCCTCCTCTGAACTCCACAATGGAACATCCAAGGTGGATGGAACAATCCCACTCGTACTCCATAGCCGAGTGATCTCTTCTGGTACTGGAGTATCCTCTGCCTAGGCGTTCCACTCCAACAAGTCACCAGGCCAAGTAATTGCACCGCTG
The DNA here is from genome assembly GCA_948567375.1 of Lunularia cruciata. NCBI lineage: Eukaryota > Viridiplantae > Streptophyta > Marchantiopsida > Lunulariales > Lunulariaceae > Lunularia > Lunularia cruciata. Next base: position 11,783,287 of record OX419757.1, on the reverse strand, counting down.
AAAGCTAAAACTGATGCTGCCATGGTCCCGGACTGTAGTGAGCCAAGACTGCCACTACTGAAGTGTACTGGTAGGCGACATACCCGTCCCTCACCAGACTGCCAACCAGGTCTATAAGAGGCTGTCTCCTCCCAATAGTCAATACTGAAACCCATAGGGTATAACACTGCTCCCCCAACTAGCACATCATATGACTCAGCTATCATCGCAATAGCCTGAGCTCTCACCACCGAGCTATCAGTCGGATGACCAGGCTGAACCTGGACAACAAGCTCCCCACGTGTGATATATTGTGTCGAACCACCACCTAGAGATGTCTGGATCTGAAATGGACACCTCTCCACATCGGTCTTCCGTAACTCCAGACCAACAACTGCAGCCTTCCCCAACATAAGGGGCTGCGCACCAAAGTCTAACAAGACTCTCTGTGGTGTATAGACCTTCCCTGAAGGTCCCACTAAACGAAAGATCCCCCTCTGGTTATCCAATAGGACAACACCAGGTGTAAACGGCGCTCTCTCAAAGGCCGGTCTGGTTGGCAACTCCTCCAGTCTAGCCGTTGCTGCCTGCCATAAACCACTGGTTGCTGAACTGATCCCATGCTCCTCAACCAAGTCAACTCCACTACCAACCACCTCTGCTCTAGTAGTAGGAACTGCACCATCCCTACTCTCACACAACATGGCAGCCAACCGGAACACTTGGGCTGGGTCAACTCCCAATGTAAACATGTCACTGGCTGAAAATAAAGGATGCCGCGTAATCAGCTGAGCCGCCCCCAACATCATACTAGACTTAGTCTGTGTAGTAGCAAGTGGCTGACTAGCAGGTACTCCATCACCACCTACCACACCTGCACTAGGACGTCTAGGAACCATGGATGGCGTTTGTAATGCCTCAGATATCGTGAAAGATTGGGGAAGTCTGACCTGTCTCCCAACCTCTCCTCTCTGTGGGTCCAACTCCACTGATGCTCCTCTAGGCTCTGGAGCACGTACTGCACTCCTAGTCACTGCTGCAGATGCATCCACCTGTGCTGCTCCACACATGAAGTCCAAAGCATCTCTATCACCAGCATATGAGGTGGAAGCCTCAGCACCCGAATCTGATCTCCTCTGAGCAATAGCCATACTAGCCAATCTCTGCTCCAACTGCTCAATCCGAGTAGCCATAGCTGTGTCAAAAGTAAGGGCAGGTACTGCACCCCTACTGGGTGTAGATCCTCTACCACCACCTCTACCACCTCGTCCTCCATGAACTGGAGCTCCTCTACTACCTGCCATAGCAGCCCTACCACTCCGTAACTCCGGGTGTAGGTCAAAACACCGGTCACTAGTGTGACCAAATCTGTGGCAGTGCTCACACTGCCTCTGTGCTGGCTGTGATGCACCAGAGGTATCAGGTCCGCTGCCCTGAGTACACTCTCTCCTATGGTGAGGTCCACCACAAGTCCAACAAGCAACACCACCACTCACTAGCTGCTGCTGACCCGAAAATGAGGGTAAGGGTCTAACTCCATCTGGGCTGTCCACCCTGTCCTTGAAAACCAACTGGGCGTGGTGCACTTTGCTGCACTCTAGAAGAAGTCACAACCGTGGATGAGGTCTCTCTACCAAATCCAGCTGTCACCACTCTCTCCTCCACCATGTTGAGCTCAATACGCTCAGCCAAACCAAAGACTACTGCCAAAGTGGGCGAAGTAGCCTGCAACAACATAGCATCACGAACTCTACGTCGCAACTCCCTGTCCAGTATCCCATACCAAAACTGGACGGCCTGAGCCTCAGTAACTCCCTGAGTGAAACTGATCAGCCGCCTCACGCGAGTGTATGCCTCGCGTAGGCTCTCTCCAGCCTTCCGCTAGAACTCTTGCAAGCTCCTCAGCTTGTCAGTCCGCACTCCCTGGTAGTTTTGCCTCAAACATAGGAAGAACTCCACCATGGGGTTAAAACCCGGTACCACACCACCTCCTGCAGCGGTACCTCCACTTGTAGTAGCACTATCTCCAGCTAGTGCACCTCCACTAGCTCCACCAACACTACTTGAGCTAGAACTCGTGGGTACAGCCAATCGACTCTTGGCCACCGAGCCTGAAGTGATGGAGACATAGTGTGGAGACCAATACTGTCTCCATAACTCAATCTCCTCGAAATGAGCTCTCCTGAACTCATGGTAGTTGTCCATCGGCGGACCCTCTAAGTGCTGAATCAACCCCTTCCATGCCATGAAGGGTGTGAACAAAGTCGGGTTCCGCATCTGCTTCAGATCACACCAACTATCAAACTCCTGGATGAAGTCATCCAACTCAATAGTACCCACTGTACCAGAGTAACACTTAGGGCCTTTGGAGGCCCCATAAATCTCGTCCATGTCCCACAACAACGGTGCGGACACACCAAGTGCACTCTCAACTGAATCAGCTCCTGTGTCGAACTCCAACTCAGAGTCAATCTCCTCTCTCACTGGGACCTGAGATACAGGCTGATACCGAGCACCACTCCGAGTAAACCCATTGCGTACTGCAGGGCTAACTCCTCTGGAATCTCCAAAGAACTCCGTCGTGACCACGTAACTGCAACAGCAAACCCAAACCACCAACTGCAACCGCAAGTCGCAACCGCAAGCACCCCACCAAGTGCCAACACCACCACGTGCCAACACCAACTAAACACCACCCACTAATGTAACTCTACCGAGATAACTACACTAGGGGAAGGGCAACCTGTAACCTGCCATCATAACATGCACTCTCACGGTCTGCAGGTCATCACTTCTTGCCTCACCGGAGAGAAACAAAGGTAGTCTGACTGGTCATCACTCCAACCTCACCACCGAGAGCACACCAGAGCACCAACGCTCAAAAGTCAGGGCACCTCACACAAACATGGTGCATAAACAAGAAGCAGAGAATGGAGGGGATCCAATCACAAGAAATCTAAACAAAAACCCTCCATCTCATAACACAACACGGGACTGACTCTGCCACCATTTGGCATTTGACATAAGAGTAGTTCGTATCTAAGTCCTAAGCTACCAGGATCACCAAGAATGGGATCAAACTGCCTCTCCTAGCCAAAGCTACATGTGTATAGATAACAATGGCACAGTCACTATGACAACAAGTGAGGGTGGACCAGTTGGCTAGGGCACCAGTCTAGGAACAAGAGATCTAGGGGTCAAACCCTGTTGCGCACAATCTAGCAAGAAAGGCAGATTTTGCCAACCAATGACCAAGATCTACACTAAACTAGCTAGCCTCACGCCAGCAAGTTGGCTTGCTGGCCCTTCTAGGCCTTCGTAGCCTCTCATAGCCCACAGCCCTATGCCTCGAAGCCTCTAAACGCCAAAATTCAGCAAAATGAGGCCTTTCTTGTTGCCACTTCGAACCTCCTCCAAAATTGGCGAAATTTCTCCAAATCTGCGAAACTCCTCCAAACTAGCAAAACTTCTCCAAATCTGGCCAAACAGCAAAACTCCTCCAATTCTGGCCCAAAATCTGACGTAAAATTTGACGTAAACCCTAAAGATGGATGTCTGCCAAATCCCCCGCTAACTTTCCACTCGAGCCAAATTGACAAAACGGGTTTTTCCAAATCACAATTTCATGAGAAGAGCTTTCCAACTCCACCTTCAATTTCACTTTCTGAGCCCAACTCGCAGCAAATTGGTCCTGCCTTCACCTCCTGAGCTCAAAATCACAACACTGCTCAAAAATTGCTCCTTCTTTGCTCGAAATTTGGCCAGCGCTTCCGCACACCGTCCGCCTAACTGCCAAATCTGCATCAACTAAACGAGCTTCTGCACACTAGGGAAACACAGAACCTGAATCGAGCTACCACGATCCACCGAGCTTGGAGATACCACCAACACTCAACGTTCCTGCACCCGATTTCCCCCTGACTTCACTTCTCGGATATAATCAGATTGCTTAACATTCTCAACTCAACTCAACTCAGATCAGTACTTGATCTGTCACTCTATAAACTGCCAACAATTGGGCACTGATTACAGTCAAGCCACACCCACTCAAGCATAGAGAATCCAGGTGACGCTCGCCGGCCTCTGTCCACCATAGCCAGGAACTCGAAGGCTCAACATCAGAGAAGTGAGCTCTCTGGAGCTCACTTTGAAACTATACCCCCTGGACTCGAGCTACCCCTGAAACCCTAACGGTCCCGCTGACGGCACACTCGACGGTGCAAATGGTGCAAAGTGATGGTGGGCCCCACCGTGAAGTCAATACCCCAAACACAAAATCTAACCATCGGAAAGTAGTCCCTGAGAAACTGCTAGAATAACTCTAACTACCATCACTGGAACTCCAGTGTTCGAGCATCTAGATGCGGAACTACAAATGGCGTGACACGTGTCGTCTGCAACGCATACGAACGCTCCCTCCAAGCCAAATATCCACTCTCTCGCACCATAGCAAACACTATGTCTCTAATGGCATCATGGGTAGCTATCCTCTGTCCTCCAAAAGGACACCGTGTCATGTGGACCGCCGCTGCATCTAATGTAGAACCACACTCACAAGTGAGTAGTGAAGATACAGATGGGTGGACCAAACCTAGGCAAAACCTCATCGCAGTAGAGGAAGCTAATTATAGCCCAAAAGATTGGACTAAAAATTATACAATTTTGTTGTTTCGTATCTTGCACCGTAATTTGTATGTCAATCTATTATCTATCCTTCAATATAATCCGTTTGTCACTATGATTGACCTTAAATCAACTATTTAAGTCCTCCCGAGCAATATCAGTCGCTTACACCTCATATGACTATTATATAATAGTCTTCTATATATATATATATATATATATATATATATATATATATATATATACATACGGCTGTACTAGAGGATACTTAAAAATAATTTACTCTTTTGACACACAAATGACATAGTACTCAGTAAAGTTCTGGTTTCTACGAAGTGCCATCCATTATTATGATTATCCTTTACCATGGCAATTTTAAGCGATACTTAACGATCTGAAACTAATGTCATTGAATTTCCAAAAGTAAGAGAATATAAAAAATTGCTGCATCACCCTATGTTACAAATACTGGACACCAAATGGATGCAAATTTTTCCTCAATTTAGATAATTTATTCGTTCAAGGAAGAAAATCCGCTGTAAATGATGAACTAAGTAACTTTCAGGAAGGTCTTTTAAAAGGAACATTGGTTACCTCCCCGAGTCTGGTTAGTCCGATCACTAAACTCCGAGTCACGCGATTCATCAGGGGTAGATGAAGACGCGATGAAAGAGGACAGCCAGTCACTCCCAACTCCGCGTAGTTGCCTCGACGCGTCCATTGAGGGGTCGCGTTAGCTATCAACGGACAGATGAAGACGTGACGAAAGGAAACAGAGCTCTCTACGCTCTCTACCCCATCGACCAGATATTCCTTGACTCGGTTATCTGGTGGCTTTCTTAACTGGAATAGTGAACCTTAGAGACATCGGACTTTACTGACCCACACATCCAACCGAGCAAGACGGTAAAAGCTGCACACTCGTAGGTAAACGGTTCAGTTACTGAAAAGTCCCTGTTCATAGAAAGAGCGTTACGACCGGTATCATGTTTGGAAGGATTCTTTACCACCGTTGACGTGATTAAGACCAGCAGTATGGCGGTGATTGGTAACCTGTGACGGGAGTCCGGTAATGTAGGGTACGGTGAAGTCCCAATGACCTCGGCGCAGTCCGGTTACGTAAGTTTCTGTAACTGGTGGAGAGAACCCTCACAAACCACGACAGCCAGGCAAATTGGTAGCCTGACGCGATGATCACGAATCGCGCGATTTCTCAACGGATGGTGAAAGACGTGACGAAATAGGGCAGGACGAGAGACACTTCGAGGATCTTGGCATGCTTGTGTATGGTATCTGCTCCTGTCGTCGATCATTTCTTCAGTCCTGAGTGCGAGATACGAGAGAGGTGGGTTTCTATTGGGCAAATCTTGGCAACGGGCAAGGAAGTCGCTACAGAAGGTTTGGGCGCGGCAGGCTCCAAAGGGTCCCGGTTGCAAAAGTACAGCTGACGAGGCTGAAGAGAAGGAACTGACTCTCGTAGTATTGGCGCAGCGGAAGAAGACCTTTGAGCGCGCCTTTGACAACGAGCGGCAATAGTGGTGCAATTTGCTCGTATAAACTTCGAATCGTTGAAATTTCATGTTCTCGATCGAAGAGCGAACAGAGCGCACGAGAATCAGTGAGCAGTGAGCACGAGGTGCGAAGATTCGTGGTCTTGTCTGATTTTTTTCACCAGGCAAGGATATTTCACAACGCCTGGTCCGAGACTGTTAATTTTCAGGGAGGAAAAGCAGGAAAGAGTCTTGTTGCATCGATGATGAGCCCGGTCAAGGTCCTGCGGTTCATAATATTGTAGTTGAGGGAGAAAACTAGGTTTGGACTTTTACTCAGCTGAGAGTTTGGAGAAGCTTATCTTCAGCAGCGCAGCAGGTCGTTGATGACAAAGGACTACAATTTTGAACTATTATGAGAAAGAGTTCAGACGTATCGTCACAGTGGAAAATTAGTTAGACGAGGAAGGCGACAGGTAGGTGCGTTTGAAGCCCGATTGATCAATTTCGCCAGGGTTCACTCAATAGGCTTGTGTCCACTGGACTGGAGTATTCCGTTCGAGAAAAAGAAGAATTTTAGCTTACGAGGGACGAGGACTCTTGTAAAGATGGCCTTTTAATTTAAACTCCCTTTGCAGATGTCGGAGCCGACTCTGGATCCGCGCCAAGTGGTAATTAGGCTGCTATCAAGCTGGAGGTGACAGGATGAGAGTACTTGGCAGTTGGACTGGGATTTCGCGCGATTGCAGACACATCTATCCTCGTCGCGCATTTATTGACTGAAGAGCATTCTTTTCCAGTTATATTGAATATTTTCCTCTTAGAAAGCTGGCTAGCCAGGGTCTTATCAGGCTACCAGTGGTTAACTCCAAGCGGGGTAACTGTCCACGGATTATAGAAGCAACTTAGGTAGGCAATGCTGTGCAGCCTTTGTTGCTGGGATTGCTTCGCGTTTGGCGCTGAATTATGTGGTTGAATTGCCCTTCAGCGTTGGTGCGGATCTTGATTTGACTGGTAAGTTTGATTCTGGAGTCGGCCGATATAAGTTTCGATTCTATGCGCTCCAATTATGTCTTATTGTATGTATGCATTAAGGGATCGCACGCTGAATGAAGTGGTTCGCTGGAGTTCCTCTCTACGTTTTCCGAGTGCTGTGCCGTTACTCCACTTCTTGTTGTTTTCTCTTTTGTAAAACACATACGGGAGGATCACTTTCATGTGTGAGTCTAACATTTAGAACTGGATCTGCACTAATGTTTGACATACATATGTTTCAACTTCTAGAAGCTTAATGACCAATTTTTTGGAGCAAAACTGAGCAAAATTCTTCATAGTGGGGGCTTCTGTGTATAGTTTAGTTAGACTGTCAATCTACTAGAAATGCCTCTGGTTTTGATGCATCAGGATCATACCTTAACGTGGACACCTTTTTCAAGCTCTCAGATGTTGCTCGATACGACTCCTCGCAATTGAGAGGTTTGTCATCCAGGGAGCAAGGACTCAAAACTATTGTTGGATACGCTGTTGCTGCTGTGTCGAAGTAAACCAGCGCAAGGAGTTACAATACCAGTGTCAAGAATAATCAGCGGAAAAGGTCATTAGCGAAGCTGGAGACGTTTCACCGAGAGGTAGAGAAACCTTTCAAGTGGTTAGAGATATATTCGACGCTAATGACATGGTCGGTTATTTTAAAGCTTTGAATATACCGTTGAATTATTGAGTAATCTTGATTATGGACAGTCTCCCTGATATTGCTTAAGATCTTTGAGCATCTCGAACCACAACACAATACATGCATCTGGTTTCTGATTTATGTGCAACCCATAATGCGGTCACTTTTGGCTGACTTTTGATCTCGGTTGTTACTGCAGTTAATGGATCCCATGTCCAGAGTACCTGATTCGGACGTTAATGATTCTATAGATGGAACTGATGAGTCCATTAAAGTCTTGTCTTGCATTCCTGAGAGCTCTCCAGTCAACGCCCCCCAGCCTAAAGTTCCACAACGAGCCAGGGATTGGAACTTGCGGGAACTGAAAGTCCTGATAGCTGCAAAACGAAATGAACATGAACAGTCCCTCCTCGAACAGGGGGGCAGTGAACAAGCCAAAATGACCTCCAGGAAGAACAAGTGGGAGAAAATAGCCCAATATGTTGTGAAGGAGGGTGTTTGTAACCCAGTTAGAGATGGTGAAGCCTGCAAGAAAAAGTGGGCTACTGTATCAAAGGACTTCAAGCGTGTCTATGATCATGAAAAGCATGTCCCAACCGGACAGAGATCATACTGGAACATGAATACTAGTGAGCGCAGGAAGCGGTCTAGACCGTTGAATTTTCCGGAAGAACTCTACAGGGAGATGGAGGAATGGCTTCCCAAGAGAATGGAGGAATGGCCTGCAAAGCGAATGGAGGGCAATTCACAAGCACCAGGTGTTCCCATCTTATATACCAGAACAGGTGAATGAATGATTAGTTCATTGTAGCCGTGAGTGGAGAGGGATTCCGTCGTGAGCAGCAGTATCGGGGTTTGACAAGTCTTCTCATGAGCTCCAGGCTCTACCCTATTACCGCTGGAGGAGTAGGTTACTTTTACAACAAGAGTAACCGTGTAGCTGAAGGGTATTACAATGTACATGTTACCATATGATTGTGCGTGTTGACCAAACTGCACTAGAGATTTAAGCATCAGACGAAGGGATTGATTATCGAATCAGCCAGATCTGCATATCGCCTCCATCCATCAGTAGTCCTTTGCCTGCAGTCCAGGATTTAGACCACCGTAAAAGTCTTGGACATTTCCAAGTTTGCTTTTGTGTCCATAAGGAAGAGCAAGATTGTACCAAAAGTCTTATTCTGACATCTCTTACTTGCAGGGCCTCAACGAAACGGAGGTGAAAGCAGCAAGCAGCTGGCTCTGGAGACACTTAAGACAGATACTCTTTTTAGACCAATACTGCCGAAAGGTGTGATTGCTTTTCCTGGTACATCACCTTCTAACCTTGTCAGCAGTTTGGTTTTTACTTTATGTCACGGTTTTGAGTTATCTATTGACCGATCTTACTCGGGTTTCGAATACTTTGAGAGGGTTTAGTCGAATTCTCTGTGCTTCCTGCCGGTAGAGATGCACACCTATGTCAGAGTTCAACAACTAATTAGTAGAATAGAACTAATCGTAAATTCCGTCTACTGTCTTCCATTCATCTACCTGTGAAGGAGGTTGTACGTGTATAGAGTCTGAAACTTCTTTTGGTCTTTACTCAAAGTCACACCGAATACATCTTGAGGTTATCTTGCTCAAAATGGAGCCAACTTTCAGGATCATTCACTTTTATTTTATATATCATCGTCGTGTGCTAATGTGCTTATGTGTATCCTGCAGGTCCTGCCAATGTCTTTTCCCCGCTTTTGAATGCAATCACTCCTGTTGAGCGAGCTGCGGTCAACACACCAACCCCTGATGCGGGTCTGGATGAGTCCATATCGACCCTCCCCTCTAGCTCGCCCACCAAGAAAAATGTGTTACGGGACGACAGGCTTAAAAACAAGCGGAAGCGAACTTGTAATGGTGCAACGAGAGCCATGTCTGAAGCTGTTGTGAAGCTTGTGGAGGTTCTCAAGGATGATATCGTTCGCAAGAACAAGCATGACGAGAAAACTATGGAGTGGGAGAAGCAACATAAAACTGAGCATCTTGCGCTGCTCAGAGATCAGATGGAAAGCCGGGCAAAGGTTGAGATGGTGCAAGCTCAGTCCTTCAACATTCTAGCTCAAGCTTTAGCTAAGCTTGTCGAGAAAGATAACAATAATCCGAACAATCCCAACATTAAGTAGTCTGTAAGATATAGAGTATCTTTTCTTCAAAAGTGCAATCTCTGTATAGCATTTCACAATTCCTCTTGTACAACTTCTGAGCATTATGGAATAGAAAGATGGTCAGTCCATGTTCCTGCTGCATTTTGGTTATGCCTGCATGGATTTGCTCTTTCCGCGTAATTTTGTTCGGGCTCTCTCAAGATGGTGTGAAGGAGTGTCACTTCTCCTGTGCCTTAATGGTCATTGAACTTGTTGCCTGGTAGTTGAGAAGGGAAAGAAAGCTCACCTGAGTTCTCGCATAAGTTTTGAGCTCATTACCTAGTCACGGAAGATCAGTCGAGGTCTGGAACTCTTTGATGAGAAGGACTTACAGTTTCTTCAGTGTCCCTTGATTACAGTTTCTTTGGAAGCCAAGACGGGTAAGGCCGTTGGCCTTCGACATTAGTTTCCAATTTTCAGCGACTATGGGATTTGCAATATCATCTGTACTATTCTAGTCCGTCAGAAACATTTCAACGAAGCTATATCGTTATAATTACTCTTCGATTTCATCTGTTTGTAGATCGACTCCGTTACTCTAGTAGATCAGCTTTCATCGCCCTTCTATTTTGCTGGTTATTACTCCTATGTTCTTATTCTGAATTTGTTTATTAAAGTAATCATGATTTTATTTTTACCAAGTCGGATCTACAGTACTGTGAGGAAGCGATGTCTCAAATATGGACAGGAGTGAATTTCTGCTTGAACAAGATTTGATTAATGCAATGATATACCCTGTGTATACATTCCAGTTCATCATTCAACCCGCGGGCAGTTGCTTAATGGTTCGGTGAAGCTCCCCTTTTGAGACGGCTGCATACCTACCCATTTGTTACAAGTAAAGTCAACAGCTGTCAAGATTCTCGATAGTTGCTAAAAGTTCAAACCCAATACCAGGCGGCTCCTAACTTGGTTGACCCGATATTTACGCCTAAATGGCAGTATCGAAGTGATAGACCTACGCGCAGTAGCCGTGAACCTTTGTATTTGAACAAGTATTCCCCACTGTAGATTGCACAAGGAAACTGCATTGTTTTTTCCTTTCGGCAGTAGTCAGTCAGACCAATTCGTTGAGTTTTTTGTGACCCTGCAATAGAATATTTTTTCTTGGCCTCCCTCCGTCTTGACAGTTAAAACAATGTTTAAGATTCTCCGACTCCATTGTCAACAGGAGGCGTGGCTACAGCAACAGCAAACAGGGGAACAATCGTTGACTACAGGCCCCTCTGGTTTCACAAAGCGCAGGGTATTTCCGAAAGAGCGAAGAGCTACTTGAAAAAATCAATGATAGATAGCGATTTGTATTTGAGATCCAAATGGGGGATACTCTAATTAGTTTTCTTTGCAACCCCTAACCCACCCGGTTATATAGTGCGGATCTGAGTAATCTCATCCTTCTGACAAACATCACCTTGCAACTCTTTGATTTGTATACTTGGTTTGGCAGCACAGAGGAGCAAGCCAAAAGGCTCAAGTTCGCTGTTTCATAACGACGGCTTAGATGTCTTCACCTTCCACTGAAACCGTCAAAGCTCATTTTTGGCGGAATGTGTTTCTGGCAAGGAAAAGCTCATTTCTTTGCTTTGACCTATGATGTCCAGTTTCAACCTCCGCAAGTTCCGAATGACATCGGCCGAAAGGCTTTATATAATTTATTATATAAGGGTTATATAATTCATTTGTTGGAGTGAAACAGTTCAGAAGTCAAAAGGTCAGGTAAATAATGCTTGAAGTAATGTAGGTGAAGAGTTTAGGGAAGTCTAAATGCAAAGTCCCGAGAGATGTACTACTGACCGAAGCAGTAAATTGCCACCGCATTTCAGGAGTGGAGATATTTGACACTTCCATAGCTGCCTGCATACAGTGTCGGGGACCACTACAACACTTGCTCTTCTTTTTGAAAGAAATTATTTTCGCATCCACATCAACAACCTTGTGAGGAAAAATACGCTTTGGGTTGTGTCTTCAAGCTGTACAATTAAGTCGGGCAGTTGCACCTACATTCTCCTTCAGAACTGGTGTCCAAGGTGTACGGTTGCTAAAAGTGATATACCCCTACCAGCAGTACTAACTGCTACACAGGAAAAATGCTAAGGGAGCTGATATATTGCAATCTGTACAATGAAGTCTACAATTTACTACCAGAGTACTTTTTATAAGAAATGTGCCAAAAATCCAGAAATACGGAGGGTCCTTCGGGGAAGTATGTCCATCTATTACTTGAGAGCCTCGACATCGCGCTATGCGTTCAGGCTCCACTGTACATCAAGCAACCTTTAGTGTATCTTCCGGTATATACAGAAGTGACCTTCCAACATTTAGGACTCCAGCCAGTCATGAGTCTTCGTGACAAGAAAGAGCAGCACGCCACAGAGGAAACCAATAGACGTACTGGAAGACGCAATCGAGACTACTGTGACAACAAGCATCACCAGTGAATCAAGCCGCGAGTGTCGATCTCTGCAGATCACGGCCAGCTCAACTCCAGAGAAGAAAAGGAATACTCCTAGTAGACCAATAGGGAACTGAGTCAGTAATTGTAACAGGGAGCTGCCAAGGACCAGCCCCAGAACGACCTTCGCTGCTCCGAGAATAACCACAGACAATCCAGACCTCGCCCCAAATCTATACTGTCCTGCAAGCCCCCCTGCTCCATGACAAACTGGTATGGCTCCGAACCAACAGCCCATCATATTCATTACCATTACACTGATGGAAACCGTGGAGGGGGTCAATTCCTTCGATGAAAACAGATCATCTGACAACTGGCTAACCGAGATAACGGAGTTGAGAATCGAAACAGGAATTTGGCGAAGACTCGCTCGAAGGAACCCAATTTTCCAATCCTCCCGAGATATGCTCGTCAAAGTTAGCGTTGAAGGACCCCATTGCAATGTTTTTAGAGCGCCAGGATCGCGTATTATGGATGTAGTGATAGCAACCAGGAGAACTACTAAAGCGGTAGGAATTCTCGTAACTACTCTCTTCCAGCTCCTCTGATTGGGCTCACTCTCTCTGAACTCCGTACTGGTGCTGCTACTTTCTTTACTTAACAAGGGCTCTAATCCGGGTTTTCCACCGTCAAGTACATCTTCTCTATTACCCGTTGTCTCTTTGCTTTTTGCTTTTCCAGTTCCAGAAATCAGGAACACAAGTATTATAGCCGAAAGAGGCAGCACAATCCCGTCAATCCCACCCCAATTTCTGCTCCCCACCGATTGCAATGTCGTCAAGTCCTGTTTCTCGAGTATATACTTCACAGCTGTGAATCCAGACGTAAGGCCCTCAGACAACATTATTCCACGCACCACAGGCGTCGGCAAAATGCGATACAACAGACTCATCATACCTGATAACCCCAAAATTCCAACCGTAATTCCCGTGCTCAGTCCTGCGGCCATGATCTGTGACGCTGTCAATGGATCCTCCACCGCAATCGCCACTCTAATGATCGCACTCATCGGTTGCACGGGCATTGGAACTCCAAACAGCACACCCGTGGCCACATTATAAATCCCCGTAAACACCAAAGTCGTTCCCAAGTCCAATCCATTCATCAGCGCTGTGGCCAGCACCGCTGGTAAAAACGTCCCCAAATCTCCAAGCGCTCCATTGCACTCCTGCAATACTCCCCCGTGTGATTTCACATTGGACCTGAACCGGGAGCAGGACCAAAATCCTCGTCCCCCCGTCTCCTCTCCTTCTTCCACCACTTGTAGCTTGCGCTTCCCTCTGTCCCACCACCTACTGCTGAAGCGCTTAAATTCCCGAGTCTCCATTTGCCTACGTGCTCCGTTTTCGTAATCCTCCACTCCGCTTGGGTCCCATCGATCCCCTCCATAACTCTCCTGCGAGATTAAAGATTTGAATGGGATCATCACCAAATTCAATTCGACTTCGTCGCTGCGCTCTCTCGACTTCGTGTCAGCACGCTCAACTTGGGCTACTGGAAGTACGTGTTCCCAAATTACTTATATTCCATTCACACGAGGCTTCGAGCAGTTCGAGATGAGGTGCACTTCGGATACGGAATCGCGGCAGGAAGGTGCCGAGTCAACGACCCTATAGTACAATCATGGCGTCCTCCAACCACTCTTGACCGTCGATGTTCTGGAGCTCTAACTCTAACCTCCAGCTAGCATTAACCCTGGACTACGGTACCAAAACTACCCTACACCATGTTATCCTTCTAACGAACCCTACAGACTGTGACTGCTCGATTGCTGACCTGGTGTAGGGCCCACTCAGAAGTTAGAACACTGAGCTCAACGCGTTCATATTGGTCAGCTGTAATTATCAGTCAGTTTTTCTGCACAATCAGCCGGTAATAGTTTGGGAATCATCTTCCTGTCCCGGTTCCCCCTCTTCTTCCCAGCAGGTTTAGATTACCTTAGTCTACTTGCAGGGCCTCTCGCTGGTTGGCAAGGACTCTTTTGATATGCGAGCTGAAGTTTGGGTCATAAACGAATGTGCTTCTCAACCTACGGTATCTATTTGTGTCTACCACTTTAGCATGCAAGATTGGACATAGAAGTGTATGTTTGATTAGAATCCTTCGTGACAGAATTGGTTAAGATCACTTGCTCGGATTAATATTTCCAAATTTTCATGAGGTAACATGATTTTCTAGTAAAACAAATAAATATGATTCTCCAACATCTTTTGCTTTTAATCGATACTGAATTTACCAAAGTCAGATCTCAAATTTTCTGTTACAATTTCAACTGGTTGTGTTCAGGCCCAAATTATTCAAAGTTTAATGGTTCGTCTTATATTTTCAGGTATAACGTATAAAACATCGATTCCTCTCTCTAATTATGATAATAATGACTAACCCGTTTCTGGATTACCCGAGTACTAGAAAGAACCTAAATAGGTAGACGATAGACGATCTGAAGTACGGGCTCCACTAAGTAGCTTACTAACATAGAGTCAGAAATATCCCGTCGAGTTAGAGTCCGCTAGATTTAGAGTTAGAATTAATTGCCTCCAGAGTATGGCACGCTATCCAACTGTAGTATGAGTATCGTCAAGAAGCCTTTCGTGGACATTTTCGAGGCTACTTGAGAGAAGCGTTCAAGTCCAATTCTGAGTATCCTATCAGCGACCGGAATCTCGACCTCTACCAATTGACTTTCCTCCCTACACAGCGATATCTTGGGGTCGACTGGCAGAGACGTCCCCAGTCGTAAGATTTGGGACTGATTGGTTGATTCTTGCGCTGTTCAAACTGTGTTGCATGTACGTTGCTTTGATTAGAAAATTTGTCTTGTGACTTTTTTCTTCGAATCCGTCTTTCTGCTTGCGATGTACGTGTCGTAAGGGATGAGATTACTATTGTACATTGTCTGCAACGATGAAGCACGTTTGGTGATGCTTTTGCACTTGCATTCCCGCTATTGCTACTGCTGCCCGGCTGCACGGGAGCAGGAGATGTCTATAGTAGTGTCACCTGTTCTTAACCCTTTTGTCAAGATCCCTCGAGTTTGTTTCATATTGTACATGGTTTGGAGGATGTCCATGGCGTTGGATGAGATTGAGAGGTTTAGTGGTTGGACGCAGTGAGGTTTCAGAGTGCAGCAGCTAACGTATTTCAGTTGTTTTGGAGCTGTCGTACTCACAATTTGAACACAATTTGAACACCTTTTCGTGAAATAAGAATATCGCTTGCGCTATTGACGACTATACTTTCCAATAATCGTCAGGCTGAAATCTATCACCGGACCTTGGCAGAAGGGCACCTCCAGTCGAGGTAATTGTAGTGGAGTGCTATTTATCTGGCTTGGATGCGGTTCATGGGAAATAACCCTGTCTAATCCCGTTCCGTCTGCATTTCGCTTCTCGCCTAAAGCTGGAGTAAACCGTCGTAGGAGTCATTTGACGGTTTACTCCAGTTCCCGTCTCTAAACCGACAGTCTCCTATTCTTACGACAGGTGTAGTAGGAATTGGTGATCTAGAACTCATAAATCATAGAGAGGAAACGAAAAGCGATAATCAACACAAGGAGAAGAGTGGAAATGAAGAACATTTCGATAAAACAAAAGGAGCATACGAAATGAGCGAGAGAGATGAATAGAAAATGAAGACCTGTAAGTAAATAACAACAATGCAACAAAAATTAGAATGATCGAATTGGAAATAAAGGGATGAGAACAAACAAGGACGGTAAAAATGAAGACCTGGAAGTAAACAACAACAATGCAACAAAAAGTAAAGACTGAAAGAGAATGATCGGATTGGAAATAAACGGATGAGAACAAACAACGATAGTAAAGCAGCAAGCAAAAGAAACCGAAGAACAAGGAGAAGAACGGATTGACTGTTTGCTCCTAAGCTCTTGGGCGAGACCACCAAGTAACATCTTTGGATCGAAGTGCAATACTTCTGCCCACCTCCCATTGGACATGTACTCGTACACTAATAAACTCACATCGTTGTAAGAACAAAATGTGAACTTTTGAACAGGTACATAACAACCAAACAAAATGTGAACTTCTGAACAGGAACATAAAAACCAAACATATCCGTGTGATAGTTGAGTAAAAGTGAAGGGAAAAAGGATGAAGGCAACTGGGTGCAATAGAAGGCACAAAGACAAAAGAGAAGCACAAAGAGACGATACTTATTACCCTTTGATTAGATAGGCTCTTTACAAGTGCTACAATAATGCCAAGGCCATGGCATTTTTACCCATGCACTTGTCTAATCTCACCACCTTCCTCTTTGAGACAAATGTGCTTTGTCTTAGGGTGACCAACTGGACAATGAGTCTTTGGTGGAAGGCAAAGGAGTATGTGTTCACCTTTGCCTTCCACCAAAGACTTGTCGTCCCGTTGGTCACCCTAAGACAAAGCACATGTGTTGTTGGTCACCCTAAGACAAAGCACATGTGTTCTTGTTGCTATTGTTGTTGTCCTTAATGTCGAGCTCAACATCTTCCCATCTATTTCTGTAAGGGATTGGATTGGTAATTTCCTTGTACTTATTGCAATATGACTCCATTGTGAAGAACTTGTTGGCAAAAAAATGAACATTTTGTCATGTAAACAAAATAATAGCAAAAGCATGGGCACATGTGATACAAAATGTTGCCAAGATTGGCGAGTACAGGTCCATGTTCCAAGATTGACAACACCACTTTTAGAATTAGATAGATATTCAAACTCAATGGTACTTGCTTAGATGATTTGGTACCTTCATGGGTGATTGATTGCAACTTGAATGCATTCTTTGGCTGAAGTGGTGAGATAGGTTTGCATGCCATGGCTTTGGTGTGTTGTTCCATAGACCATCCCATCAGCTTCTGACATATAAGCTCAGCTATTTTGAGTATGGGGAGTTTACATGGATTTTAGATGCATCTAAAATCCATGAGTTGAGTGCCTCTGCATGTTTGACTTCAGGTACCCAAATTAATTGCCACCAAAGAATGCATTTGCCCAAAATTTTGGCTTTGTCTCACAGATCCATTTGACTGCTTCAAAAAAAAATCATATCAACCTTCCAGTTCTTCATAATAATGAGTAGATGTTTGAGCATGGAATGCAAATAATTTATAAGAAAAACAATCTAAACATGAGAAAAAATTGCAAAAAATGAAGTAAGTCTTATCCGTGCATAAGCATGCTTCCAAAGAAGTGAGACAAGTTTTGGGATTTTGAAGGTCCGACAATTTTTTTCACTAAGATGGTGCATGCAAAAGGCATGAAATTGGTGCCTAAAATTTTCTTCAACAATCTTAATCAATCCCTTTTGGTGGTCTAATATGAATGTGATTTTTAGAAAGCATGCTCAATCTATCAATGCTTTCATAAAGCTTTGCATTAGATTTTGAAGAAACCAATCTCAATTTGTGTCATTTTTGGCATCATTAACTACAAAAAAAATGGGGAAAAGTTTCTCTTCTGCATCTATACCAATAGCATAAAGTGTTATCCTATGGTATTTGGTATTTAAGTATGTTCTATCAATACCCAAGAGTGGCCAGCAACCAATGAGGAATCTTGAAATTGATGCCAAATATGCAAAGAAAAACCAATGAAAGTAGTTGATACTAGTGGTCTCTACCAATATAATGCTACTAGGGTTTGCTTGTAATAAGTGGGTACAATATTGAGGTAGATGTGCATATTTTTCCTCATAAGAACCTAGGATTCTAGCATGGGCTGCTCTTTTTTGTGCAAGATATGGTGATAGGGCACAAGAATGCAGAGTTTACATTGGATGTCATGTTGAATTTCCTTTGGCTTGTAGCCTAAAGTGTCATAAAGCTTATGAACAATATCACGTGCAACCCAAGTTGCATTGATGTAATGCTTCAAGGATAGGAGAACTCAAGGTTTCATTCCTCAGTACTCTGATCCTCCAAAGGAGCACCTTGTCTTTATTATATAGCAAAGAAGATCCACTCAAAGGGAGCTACACGCTTAGATCCAATATATGAATTAGTGACATGTCAGCAAGCTCCACTCTTAGATAAGCTGCATGGATTGGCAACATGTTGATCCTTGTCCTATTTGGTTGGTCAAACAAGTTTGACCCAAAGGGAATCTTTGGGGAATATTCCTATAGGAAGCTCAAAATAGCATTGGTAAGGTAATGTTGGAAAGATCTTGCAGAGACAAATAGGGAGAAGAAGGCAATGCTTTTTCCCTTTGAGTGGAGAATTTATTTTATTTCTCAAGGCCTAATTCATTTTTTTAAGTCTCCAAAATTAGCTCTAAAGTTTCTAGGGTGTTTCAGCTTTTGCCCTATTAGTAGAAGTATACTTTTGGTGAACATCTATCTGATCTACTTAGAACCTCATTTATAACATCCCTAAAGATGTTACCAAGCAAATTTCCACCTCTAGATAATCTATCCAGCTAATGGTATTACAAGACATAACGTCCTCATTATGAAGTTGGTGCTCAAAAGATTGCATTAACATTGGTGCGTTAGTCAAGTTAGCTATGAGCTCTTATGTTGCCTTATACAATGGGTACTCTTTTCAATGTGCAAGATATTCCACATGTAGATGGTGGGTACCACAGATGTGTTTTTTGAGAATGTGTTTGAATTTGTATTCCTTTGTGCCATCAATGAGTGTTGGAAAAGGTTGAGTTCCTTGTATGGAAAGAAACTGGGAGAATCAGGGTGCATATTTATATAGCAAGGAAACATGGAACAAAGGATGGATCTTCATTTGTGGTGGTAGCTCAAAGTGATAGGCCATTTATGCCAATTTGACAAATAATGGGAAAAGGGCAAATAAAATGAGGTCTTAGATTACAAAGGCCAACTAACATGAGGTTGGTTGTAGACAACCACACTTGATTCACAATGTTGAACTCCATTTCCTCTGATGTGCATCTACATATTGTTTTTGTTGATTTTGGGCTATTTGCAACCTGTGCTTGGTGTTCTCCACACCTTGTTGGATTTTTGGAAACAAAAATGTTGATAACATCAGCTTTTGTAGCCATTGGGTGGATCTTTACTAAGCCCAAAGGTGTGAAAGGGTGTTCCATACATGAGGAAGAATGGTGTGACTTATGTAGATGCATTCACTAAATTGTTGTAGGCAAATTCCACTAGTGGAAGTTAAGTGTCCCACCTTTCTTGCTCTTCTAAGGTGAAGCCTTGGAGCATGTCCTTGATAGTACAATTGGCTTTCTCTATTTGTAAATTGGTTTGTGGATGGTATGTCATAGACATGGCAAGTTTAGTTTGAAGATGCCAAAGAGTGTCTCCAAAATAAACTAGTGAATTGAGTGCCCCCAAGAGTGATGAGCACTTGAGATAGTCCATGGTGAGAAAAGACCACAACTAAATACAATTGAGCTAATTGTGGAGTAGTCATATCCTTGGTTGTAGGACACACATGAATCATTTTGTTGAGTCGGTCTACAAAGACTACAATGGAGTCAAAACTTAAGGTGGTCTTGGGCAATTCACAAACCAAATCCATGTTGACCTACTCTCAATATTATGTAGGATAGAGAGGAGTTGAAGGAGTCCTATGGGAGCCTAATTAGAGGCCTTATTTTGTTGATAGAGTGGGTAGCTTCAAACATACTCAATCATATTGTTGCTCATCTTGGGCCAATAGTAATGGCATTTGACTACCTCAAGATCTTGTCCAGTCCAACATGATCTACAATGGAAAATCATGACATTCTGCTAGGATGGTGGTTCTTAGGTCTAGAGCATCCGAGATCCATAGCTTGCAATCATAAAAGATAAGTCCTTGGGTATTGGTTATGCCTTTGGATGATTGAGCTCCTACAATCTAAGTTTGTCTTGACCTCTACAACCAGATTCTTCACCATAGGTATTTTTGTGAATGCATCTACAAGTTGCTTCTTGCCTTCTACATATGTGATTGTCAAGTTGAACCATTATCCCCACTTTGCCTAACAAATCTGTTGATAACACAAATCTTTCTATGTCTTGAGGCAAACTAATGGTTTTTGTATGTGTCCATTAAAAATGCCTTCTTGCTAAGGTAGTGCTTCCAAGGCTCGGTTGCAAGGACAATAGCCAATTCTTCTTGTTTGATGGTGTGATAGTTGCACTCTGTCGGTAACAACTTTCAAGAAATATGCAATTTAGTGCCATCTGTCACTCTATTCTTGTTGTAGGATTACTCCTATTGCAATGCTTGATACATCTATAACCAACTTGATTAGACATGTTGGGTCATACCATTTCAAGATTGGTGCATGTAGTAATATATCTTTTAATTCCTAAAAGGCCAATTCTTGTGTGATTCTTCACATTCACTTCTTTGCTAAGTGTAATACCACAAGCTAGCCATATGATCTAGATGTGAAATTTGGTTTGGTAACATCTAGAATGATGTTATACATGATGGTCAAAATAGATCAGAAGTATCACCAAAAGAGTACTTCTACTAATAGAGTAAAAACCGAAATAGACTTGAGAACCTTAGAACCAATAGCTAGACATATGATTTAAAGGTGAGAATTGGTTTGGTAACATCTGGAAGGATGTTACACATGATGAACTAAACAGATAAGAAAGAGATATCACCAAAAGGGGACTTCTACTAATAGAGTAGGAACCAAAATATGCTTGAAATCTTTGAAGGTAGTTTCGGAAGCCTAAACGGATGAATTAGGCCTCAAAAATGTGCAGATTCCTCCCTAGGAATGTAAGGTTGGCCTTCCTTCCTCCCTGGTTTGTCTCGTCAAGAGCTTTCCAATCATACCTTACTTACATGATTCTGAGACTACAAGAAGATTCTCTAAAATATTCCCTCTGATCAAAGCTTGTTTGACCAACCATATAGGATCTAGACCAACATGTCACCCATCCAAGTAAGTAATCCAAGGGTGGAGCTTCCTTGGAGGAGATACTCTTTGTCTATATAATAAAGAGAAGGTGCTTCTTTGGAGCACCAAATGTTGAGTGTGTAATTTGTGTTTTCTCTCTTCTCTTGTCCTCGGAGTATTACGCTAAGTAGTAGAACGTTGGAGAAGTCCTTGAAAAATTGATGATAGAACCTTGTCAATCCTAAGAAAATCTTAAGTTGAGTTTGATCTTTTAGAGCACTCCATTTTGAATGACATCTATTTTATATGTTAAAACTTGGATACCTTTTAACACTTACTTTATGCTCCAAGTAATCTACTTTCAACTTGTCAAACTTGCACTTTGAAACTTTGGTATACAAATTAGTTTATACAAATCATAGAATTTGAAGGACTTCTTGCAAATGTTACTTGTGCACGTTCATTGTCCTACTATAAACTAAGATGTCATCCAAGAAAATAATAACAAACTTATCCAAGTATAAAAAAAATATCATTCAATGTGATGAATGCTATATAGTATATATCATTCATCAAACTTATGAAAATGGTTAGTATGTTGGTGAAGCCAAATGGCATCACTAGGTACTCAAAGTGAGCATACTTTGTTTGAAAGGAAATTTTATATGCCTTCCTTTGTGATCTTGATTTGGTTATAACCGCTTGACTGATCAAGTTTGGTGAAATTCTTTGCCCCATTGAGTTCATCATATAGGTCATCCATGCAAGGTAATGGATATTTTTTCTCCATCATTCTCCCTAGTAATCAATGCACATTTACATTGTATTGTCCGTCTTCACAAACAAGACAAGAGCCACATCAATTGATATATTGGGTTGGATAAACTCTTTATGTAGCATATTCTCAATTTGAGCCTTGTATTCCTCTAACTCATGAGATGATAGTTGATATGGGACCTTACAAGGAAATGTCTTCTGAAGAAATATCTTGATTTTATGATCTACTCTCCATTTTGGTGGTAATCTTACGGGTAAATGAGGAAAAATATCTTGAAATTCATTGACCATATCATTCAAATTTTCAAGAAATTTTCCCTCCAATTTTGCACTCTAGATTTCCCTTATTAGACCCATGAAACATCCATCTATCTTAATAATATGTAAAAGACCCAAGACCAAGGAGAGAAGTAGGAGAATGGAAGATCACATTGGGACACTTGAATGAGAGAAATTCCAAATGCCTAGCATGAGCTTTGGCTTTAGTATTTATAGGGAGCATACCAGGCCTTGAGAAGCTTTTAAAGAATCTTCCTTGAGCTACTTTCTTGGAGTGCAAGCCAAGTTAACTAAGAAGCTTCCTTCTAAAAGTTGCCTACTTGGCTTGCAAGCTAAGCTAGTTGGAAGTTTCTAGAAGCTTTCTTCTAGAAGCTACTTACTTGGAGTGCAAGCTAAGCTAGTTAGGAAGCTTCCCAAGAGGCTTCCTAGATAATATTAGAATCTTCTAGGCTAATTTGGCTTATTCTTTACTTTTTTTCCCTAACAAACTTTGTTACTAAACTCCATATTGTTACATATTCCCCCACAACTAGTTGGTGACATCTTTGTCGCCATTGAAGCTTCAAACTCTTGGATGGCTATTTGTGCATTTTGGAGATGGGAAAGAGATTCCCATGTAGCATCATGAAGGGGATACCCTTTCCAAAGGACCTTGTACTCTATATGTTGTTGATGGCCTTGTTGAATGTGGTGACATACAAAGATACGATCAACTTTGTATTCCTCATGATTGTTGATAGGGATTGGAGGAGGAGGAGGTCGGACACTAGAGGAAAAAGAAGATGGATTAAGGACCAAGGGTTTCAACTTGGAAATATGAAAGATAGGGTGGATGTGCATATGACAAGGCAAGGCAAGTCGATAAGCAACAAGAGAAATGATTTGTGTGACTTCAATGGGCCCTATCCAATTACGAGTAAGTTTATAGACTTGGGTATCAAGTGGGAGGGGTAGGTTACTAGACAAGAGCATGACTTTATCACCAACTTGAAAGGTGAGATCATGACGATGGTGGTCTGCATATTGTTTCCAACAATTTTGGCAAACAAGGAGGTAAGATTTGGCTTATTGGATGGATTGAGATATGGTGGTCAAGAAGGTTGAAGTATGAGGGACATGAGATGGAGGAGGAGAAAGAAGGGAATCTGGAACAAGTGTATCTTGGCCAAAATTGAGGAAGAAAAGAGAGAATCCGGTGCTTGCATGTTTGGAATTATTGTATGCAAACTTTGCAACTGCAAGACATTCATCGTAATTGGTATGGCAAATGTTGACAAAGGTACAAAGTATATCTTCCAAGGTACGATCAATTTGTCTATGAATTTGAGGATGATAGGCCATGGACAAAGAAAACTTGGTATCGAGTATCTAAAAGAGTGCTTGCCAAAACTTCCCAATGAATCAAGGATCATGGTTGAAGATGAGTACATGCGATATCCCACGATACTTGTCAAAGTAGATTTGTGCTAATGTTGGAGCATCCACAATATCAAAGGTTGGTGCCAAATGGAGTTTTTTACTAAGATTATCTACAAACACCATGATTATTGTGTGACCTTGCTTTGTCTTGGGCAAAGATGTGATGAGATCCAAGCTCACATGTTCCCATTAAGCAGATGGAATGGGAGGTGGTTGAAAGAGTCCACTCAATTTTTGGTTGTTGGTCTTGTTGCATTGGCAGCTCCCACACTAGCAGAGAAACTCTCAAACATCTTGTGTCATGTTGGGCCACCACCACTAGCATTGGAGGGTACCCAAGGTCTTATCCACACCTAGGTGACCTGTGAGCCGGCCTGTCTCTCACTCAGGATGAACCTCTGATGGCTATTATGGTAGCGCACCATGGACTAAGAAGGCAAGGAACCCCAACTCCATCATACTCCTCCAAGGCTAACACTCCAAGACTCAAGACATTGCTCACTAGAGAACTCAATGAGAGAGAGATAGTTGCAAATGAAAGGATGTTGAGTACCTCCTCACCTCTTGTTTATATACTTGTGAAATAGTTACGTACCAAAGTTACTATTTACCGTAGTAACTCAAGTTACTAGACTAAAAGTCAAGTAAAGTCAAAAAGTAGAAAGGAATATCCATTCACATGGGCATATTCCCCTTATCTTGACCCAACCACTAAAGCAAGGATTCCTTCACATGGGCTATCCTTGGACTAAAGAAGAATCCAAAACAAAAAGGCTTGCGGGCCCAAGAGTTCTCAACTCTTTCCCCAAAGCCAAACACCTAGGAATAATACCAGTCAACACACTAAAATCCAAAATAGTGGTGCTCATCTTTTCTACTTCCTCTAAAGTAAGGTCCCATCTATCTTAGCTATGACTAACTTTAGCTAACCATGACTAATATAGAACCATCCTTTATCTCTATATAAATAATATCTCTTAAGTACTTGTAATACTAAGCTAAATATCACAATACCACACACATGCACAAATGGGTGTTACATTTACCCCCGGACTAAGTTTTCACTTTGTCCTCAAAGTGAAGGTCTCTCTACCTTCTATGGTACATCTTCAACTTATCATGGTTAATCCTATCAAAGTGTCTTCCTCCCAACTCCTTGAGATCATAAGTGTAATTTCCCCACACCTTCTCTACTATGAAAGGTCCAAAGTACTTAGGCAAAAACTTCTTTTGCACTCTCTTGAATCGAATGGAATCAAACAACATTACCCAATCACCTTCTTTGAAAGGCTCCACCTTCTTCTTGCCTTGCCTCTTGTCATAGCTCTCCTTTTGTTTCCTTTGGGCTTGCTCCACTCGAACCATAGCAACTGCTCTTGCCTCTTCCAACTCCATGAGTTGATCCTTCCTTGACTTCTCTGCATCACTTCCTTGTGCTTTCTTCAATCTCCTATGAATGCTTTGGAAGGTAGGAAGATCAAAGTGAATAGGTAAGGTAGACTCAATACCATACACCAATTGGAATGGAGAATATCCAGTGGAAGTCTTCATGGTTGTCCTATACTCTCACAAAACTGCATGAATCCTCTTGTCCCAATGATGTTTAGCCCCCTCCATTTCTGCATCTTTGGCCAACATCATGCACAAGGTTTGATTGGTTCTCTCTGCCAAGCCATTGGAATTTGGCTTATAGGATGTAGTTACTCTATGTGTGATAGAGAAATGTCGTAGCATGGCTGTAGTAATGCTTCCTGTAAACTCTCCTCCTCTATCAGAAACCAACTCCAAAGGGCATCCAAACCTAGTGATAATGCGTTCATAAAGAAATCTACCCACTTCATCTTCATTCTTGTCCCTCAATGGTCTAGCCTCAACCCACTTGGTAAGGTAACCAGTAACTACCACAATGTACCGATTGTTCCTTGGGGTTCTATTGAGAGGTCCCACAAAATCAATTCCCCACTTCTCAAAAGGTCCTAGCAATGGAATTGATCTAAGTGGTGGAGTGGATGTAGACTTTCTAGCAAAAGCTTGACAAACATGACAAGTTTTGCAATAATCAAGACAATCCTTGAAAATCCCTCTCCAATGGTAACCTGCATCTAGAATCTTGAAAGCAGTCACCTTTCCTGCAAAGTGTCCTCCACATACTAAACCTTCATGAAACTCCTTTATGAGTAGGATAGACTCTTCCTTACCCACTGCTCTTCGAAGTAGACCATCTGCTCCTTGGTGAAAAAGAATATCCTCCACCATTGTGTAAGGTCTAGATCTTGCTGCAAGGGCCTTCCTCTCCCTAGCATGCATCCCTTCTGGATAGTTACCTCTTGTCACAAAATCCACAATCTCCTTGTACTCCATTGGAATCTCTTGAGTGACTGAGATTGTCATGAGCTCCTCATCCGGGAAGGAATCATCTACTGGCTCATCTCCATCATGATCATAGGCTCTAGATAACAAATCAGCATTTGCATGTTTCTTTCCTGGCCTATCCTCAATTGTGTAGTCATACTCAGACAAGAGTATCATCCACCTTGCTAGTCTCCCTTCAACATTAGGCTTGTTGAAGATGTACTTCAAAGCCTTGTGATCCGTGACAATTGTGGCTTTCCCTCCAATCAAGTAGTGTCTAAACTTCTTGAGACCAAAGATCACTGCCAACCCTTCTCTCTCTGTGACAGAGTAGTTCTTCTCTGCTGAAACCATCTGCCTACTAGCATAAGCTATTGGATGATCATGCCCATCTTGGTCTAATTGACTAAGAGTGCATCCTATAGCTACATTAGAAGCATCAGTGTAGAGGATGAAAGGCTTACTCCAATCAGGTTTAGCAAGAATTGGAGCTACAACAAGGGATTGCTTGAGCTCCTCAAAAGCTTTGAGAGCCTCCTTGTCTTCCAAAATCACCATGTAATCTACACCCTTCTTCATGTAGATGGTCAATGCATAAGCCTTGTTGGAAAATGAGAAGATGAACCTCCTATAGTACCCAACCATTCCCAAGAATTGGCGTAACTTTGTCAAGCTTGAAGGGAATGGAAGGTCTGAGATTTTCCTCACCTTCTCAGGATCAACTGCTATTCCATCCTTGGAGATGATGTGCCCCAAAAGTAGACCTTCTTCACATCCAAAAATGCACTTCTCTGGGTTGAGTGATGCATTTGCCTCATCCAAGCGTTGCAAGACTTTGATTAGGTGCTCAAAGTGCTCCTCCTTGCTCCCATAGACACAAAAGTCATCAATGAAATCTCTCACAAATTTCCCAATGAAAGGTTCAAATACCTTGTTCATGAACCGTTGGAATGTGGCTGGAGCATTGCAAAGCCCAAAAGGCATGACCTTGAAAGCGTAAGTTCCCCAAGGTGTGGTGAATGTGGTGAGTTGTTGATGCTCTGGTGCAATCTTTATTTGGTTATATCCACTATAACCATCTCCAAAACTGTACCTCTCATGACCTGCAACCTCCTCCAAGATCTCATCAATGAATGGCAATGGGTAGTAGTCCTTCTTGGTAACAGCATTGAGCTTCTTGTAATCCACACATACCCGAAGCTTGCCATTCTTTTTCTTCACAATGACAATTGGAGACACCCATTCTGAATTCTCCACCTCAAAGATAAATCCAGCCTCCTTGAGCTTATCAATCTCCTCCTTCACAACCAAAGATATTGGTGGGCTAATGCGACGTTGCTTTTGGCGGATTGGTCTTGCATGTGACTCCACCTCTATCTTGTGCTCCTCCAAGGTGACTTCCTTCAAATCCTTGTAACTAAAAGCAAACACATGGATGAACTTGCAGAAAATCTCCTCAAATCTCACCTTCTCCTCCTTGGTAACATTTGGGCCATACTTGAGGGTAGATAACCTTCTCTCTACCTCCTCAAGTGTCAATGGTGATTTATCTGGGTCCTTCAAAACCTCTGGCTTAGGTGCAAAATCCATAGCACACAAAGAATACACATCTGAATCAGATTCAGATTCATCCTCCTCCGTGGAAGTCTCCTCTTCCATGCTTGTGTCCACACCTGAAGCTCCTCCTTCAGAATCAGATTCCCAATAATCAGAAGATGGGGTATCTGAATGTGAAGTGTTGGTGGTGTTAGTCACAGGAACAGTGACTCTATGGTTTGATGGCCCAATCCTTAAGTACCCTTTGTGCCATCGATCAGTTGTGCGTGCTGCTCTCAACCATGGCCTCCCAAGAAGTAAGTCATAGCTTGAATCCTTCAAGACTTGGAAAGTCATGAGATTTTGAACTCCCATAACTGAAACTACCACCTTATCCATCACTCCTACTGGTCGAACTTGTTGCTTGTTTGCCATGCTCACCACAAATGTTGAAGCTCTTGAGGGTATCATACCCAACTTCTTCATCAACCTTTCTGACATGGCATTCACTGCTGATCCTCCATCAACCAATGCATCCTTGATGTTGTGACCATTCACTCTCACATCAATCTTGGAGGCATATTCACAAGCTTCCCATGGTGCTGGCTTGGCATCCACCACCCCCATTGATATTGGAACTTTTGCCTTCTTCTTCTTCTTGCTCCTTGTAGAACTCAAACCACCTCTAAGCTCCTTTCTCAAGGTAGGGTTCAAAGCAATTAATTGGCCCAATGTGATGTTAGCCTTGTGACTACCAACATCCTCCAACACATTGTAGTTCCATTGTTGCTTTGAGATCAAGAAGTCCTCCATCCCCAACTTCTTCCTTGGAGTCTTTGTTGTTGATGGTGTTGAGGTGCGAGTGCTCCTAGTAGACATAGGAGTATCCTTGCTTGAAGTAAATCCTTGAGAAGAGTGAACATCCTCTACAAAACGAGCTCTCTTCTTCTCTTGTGCCAAAAGCTCCAAATTAAGACCCTTGGAGTTTGAGCACTCTCCCTTCTCATACTTGCTCTCAACCACATCTATGGATGCTATCCCCTTACCTTTGTTGGGATTAGGAGCCACTTGGGTTTCACTACCTCCCTCTTTCCCTCTATTGGCTCCCTCATAACCCCTTCCTCCATGGTAAGTGGAATTTGGGCAATTCCTTTGGATATGGCCTCTTCCTCCACAACCAAAACAATTTCTATCATTGAAATTGTTGGCTGGTTGGCCTCCTCTATATGGATAGTTTCCATAACTCCTAGGTCCTCTCCCTACATTCTGATCCACCTCTCTCTTCTCCCATAGTTGCACCACATTGATCTTGTGATCCGCAAGTTGTTCTGTGATGGTTTGGAGTGGATCTTTTGGTGGAGGTGCAAGAATTGGAGCAACTACTACTTGTGGTGCAACCCTTGTCACCAAAGTATCAGAAGTTCCACCATACTTGTAGCCTTGAGGAGGATGCACAACCTCCTTCACCACCAAATCACTCTCATCCCCTTCCAAACTCTCCTCCATACGAATTGCGATCTTGATAGCTTCAACCTTGGAAGAAGGTTTCTCATATCTCACCTTGCTTCTAATTTGTGGTCTCAATCCTCCCACAAAATTCTTGGTGAGCATGGCCCCTATGCCAATCATTGTAGTCTCCACATCATCCCCACCCTTCCTCAACACTATGCGAAATCTGGACTCCAACTTTTCCACTCTTTCCACATAGACCCTCACTTTCTCTCCATCTCCTTGCTTGAGAAATGTAACCTCACTCATCAATCTCTCATAACTCTCATCAGGAAGAAAGTTCTCAATGAGTGCTGAAGTCAAAGTCTCCCAAGACTCCTCTTCCCCCTCTCTCCTCTCTCTCTTTTGGTATTCTGACTCATACCATGTAAGTGCTGCATCCTCAAAGAAATCTGGTAATAATGAGGCCCACTCATTCTTCCTCCTCTCATTGTTTCCTATGCAAGCTCTCTTGAAGTCTCTCACAAAGGCCTCCACATCTTCTCCATCCTTGCCAAAGAAAACCGGAAGTTTCCCCATCTTAACCCCTCACTATCTTTCTTTTCTCTTAATTTTTTTTTTCTCTTTTCTTTTCTCTCACTCTATTACTAATAGAGTATATACATGACTAACACCATCTGAGAATAATCCACTCTAGGGAACACAAAAGGTTCAGGTTGCTCCAAGATTTCTATAGCAACATCAAATCCTAGAGTGCATATTAATCTAACTCTCATGGATAGTTTATCCATAAGTTGAAAGATTATCTCCATCACTAATCTTGAGAACTAGCTGATGAAGGTGGTAGTATTTCTGTAGCTGTACTAAGACTCTCTCCAAGATCCTTCACCAAAGTTTCCAAAAGTGCTTTTACTCCACTACACTCATGTCCTTTTGGAAGTCCTTCAACTCCACAAACCTCACACAATTCCTTGGTCTTAGATCTTCTCCCTCCCAATCTTGGTGAAGAAGGTCCAACATGCAAACCCAAGTCAAGTAAGCCTCTCCTTTCCCTCAATCTCTTGCTCTCAAAGGTTAATGGACATGAACTTGCCTTATGTCCCTTCTCTCCACATAGAAAGCACTTAGACTCACTCTTTCCTCCAAGTGGTGTAGGTTTTTGAATCCTCTCAACACTCTCTTCAAATTCTATTGTAAACTCTCTTTTCCTCAAATCCACCCCTACAATCACCTCAAACCCTTGGGGAACCTTGCATAATCTCAATTTCCACTCTTGATGTCCCTCCATGTTCCCAAAGATGAATCTAAACACTCAAACATGCTTTTTGTTGATCTCAAACTTCTCATGCATGAGATCTCCACTCTGCAGAATTGACCCTTCCTCACAATGTCACTCAAATCTCCCAAAGAATATGTCACAGTCCTCTGAAATTTTCCACACTTGATCACAACTCTAGGGCGTCCCTCCTTGCAAAATTTTAGATCTTTTCATCGAGCCATTTGGCCTAGACACCTTTCTATTCAGCACCCATATTTCAGATTTGGTCTGAAAACCACCCCCCTCACTTCAAAAACTCATAACGCACTGCGCAAAAATTATTTCTCTCTAATTTTTGTGGCACTAGGTAGGATACAATGCACTGAATTTTCTTGGAAATTTTCAGGACAATTCACTAAAAATTGAAGAAATGGCAGACTCTGTACAATTTTCCAGAGAGCATGCAGTTGCGGGAGCACTTTACCCTATCAACTTTCAAAAATTCTAGCCCAGTGCGCATAGAAGCTCTCTCAATAATTTCAAGTGTGCTAACTGAAAGATAACCCAAGCTATCATGTGTAGAAATCTCAAGTCCAGATCTCAAACTTGAGATTTTGCCCAAAATCACCTTAATCCCCAAAATCTGCAATCCACCTCACACAATCTCTCCAATTCCTCTCATGTGTACAAGATGTACAAAATCACCTCAAAGACATCATAATGAACTACAGGGTATACAAATGGATCTTGGTTCTCTAACATAAGTTCAGCCCTCTCCTCTCCTAATGTTCTCTCCAAGTGAGCTCTCATAGCCTCCTTCTGCCTAATGTAGAATTGGACGCGGAACATTATCTTGCCTTCTAGAGAGGTCCCGGCAACGGAACCAAAAATGTGAGCCGGCCTGTCTCTCACTCAGGATGAACCTCTGATGGCTATTATGGTAGCGCACCATGGACTAAGAAGGCAAGGAACCCCAACTCCATCATACTCCTCCAAGGCTAACACTCCAAGACTCAAGACATTGCTCACTAGAGAACTCAATGAGAGAGAGATAGTTGCAAATGAAAGGATGTTGAGTACCTCCTCACCTCTTGTTTATATACTTGTGAAATAGTTACGTACCAAAGTTACTATTTACCGTAGTAACTCAAGTTACTAGACTAAAAGTCAAGTAAAGTCAAAAAGTAGAAAGGAATATCCATTCACATGGGCATATTCCCCTTATCTTGACCCAACCACTAAAGCAAGGATTCCTTCACATGGGCTATCCTTGGACTAAAGAAGAATCCAAAACAAAAAGGCTTGCGGGCCCAAGAGTTCTCAACTCTTTCCCCAAAGCCAAACACCTAGGAATAATACCAAGTCAACACACTAAAATCCAAAATAGTGGTGCTCATCTTTTCTACTTCCTCTAAAGTAAGGTCCCATCTATCTTAGCTATGACTAACTTTAGCTAACCATGACTAATATAGAACCATCCTTTATCTCTATATAAATAATATCTCTTAAGTACTTGTAATACTAAGCTAAATATCACAATACCACACACATGCACAAATGGGTGTTACAGACCAACAATTGCTAAGTCATGGGCTTCTTGGAGGTGCACAAGTCGAAGATCAACCTTGGCTGGAACATAACTCCAATTCTCACATAATAGAAGGCCTTCCTTGTCAAGAAGGTGCTGTATTCCTTGTCACATGTTGCAAGATGACCTTGTACCATCTAAAAGAAAGGATCATGTTGTAGAGCTATCTTAAACTTGATTTAGACTTTGGAGTCAACTGATATAATCATAATTGCCATTGTGATGAGAAGAAGAGACTTCAAGTCAGGTCATGGTGATATGGCATCAAGGATGACATGGAACCAACTGAGTTTGTACTCAAGTTTGATGTCAAAAAATTGTAGTTGTTCCTCCTATCGATGATGTTGACTCTTCATGCGTTCCAAGTGTAATGTCTACAACAATAGTTTGTGATCAGTTTGCATGATTATTTGTTTCTCCAAAAGATAATGCCTCCATACCTTGGTGGCATATACCATTGCTAGTTGTTCACGATCTCAAGCAAAGTAATTCCTTTTAGCTATATTTAGTCTGCAAGATACAAAGGCAATGGGATATAATCTATATGGGAATTCCTATTGAAACACGACTCCAATTGCAAAGTTAGAAGCATCAAAATCAACCACACAAGGTAGTTGAGGATCATATGGTTGAAGAATGGGTCTTGAAGACACCATATATTTCAGCTTCTGGAATGCTTCTTTGTGCTTTGTGGTCCATTGAAAGCTCAAGTTCTTCCCCAAGAGATCAGTCAATGGTGCAACCACATGGGCATAATAGTGGATGAACCATCGGTAAAAACTGGCCAATCCACTAAACTTTTTGGAGTAGGCCAATTAGTAATGGCCTTGATTTTCTCCTCTTCCATCTTGATCACCTTTGATGAGAACTTGTGATCCAAGAAGGTAACTTCCTTTTGCCAAAAGGCACACTTTGACTTCTTGTAGTAAAATTTCCATTTTCTTAGTCATCTTATGACTTCTTGCACATGATTCATGTGTTCTGTCTTTATCTTGCTATAGATTAAGATATCATCCAAGAACACCACCATGTATCGATATAATAGTCTATCCAACACCCAATGCATCTAATCCATGAAGATTTCTGGAGCATTAGTGAGCCCAAAGGTAGAACTCTTCACTAAAATGCCCATACCTTATGCAAAAGGTAGTCTTTTATACATCCTTTCTATCAATGGAGATTTGCCAAGAGGCGCTACAAAGATCCAACTTGGAGAAGTACCATGTTCCACTCAATTGATCAAGCAAGTCATCAATTTAAGGCAAGGGATATGCATTCTTCATTGTTTGTTTATTGAGCCCACAATAATCCATATAGAAATGAAGTCCTTTGTCCTCCTTTGGAACAAATAGTACCAGTGCTCCCCAAGGAGATGTAATATGTTGTATGAAATCCTTCTCCAACAACTCAGTAATTGTTGTTTGCAACTCCTCCAACTCCTTTGGTGAGAGTTGATAGATTAGTCTACTCATTGGAGTACTCCTTTGCAATAACTCAATCTTGAAGTGCATGCCATAATTGGAGGGTAATCCCTTTGGCAGATCATCCAAAAACACATCCTCAAACTCTTGAACTATTTGATCAACCATTGCTTGATGAGGCTCATGACTCTCCTCAAATTTTCCTTATGCAATCGATTTGATCCACACCATGAAAAAAAACTTATCTTCCTCCAAAGCTTGCTCTATGGATGCTTCATTGACAAACTTCCCATCTAGGGACTCATCTCCCTTCAAAGCTTGCTCCATGGTTGCTTTCTTGAAAACCTTCTCATTTTGGGACTAATATCCCTGCAAGGCTTGCTCTATGGCTACCTTCTTGAAAAACTTCCTATCCTCGGATTGACTATTCTTAGGTGTCTTACTTAGAGGTGCCAGACAACCTAATAAAAAATTCTTACCTTGGTGTTGTACTTGAATTTATCATCAGTTTCAATCAAATTGAACCTTATGACGTTCAAGCCAAAGTAGACCTATGACATCATAGTGTAGACGTACCACTACAAACCTCATACACTCTAAATACTCTTTCCCAATCTTGAAGGTAACAAGATGCAAGGTATGAAATGTAGAACCCTTTCTACCATCCGCCATCATCAATCTACTTCCAATTATTGGCTTGATAGGAATACATAATTCCTTTTCTAATTGCATAGACATGCAATTCTTTGAATTTCTATAATCAACCAAAATCTTACAACCATGATCAAATATCATACTTTGCAAGTGAAGCAAACTTGTATAGGTCAAGCTTTCAACCCATTGGAATTAATCAAGTTCCTTGTAGGCGGCTCAAAATCTCCTATTTGGATTCCTTATTTTCTTGATCATTCCACTCCACAACCTCCATTTGGGTGATTTGTTGAGATTGCTCATTCTTGAGTGGACATTCAACAATACAATGTCCAATCTGGCAATAATAAAAGCAACCATTATTTTACCACAATCTTTCTTGATCTATTGTACCAAGTGGTCTCTATTGGATGGGATCAATCCCCATCAATGCTTGCTCTTCCACACATATGTAATGTGTTAGTTGGTTTTGTGAAGGTCAAGGTAAAGACCATGTTGTCACAACCAAGGAATCAAAGTGCTCTACTAACTGCATGGCTTCTTCCAAGTATTTTGGCTCTTGCATAATCACTTCTAATTTGGTTTGTGACCTCAAGCCCCTCACAAATTGATCCAAAGCTTCACCATCCATTATATTTGGAATTTGCATAATGGTGTTCTAGAGTTGCATGATGTAGCATCTTACAAAACCAATCTACTTCAATTCTACCAACTTATCTCATGTAGCTCGTGTGGCATTTATTGCTTAGAATCACCCAATTATTGCACCCTTGAATTTTTCCCATGTGAGGATTGTTGCAAAAATTGCCTTTCACCTTGCTCCACTCAAAATTGCCACTATAGCTTGCTACTCCGTGCAAATGGCTTGAAGGTAAGAGAATTTGTTTCTGTTCATCTTGAGGATTTGTAGCCCCAAAATAACATTCATAGTCAAATACAAAATTCTCCATTGCACCCAAAAGATTCTTGCCATAAAATATGCTTGGTTTTAGAAATCAGATTCAGTCTTCTCCTTCTTGAAATGGTGCTCTCTCTACATGCTCTTGTCGTTGCTAGTCATGTTCATCTAACAATTGAGTAAGGTGCTCAATTTGTTGTTGTATAGCAATGATGAACTCAAGCATTATCACTATGGCTACTACTCTATCATACAACCCCCAATTTATCTAATTTACTAACACATAGATGCAACATGTCCATTATTCTCCATAAGTTACAACTAGAAGTACCAAGGGTTCCTCAAACAAGGTGATTGCATTTAGAAAATTCCGTCCAAAATGTGAGGTGATGAATTGTGTGAAATGATGCTTGGATAGTACTTGGATACAAAAATCCCAATGGTTTGGTGGAAACTGATTTGGTGGTCCATA
Source organism: Lunularia cruciata (assembly GCA_948567375.1). NCBI lineage: Eukaryota > Viridiplantae > Streptophyta > Marchantiopsida > Lunulariales > Lunulariaceae > Lunularia > Lunularia cruciata. The sequence goes on along the minus strand of OX419757.1, from coordinate 11,747,966 downwards.
GATTCCATCCATTCCATTCCTACTCTAATACCAATGTAAAAGATCCAAGACCAAGGAGAGAAATAAGAGAATAGAAGATCACATTGGGACACTTGAATGAGAGAAAATCCAAATGCCTAGCATGAGCTTTGACTTTGGTATATATAGAGAGTATACAAGCCTTGAAAAACTTCTCAAGAAGCTTCCTTGAGTTAATTCTTGGAGTGCAAGCCAAGTTAATTGAGAAGCTTGCTTTTAGAAGTTGACTATTGGGCTTGCACACTAAACTAGTTGGAAGTTTCTAGAAGTTTTCTTCTAAAAGCTACTTACTTGGGGTGCAAAATAAGCTAGCCAAGAAGCTTCCCAAGAAGATTCCTAGATAGTTGGAATAGTTTAGACTAAATGGCCTATTCTTTACTTTGTTAGCCCTAATTAACTTTGTTGCTAAACTCCATATTGTTACAAATAATTGTTGTCCTTATGACATAGAGAGGCAATTCTTACCTTTGGGATCTTTCTATATCTCCAATTATCTTTCATTGGCTAGTTCTCACTATTTTCCTTCTCTAATCTACCATAAGGTTGTAGTACTCCATCCATGACATGACTAAGATCACATCATAACAAGCTAACAATATCACTCACCACTCAATTTCATCTTGATACTCTCCTATCAAGAGTGCTACCTTTCTAAGTAATGACTCAATCCTCTTTGTCTAACCATTAGGTAACTCTACTTTTTCATTCTCATCCTAGTTTTATCCCCAACCTTATTGCAATAGAGCAAGACAAGAAATTCTTTATTGCTCTAGGGTCTATCAATACTCTCACTTGATTAACTTTCAGGACTCTATTTATAATACTCAATTGTGCATTTATCTTCCTCAACCTTTGTGCACTTCTCCTTTTCCTCCCCTTGCTTTTAATCCTCTCTATTGAGCCAATAAGGCCATGAGGTACATTTATTAGCAATTTTCATTTTCCAATGTGATTTCAATATCCTCCTTTTTGATTCATCCCTCCAAGTTGTTCAAAGGTTGCTTGTATGGAGGCCAAGGGCTCCTAGGAAGGTGAGCATGACAATTGATAACTATGTGCCCAACTCCGCTACAATTGTAACAATTTTTGTGTTTTGTGTGCCTCTTTCTTCTCATGGGACTCCATTTTTCCTTTCTTCAACCCATCCCCATTCTCCTTGGAGTGGTCATACTCCTTGGTCTCAAAAATAAATGTTGCCCAATTCCATAAGAATTGTCCATCAAAGTATGGTCTTTTTGCTCAATAATGTTGTATTAGGACTACCCTTTCACCTCCTCCAAGCTCTCATGCTATTCTTTGAGCACACATAATGGCTTCAAAAATAATGTGAGGATTTTGTACCATTATGTCTTAGTGGATTCACTCTTTCAACATCCATTTGAAATTTTCAAGAGTTTTTGTTGGGCTCATATTGGTTATCATGACCTGTAAATCAAGAAATACCTCCACGTATTCTTGCATGTTTGTTCTTTTGCTTCAACTCCCATAGCCTAGTTTGAGCCATTTGCACAAAATCTATGGATTAGAAATTCTTTAGTAGCCTAATTCTTGCCTCATCTTCCAAGTGATCTCTCTTCCTTCTACCAACATTGACCATTCCCATCATACTATGTGAGGGCTTTATTGATCAAGTACTCCATGAAAACATGCATATGGAATGATCAATGATCTTAGTTGTGAATAATCAAAAGTATCGATTCATTCTTGAGATCAAGTTTTCCACTATTCCCATGGAACATTGTCCCTTGTAAGACTCAATGTTGCATTTTTCTTCATCCACAATAATAATATGTCTTTAGTGTTGATTGGGGTTGGTTTCATTAGCATAAGTGACTCTCCAAGTGCTTTGGCCACTATTATTGGGTTTTGGGATGATTCCCCTTCTTGCATTACATGATAATTCCTAAAAGTACATTCTTGACTTTGTAATGCTTCCATTGTCATCTTGATCTCCCAAAACTTGTTCAACATCCCTTGCATTCCTTGCATTAGATCCTACAACTACAACTTCATGATTTGTACATATAGCAAATGCTCAATCAATACTTCCTCCTTCACAAAGAGTTAATATGATCACTCAGGAGGGGGCATGGATGATTAAAATTACCATTGGGACCTAAGAGGTTATAACTCATTGATAATATTCCTCACCAAAATTATGGATTGCAAAATCTCTAAACATCACCTTTGGTCTAACTACATAACAAATTTTTACTTGAGTGTATGAAAGAAGAAAATTTGGTATATTTAGATCCATTGCATCATAATAAAATATAAATGATCAAATCCCACTCTCTCTCATATCACCACATGAAGAATCATAAGGTTTGGTGAACTCATTACTACGTCCATGAACTCCACTCCAAAATGAAAAACAAAATATACTCTCACTTGCTCACTTTGGATGTATATAATCTTGAAAGGAGATTGAAAATGAGATGAAAGGAAAGTGATATGCAAGAAATTGCCTTCTAGGAGCATCCATCCAATCCCCTCTCTAAAACACCCAATCTATCTATTGCACTACTTTTTCTCCTCTCAAAATTACTCAATCTTAGTAGCCTATGTTCCTCCAAGAGGGGAGATCCATTCATTTGGATTAAAACACCTGCTCTAATACCATTCTAATGGTCCAAGGACAAGAGAAACCCCAAGAAAAACAAAAAAGAGAAACACGAGGTTTTACTCCTCAATACTCTGATGCTCCAAAGGAACATCTTGTCTTTATTATACAACAAAGAGGATCCACTCAAAAGGAGTCACATATTTGGATCCAATTCATGGATTGGTGACATGTTAGCTAGATCCACCCTTAGATAAGCTACATGGATTGGTGACCTATTGATCCTTGTCCTATTTGGTGGGTCAAACAAGTTTGACTAAAGAGAATCTTTGGGGAGTCTTCTTGTAGGAAACTCAAAAGAGTGTGCAATATATGAGATATTGACAATATATATTTTTTCAAGGTCTAATTCATTTTTTATGCCTTTAAAATTGACTCTAAAGTTTTAAGAGTGTTTTTGGCCTTTGTCTTATTAGTGGAAGTGCTCTTTTGGTGACACCTCTATCCAATTACTTAGACTTAGATCATTGTATATAACATCCCTAAAGATGTTACCAAGCCAATTTTCACCTCTAGATAATATATCTAGCTAATGGTATTATGATTGGCTTGGTGGTTTCCAAGGTGATTTGGACCTCCACATGTGTGAGCATCATGGATTGTTTGGATTGCAAATGTAGTTGAATTGTGCACAATTGTAGTGTAGAGTTTTTAATTGCAAGCATCAAAAGTAAAACATACTCTATAACACATTTATTGGACTTGATAAGCTATAAACAAGAAAAACATGCATGAGCATGCATTAAAGATCATATGCATTGAACTATATGTGTGCTTCACCTACATGATTTAATTGCATATATTTTGCACTTACATGAATTTACCTTTAGCTCAAAATGCATACTAATTGTATAACATTGTAATATTGCTTATGTAATGGTTACTATGTCTATCCTGATTTTTGACAATTTCAAGTAAAGCTACTTCTACCCCACCTCTTTCTCCTTCTTTGTCTCAATTTCTATCACTTAGTCCTCTATATTGCTTTTATGACCTTTGTTTGTTGTTTGTTCATGCTCTAATCCAAATCAGTAAAAAAAAACTCCACAAAGACAAGCTCAAAGCACAAAGTACTCTCCTTGGTCACTCATGGATAGGTGCCAAGTCTGTACCGCCCATGGAGCCCCAAAGATTGGCATGGCTTGCCCTTTCACAATCCAACCTCCATGAACCAACACTCCAAACCAACATCAAGTCTTGGTAAATACCAAGGCTATTCTTGTAAATATTGAATTATTTAGGGTAGATTTATAATATGAGTATTTTTTAGGTGCATTTTCTGCAATTCCCATCTAGTCAATAAGGGGTTTCAATTGGGGAGTTATGGGTACTAATAAAATCCCATAAATGATTTTATAGGTAATAAGTGAAATATGGAGGTACTCAAGATTTTTATGGGTAGAGGTCCATGGTCATAAAAATCTTTATGGGAAGTTGTGATTTGTAAGATTTTATGGGATTTGGTGGATCTACAAGTGGCCATAAGAGTTAGTAAGAGTGGTAATGACTAAACTCAAAATTAAACTCAAAATGACATGTTGAAATTTATGGTTAGAGTTCACAAGTTTGTTTGTTTCTCATGAACTTACACTAGGCCTGCAAGTCCTTGAATGTTGTTCCATCTATGCCAATGATGTTCACTTCTCCCAAGGACCATTGGATGGGATCTCTAGCTCTTGAAGCATTTGATGATTCTTTGGTTGCATGCATGTTGTATCCATCAGCTCAAGGTCAAAAGACCATGAGCTTTTAGGCATTCAGATATTTTACTAAGCATTGTAAAATTTATCTTTTCTTTCCTATGAGCAAGATTAGCATTCTTTCATTCATTCTCTTGTAGCATTCATCCAATTTTTTTTTATAGATAGACTAATTTCACAAAAAAGTAGTAATCCATCCTCAAGAGGTTAAGAGAAAAGGAGAGACAAATAACCACATCTTGTCACATCATTATTATGAAGTTATGGTAGTCAATGACCAAGTATGGAACTATAGAAGCAGATGATGAGATCTTAGAAAGTGATGTTTTCCTTTGGCATTTCCTTGCCTTTCCACCATGCAATAAATAATATCCTTTTCCTCTTCTTCTTTTGTTCTCTTGTGCTCTTCTTCTACATGTGCTTGTGCTGAAGCTTCAATTGAAGAGAAGGAAAAAAGTGAACTCTCAATGAGGAATAAAGATGTGTGGAGTTTTAGTTGACTTAAAATGGAAATTTGGTTTGCATGCAGATGGGGAATTATGGATCTCATTTATGATGACATGGAGTTAGTAGAAGCTAAGGAGTGAATAGAATCAGCTACAATATAGAAAAAATGAGGTAGAATTGCATAACCTATGAATTCTAAAAATATGCTAAAAGCATCTAGGGAGCTTTGTGATAGAATATCATAGAAGCATCTAGGAAGCTTTGGGATGAGAAGATTCTAGGTACCTTCCAAGGATGGGTAACTTGCACATCAAGTTAATGACTAACTTAGCTTCTACAACAAGTAGGCAACTTCTAGAAAGAAGCTTCTTTGAAAGCTTCTTAAGTAGCTTGGATGGCACTCCAAGATGATAGCTCTAAGAGGGAAGCTTCTTTGGAAGCTTCTCAAGAGCCTTGTATTGGTTTGCTACAAATACCAAAGCCCAAGCTCATGCTAGGCATTTGGAGTTTCACTCATTTGAGCATTTCTAATGTGACTTTCTATTGTGATCTTCCATTCTCATATTTATCTCCTTCGTCTTTTACATTGTTATTAGAGCAAGAATGGGATGGATGGAATTTATAGACCACCACATTAGTCTTCTCCAAACCATTAAGATTTCTATATCTATATGTTTACAAACATAATTTCCAATCATTCATCACTTCTCACTTTGGACAAGACTTTTTAATGTAGTTACCTTGTTTGATGAGCCATTGATCCTTCCAATTGTAGCTTATGGAGAGTGGTGGATGTGTTGCATATACTTGTTAACTTAGAGAATTGTAAGATGATAGTGTAGTAGGGTAAAAGTCATGACATCAATGCCCAAAGTTATCATTGCTATGTAGCAATAGATTGAGCATCTTACTCAATTGTTGGAAGAGGGTAATCATGATGGTCATTGACAAGAGCAATTAGAGAGAGTGAAATTTTGAGAAGGAGAAGATTGAGTAAAATTTCCAAAAGCAAAGGTCTTTGAAGGCAAGAATTTATCAAGAGCAATAACGAACTTACCTGGAACAATAAAGAATTTTGTGTTTGATTGTCAATGTTATTTTGAATCCATAATCATGTAGATGATCAAAAGCAAATCCTCTTGGACTCAAGTGAATTAGATAGAGCGGCTAAACTTTAGTGGAAATTCTAGGTGAAGAAAACTCAATGGCAATTTGTTGCTCCAATTTCAACATGGGAAGCCTTGAAGAGTGCAATCATTAGGTAATTCTAAGTTGTTAATGCTACACGAGCTCTACAAGATTTCTTGGTAGAAGTAAGACAGATTGGCTCAATGAGAAGTTACATTTCTAAGTTTCAAAATACCATGATGTTGATTCCGTACATACAAGAAGCTGAAACTTTAGATTGCTATGTGAGAAGCTTGAAATCACACACCAAATTAGAAGTAACCATACGTGAACCCAAACATCTAGAAGAAGCAATGTAGATGCCTTAGCACTTTGAATATTTGGTTTAGCATAAATTGTGCTTGACTTAGACCTCCATAGAACATGCAAACATACCAAGTATGAGTGGATGAGCTGGCACAAATGGAGATTGATGCCATCTAATAGAGACCACTTGGCATGATCAAGAGTAGTTAGGATGTAATGGTGGTTGTTTTTATTGTTGCCCAATTGGATATTGCATTGCAAAATGTCCACTCTAGAATGGATGACCTCAATTGGTTACCCAAATGGATTTTGTGGAGCATAATGATCAAGGAAACAAAGCATCCAAGTGTAATACCAATAGCTAGATATATTATCTAGAGGTGAAAATTGGCTTGGTAACATCTGGAAGGATTTTATATATGATGAACTAAGTATAGAGGTATCACCAAAATAGTACCTTTACTAATATAATAGAAGCCAAAAATAGCTGAAAAATTTAGAGCTAATTTTGGAGGCCTAAATGGATGAATTAGACCTATTAAATGGAACGATTCCTTCCCTTTTAAAGATAAAGGGTTGCCTTATCTCCCCACTATTTGTCTCATCAAGAGCTTTCCAATGGTACCTCACACATGTGATTCTAAGCTTCTTACAAGAAGATTCCTTAAAGAATTTCTCCGGTCAAACCTATGTGACCAACTAGATAGGACAAGGACCAACATGTCACCCATCCAAGTCACCAAATTAAGGGTGATGCTTGTTGACATGTCACCAATCCATATATCCAAGGGTGGAGCTTCCTTTGAGAGGATCTTTTTTGCTATATAATAAAGTCAAGGTGCTCCTTTAGGGCATTGGAGTAGTGAGTGTGATGCTTTGTGTTTCTTCTCATGTGTTTCTCTAAAGGTCTCTTATCCTCAAAAAATTACATGTAGGAGACATCAAGCCATTCATTGGGAACTTGATTAGTTCCAATGGGATTGTAAGCTTAACCTATGCAAGTTCATTTCACTTGCAAGGTATGATATTTGATCGTGGTTGTAGAATTTTGCTTGACTTTAGAAGTTTTGAGAATTGCATGTCTAAATAATTACCAAAGAAATTAGGCATCCATATAAAGCAAGTATTAGGTAGCAATATTAATAATAGTAGATGGTAGAAAGAGTTTTGCATCTCAAACTTCACAACCTATTATATTCAAGATTGGAAAGAATAGTATGAGTATATGAGATTTGTTGTCACTCCCTTACACTATGATATCATTCTAGGTCTTCCTTGGCTTGAACTTCATAATGTTCAATTTCATTGGGCCCAATGATAAGTTCAAGTACAACACCAAGGTAAGAATTACCAATTATAACACCTTTTAATAAGACACCTAAGAATAGTCAATCCCAAAATGTGAATTTTATCAACATAGTAGTTGTAGAATAAGCTTTGGAGGAATATATCTTTGTCTTTGCAGTGTAGTTAAAACTTATTGTGCAAGGAGACTCTGATTAGGATCAAAAGCCAATGGTTGATTAGATAGCTCAAGAGTTTGAAGACATGTTTCTAAATGACCTTTTGAAGGAGTTATCCTCTAATTTAAGTATGCCTTTCAAGATTGAGCCTTTGCCAAGTAGTACTTCCATGAGAAGACCAATCTATTGTCTCTCACTAAAAGAGTTAAAGGAACTTTGGACAACATTGACCAAGTTGTTGGAGAAGGATTTTATATAATATATTATATCTCTATGGGGAGAACTAGTAATCTTTGTACCAAAGAAGGATAGAGAACTTCAATTTTTTATTTACTAACATGGCCTTAATAAACAAATTGTGAAGAATGCATATCTCTTGTTTTGAATTGACAACTTGTTGGATCAATTAAATGGAGCACGGTGCTTCTCAAAGTTGGATTTCTCAAGTGGTTATTGGTAGGTTCTTATTGGTTAAGAGGATGTGAAAAAGATTACCTTTCACACAAGGCATGGGCACTTTGAATGGAGAGTTTTACCCTTTGGGTTCACTAATATTCTAGTAGTTTTCATGGATCAAATGCATTGGGTATTAGATGGGCTATTGGATTTATATGTGGTGGTGTTCTTGGATGATATTTTAATTTATAGTAAGATGGAGGGAAAAAAAGCAATAATCATGTACAAGCAGTCTTACAATGACTATGTCAATGGAATCTTTTTCTACAAGAAGTCAAAGTGTGCTTTTTGGTAGAAGAAGGTTACAAGGTCATAAGGTCTTGCGGAGGGGATCAAGATGGAAGATAAGAAAATCAAAACCACTACCAATTGATGTACTCTTAAGGATGTCATTGATGTTTTGGAATTTAATGGATTGGTAAGTTTTTATCAACAATTTATCTACTATTATGCTCATGTTACCGCACTATTGATCAGTTTCTTGGGGAAGACATTAAGGTTTGCATGGACCAAAAAGCACAAAGAAGCATTCAAGAAACTAAAGCATTTGGTGTCCTCATGACCCATCTTCCAACCATGTGATCCACAACTACCTTGTGTGGTTGATTTTGATGCTTCTAACATTATCATTGGGGCAATGTTGCAACAAGAATTTCTAGATGGTTTACATCCCATTGCCCTTTGTATCCTTCTAATTAAACTTGGCAAAAAAGAAGAACTGTTTTTCTTGAGGTCAAGAACAATTGGCAATGGTATATGCCACAAAGGTATGGAGACATTATCTTGTGGGGAAACAAGTGATCATGCAAACCAATCACAAACCTTTGTTGCAAACTTGACATTTTGGAGCACATGAAGAGTCAACATTATCAATAGGAGGAAAAACTATAGTTTTTTGATATCAAACTTGCGTACAAACCTGAAAGATTCCATGTCATTCTTGATGCCTATTACAATGTCCTTATTTGAAGGTTCTTCTTGAATCTCCCATGATAGCAACAATCATTATGGTGTCAATAGACTCAAATATACACATCAAGTTCAAGATTGCTTTACAACAAGACCTCTTCTTATAATTGGTGCAAAGTTGTCTTGTAGTGCATGACAAGGAGTGAAATTTTTTTTCCTTCAAGGAGTGCCTTCTATTTTGTGAGAACTGGATCTATGTTCCAACTATGGATGACCTTGACTTTTGTGGCTTCAGAAAGCCTATAACTTACCAATTGCTAGTTATTTGGATGTTGATAAAACCTTGAGTTCACTCTAATGTCAATAAAGGTGGTCAAACACAGCAAAGAAGGTTAAGAGTTTGTTTGAACTTGTGAGATTTGCCAATGTAACAAGATCAACAACTAGAAACTAGATGGACTACTTCAATCACTTCTCACTCCAACTACATGATGAGAACATGTCAATCTTGATCTCATCACATCCTTGCATAAAATAGATCAATGCCATACTGCCATTGTGGTATTTGTTCATAAAGTTAGCAAGCAAATTCAATTTGCACCCATTGTGGATGCTTTAGTGCTAGCCAAGACTACCTTTGACACTATCTTCAAGCACCTTAGGATGCCCAAGATTCTTACTTGATTGTGATCTTTGATTCATTTGTAAAATGTTTGCAAGCAAGCTTCAAGCTACTTGGTATCAAGCTTGCTTTGTCTATGGCCTATCATTCTCAAATTGATGGGAAAACCAACATGCCAATTGTACCTTGGATGATAAACTTTGTACCTTTGTCAATGTTCACTATACTAATTGGGATACTTGTCTGATGATTACCATGTTTGCCTACAATAATGCAATGCAAGCAAGCATTAGGTTCTCTCTCTTCTTCCTTAATTTTGGGCAAGAATCTACATGTTCCAAATTCCCTTCTTGTTCCCCCACCATCTTGTGTTCCTCATACTTCTACCTTCTTGTCCATGTATCTAAATCCTTACACCAAGCCAAGTCTCATCTTCTTGTTGCTCAAAATTGGCAAAAGGAATATGCTAATTAATATTGTTGTGATCTTACCTTTAAACCAGGTGATTAGGTCATGATTTCTTCCAGTAACCTCCTCTCCAAAGTTTGATTTCAAAGTTCATAAACTTGCTCATAATTAGGTAGGTCCATTTGATGTTACTCAAATCATTTCACTTTTTGCCTATTGATATGCCTTGCCTTACCTAGTCATATGCAGATCTATCTTGTCATCCATGTTTCAAAGTTAAAACCTTTTGTTTTTATGCATCTTCCTTTTTCTACTCGTGTCCATCCTATCCTTGTCAACAATCATGTGGAATATAAGGCTGATTTTATACTTTCAGATTATGATATCCAACATGGCTACCAACAACATAAGGAATATAGGGTCCTTTGTAAAGTGTATTCTTTTCATGATGCCTCATGGGAGCCCAAGCCCTTGCCCTTTTCTCATTTCTAAAATGCAAAAATGGTGTCATATGATGTAATGCTTTGCTTAGGAATATAATGGGTATCTAGTTGTGGTGGACAAGGTGAAACCTAATGTGCAAGTAGCCATTTTTGGAGCCACTCTTAACCCAGCTAAACCTTTATATCTACCTAGCTAGAGGGAAAGAACAAAAAACCTGAACTTACCATCACAAAAGGCACTCTTATGATTTGTTGGTCTTCTAGCAAAATTAGAATCCAGAGCTTAACTTTAACTGGTCATAAATTCACCTTTATTGCATAGATTTGAGTGCTTTTGGAGCCAAATTATAGCCCATCTCACAAGGTTCACAACCTTGCCTCAGTTCCTTAAAAATTTACCACTTACTAGGTGAAGACCCTAAATCATAGATTTGGGAAATTGTGGAGAATAGACCCTCCAATTATAGACAATCATATCTCCCTTGTCAAAGTATCAATTTGAGTGATCTTTATATCTAAACAGTAGAAAATCTTGAGCTCTTTACAGTCATGCTATCAATTTGTATGTACACCTCCACATGGAAGCAGGATCTTTCAAAACACATACTTCAATAAAATCATGTTGTAGATTTGACCCCTTCTCTTTCAAACAATCATAACTCTATTACTAGAGCATGAAATCAATCAACCATCAAGTCTATACTATAGCCAATATTTCAAGATTTCCACCATGCTCTTCATTCCCTCAGATCTTCTGTACAACAATCAGAAATGAACACAAACTGCAAAGTAGTTGAATCCGGCAATTGATTTAAACCACTAACTTCAAACCTCCATAACTCTAGCATCTCCCACTGAAATCAAGAGTTTTTTCCTTCCTGGTATTATTTTCTCTTCTCTCCCACTTCCCAGCCTTGTCCTTTTTCTTTGAAAATCCCTTTGAAAGACCCAAAACTCCCCTAAAACATTGACTAAACTTAGGAGAACGTGATTGGCTCAACATGGACCAATAGGAATGGAGGAACTTGTGTCCTTTTTGTCTTCTTTCATAAAGTGAATGCTGTAGAGAGTCTTTACACTCTTAAAAAAACTTTTAATACCAAATGAAATAGAAGAAATATTAAAAATTCTCTCTAGATGATATTGATTGATGGAAACATAAACAATGAGACTCAATATAAGGTTAAACTGATAACCTTAAATCAATTTACAATATAATGAACAAGAAATAACATTGGAGGGGCCATTATTTAGCTATAATACTCTTTTCCCAAATTACTTAGTACAAAGCCTTGGAAATATATTTTTGGTCTACTAAGATAGTATATTTTCATACACATAATAAATGGAACTCTTGTAGGGTAGTTCAGATCCATGCCCACGTACTACAACAAGATGTAGAGCGTGAGATCCCATATTGCATTGTAAGTGACTAATGTAAGGATTATCAAAACAAGAGAGGCTATCACCTCTATCATAAACTCTTCTCCAAGTGAGACATCATCCAAACCAAAAAGTGAGCGAGATGTAGACAAAACAGTTTTGATATATAATGAGTTCTCAAGGAATATTAGGAGCTCAAAAGACTCCTCCATCCATATCAAAAGCTTACATGAGCTCAATGCACCCTTTTGATAGTGTACTTGTCTCCAACTTAAGTACACTATCCAAAAAGGTAATGATAGGAATATGATATTATTATCCATATTTTTGAGAGGCCATGGATTACTAAGATGGATCCAATACACCATACAGTGCACTTAAGATTACATATCTATCTTTTGGATATACATATGTATTTCTTGTAATAGCTAAACCATAACAAAAAAATGTACTTTTAAGAGCTTGAAGATTCCCTGATGATGAGGATGTCACCAACAAGTGTTGGAGAAATATGCAATAATAAAGCCCAAGCTCATACTAGGCATTTGGATTTTCCCTACCCTATGTATTTTTAATATGACTTTCTATTCTGACCTTTCATTCTCCTATTTCTCTCCTTAGTCTTTTACTACATTGGTGACTAAAGCTTGCATGGTGAGAAAGAGCAAGGGAGATTATGTTGGTGTAAGTACAATCTTGAGGAGCACCCTTGCTAAGTGCTTCACTCACTTTCAATAGTAATTTCTTAATTTGAGCACTTGTGTAAGCAAGACTTTGAGGGTGGAGTAGGGTGGTGTGTCTTGGGCTTGGGTTCCCTTAATGAGAGTAGATAACATTAATGTTGCATCATTGATTTCCATATAGGCCTTACCCGCTCAAAGTAGAGAAGTAGAGAAGTGAGATAATGGAGCAAAGTTGCATATAGAAGAAGGAACTGAGACTCAATTACAATTTTAAAGTGCATTCTAGGATTTTGCTTCTTGAAAAGGACTTTGAGATCTAATCTTATTTTACCAACTTGTGCCACTTGGTTTTAGTGAATTCTCTTCTCATCTTGGACCAATGACATGGCATTATAGGTGATGTATTTCTCATCTAGGCATTTCTTTGGCTTCAGGTATAAGGCAAAAGAAATGAGAGACCTTTATTGTAGAGAGGTGGATGGATATTCTACTCTTGCATTTGTGGATAGCAAGAAAAGAAACACCTAAGAGAACATAAGAATTTGGAATGGGTCAGGTCACAACATAGATAGCCAAACAAGCAACACCCAACAAGATTGAAGAGGTGATTGATTGTAATAAGGTGGTGAACTAGGTCAAAAACAAGTTTTGTGGCTGGTTTCTCCTTTGAAAGATGAGTACCATTTTTGAAGGTGGTATCAAATTTGTAATAATATGGAGTTAAAAAAAGAGTAAATAGAAGCTAAAGATTTAGTAGAATCAGCCACATACAACAAAAATGAGGTAGAACTAGCTTAATCTATGAATACTAAGAATATGCAAGAAGCATCTAGGTGAGAAGCTTCTATGTACCTTCCAAGGATGGGTAATATGCACATCAAGTTAATGGCTAGCTTAGCTTGTATGCCAAGCAGGTGGCTTCTAGAAGGACGCTTCCTTGGTAGCTTCTCCAATACCTTGGCTTGCACTCCAAGATGACGGGTTGAAGAGGAAAGCTTCTTTGGAACTTCTCAAGAGCCTTGTATTGATTTGATATAAATACCAAAGCCCAAGCTCATGCTATACATTTGGAAGCCCAAGCTCATGTTCATGCTATGCATTTTCATTTCACTCACTTGAGCATTTCCAATGCAACTTTCCATTCCAATCTTCCAATCTTCTATTTCTCTCCTTGGTCTTTTACAAAATTATAAAGTATCAAAGTTGTTGAGACAAATAGTGTTTGGTGATTGCTTTGTAGAGAGTAAATTTGGTTAGCATTGGGAGCTTAAGAGGTTTGTTTGTAACATCAAGATGCCTTGCAATAGTCATCAACATCTCCTCATGAAGCATATTGACAAATACATGCAATGATATATATGTCATACATTTTGGAATTGCATCAGAGGTCAAAGGTAATGATTCTGAATTTAATCTTGAAATAGGTTCTTGGGATTTTGATATGGGATAGAATCATGGGATGTAGATGATCAGAGTGATGATGATACAAAAGAGTTTCTTTTAAGTTGGTGGGAATACCAAAATAGAGACCTCCAAGATTGATTTTATAGGGCTCAAAGTACTGAATTTGTAAATAAGTATTTTGGAGAGCTCAATCCTTCCTCCTTTAAACAACTTACATGTATAGATAGATATTCAATTCATGCATCATTAGCTCTCATCTTTAATCTTTAATCTTTGTGGTCAAACAAAGATTAAAAGAGAGTGTTCAATTCTTACTTAAGAAACAAGTGGTTGTAGCTCATGATAGATCTTGTCATCATGGAATGGTGCAAGCATGTTAAGAGGCTCAAACATATGGTGTAAAAGGGTGGGATCTATGTGTCACTTTACTGATCAAGTTATGAGTGCAATAATAATCTATTCTTAGGAAAGAAGTTCAAGTTTTCATGGACAAAACTCAATGAATGAACTAAGATATCTTCAATTTTGCTCAAAAGGAGTTTAGAAAGTGTGTAGGATTACTTGATAGGACACTTTTACCTGTAGCATAAAGGCCAAAAATTGACAAAGAAACATATTTTAGCCAACAGGGGTAATACTCTATCAATGGATAGGTGATCTATGACAACAAAAAGAGAATTATACATTTTGTTGGAGGTAAGTGATTTTATGAGAGTAAGTGCTTGTGAATATTTTATTTTGCAAGATAGGGTTGAATATTAACTATTACAAGAAAATATTCAATGTCTTAAGTTGGAGTTTTTAGCATATATTAATTTGCTAAGCTATTGTGTGTGTCTCAAGGATGCTTAGGTCATGTCATGACATGAGCTACCCAAAAAGATCTGCTCCTTGGCTTGAATTGAATCATAAAGGACAAAGTCACTCTTTTGACAATGGTTGGTATTTACTTGCTGATTCTACCTACATCCTAATGGCTCATCTTCTTCATTCTTTTTGTATAGCACGTGATGAGGAGAAACACATATTCAAAAAGTGTGTAAGTAAAACTAGAATAGCAAATAAGCACCGTATAAGGATTTTGAAGGCAAGATGACATTCATTATGAGAACTAAGATCACAATTGAATAGTAGATCTATAAATTATCATGTATTGAAGTGGATTAGTATATGCATTATTTTGCATCAATTGTCAAGATATATGGACAAGAAGAGGAAAAGGAAGATGAGAACCTTTCAATAGATTTGGGCAATTTTGACATAATTAATCATCCCTTAAGGACTAAGTTCAGTAGTGAGTTTTTGAGAACTAATTTACTAGAACAATGTCTTGCCTTCCATTGAGAACCCAATTGTAAAAGACCAAGGAGAGAAATTGGAGAATGGAAGATCAGAGTGAAAGATCACATTAGGACTCTTGAATGAAGGAAACTCCAAATGTCTAGCATGAGCATAGGCTTTGGTATTTATAGGAAAATATACAAGGCTCTCAAGAAGCTTCTCAAGAAGTTTTCTAAAAGTCATTTTCTTAGAGTGCAAGCCAAGCTAACCAAGAAGCTTCTTAAGAAGCTTTCTTCTAAAAGCCACCTACTTGTCATGCAAGCTAAGCTAGTTGGGAAGCTTCCTTCTAAAAGCAACCTACTTGACATGCAAATTAAGCTAGTTGGGAAGCTTCCTTCTAAAAGCCACCTATTTGGTATGCGAGCTAAGCTAGTTGGGAAGCTTCACAAGAAGCTTCCTTCTAGAAGCCACCTACTTGGCATGCATGCTAAGCTAGCCAAGAAGCTCCCAAGAAGCTTCCTCATAGAAGTCATGACTTAGCATGCACATTACCTAATACTTGGAAGGTACCAAGTAGCTTCCTAGATACTTCTAGAATACTTTTATACTTCTTGGGTGAATTTGGCATATTTGCTACTTCATTAGTCTCAATTAACTTATCGGTAAACTCCATATTGTTACATATTCCCCACTGCTAGTTGGTGATATCCTCGTCACCATGGAAGCTTCAAACTCTTGGATGGGCATTTGTGCATTTTGGAGATGAGAAAGAGGTTCCCAAATGGCATCATGAAGAGGATACACTTTCCAAAGGACTTTATACTCCATATGTTGGTGGCGGCCATGTTGAATGTGGCGACTTGAAGGATAAAATCTACTTCGTACTCATGATCAAGAGGGGAGGAGAGGGAAGTTGGATACAAGAGGAAAAGGAAGATGGATTAGAAACAAAAGGTCTTAACTTGGAAACATGAAAGATAGGGTGATTTGCATATATGTAACAATATGGAGTTTAGCAATGAAGTTAGTAGGGCTAACAAAATAACAAATAAGACAAATTAGTCTAGAATATTTTGGAAGTATCTAGGAAGCTTCTTGGGAAGCTTCCTGGCTAGCTTAGCTTGCACCTCAAGTAAGTAGCTTCTAGAAGCTTCCAACTAACTTAGCTTGCACGCCAAGTTGGCAGCTTCTAGAAGAAAGCTTCTTGAGAAGCTTCTCAAGGGCCTTGTATGCTACCTATAAATACCAAAGCCAAAGCTCATGCTAGGCATTTGAAGTTTTCACTCATTCAAGTGTCCCAATGTGAACTTCCATTCTCATATTTCTCTCCTTAGCCTTGGTCTTTTACATTGGTATTAGAGCAAGAATAAGATGGATGGAATTTATGGACCACCTAATCCACTTCCGCCAAACCATTGGGATTTTCATGTCCAGATATTACCCAAGCATCATTTCACACAATTCATCACCTTGCACTTTGGGTAAGATTTTTTGCATATGATCATCTTGTTTGAGGAACCTTGATACTTCCATTGTAACTTATGGAGAACGGTGGACATGCTGCATCTATGTGTTAATCAATTAAATAAAGTGGGAGTAGTGGGATAGAGTACTAGCTATGGCAGCAATACCGGACGTTATCTTTATGATGCAACAACAAATTGAGCACCTTACTTGATTGTTGGATGAACGAGACCAATAATGACAAGAACATATAGAGAGAGCACCAATTCAAGATGGAGAAGATCGCATTTGATTTCCAAAACCCAAGGTGTTTGAAAGTAAGAATCTTTTAGGCATAATGGAGAATTTTGTGTTTGACTACGAATGTTACTTTGAAGCCACCAATCTTCAAGATGAACAAAAATAGATTCTAGCTAATTGGATGGTGTGGTAAAACTTTGGTGGTGATTCCGAGTGGAGCAAGCTAAACGATAGATTGTTGTACCAATTTTGACATGGGCAGAATTCAAGGATGCAATACTTGGTCAATTTCAAACTATAAATGCCACCCAAGCTGCACAATATAAATTGGCAGAGTTGAAGTAGGTTGGCTTAGTAAGGAGCTACATCACACAATTTTAGAACATCATCATGAAAATTCTAGATATACAAGAAGATGAAGTTCTGGATTGATTTGTGCGGGGATTGAAGTCACAAACCAAATTGAAGGTGACCATGTAGGAACCACAAAACATAAAAGAAGCCATGCAATTGGATGAGCGCTTTGAATCCTTGGTTGCAACATCTTGGTCTTGACCTTGACCTACACAAAGCCTACCAATACACTACACACGGGTGGAAGAATCGACACCAATGGAGATTGATGCTATCCAACGGAGACCACTTGGTACAATGGATAGAGAAAGATTATGACAAAATGGAGGTTGCTTTTATTGTCACCAAGTAGGACATTGCATTGCTGAACGTCCACTTAGGAATGGGTGACCTCAACAAATTGCCCAGATGGAGTTTGTGGAACAGAATGATCAGGGAAATGAGGAATCACACTAGGAGATTTTGAGCCGCCTATTGGGAGCTTGATTAGTTCCAATAGGATTGAAGGCTTGACCTATGCAAGTTTGCTTCACTTGCAAGGTACAATATCTAATCAAAGTTGTAGGATTTTGGTTGATTCTGGAAGTTCAAAAAATTGCATGTCTATGCAAGTAGCAAAGGAATTAGGTATTCCTATCAAGCGAGTGATTAGAAGTAGATTGATGATGGCGGATGGTAGAAAGGGTTTTTCATTCCGTACCTCACATCCTATTACTTTTAAGATTGGGAAAAAGTAATTGGAGTGTATGAGGTTTGTTGTGGCACCTCCTCACTATGATGTCATTCTAGGACTACCTTGGCTTGAACATCTTAAGGTTCAATTTGATTGGACCTGACAACAAATTCAAGTACAACACCAATGTAGGAATTTCTGATTAGGTTGTTTGGCACCTCTGAGTAAGACACCTAAGAATAGTCAGTCTCAGGATGGGAAGTTTATTGAGAAGGTAGCCATAGAGCATGCTTTGAAGAGAGAGGAGCCCTAAGATGGAAAGTTTTCCAAGAAGGTAACCATGGAGAAAGCTTTGAAGAGAGATGAGTCCCTAGATGAGAAGTTTGTTAGCAAAGCAACCATAGAGAAAGCTTTGGAGGAAGAGTGTGTGGATCAAGCCAATTGCACAAGGACAATCTGAGGAGAGCCAAGAGCCTCATCAAGTAATGGTTGATAAGATGGTTCAGGAGTTTGTGGATGTGTTTTTGGATGATCTACCAAAGGGATTACCCTCCGATCGTGGTATGCCCTTCAAGATTGAGTTATTGTCAATGAGTACTCCAATGAGTAGACCAATCTATTGGCTCTCACCAAAGGAGTTGGAGGAGTTGCAAACAACACTTATGGAGTTGTTGGAGAAGGACTTCATACAAAATAGTACCTCTCCTTGGGAAGCACCAATACTATTTGTTCCAAGGAAGGATGGAGGACTTTGTTTCTATATTGATTATCATGGTGTAATACTCCGAGGACAAGAGAAGAGAGAAAACACAGATTGCACACTCAAACATTCAATGCCCCAAAGGAGCACCTTCTCTTTATTATATAGACAAAGAGGATCTACTCCAAGGAAGATCCACCATACGATTAGGGACACAAATAGGTGACATTTCAGCAAGCTCCACCCTTGGATTACTTACTTGGATAGGTGACATGTTTGGTCTAGGTCCTATTTGGTCTTGGTCCTATTTGGTTGGTCAAACAAGCTTTGACCAGAGGGAATCTTTTAGGGAATCTTCTTATAGGAATCTCAAAATCACGTAAGGTACCATTGGAAAGCTCTTGACGAGACAAAGCAAGGGGGAGGGAAGGCCAGCCTTACCTTCATTGGGAGGGGGGGGGGAGTTGCACATTTACGAGGCCTAATTCATCCGTTTAGGCCTCCGAAATTGCCTTCAAAGATTTCAGGCATATTTTGGTTCCTACTCTATTAGTAGAAGTCCCATTTTGGTGATACCTCTTCTAATCTATTTAGTCCATCATGTGTAACATCCTTCCAGATGTTACCAAACCAATTCTCACCTTTAAATCATATGTCTAGCTATTGGTTCTAAGGTTCTCAAGTCTATTTTGGTTTTTGCTCTATTTGTAGAAGTACTCTTTTGGTGATACTTCTATCTTATCTATTTTGACCATCATGTATAACATCATTCTAGATGTTACCAAACCAAATTTCACATCTAGATCACATGGCTAGCTCTTGGTATTACAGACCTCCCTCCTTTTAAGATGCAACGTCCTCGTTGTGCAATTGTTGCTCAAATGCTTGCACCAACACCGGTGCATGTGCCAAATTGGCAGCGGGCTCCCAGGTTGCTTCATAGAGGGGGTAACTTTTCCATTGTACTAGATAGTCCACCCGCGGATAAGGAATACCACACATGTGTTTTTGGAGAATCCGCTCCACTTCATATTCCTCTATGCCATCAATGAGTGTCGGACAAGGTCAAATGTCTTGTGTGGAATGACCTTGGCCTGATCGGGGAGCATATTTGTGTAGTAGGGAGACATGGAACACTGGATGGATCTTCATGTGTGGTGGTAGCTCAAGGTAATAGGCCCCAGTGCCGATGTGACAAAAAATCAAGAAAGGCCCAATAAAATGAGGTTTGAGCTTACGAGGTCCAACTAATGTGAGGTTGGTTGTTGATAGCCACACTTGATCCCCAACATTGAACTCCATGTGCCTACGGTGTGCATCAGCATATTGCTTCTGTCAATTTTGTGTAATCTGTAATCTGTGCTTGGTGCTCTCCACACCTTGTTGGATTCTAGAAACAAATGTGTTGATTGCATCGACCCTAGTAGCCACTTGACGGATCTTCATCAAGCTAGAAGGTGTGAAGGGATGCTCACCATACATGAGGAAGAACAAAGTGACCTGGGTGGATGCATTCACTGAATTGTTGTAAGCGAATTCCACCAACGGGAGTAGGGTGTCCCACCTCTCTTGCTCTTCTAAGGTGAAGCCCCGTAACATGTCTTCAATCGTGCAATTAGCCCGCTCTGTTTGGCCATCTATTTGTGGGTGGTAAGCTATGGACATGGCCAACTTGGTTTTGAAGAAACCAAAGAGTGTTTGCTAAAACAAACTGGTGAATTGGGTGCCTTTATCAGTGATGAGTACTCTAGACAAGCCATGGTGAGCAAAGATTGCATCTAAGTATAATTGAGCTAGTTGTGGAGTGGTCACCTTGTTGGTAGTAGGGCGTACATAAATCATTTTGCTGAGCCGATCCACAAAGACCACAATGGAATCAAACCCTGAGGTGGTCTTGGGTAATTCATAGACGAGATCCATACTCAATTGTTCCCAATGTTGGGTAGGAGTGGGGAGAGGTTGAAGGAGCCCTGCAAGAGCTTGATTAGAAGCTTTGTTCTGTTGACAAAGTAGGTAGTTACGCACATAGCCCATCACGTTGTTGCTCATCTTGGGCCAATAGTAAAGGCGCTTGACTGCATCCAAGGTCTTGTCCACTCCGACATAAGTTGCAATGGCCAAATCATGACATTCCACTAGAATGGTGGTGCGTAATTCTGGAACATTTGGGATCCATAATCTGCCATCCCAAAAGGTGAGTCCTTGGGTGCTGGTGACACCTTTGGATGATTGTGCTTCTACAATTTGTGGATCAGTTTTTGTAACAACCAGAATCTCTTGCCAGAATTCAGAGTTAATCTTAACCTCTACCACCAAGTTGTTTGCCATTGGCATGCGGGTGAATGCATCTGCAAGTTGCTTCTTACCTTCCATGTAGGTGATTGTCATGTTGAAGTGTTGTTGCCACTCTGCCCATCAAATTTGGCAACGAGATAGATCCTTTTGCGTCTCGAGGTAGACAAGAGGTTTGTGGTCTATCTCTACTACAAATGCCTTCTCGCCCAGGTAGTGCTTCCAATGCTTGGTTGCTAGAAGGATGGCTAGCTCTTCTCGTTCTGTGGTGTGGTAGTTGCGCTCTACGGTAACAACTTTTGAGAGAAATATGCAATTGGATGCCATCCGTCATGCCACTCTTGTTGTAGGGTTGCTCCTATTGCTATGCCTGATGCATCTATAGCCAACTTGATTGGACGTTTTGGGTCATACCACTTCAAGATTGGTGCATGTAGCAAGGCGGCCTTCAATTCTTGAAAGGCCAACTCTTGTGCAGTTTCCCATGTCCACTTCTTCCCCTCGCCAAGTAGTGCAGTTAAAGGCTGTGCAACCTTGGAGAAGTCCTTGACAAATCTACGATAGAATCCCTTCAACCCCAAGAAGCTCTTAAGTTGAGTCTGATCTTCTGGGGCACTCTATTTTTGAATGACCTCTATTTTATCTATCAATACTTGAATGCCCTCTGCACTTACTCTATGCCCCAAGTAGTCTACTTCAGACTTGCCAAACTCACACTTTGAGATTTTGGCGTACAATTGATTCTGTCTTAGAATCTGGAGGACCTCTCGTAGATGTCGTTTGTGTTCTGTCATCGTACTACTATATACTAAGATATCATCCAAGAAGACAATAACAAACTTATCCAAGTATGGACAAAATATGTCATTCATTAGACTCATGAAAGTGGCAGGTGCATTGGTGAGGCCAAAAGGCATCACAAGATACTCAAAGTGGCCATACTTGGTTCGAAAGGCAGTTTTGTACACATCCTCCTCTGCAATTTGGATTTGATTGTAACCTCTCCGTAAGTCCAATTTGGTGAAGTATCTCGCTCCATGGAGTTGATCAAACAGGTCATCCATGCGAGGTAAGGGGTATTTGTTCTTCACCGTTTGCTAATTGAGACCCCGATAGTCAATGCACATGCGCATTGTACCATCCTTTTTCTTCACAAACAAGAGAGGAGCTCCATATGGTGATACGCTAGGTTGGATAAACCCTTTCTGCAACATCTCCTCAATTTGAGTCTTACACTCCTTCAACTCATGAGGTGATAGGCAATATGGGGCCTTACAAGGAGGTGTCTTCCCCGAGAGTGTCTCAATTTTGTGATCTACTTGCCTTTTTGGTGGTAATCTTGAGGGTGGATCATCAAGAAAGACATCTTGAAACTCATCTACCACATCTTTCAATTTCTCAAGAATTTGTCCATTGAGTTGTGCACTCTGTACTTCTCTTATTAGAGCCATAAAACATCTATTGGTCTTATAGACAGTTGCCGTCCCTATGACATATAGAGGCAATTTCTGCCTGTGTGACTTTCTTTAACTCCAATGATTGACCATTGGTGGGTTCTCACTACTTTCTTCCTCCAATCCACCATAGGGTTGTACTGCTCCATCCATGGCATGCCTAAAATTGCATCATAACAAGCTAACTATATCACTCGCCACTCAATTGCTTCCTGATATTCTCCTATAGAGAGGGTTACCTTCAATCCTCTTTGTTTGCCTTTGGTAACTCTACTTCTTCACTCCCATCTCTCCATAGATCCATTCCCAATCTTATTGCAATAGAGCAAGACAAGAAATTCTATGTTGCTCCCGGATCTATTAATACTCTCACTTGATTACCTTCTAGGATTCCATTCACAACAATCAATTGTGAGGTTGCCTTTCGGGATCTTTGCGCATTATTCTTCTTCCTTCCCTTGCTTCTCTGCTTCCTTATTGAGCCAGTAAGGCCGTGAGGTATATTTACTAGCAATCTTTGTTTTCCAAAGTGATTTCCACCTCCTCCTCTTCAATGTGCCTCTCCATGTTGTTCAAAGATCACCTGTACAAAGGCCGAGGGCCTCTATGGAAACAAGTGCGACAGTTGGTAGATATGTACTGTAACACCCATTTGTGCATGTGTGTGGTATTGTGATATTTAGCTTGGTATTACAAGTACTTAAGAGATATTATTTATATAGAGATAAAGGATGGTTCTATATTAGTCATGGTTAGCTAAAGTTAGTCATAGCTAAGATAGATGGGACCTTACTTTAGAGGAAGTAGAAAAGATGAGCACCACTATTTTGGATTTTAGTGTGTTGACTTGGTATTATTCCTAGGTGTTTGGCTTTGGGGAAAGAGTTGAGAACTCTTGGGCCCGCAAGCCTTTTTGTTTTGGATTCTTCTTTAGTCCAAGGATAGCCCATGTGAAGGAATCCTTGCTTTAGTGGTTGGGTCAAGATAAGACCACATGCTTAGGGGAATATGCCCATGTGAATGGATATTCCTTTCTACTTTTTGACTTTACTTGACTTTTAGTCTAGTAACTTGAGTTACTACGGTAATTAGTAACTTTGGTACGTAACTATTTCACAAGTATATAAACAAGGAGTGAGGAGGTACTCATCATCCTTTCATTTGCAACTATCTCTCTCTCATTGAGTTCTCTAGTGAGCAATGTCTTGAGTCTTGGAGTGTTAGCCTTGGAGGAGTATGATGGAGTTGGGGTTCCTTGCCTTCTTAGTCCATGGTGCGCTACCATAATAGCCATCAGAGGTTCATCCTTAGTGAGAGACAGGCCGGCTCACATTTTTGGTTCCGTTGCCGGGACCTCTCTAGAAGGCAAGATAATGTTCCGCGTCCAATTCTACATTAGGCAGAAGGAGGCTATGAGAGCTCACTTGGAGAGAACATTAGGAGAGGAGAGGGCTGAACTTATGTTAGAGAACCAAGATCCATTTGTATACCCTGTAGTTCATTATGATGTCTTTGAGGTGATTTTGTACATCTTGTACACATGAGAGGAATTGGAGAGATTGTGTGAGGTGGATTGCAGATTTTGGGGATTAAGGTGATTTTGGGCAAAATCTCAAGTTTGAGATCTGGACTTGAGATTTCTACACATGATAGCTTGGGTTATCTTTCAGTTAGCACACTTGAAATTATTGAGAGAGCTTCTATGCGCACTGGGCTAGAATTTTTGAAAGTTGATAGGGTAAAGTGCTCCCGCAACTGCATGCTCTCTGGAAAATTGTACAGAGTCTGCCATTTCTTCAATTTTCAGTGAATTTTCCTGAAAATTTCCAAGAAAATTCAGTGCATTGTATCCTACCTGCTGCCACAAAAATTAGAGAGAGATCGTTTTTGCGCAGGGCGTGATGAGTTTTTGAAGTGAGGGGGGTGGTTTTCATACCAAATCTGAAATATGGGTGCTGAATAGAAAGGTGTCTAGGCCAAATGGCTCAATGAAAAGATCTGAAATTTTGCAGGGAGGGACGCCCTGGAGTTGTGATCAAGTGTGCAAAATTTCAGAGGACTGTGACGTATTGGTTGGGAGATTTGAATGACATTGTGAGGAAGGGTCAATTCTGCAGAGTGGAGATCTCATGCATGAGAAGTTTGAGATCAACAAAAAGCATGTTTGAGTGTTTAGATTCATCTTGGGGAACATGGAGAGTCATCAAGAGTGGAAATTGAGATTATGCAAGGTTCCCCAAGGGTTTGAGGTGATTGTAGGGGTGGATTTGAGGAAAAGAGAGTTTACAATAGAATTTGAAGAGAGTGTTGAGAGGATCCAAAAACCTACACCACTTGGAGGAAAGAGTGAGTCTAAGTGCTTTCTATGTGGAGAGAAGGGACATAAGGCAAGTTCATGTCCATTGACCTTTGAGAGCAAGAGATTGAGGGAAAGGAGAGGCTTACTTGACTTGGGTTTGCATGTTGGACCTTCTTCACCAAGATTGGGAGGGAGAAGATCTAAGACCAAAGAGTTGTGTGAGGTTTGTGGAGTTGAAGGACTTCCAAAAGGACATGAGTGTAGTGGAGTAAAAGCACTTTTGGAAACTTTGGTGAAGGATCTTGGAGAGAGTCTTAGTACAGCTACAGAAATACTACCACCTTCATCAGCTAGTTCTCAAGATTAGTGATGGAGATAATCTTTCAACTTATGGATAAACTATCCATGAGAGTTAGATTAATATGCACTCTAGGATTTGATGTTGCTATAGAAATCTTGGAGCAACCTGAACCTTTTGTGTTCCCTAGAGTGGATTATTCTCAGATGGTGTTAGTCATGTATATACTCTATTAGTAATAGAGTGAGAGAAAAGAAAAGAGAAAAAAAAATTAAGAGAAAAGAAAGATAGTGAGGGGTTAAGATGGGGAAACTTCCGGTTTTCTTTGGCAAGGATGGAGAAGATGTGGAGGCCTTTGTGAGAGACTTCAAGAGAGCTTGCATAGGAAACAATGAGAGGAGGAAGAATGAGTGGGCCTCATTATTACCAGATTTCTTTGAGGATGCAGCACTTACATGGTATGAGTCAGAATACCAAAAGAGAGAGAGGAGAGAGGGGGAAGAGGAGTCTTGGGAGACTTTGACTTCAGCACTCATTGAGAACTTTCTTCCTGATGAGAGTTATGAGAGATTGATGAGTGAGGTTACATTTCTCAAGCAAGGAGATGGAGAGAAAGTGAGGGTCTATGTGGAAAGAGTGGAAAAGTTGGAGTCCAAATTTCGCATAGTGTTGAGGAAGGGTGGGGATGATGTGGAGACTACAATGATTGGCATAGGGGCCATGCTCACCAAGAATTTTGTGGGAGGATTGAGACCACAAATTAGAAGCAAGGTGAGATATGAGAAACCTTCTTCCAAGGTTGAAGCTATCAAGATCGCAATTCGTATGGAGGAGAGTTTGGAAGGGGATGAAAGTGATTTGGTGGTGAAGGAGGTTGTGCATCCTCCTCAAGGCTACAAGTATGGTGGAACTTCTGATACTTTGGTGACAAGGGTTGCACCACAAGTAGTAGTTGCTCCAGTTCTTGCACCTCCACCAAAAGATCCACTCCAAACCATCACAGAACAACTTGCGGATCTCAAGATCAATGTGGTGCAATTATGGGAGAAGAGAGAGGTGGATCAGAATGTAGGGAGAGGGCCTAGGAGTTATGGAAACCATCCATATAGAGGAGGCCAACCAGCCAACAATTTCAATGATAGAAATTGTTTTGGTTGTGGGGGAAGAGGCCATATCCAAAGGAATTGCCCAAATTCCACTTACCATGGAGGAAGGGGTTATGAGGGAGCCAATAGAGGGAAAGAGGGAGGTAGTGAAACCCAAGTGGCTCCTAATCCCAACAAAGGTAAGGGGATAGCATCCATAGATGTGGTTGAGAGCAAGTATGAGAAGGGAGAGTGCTCAAACTCCAAGGGTCCTAATTTGGAGCTTTTGGCACAAGAGAAGAAGAGAGCTCGTTTTGCAGAGGATGTTCACTCTTCTCAAGGATTTACTTCAAGCAAGGATACTCCTATGTCTACTAGGAGCACTCGCACCTCAACACCATCAACAACAAAGACTCCAAGGAAGAAGTTGGGGATGGAGGACTTCTTGATCTCCAAGCAACAATGGAACTACAATGTGTTGGAGGATGTTGGTAGTCACAAGGCTAACATCACAGTGGGCCAATTAATTGCTTTGAACCCTACCTTGAGAAAGGAGCTTAGAGGTGGTTTGAGTTCTACAAGGAGCAAGAAGAAGAAGAAGGCAAAAGTTCCAATATCAATGGGGGTGGTGGATGCCAAGCCAGCACCATGGGAAGCTTGTGAATATGCCTCCAAGATTGATGTGAGAGTGAATGGTCACAACATCAAGGATGCATTGGTTGATGGAGGATCAGCAGTGAATGCCATGTCAGAAAGGTTGATGAAGAAGTTGGGTATGATACCCTCAAGAGCTTCAACATTTGTGGTGAGCATGGCAAACAAGCAACAAGTTCGACCAGTAGGGGTGATGGATAAGGTGGTAGTTTCAGTTATGGGAGTTCAAAATCTCATGACTTTCCAAGTCTTGAAGGATTCAAGCTATGACTTACTTCTTGGGAGGCCATGGTTGAGAGCAGCACGCACAACTGATCGATGGCACAAAGGGTACTTAAGGATTGGGCCATCAAACCATAGAGTCACTGTTCCTGTGACTAACACCACCAACACTTCACATTCAGATACCCCATCTTCTGATTATTGGGAATCTGATTCTGAAGGAGGAGCTTCAGGTGTGGACACAAGCATGGAAGAGGAGACTTCCACGGAGGAGGATGAATCTGAATCTGATTCAGATGTGTATCCTTTGTGTGCTATGGATTTTGCACCTAAGCCAGAGGTTTTGAAGGACCCAGATAAATCACCATTGACACTTGAGGAGGTAGAGAGAAGGTTATCTACCCTCAAGTATGGCCCAAATGTTACCAAGGAGGAGAAGGTGAGATTTGAGGAGATTTTCCGCAAGTTCATCCATGTGTTTGCTTTTAGTTACAAGGATTTGAAGGAAGTCACCTTGGAGGAGCACAAGATAGAGGTGGAGTCACATGCAAGACCAATCCGCCAAAAGCAACGTCGCATTAGCCCACCAATATCTTTGGTTGTGAAGGAGGAGATTGATAAGCTCAAGGAGGCTGGATTTATCTTTGAGGTGGAGAATTCAGAATGGGTGTCTCCAATTGTCATTGTGAAGAAAAAGAATGGCAAGCTTCGGGTATGTGTGGATTACAAGAAGCTCAATGCTGTTACCAAGAAGGACTACTACCCATTGCCATTCATTGATGAGATCTTGGAGGAGGTTGCAGGTCATGAGAGGTACAGTTTTGGAGATGGTTATAGTGGATATAACCAAATAAAGATTGCACCAGAGCATCAACAACTCACCACATTCACCACACCTTGGGGAACTTACGCTTTCAAGGTCATGCCTTTTGGGCTTTGCAATGCTCCAGCCACATTCCAACGGTTCATGAACAAGGTATTTGAACCTTTCATTGGGAAATTTGTGAGAGATTTCATTGATGACTTTTGTGTCTATGGGAGCAAGGAGGAGCACTTTGAGCACCTAATCAAAGTCTTGCAACGCTTGGATGAGGCAAATGCATCACTCAACCCAGAGAAGTGCATTTTTGGATGTGAAGAAGGTCTACTTTTGGGGCACATCATCTCCAAGGATGGAATAGCAGTTGATCCTGAGAAGGTGAGGAAAATCTCAGACCTTCCATTCCCTTCAAGCTTGACAAAGTTACGCCAATTCTTGGGAATGGTTGGGTACTATAGGAGGTTCATCTTCTCATTTTCCAACAAGGCTTATGCATTGACCATCTACATGAAGAAGGGTGTAGATTACATGGTGATTTTGGAAGACAAGGAGGCTCTCAAAGCTTTTGAGGAGCTCAAGCAATCCCTTGTTGTAGCTCCAATTCTTGCTAAACCTGATTGGAGTAAGCCTTTCATCCTCTACACTGATGCTTCTAATGTAGCTATAGGATGCACTCTTAGTCAATTAGACCAAGATGGGCATGATCATCCAATAGCTTATGCTAGTAGGCAGATGGTTTCAGCAGAGAAGAACTACTCTGTCACAGAGAGAGAAGGGTTGGCAGTGATCTTTGGTCTCAAGAAGTTTAGACACTACTTGATTGGAGGGAAAGCCACAATTGTCACGGATCACAAGGCTTTGAAGTACATCTTCAACAAGCCTAATGTTGAAGGGAGACTAGCAAGGTGGATGATTCTCTTGTCTGAGTATGACTACACCATTGAGGATAGGCCAGGAAAGAAACATGCAAATGCTGATTTGTTATCTAGAGCCTATGATCATGATGGAGATGAGCCAGTAGATGATTCCTTCCCGGATGAGGAGCTCATGACAATCTCAGTCACTCAAGAGGTTCCAATGGAGTACAAGGAGATTGTGGATTTTGTGACAAGAGGTAACTATCCAGAAGGGATGCATGCTAGGGAGAGGAAGGCCCTTGCAGCAAGATCTAGACCTTACACAATGGTGGATGATATTCTTTTTCACCAAGGAGCAGATGGTCTACTTCGAAGAGCAGTGGGTAAGGAAGAGTCTATCCTACTCATAAAGGAGTTTCATGAAGGTTTAGTATGTGGAGGACACTTTGCAGGAAAGGTGACTGCTTTCAAGATTCTAGATGCAGGTTACCATTGGAGAGGGATTTTCAAGGATTGTCTTGATTATTGCAAAACTTGTCATGTTTGTCAAGCTTTTGCTAGAAAGTCTACATCCACTCCACCACTTAGATCAATTCCATTGCTAGGACCCTTTGAGAAGTGGGGAATTGATTTTGTAGGACCTCTCAATAGAACCCCAAGGAACAATTGGTACATTGTGGTAGTTACTGATTACCTTACCAAGTGGGTTGAGGCTAGACCATTGAGGGACAAGAATGAAGATGAAGTGGGTAGATTTCTTTATGAACGCATTATCACTAGGTTTGGATGCCCTTTGGAGTTGGTTTCTGATAGAGGAGGAGAGTTTACAGGAAGCATTACTACAGCCATGCTACGACATTTCTCTATCACACATAGAGTAACTACATCCTATAAGCCAAATTCCAATGGCTTGGCAGAGAGAACCAATCAGACCTTGTGCATGATGTTGGCCAAAGATGCAGAAATGGAGGGGGCTAAACATCATTGGGACAAGAGGATTCATGCAGTTTTGTGGGAGTATAGGACAACCATGAAGACTTCCACTGGATATTCTCTATTCCAATTGGTGTATGGTATTGAGTCTACCTTACCTATTCACTTTGATCTTCCTACCTTCCAAAGCATTCATAGGAGATTGAAGAAAGCACAAGGAAGTGATGCAGAGAAGTCAAGGAAGGATCAACTCATGGAGTTGGAAGAGGCAAGAGTAGTTGCTATGGTTCGAGTGGAGCAAGCCCAAAGGAAACAAAAGGAGAGCTATGACAAGAGGCAAGGCAAGAAGAAGGTGGAGCCTTTCAAAGAAGGTGATTGGGTAATGTTGTTTGATTCCATTCGATTCAAGAGAGTACAAAAGAAGTTTTTGCCTAAGTACTTTGGACCTTTCATAGTAGAGAAGGTGTGGGGAAATTACACTTATGATCTCAAGGAGTTGGGAGGAAGACACTTTGATAGGATTAACCATGATAAGTTGAAGATGTACCATAGAAGGTAGAGAGACCTTCACTTTGAGGACAAAGTGAAAACTTAGTCCGGGGGTAAATGTAACACCCATTTGTGCATGTGTGTGGTATTGTGATATTTAGCTTGGTATTACAAGTACTTAAGAGATATTATTTATATAGAGATAAAGGATGGTTCTATATTAGTCATGGTTAGCTAAAGTTAGTCATAGCTAAGATAGATGGGACCTTACTTTAGAGGAAGTAGAAAAGATGAGCACCACTATTTTGGATTTTAGTGTGTTGACTTGGTATTATTCCTAGGTGTTTGGCTTTGGGGAAAGAGTTGAGAACTCTTGGGCCCGCAAGCCTTTTTGTTTTGGATTCTTCTTTAGTCCAAGGATAGCCCATGTGAAGGAATCCTTGCTTTAGTGGTTGGGTCAAGATAAGACCACATGCTTAGGGGAATATGCCCATGTGAATGGATATTCCTTTCTACTTTTTGACTTTACTTGACTTTTAGTCTAGTAACTTGAGTTACTACGGTAATTAGTAACTTTGGTACGTAACTATTTCACAAGTATATAAACAAGGAGTGATGAGGTACTCATCATCCTTTCATTTGCAACTATCTCTCTCTCATTGAGTTCTCTAGTGAGCAATGTCTTGAGTCTTGGAGTGTTAGCCTTGGAGGAGTATGATGGAGTTGGGGTTCCTTGCCTTCTTAGTCCATGGTGCGCTACCATAATAGCCATCAGAGGTTCATCCTTAGTGAGAGACAGGCCGGCTCACAGTACCCAATACGGCCACAATTGTAACAACAGTGTTGTTCTCCTCAAGTCCCTTCTCCTCGTGGAACTCCATCTCTTCATTCTCTACCCGGCCTCGCTCCCCTTGAAGCGGTTGTGCTCCTCGATCCCAGAATCAAAGGTTGCCCAATTCCATTGGTACTGGTCCACCCATGTGTGGCATTTCTGCTCGATAATGTTGAGGTAGAACTATTGCTTCACCTCCATCTAATGCTCCTGGTATTCTCTATGCACAAGCAATGGCTTCAAATACCGTGCGAGGATTTTGCACCATGACTTCTTGGCAAATCCGCTCTTTCAACCCTCATTTGAAATTGTCGAGAGCCTCTGCTTGACTCATGTTGGTAATTGCGACTTGTAGATCTAGAAGTGCCTCCACATACTCTTGTACGCTATTCTTCTATCTCAATCCCCATAGTCGAGTTTGAGCCATTTGCATAGAATCCACCGATTGGAAATTCTTTAGCAGTCCTTCTTGCATTGCTATCCATGTGACCTCCCTTCTCTTTGCCAGCATGGATTGTTCCTAAGCATCATACCATGTGAGGCTTTATCGGTCAAGTATCCACATGAAAACACGCCTACAACATGCTTTGTGATCTCTATTGAGAACAATCGGAAATATTGATTCATTCTCAAGATCTAGTTTTCCACTACTCCCATCGTACGCTGCCCCCTATAAGGTTTGATGTTGCAAGTCTTCTTCATCCGGAGTAGCAATGTGGCTTCATCGTTGATAGGGTTTGTAGGCACGAGTGCCTCTCCAAGTTCTTCAGTCACAAGTATTGGGTTTTGAGACGGCTCTTCTTCTTGCATGGCTTGATCGTTCCTGAGGATCTGCACTTGACTTTGTAATGTTTCTATGGTCATCTTAATCTCTCGAAATTCATTCAACATCCCTTGCATTCCTTGCACCAGCTCTTGCAATTGCGGATCCATGGTTCCTGTAACACTCAATTGCTAATGTCTACTTCAATACAAAGTCGATATAATCACTCTAGAAGGCACACAAACTATTGGAACTACGATTGGGATCTCGGAAGCTATCACTTGTTGATAATACTCCTCACCAAAATTCCTAACCACAAAATCTCTAAACATCACTTTCAGCCTCACTACATAACGAATTTCTACTTGAGTGTTGAAAGGGAGAGGATTTAGGATATTCATATCTATATTATCATAATAGAATGTAGATTGTCAAATCCCACTCTCTGTCATATATCACCACAAGTAGAATCACCGGGTTTGGTGAGTTCATCACTCTGTCCATGAATTCTGCACCAAAGTGATAAACTAGCAATACCCTCATCTGCTCACGATGGATGTACATAACCTTGATGTGGAATGGGTTTGAACATAGAAAGCTAGGTGCGGGAAATTGTCCTCTCGGCGCATCCATCCCCTCCGCTCTCTAAAGACCTTCCTAAGCCTAGCGATTATTCTATGTTCTCCACCTCAAATTACTCAGTTTCAATAGTTCGTGCTATTCCAAGAGGGGTGATCCACTCTCTTGGACTAAAACACTCGCTCTGATACCATTGTAATACTCCGAGGACAAGAGCAGAGAGAAAACATAGATTGCACACTCAAACATTTGATACCCCAAAGGAGCACCTTCTCTTTATTATATAGACAAAGAGGATCTCCTCCAAGGAAGCTCCACCATAGGATTAGGGACACAAATAGGTGACATGTCAGCAAGCTCCACCCTTGGATTACTTACTTGGACAGGTGACATGTCTGGTCTAGGTCCTATCTGGTTGGTCAAACAAGCTTTGACCAGAAGGAATCTTTTAGGGAATCTTCTTGTAGGAATCTCAAAATCACATGAGTAAGGTACCGTTGGAAAGCTCTTGACAAGACAAAGCAGGGGGGAAGGAAGGACAGCCATGCCTTTGTTGGGGGGGGGGAGTCGCACATTTATGAGGCCTAATTCATCTATTTAGGCCTCCAAAATTGCCTTCAAAGATTTCAAGCATATTTTGGTTCCTACTCTATTAGTAGAAGTCCCATTTTGGTGATACCTCTTCTGATCTGTTTAGTCCATCATGTGTAACATCCTTCTAGATGTTACCAAACCAATTCTCACCTTAAAATCATATGTCTAGCTATTGGTTCTAAGGTTCTCAAGTCTATTTTGGTTTCTCCCCTATTAGTAGAAGTATTCTTTTGGTGATACTTCTATCTTATCTATTTTGACCATCATGTATAACATCATTCTAGATGTTACCAAACCAAATTTCACATCTAGATCATATGGCTAGCTCTTGGTATTACACGTGGACTCAATAAGCAAACAATGAAGAATGCATATCCCTTGCCTCGGATTGATGACTTGCTTGATCAGTTGAGTAGAGCACAAAACTTTTCCAAATTGGATCTTTGCAAAGGCTATTGGCAAATCCACATTGATAGGGAGGATGTGCAAAAAATGGCCTTTCGCACAAGGTATGGGCATTTTGAGTGGAAAGTTCTACCTTTCAAGCTCACTAATACTCCAACAGTCTTCATGGATTAGATGCATTGGGTGTTGGATGGACTATTGGATTGGTATGTGGTGGTGTTCTTGGATGATATCTTAATTTATAGCAAGATAGAGGCAAAACATGTGAATCACGTGTGAGAAGTCTTAAGACTACTATGACAATGGAAATTTTACTACAAGAAGTCAAAGTGTACCTTTTGGCAAAAGGAAGTTTCTTTCTTGGAGCACAAGATCTCATCGGAGGGGGTCAAGATGGAAGAGGAGAAAATCAAGGCCATTATTAATTGGCCTACTCCAAAGGATGCTATAGAAGTACGAGCATTTAATGGACTGGCCAATTTTTACTAACGGTTCATCCATTATTATGCTCATGTGGCTACATCATTGACTGACCTCTTGGAGAAGGACTCAAGCTTCCAATGGACCACCAAGCACAAAGAAGCATTCCAGAAGTTGAAACATATGGTGTCTTCATGGCCCATTCTTCAACAGTATGATCCTCCCCATTCTTCAACAGCTACCTTGTGTGGTTGATTTTGATGCTTCTAACTTTGCAATTGGAGCCGTGTTGCAACAAGAATTCCCAGATGGACTACATCCCATTGCCTTTGTGTCTCGTTGACTCAATACGGTTGAAAGAAACTACTTTGCTTGAGATCAAGAACAACTTGCAATGGTATATGCCACCAAGGTATGAAGGCATTACTTCTTGGGGAAACAAGTGATCATGCAAACTGATCACAAACCATTGTTGCACTTGGAACACATGAAGAGTAGACATCATCAATGGGAAGAACAACTCCAATTGTTTGACATCAAACTTGAGTACAAACCATATCAATTCCATGTTATCTTTGATGCTTTATCATGACAATCTGATTTGAAATCTCTTCCTCTCATCACAACAACAATTACAACGGTGTCAATTGACTCCAAGGTCCAAAACAAGTTTTAGTCAACTCTACAACAAGATCTCTTCTTCCAAATGGTACTTGGTTGCCTTACAACATGTAACAAGGAGTACAACACCTTCTCCATCAAGGAGGGCCTTCTATTCTATGAGGACCGGATCTTTGTTCTAGCCAAAGGTGATCTTCAACTTGTGTGCCTTCAAGAAGCCCATGATTTATCCATAGCTAGTCACATGGTTATGGACAAGACCTTAGGTACCCTCCAATGCCAATGGTGGTGGCCCAACATGACACAAGATGTTCGAGAATTTGTCCAATTGTGTAAGAGCTGCCAACATAACAAGGCCAACAACCAAAAGCCGAATGGACTCCTTCAACCACTTGCCATTCTATTTGCTCAATAGGAGCATGTGAGCTTGGATCTCATCACATCCTTGCCCAAGACAAAGCAAGGACACACAACAATTGTAGTGTTTGTGGGTTTAGGGTTTAGGGAAAATCCACTTGGCACCAACCTATGATACCATAAATGCTCCAACCTTAGCGTAAATCTACTTTGACAATGTCTTCAAACATCATGGGATGCCATGTGTACTCTTCTCCAACCATGATCTTTGATTTATTGGGAAGTTTTGGCAAGCACTCTTCTAGATACTCAACACCAAGCTTGCTTTGTCTATGGCCTATCATCCTCAAATTGATGGACAAACCAAATGTACAAATTGTACATTGGAGGATATGCTGGGTGCCTTTATCAATGTCCACCATACCAATTGGGATGAATGTCTTGCAGCTACAAAATTTGCCTACAACAATTCCAAACAAGCAAGCACTAGATTTTCTCCTTTCTTTCTCAATTTTGGCTAGGATTCACTTGTTCCAGATTCTCTTCTTGCTCCCCCTCCATCTCAAGTTCCTCATACTTCAACATTCTTGACCACTATATCCCAATCTCTCTAACAAGCCAAATCTCACCTCCTTATTGCTCAGAATCATCAAAAACAATATGCAGACCTCCATCATCGTGATCTCACCTTTGAAGTTGGTGATAAAGTCATGCTATCCTCTAGTAACCTCCCTCTCCCACTTGATACCCAAGTTTTTAAACTTGCTCTTAATCGGATATGACCCTTTGATGTCATCCAAATTGTCTTTCCTATTGCTTATCAACTTGCCTTGCCTTGTCACATGCGTATTCCATCTTGTCTTTCATGTTTCCAAGTTGAAACCCTTTGTTCCTAACCCCTCTTCCTTTTCCTCTCAAGTCCAACCTCCTCCTCCTCCTTTCCCTATCAATGATCATGAGGAGTATGAAGTTGATTTCATCCTTGCACGTCGCCATATTCAACAAGACCGCCAACAACATACGGAGTACAAGGTCCTTTGGAAATGGTATCCCTTTTATGATACCACATGGGAACCTCTTTCTCACCTCCAAAATGCACGAAAGGCCATCCAAGAGTTCAAAGCTTCATTGGCAATGAGGATATCACCAACTAGTGGTGGGGGAATATGTAACAATATGGAGTTTAGCGATGAAGTTAGTAGGGCTAACAAAGTAACAAATAAGAAAAATTAGCCTAGAATATTCTAGAAGTATCTAGGAAGCTTCTTGAGAAGCTTCATGGCTAGCTTAGCTTGCACCTCAAGTAAGGAGCTTCTATAAGGAAGCTTTTAGAAGCTTTCAATTAGCTTAGCTTGCATGCCAAGTAGGCGGCTTCTAGAAGGAAGCTTCTTGAGAAGCTTCCTGGTTAACTTGGCTTGCACTCTAAGAAAGCGGCTCAAGGAAGCTTCTTGAGAAGCTTCTCAAGGGCCTTGTATGCTACCTATAAATACCAAAGCCGAAGCTCATGCTAGGCATTCCAAGTTTTCCTTCATTCAAGTGTCCCAATGTGAACTTCCATTCTCCTATTTCCTTCCTCGACCTTGGTCTTTTACAATATGACTAAGCAAGGCAAGTCGATAAGCAATAGGAGAAATGATTTGGGTGACATCAAATGGACCAATCCAATTAGGAGAAATTTTTTGGACTTGGGTATCAAGTGGGAGAGGTAGGTTACTAGACAAAAGCATGACCTTATCACCAAGTTGAAAAGTGAGATCACAACAATGTTGGTTGGTCTATTGTTTTTGACAATTTTGAGCAGCAAGGAGATGAGAATTGGCTTGTTATAGGAATTGAGATATTGTGGTCAAGAAAGTGGAAGTATGAGGGACATGAGATGGAGGTCAAGAAGGTTAATTGGAATAGGTGAGTCTTAGCAAAATCAAGGAGGAAGAGAGAGAATCCGGTGCTTGCATATTTGGATTTATTGTAGGCAAACTCATTAGTTGTAAGACATTCATCCCAATTGGTATGGTGAATGTTGAGAAGGCACAAAGTATATTCTCCAAGGTGCAATTTGTATGTTTAGTTTGTCCATAAATTTGAGGATGATAGGCCATGGACAAAGCAAGCTTGGTGTTGAGTATTTGGAAGAGTGCTTGCTAAATTTTTCCGATGAATTGAGGATCATAATCAAAGATGAGTACATGAGACATTCCATGATGCTTGAAGATATTGTCAAAGTAGATTTAGGCCAATTTTGGAGCATCCACTATATCAAAGGTTGGTGCCAAACGGATTTGATTACTTAGCTTATCCACAAAGACCACAATTGTTGTGTGACCTTGGTTTGTCTTGGGCAAGGAGTTGATGAGATCGAAGCTCACATGTTTCCATTGAGTATATGGGGTGGAAAGAGGTTGAAGGAGTCTAGTTGATGTTTGGTTACTAGCCTTGTTACATTGGTATCTCTCACAAGATCAAAAAAACTCTTGAACATCTTATGCCATGTTGGGCCACCACCATTGGTATTGTATGGTACCCAAGGTCTTGTCCATGCCCATGTGACAAGCGATTGGTAAGTCATGGGCTTCTTGAAGGCACGCAAGTTGTAGATCTCTATTGGCTAGAACATAGATCCAGTTCTCATAGAATAGAAGGCCATCCTTGAAGGAGAAGGTATTGTAGTGTGATCTAAGAGAACCTTGTACCATCAGAAAGAAGGAGTCTTATCATAAAGCTATTCTAAACTAGATTTGGACTTTTAGGTTGACTAACACTATTGTTATTGCTATTGTGATGAGAGGAAGAGACTTCAAATCAGGTCTTCATGATAGTGCATCAAGGATGACGTAGAACCTATCAAGTTTGTACTCAAGTTTGAAGTCAAAAAATTGTAGTTGTTCTTCTTGTCAATGATATTGACTCTTCATGCTCCAAATGTAATGTTTACAACAAGGGTTTGTGATCTATTCACATGGTGACTTGTTTCTCTAAGAGATCATGCCTCCATAACTTGGTGGCATAAACCATTGCTAGTTGTTCTCAATCTCAAGTAGAGTAATTCCTTTTGTATGGTTTTTAGTTGGTGAGACAAAAAGGCAATGAGATGTAACCCATATGGAAATTCCTATTGCAACACAACTCCAATGGCAAAGTTTGAAGCATCAAAATCAACCACACAAAGCATTTGAAGATCATATGGTTGAAGAATGGATCTTGAAGACACCATATGTTTTAGCTTCTAGAATGCATCTTTGTGCTTGGTGGTCCATTGAAAGCTTGAGGTCTTCTCCAAGAGGTTGATCAATGGTGTAGTTACATGAGCATAATAGTGGATGAATTGTTGGTAAAAACTTACCAATCCACAAAATACCTACACTTTTGTGGCATCCTTGGAAGTACACCAAGTAATAGCCTTGATCTCTCCTTTTCCATCTTGATCCCATGTAGTGAGATCTTATGAGCCAAGAAGGTAATTTCTTTTTGCCAAAAGGTACACTTTGACTTCTTGTAGTAAAACTTCCATTGACATAGTCATCTTAGGACTTCTTGCATGTGATTTGTATATTCTGCCTTTGTCTTGCTATAGATTACAATATCATCCAAGAACAACATCACATATTGGTCCAATAGCCCATCCAACACCCAATGCACCTGATCCATGAAGACTATTGGAGCATTGGTGAGCCCAAAAGGGTTTACTCTCCATTCCAAAAGCCCATACCTTGTGCACAAGGTAGTCTTTTGCACATCTTTTCTATCAATGAGAATCTACCAATAGCCACTTTAGAGATCCAACTTGGAAAAGTATCATGCTTTACTCAATTGATTGAGCAAGTCATCAATTTGAGGCAAGAGATATGCATTTTTCACTATTTTTTTTATTGAGGTCACGATAATCAAAATAGAAGTAAAGTCCTCCATCCTTCTTTGGAACAAATAGTTCTAGTGTTCCCAAGGAGATGTATTATGCAGTATGAAATCCTTATCCATCAACTTTGTCAATGTTGTTCAAAGCTCATCCAACTCCTTCGATGAGAGCCGATAGATTGGTCTACTCATTGGAGTACTTCTTGGCAATAACTCAATCATGAAGTGCATACCACATCAGATGATAATTTGTTTGGCAAATCATCTCGAAACACATGTGCAAACTCTTGAACTATTTGATCAACCATTGATCGATGAGGCTTTTGGCCCTCATCAAATTCTCTATATGCAATTGACTTGACCCACACCACAAAAAGAGGCTTATCTTCCTCTAAAGCTTGCTCTATGGTTGCTTTATTTGACAATCATCCTATCTTGGGATTGACTATTTTTAGGTGTCTTACTCAAAAGTGCCAAACAACCTAATCAAAAATTCCTACCTTAGTGCCATACTTGAATTTGTCATTGGGTAAAATTGAACCTCATAACATTCAAGCCAAGGCAAACCTAGAATGAAAACATAGTGTAGAGGTGCCACTACAAACCTCATGCACTCTAAATATTCCTTCTCAATATTGAATGTAATATGATATGAGGTATGAAATAAAGAACTCTTTCTACCATTCCTTATTATCAATCTACTTCTAATTACTAGTTTGATAGGAATACTTAATTCCTTTTCTAAATGCAAGAACATACAATTCTTGGAACTTCCAAAATCAACCAAAGTCCTACAACCACGATCAAATATTATACCTTGTAAGTGAAGCAAACTTGCATAGGCCAAGTTTTCAATCGCATTGGAGCTAATCAAGTTCCCAATAGGTAGCTCAAGTTCTCCTACTAGGATTCCTTGTTTCGTTGATCATCATGTTCCATGACCTCCATTTGGGAAATTGTCAAGTTTCTCCATTCTTGAGTGTACATTCAACAATGTGATGCCTAATTTGGCAACAATAAAAGCAATCACCATTTTGTCACAATCTTTCTCTATTTGTAGGGTCAAGTGGTTTCCATTGGGTGGCATCAATCTCCATTGGTTCCAGTTCTTCCACCTATGTGTAGTGTGTGGGCAGGTTCTATGAAGGTTGAGGTCAAGACCAAGTTGATACAACCAAGGAATCAAAGCGCTTAGCCAATTGCTTGGCTTCCTCTAAGTGTTTGGGTTCCTGCATGGTCCGTTCCAATTTGGTGCATGACTTCAACCCCTCACAAATCAAAACAGATCTGCACCTTCTAATATATCTAAAATTTGCATTATGATGTTTTGGAATTGAGTAATATAGCTTCTTATAGAACCAATATGCTTCAATTTGTCCAACCTATCTTGTGCGGCTTGTATAATAATTTTTGCTTGGTATTGCCCAATTATTGCGCTCTTGAATTCTTCCCAGTTGAGATTGGTGCAACAAACTACCATTTAGCTTGCTCCACTCAACATTCACATCATAGTTTTGCCATTCCATCCAATTGGCTTGAAGCCAAGAGAATCTATCTCCATTCATCTTGAAGATTTGTAGCTTCAAAATAACATTCACAATCAAACACAAAATTCTCTACTATGCCCAAGAGATTCGTACCTTCAAATACCTTGGGCTTCAGAAATTAGATTTGCTCTTCTTCTTCTTGAAATTGTGCTCTCTCTACATGCTCGTCATTGATGATCTCGTTCTTTCAATAATCAAGTAAGGTGCTCAATTTGTTGTTGCATAATAATGATAACTTCTAGCATTGCTTGTATGGCTACTTTTCTACTAAAATAACTACAATTTATCTAAGTTAACATATAGGTACAACACATCCACCATTCTTTATAAGTTATAATCAGAAGTACCAAGGGTTCATAGGACAAGGTGATTGTATTTAGAAAATTCTACCCAAAGTGTGAGATGATAAATTGTGTGAAATGATGCTTGGATAATACATGGATACAAAAATCCCAATGGTTTGGTGGCAATGGATTTGGTGATCCATAAATTCCATCCATCCTATTGTTGCTTTGATACCAAATGTAAAAGACCAAGGAGAGAATAGGAGAATGGAAGATCTGAGTGGAAGATCACATTGAGACTCTTGAATGAGGGAAATTCCAAATACTTAGCATGAGCTTGGGCTTTGGTATTTATAAGGAAGCATACAAGGCTCTCAAGAAGCTTTCTAAAAGCCATTTTCTTAGAGTGCAAGCCAAGCTAACCAAGAAGCTTCTCAAGAAGCTTCCTTCTAGAAGCCGCCTACTTGGCATGTAAGCTAAGCTAGTTGGGAAGCTTCTCGAGAAGCTTCTT
Source organism: Lunularia cruciata (assembly GCA_948567375.1). Lineage (NCBI taxonomy): Eukaryota > Viridiplantae > Streptophyta > Marchantiopsida > Lunulariales > Lunulariaceae > Lunularia > Lunularia cruciata. The sequence goes on along the minus strand of OX419757.1, from coordinate 11,707,093 downwards.
TTTAGAAACTATTTACTTGGCATGCAAGCTAAGCTACTAGAAAAACTTCCTAAGAAGCTTCCTCCTAGAAGTCACCACTTAGCATGCACATTACCTAATACTTGGAGGTACCAAGTAGCTTCCTATATGCTTCTAGAATATTCTTATAATTCTTGGGCCAATTTGCTACTTCATTAGTCCCAATTAACTTTTCAAGAAACTCCATATTATTACACTAATGGTTCTTGTACAAAGGTGAAAGTGGATAAAATATGTTTTTCTTTGGAATTGTGAGTGCCAAAATTTTGTATGCCTTTTATTGTTGAGTATGTTTGTATCTCATTTGAAATGAGGCATAACATGGACTGACTCTTATACAAACACATGAGATTGTTTACATCTCAATTGATAATTGAATGAACTTAACATACAGAGTAGGGTGGGACAAGCCAAGCATAAGATACACACATACAAGTGAAGATTCAAGGACAAATTAGAGGTGGTAACTTGAAGAGGGAAAATATATCACTGGAGATCTTTTTGGACTACGGGTTTGAGTAGGCATTTATTTGGGCATCTTAGCACCTCTCTTTATGATAGGTGTGCTTGCGGACTAGTTGAATGGCCCTCCCAATGATGTTTATGTGTGGAACACAATTGGTGTTAGCTATAGTAGCTGACAGGCAACTATTCCAAACATTGAAAGGAAACTAAATGCCTCTCATGATGCTTTGAACTAGCATCTTAAGAGTCTAAGAGTAGCTAGTAGCTCCCCAAAGGAAGCAAGAAGGCTCCTTGAGACAAATAGTCAACTTAATTAGGAGCTTGCACTTTTTGTCCTTTCTTGGATTTTGATTCTAATCTTATACATGCATACCACACTCACAACACTCTTATGATCTTGAAGTGTGTAGTAATCCTTGGTTTTTAGTAAAACCTCAAAACTTCAAAAAAAAATATTGATCAAAGTGCAGTAGTATAAAAACCCATGATCAGCAAGACATGAATCATTCACATGTGGGAAGAGCTAGAATCAAGTCACCTAGAATCCAAACATCTCAATTTTATACATGTTTGAGAGTTACATTCACTCACTATTAGTTTCTTCGGAGCTAGGAGATGAAGGATGCTTCCCTTTGGATACGTGAGAGGATGGATACTCTCCAGGGGGCATATCTATCTTTGATAATATGCTTATTATCCTATCAATCTCCTCAAGACCTTTTTGAGCCCGAGCTAAATCCACGGCCATTGAAAAGAGATGCTTTGATTTTTCTTTCTACATTTTGCATCTATGTTTCTCTACCTTGGACTTCCATATCTCTACCTTGACTCTAATCTTCTCTAGATTTGCTATCTTTTGAGCTTTGATCTCCATCTTCCTAGCTTTTATTTCTGCTAGTTTTACCTTCTCTCTTGCATCAAGGATTTCACACCTCAATTTTGTATGACTAGCAAAATTTTGTGCAAATATTGATACTGAAATAGTAGGTTTTGAGAATCCTTGGAGTTCTTTTTTCTCTTTTCTTTGATTCACTCAGAGGTCCCACTTCTTTAAATCCTTCTGCTACAATTTCCTTCTCATTGATCTTAAGAATAGGTTCATCAAAGAATTGTGATTATTTTGTTCCAATGACTTTGATAGACGCAATATCGGTTCTTCTTGGGAAGCCCATAGGTGAAACATAGATTTCTTCAATCTCTAACCTTTTAGGAAACTCACATGATGCTCCGCTCTCCTTGCATACGGTTTCAACCCCAACCGAAAGCACATCTCCTTGTGACGTGGGGATTGTAAAAGGATATGATGTGTCCTCGGGGACATATTCTTCTTCCTCCCAAAACTACTCTTGTATAACTTTGGATACTCCCGATACGATTTCCTCTTCTGGTTTTTCACTTGTACTCTACGAATCACAAATGTTAATCAAATTTCCAATCCCCATACTTAGATACTCCTAAGTATCTAAGGAGGAGAAACATTTACACTGGTCCCGAACATGCTGTCCATTCTATTATAATGTGTACAGTGATTATTCAACTTATCATATGCAGTTGTCTATCCTTTCTTCATTTCTTTCTCAATAAGACCCTCTCCTATACACTCGTCTCTCCATTCTTGAATCTATTTGTAGGATTGCAAGTATCTTGCACATCTCTTGTACAACCTCTAGTCATTCATTGTCCTTGGAAACCCTTTTCTCTAATTTCACAAGATAAATAGCAATGTATAAGAATGCTATGCTCTTTTGAATAGGCTTATTCGAAGAACTACCATGAAGTGTGTTTGCTTGAAGTGTTTCAAATCCTCTAAGTAATTTAGAATTTGTGCATGGTCGTGAAAGACCATTCTAAATCGCCAAATGCATTGGTTATCCATAATTGAAACCGTCACACTGTTGAATTGATGAGTTATCCATAATTGAAACCAGGATTTCAATTTCTCAAAGTCTGCGCCATACTCAACGAGCGCGGTCACCTTCTATCAATGCGCGTAGTTTGACACATCCTATCATGAGTGACTCGTAGGAATATTACACGTAACTTTCTCTCGCGTGAAAGGGTCCCATCAACAAGACCATTGCCTGAGAGAGTGTGCGGGAGAGTGTGGGGGAGCTGCGCGAAGAGCTGCGGGGAGAGTGTGGAGACGGGAGAGGAGAGGGAGAGACGTGAGACAATTTTGATAAATTCTGAGTGCTCTCTAGCATGTAGCCTTCGAGTGAATAGACGATTCTCTTTGTTTTTCAATTTTGGTTCCATTGGCACCTAGATTGAAGACTATGGAGAATAGAGTAGAAACTTATGAAGTTTTTAAGCTTTTTTAGGGTTGAGAGTGATGGGTTGTGAATTTTCATTTCTAATATCTGGGTTTTCATGATTAAGTTCCATGGGAATTTAATTTGAAAATTTTGGAGATGGAAATTGAAAATTATGAGAGTTTATAGATTTTAGGGTTTGGAGAGATTGTTTTTTCATGGGAGTTGGGATGTGAGGGGTTGTGGTTTTGCAGATATGGAGAGGAGTATCATGTGTTACTATCACTATTCTTGTGCTAGCCATGGCTACACCTTCCCATGTGGGGTCGCCTAGAGCGGGTCGGGATATACCATGCCCGGTGTGTCACCAACGCTTTACCTCGCAAGGGGTAAAGACCCATGTGGGAAGGATGCACAAGGACTATGATTGAACCACTTGGGATGCCCATGTGAGACTAGCGACCACATCGACAGCAGTGACACTCGGGATTACACACGCTTCTTTTATACCTTCGTTGATTATTCCAGGGATACCGATTGAGTCGTGGGAGTGGTTAGCTTCTCAGGCGGGTTGCATTTTGGGGTTATTTGAGACTAGTTTTCCATGTCCACATCTATTCCATAGGCTACCCCGCACACTCCATGATGAGGCTAGACAGGCTTTTTGCCTACCACTGGATCGTTTGGCACGTGATCCCTTGGACGAGTTAGCGTGGTTCCTATTCCTCCTACTCCCTCGATGGTGTCTTCGTTTTGCTAGAGGGGGACGTGCGGGGCATAGAGAGGCGGCGGCTAGATTTCATCGATTCCGAGCGGGGGATTGGGCAGCCCTTCAGGAGGAGTCTGTTAGGGCTACACGATTTAGGAGACAGACATCGCCACATGATACCACAGATTCCACTTGATTACGACGATGTAGGACATTTGGTCAGGCGGGAGAGTTTAGTAGAGTAGCACGAGCGCTACACCCTTTTTTTATAGCGAGTCCTACTGATGAGACCATCTCTTCCCTACGCTCATTGCATCCTATAGCAGTCGAAGGACTACCACTAGAGGTCTTAGATTATCAGCCTGAGCAGCCTTTATGTCTTGATAGGTCGCTATTTGCACAAGCATTGTGCACTGCCCCTCGCCTTTCCTCAGGAGGCTTGTCAGGGATGGTTTATGAGCACCTTAGAGATTGCTTCCAAGCAAATGATCCTTCTAGTGGTTTTACCGAGTTGTTTCAGGTGGCTGCAGCAATAGCGAGAGGAGATATTCCTATGTATGTTAGTCGGGTCTTAGGTGCTGGTCGACTTCTCACGATCGAGAAGGACACGAGAGGCATTAGACCGATTGCTATTGAGAACGCTTTTAATAGCGTCTCACGTGCATCCATCTTTAGAGAGCTTAGGGAGGCTGGTGGATCCTTGGCGAGTCTCATTCCTTTTGTGCGGTCTTTTTATTGCTCTCTTGCTTCCCTTTACTACCAGCATGGTGGTTCACAGGAGGGAGTCACCATCTTGGAGTCAACTGTTGGTACACGTTAGGGAGATCCTTTGGGGGGGGCCCTTATTTGCCATGGCTCACTTTAGAGCTCTCCTGTCTACTACTTTGGCCATGCCAAGTTGTGTATTTCCATCCTTGGCAGATGATACACACATCGTAGGCCCTGTAGATCAAATTAGGCAGGCCTTTGACTACTTGACTACCAAGCTACATCTAGTAGGCTTGAGAGTCAAGGTGTCAAAGTGTAGGGCATGGTCCCCTTTAGGTATCCCTCCTCACCTTGAGCTTCCAGAGGGGTGTATCACATCCACAGAGGGACTTCGTGTTCTTGGAGTGCCAGTAGGATCGGAGGATTTTGTCACACGCTTCTTGGACGCTGCCCTTGCAGAGGATGTTCTCCATGTGGATGACCTTCCATTACTAGGAGATCCGCACGTGGCATTTGGTATACTCTCTTCTAGTATTGCTCGTCGACCATCCTACCTCATCCGTACAGTTCCCCCCTCACCGTCCTTCCTATCACGTCTAAGAGCATTTGATAGGAGGATTATGGGAGTCTTTGGTGATATTATTGGACTAGGGACTTTTGAGTGTGTGACAGGGGATTTGGCACGTAGACAGACGGCTCTACCGATCTCATGTGGTGGGGTTGGCTTGCTTTCTATGGAGGAGATGGCACCTATAGCGTTTTTGGGTAGTTGGGCTCTCTTGGCACCCCTACTTGCCTCTCGTTTTGTGGTTGCTGATAGGCCGGTTTTGGAGACTTATGTGACAGAGGTGGAGGGAGGATCCTTTTCTCTCCAGGTGTTATTGCGGTAGACGAGAGATAGTCTATCTCCACGAGCACGAGAGGGTTTTCCACCGTTTGCTTCACTATCGTCAGATTGGACTAGAGGTCTACAGTCTTCCTTGATGGAGCGACAGTGTGAGCATACGCTACATTCTTTCTTAGTTGACTTGTCCATTCCTCAGGCTACTAGAGCACGTCTACGCTCTTGCTCCGGCAAGAGTGCAGGCTCGTGGATCCTAGCTTGACCATGCATTAGGGCTTTCCGACTCGCACCGGCTACTTTCTCTACAGCGATGATGTTTTGCCTAGGTTTGGTCCACCCATCTGCATCTTCACTACTCACTTGTGAGTGTGGTTCTACACTAGATGCAGCGGCGGTCCACATGACACGGTGTCCTTTTGGAGGACAGAGGATAGCTACCCATGATACCATTAGAGACATAGTGTTTGCTATGGCACGAGAGAGTGGATACTTGGCTTGGAGGGAGCGTTCGTATGCATTGCAGACAACACGTGTCAGGGCAGACTTATACTTGGTCCAAGATGATCAGGTGACAGTAGCGGATGTCGTGGTGATGGACCCTATGCGAGATACAGTTTCGGAGGGAGTGATTACCCATCCCCATGGATGGGCGGCGAGTGCAGCAGCAGGTTGCAAGGTCTCCAAGTATAGGGGCATGCAGCGAGGTCACCTCTTTGTTCCTCTAGCCTTGGAGTTATATGGAGCGATGGACACGGCATTTGACACATTTGTCAGGGAGTGCGCGAGAGCTTATCATGTTAGGCGTCAGGGGGTACCACTCTCACTCTCATACTTTGTAGCTTACTTTAGACAGCGTGTATCCATTGCTCTACAGAGGGCAGTGGCTGGTGCAATCCATAGGAGAGTAATCACATTAGGTGATGTTTCTTCGGATGCTCTAGTTGTGTGTAGACCGTACGACTTGCATAGCTCGGATATCTTAGGTGCGGTAGGGCAGATTTCTCATACAGACTCTATTGGGGCTTAGCCCCATGTTACCTTTTTTGTCTCTCCCTTGTACGATGGGGTCTTCCCATCCTTCATTTTTCCTACGCGGTCGCCTTTTTTCTTCTGAAATAGATTTTATGAACTATTCAAAATCTAAAGAAATATATTCCGGGTGCCCGTACAGAAAACGGGTACCCGTACAAGTAATTATATGTAGACCCGTCTTCCTGTAAAATTCCGCAAGCTTTTCAATTGAACCCCTTATTCTCTTCAACCTCTCCACGACTAGTATTATGGCAGGATTTTCTATTTCAGTCTTGGTTTGTCGTTGTCCTATCTCATGGCAGTACCGGATCATTGACTCGAGATCTTCTGTACTCTACGTACAGTTCCGTTTACGTCACATCTCGTCCATCTCCGAACGATCCACCTTGAGGAAACCGCAAATTCAAGATCTCAAGGAGTCCCAGAAGCTCAAGGGTGATACACATTATCGCGCAAAACTTAAGTTGTGTGCAAGTTGTGTCTTTGTTCATATTAAGAAACAACCTGTGCGTTTCGGGCCTGCTCTTGATTCACACTGTTAACCACTATCCGGAAGTGGGGCTACTGGCTAGGATCCTCACATGCTCGGGCTTGAAAAGTGTCCTTGGTACTTCACCAGGATATGATCTGTACACCCTACTAGTCTGCAACCGCACATGCTGAAGCTTGAGAAGCATTCTGGATATTTCACCGGGATATGATTTGCCGGAAGGTTAAGGTCATTTCGTAGTTGTCACCTTGTAGCACCTAAATAGACAATAGGATTACTTTGCGGTACTGTGCGTTGAATTAGGATACGGTGGACACCTCGGGACCTGGTTTCTTTGTAGATCCGTCAAAGCATGTCATCTACTTATGCTCATGTCGTACTCGGAGTAACTTTCTTTCCCAAATCTTGAGCGACCTCGAGGACCTCGAATGCTCCCATTTTGGTCGTGTACCTCGATCCTATTGATTTCCGTTCCAGATGGCACGCCACCTGTTCCCTGATCACAGTTTGCACTGTGATCCGTTTGCCAGGTTCAGACGATGCCACATGGTCAGGGTACTGCGACGTCGCTGCCACGCTGCGCTCGGTGGAATTCTCAACCTGCCAATCGCGTCCTTCTAGACCTGCGACAAGAAATGCTGCAGAGCACAGTCATCGGCACTGTATGAGGTATCCTTCATACAAGCTTACGGGAGTCGTTTTAGACTCTGCATTACTGATAAGAATCGGTGGGTTTGCGAACTGGTACGAATACGAGGATGGAGATAGATGGTTTCTCGCGTTCCCTCGATGCGTCGTCTTTTCTTTGTAAAATTTGGTGATGGAGATGAAGTGACGCCTTAGTGGTTTTTGTGAATGGTGCGTGAACATTGTGCTCACACTTAGGCGAGCCGACGTTATAATCAGGGGCGAGCAGAACGTGCTAAACATTTGTGTCTCCATATTGACGGAGAGGCATAATATGCGCACAAGAGGTACCGATGAATTGGGAACTCGTGCGTTAGAACGAGCACTGATTTCTGCGAGGTTCGCGAGCTCAGCTGAGAAAGGGATGACTGTGGTGGACTAGTGCTTAACAGTCGAGAACAAGGGGAAGAAGGACAGCCTCTGAGTACCGAAGGATTTAAGGATGGACGTGATTCGAGAGCTGGATGTAGCCCAGGTGCAGCAATGGACGCTTATCTGCTGGCTGATTGCAGCTGTTCCAGGGATGGTTGCATGTATTCCAGTCAAGGCACTCGATCCTTTGAGAAGGTCTTTCTGGCCCATCATACGACGAGGAAAGCTACTTAGATCATCTGAACCTGCTGGCCCGGGTTTACTGGTGGGAATTCTATGGATAAATTCCATCCTTCACAGTTTTTCCTTTCTCAGCAATCAGAGAAATTGTATGATTCGGGAATTTGTCATTATGCTGCTCTAAACAGCCTTTCTTTTTCGTTGATTCAGAAATACACTGTACCACAGAGCTACTTCGCTCACTTCTATATAGTAGGACTTGCTTCGAACACCCTGCTGTTTTTCACGGCATTCGGATTCGCCTGCAAATGCTCGAACGGTGTGGAAAATCAATTCCAGTCCGTGGTAGCTCAACTGACCGGCTCTGCAATGACTCAGACATTGTCCGACGCTTACGCCGTTCCAGTTCTTGGGAAATATGGCCGAGAGGCCTGGAGGCTTGCATTTTTGCTCTTGCTTATGGAAATACATTTGACTCGCAGGCTATACGAATGTCTGTTTGTCTCGGAATTCGAGCCGTCTGCGCGCATGACCGTTGTGGGCTACCTAATGGCTCTTGGGTACTCCCTTCACTTATTCCTGCCATCTTATTTCGAATTCATTGATCCTCTAGTATTCGTGTTCTTACAAGTGCCTCAGGCAAATGAGCTGGCTACTGCGGAAATCGTATATATAGAGCAAATCCACCGTAGAGGATCTCACCATGGTCTATGGTTGCTCCTGGGAAGTATGCTAAGTAAATTGCCAGTAGTCCACCAGTCATAGTAAGCTCATCTTCTGCCTGAATCTTTCTACCAGCATCGCACTGATTATTATATTCTTGACTAAATAATACTGCACATTTCAGTTTCTTTATACCTGCCTCTTCATTATATTATTACCTTGTTACAACATTTTTATTATCCAATTGAATTACACGTCACCAACATAGGCTGCTTGGTTCTCCTTCTCCTTTCTACCATATGATACTCCTGGTAAATACTGACTTCATATATGCCTAGCTCTAAGTTCTCTGTTCAGCCTTCACAAACAACATTACCACGATGTGCTAATTGTTTGGTCGCATCATGGACTTAAAACCATGAGTCTCATGCCTTTTGAGGCTCTTGTAGTTGAACTGATACAAGCATTCGCCTGTCTAACTGTTGTCTAGGCCTCCACACGGAGCATGGGGTACGGAATAGTGGAAGAGTTATTGCAACATTTTTATAGTAAAATCATTTTTTGAAGTGCCCTTCTAAACACATTCTTTTCTAGATCAACTATGTAGAAGAGATTGTCACTCTGGATTTGCGCTCTATTCTATTAGTTTTCACTTACATTTCTGATTTCCTTTAATGGTTGTACTTCACTCTATGACTGTTAGGTTTTACGCGATATTGCCTACGACTCTGTTCATCCAGGGTTTTACAGACCAAAGCTATGCTGATGCATTCAGAGTATTTGTGAGTCAGAAGTTGAGACAAAGGGGACAAGACTTCTTAGATGCAGCCCAAGAAGCACCGGATGTTTTTGAGCTCATTAGGTATCTCGGGAAGATTGGGTGGATGCCTTATATTGGAGCGGGCTTGTGCTTTTATGGAGCTCATCATCAATATGTCTGCCACGAAATTCTTGTAAGCTTACTCGCAATTTCTCTTGGATGTACAACAGCGGCCTCCAGACAGTGAATGTAGTACAATCTAGTTGGTTAGGAATTAATGGTACCAACGGATGAGATCAAAGTTTGGTCTCTCAAGTAGGGTTAGGATTCTCCTACTCCCTTAGTATTCGCTCCTCTGACTTTAGGCGGGAACGTGTTGATTGTGTTATCTCCATTTAAAGTCCTGTATTCACTGGAATGAACTCTATTACGCTTTTAACATGAAGTATGATTGCAGGTTAGATGCATGAGACCGGTCATGTTCTTGGTGTCCTTGACATGCTTGATTAGTTCATTTAATGATTTCGACCGCCGCACACATACTCCTGGAATGGCACTTTTAAGCTGATGAATATCAGGAAGGACGCAATCAGTGCACAGAAGCAGAAATACAACCCAGCTTACAGATGTAAGCTGGCTAAACGTGATTAGATTGTGCAAGTAGGACTAATTCCCGCAAGTTTAGTATCTTACATTGTTTGTGGTTGCAAACAGGCCACTTTGCGAGCAGACGATGAACCTGGGACCTGCAAGAATTATTATGTGCCTAGAGGAGATTGGTTTGAGCTGGTTTCGTGTCCCCATTATTTAGCAGAGATCGTAAGTGCTCGATATGAGGCTGACTGAAAAGACTTGGCAGCTATATTTCTGGTAGAAGAGTCCTACCTATTCATGTTATGTTTTGCATTTTCTGTCGCTCGCATTGCAGGAATCAACTGAGCTGGGTCCTGTATTTTGGTCCAGGTAATATATACAGGGCTTCTTGTCGCCAGTGGTGGATCACATCCCGTGATGTACGTTATACTTGGCTTTGTGGTATGTATTCTTACCATAAAAGTTCTTGTGATCAAGTCCATGAAATACTGCAAAAGTGATGGGAATACGTTGGAGAAGGGAGGTTTAGGTTCAGATGATGACATTTGGTTTTGAGGTTTTCTAGGGACGTCATAGATCGATGAAGAGCTCAATGTAGAGGAATGATTCTATGATTCTGGAATTTTTTTTAATGGGACGAATGCATGAATTCCTCATCTGTCAGGTTAGTCGTGAGAGTTCACTGTCTAGCCAAATCCTTAAAGATTCCCAGTGAGCTTTCGTTCGAAGAGGTTGACAGTATTGATTCTCTACAAAAGCTGAGGTGCAGTAGATCTTGTGATTCTACTGGTCTGTATCACTGCCGCCGTACTCTTTGTCCTGGAAGAATGACGATTGACATCGTAAATACCCGAAGATGTTCTGAACACTTTTCTTTACCAGGAAAATAAAATAGTCAGAACCATATAGCTTCATATCACTACCCAGAATTCGGTCATCCATTAGATAGCACTGAACATGGAGAGTGGGGAATCCCAAAATCAGCTAATGGTACGTAATTAACAACTGTCGTTGTCATTACAGGTGGCCAATCTATATTTGCTGGCAAAACCGACCCATGAGTGGTACCTCGCTAAATTTGATGACTATCCAAGATCACGTCGTGCACTTTTCCCGTACTTTGCTTAAAGAGGGTAACTTTTCCCGACACCTGTTTTAGCTTTAATTTACAGTAAGCTTTTCATGCGATTTGGAGCTCCCGGTCTCCTGTTTAGCACGGTTTTGAACATATCTTCAAAGAACATTACACCAACAGCCCTCGTAATTGTAATCTCACTACTTGTATAATACGGAAGTGTTTTTGTATATAAGACATATTCTGAATTTTTTAATATGGATGCTTGCTGTTAATCTGCATGGACCCACTCGGTTTTACAGCCGCTCTACCTTACATAACCTCATCCAGACAATGTTTCTCGTTGTCTCACACTCCTCTAATGCTATTTTTCGCCTCTACCTATCCTTCAACGATACTTTCCTCTCCTACTTTTTCTTCTGCGTGTATCTCTCTCGCTCATGCTATTTTTCTCGTTGGCATCTTGCAATTCTGCTCTGTTTGCCTCTCTACTGATCTTAGTTCTCGTGCAGCTATTTGTCAAGGTGCATCTCGAGCGATTTCATACTTTGGGTGCTCTGACTCATACATCTTCCACGAATTTCGTTTTCTGACTCTCAGATCTTCCTTGACTTGCGATTTCCGGACTTCTACTTGACTGGCGACTCCTGTTTATCTCAATGATTTCAATTTGGTTAAGTCGCCGTTTCTTCCTGTTGATTTTATTTCTCTACTTATGTGGGTGTTCTGTCTCCGAATCTTAGAGGCATGCATCTCATATTTAGGTGTTGCTATTAGATTGTTTCCAAGTCACATTTACTTAGGCTTTCATTCGATGATGTTTTTTCTCTGTATATGCAGGTGTCCTGTTTCTGTTTATTCGATGCATGCAACTAGGATATAGGTGTTATTATTACACTGGTTCCAGGTTACATATACTTATGCTTTAATTCGACCAGATTTTCGTTATCTTGTTTCATTACATATCGTGCATAGCATTTGCACTCAATGAGTTCTGGATCTCCCGTTTGATGAACGGCTTCTGTCCTTATTTCTCTATATCCGGTCCTCTTTCATATCCTGCATCGCATTTGCATTCAGTGAGTTCTGGATCTCCCGTTCGATGACCCAGCTTCTGTCATCATTTCTCTATATCCGGTCCTCTCGCGCCGTCCTCCGACCCAGCCAAGGCACCATCCACTCTTCTCCCACTTCACTCCATTCCACCCATGCTCAACTAAAGCTCTGGCTTTTGCTCCTTGGTAGATGTTTCTCCGTTTGATGGTTTCCCCGGCTCTCAATATCCGATGCTTAAACTGTTGTGTCCTGGTTGGTATTCCATTATGTATACTAGTTATCTAGATTGCTTAAACTGTTGTGTCCTGGTTGGTATTCCATGATGTATACTAGTTATCTAGATTGCTTGCTATGACATGATGTATACTCTTTCTCCGTAGAAGCTATTTATGAAATTGATCAATTATGTCCTTACTTCTGCTTATCCTCGTAATGTTAGATTCATTTAAATTTCATTTTCTAAAATACAAATAATTTCTATTTGCACACGTGCATACTTGCATTTCATATGCACGTTCTCGGTTGAGTGAGTTCCGGATCTCCTGTTCTTCGAACAGCTTACTACCAGCATTTCTCAAATATCTTCAGAAAACGGCTTTTGTAAGATGCGAATGTACCTGCTCAAATCGCGTTGATTGAGCCTTCGCACACTTGTATATACTGGAGAAAAGAACACTCTGTGCTATAAGTCGTATACGTGACATCCTAGGTAGTTTCTGTCTCCAGATGACTCTGCATACTTAAGCTCCTGGATGAGCATAGTTATTTCGACGTTTTATAGTGTGTGACGATGTTGCATTGATTAGTGCTAAACTGAACTCGAGCATGGCTTAGTCTATCTGATGAAAATTTCTTTTTAAGTTCTATGCCGTGGAGAGTGCCAAGATAATACATATTCACAAAGTCGTCATGTCACAGAGAATTGAAATAAAGAGGACGCTCAAGTCGATCCCAGGAACCAACAGGAAATTAAATCTTTTGTACTGTGGTAGGCAATTGTAAGGCTATAGCTATAAAGACCCTGCGAAATGTGCAGATTTGGGAGAATGAAAGACGATGATGCTTTGTTGGAAGGATCCAAATTTATTAGATGCAATAAAATCCTTTTACTGCCAGTCAGGAGCTCTATGGGTTGGTCTTACAAGATGGTCTCACATGATCCATATAATCTAATGTTTAATATGGTAAATTGGTTCAGCTACGCTCCTATTTACTGATTTCTCCACGTTTAAGTTGATAAGTTGTTATTTTCTGCAGAGTATTCTTACCTGGGTATAGGCTAAGGTTCTGAAATCCTATTGGCTGGGCAGTAAAATCGTCCACATATTGATCAAAACTTTTATTGTAGGAGAATCCTTAAAATACACACCAATTGCTACTCTCTCTCATACAATAAGATATACACGAAGTGATATTTAATACCTAAATGCTCTGTCATAAAAAAGATTAGAAAATAACACTCATGAAGTAGATTGAAACTTGTAGAAAGCATTTAAAATATGTTAGAAAATAGTACGCATGAAGTGAACTGAAACGTGAAAGAAACTGAAATCACGGTACCAGAAGAATAACAAGATTAACACTCATGAAGTAAATTGAAACTTGTACAAAGCATTTAAAATATACTAGAAAATAATAGTCATGAAGTGAAGTGAGACGTGTAAAAAGGCCGAAATCATGTTATCTCAGAAAAATAACAATAGTTCCCCTTTGTGAAAATCTCATTTTTGAGATATTAGTACATTATATATCATTACATTTGATAGATAGTTGAAAGATTTGATAGTTTCTAAGTTAAAAATATGTTTTGTATGTGTAATATAGTGGTTTATTCCATGAGCTGGTTAACTCATGATCATCTTGGTGACTTTATGTGTAAACAAAAATGTTTTCTCCGACCAATCTTTATATAGATTCTACTATACCTTTGCTTCTAGTTTCTTGGTGTCGATTTTCATAAAATCCACTTGGCAAATTTCCCATCTCCAATTTTGTGCAAGATCAAGTTAATATGAAGTTCTTAATCTAGAGTATGTCAGCATTTCCTCTTACTTCCAACTTAAGACAATAACTTATATTCTTAATTGTTAATTGCATGTTTTTTTTGAAGATATATAGAGACTTGATCATCATACTCTTGTGATTCTTAAAACATAAGCATGGAAGAATACTTTCATGATTGATATTTTATACTACATATTCATATCACATGCATTCGAGAATTTAAAAATTTCTAGTATGATAAAGTGTTATTGAAGATTTAATATGATTAGCTTGGTTAATATGTAGCTTATTTTCTTTAGCAAACAAACAAAATATTTAATGCCTTACATCTTGCATCTTTCTGTTTCAAAAAGGTAAATTTCTTCTTGGAAGAATCTACAATATTCATCTTGCTAACAAATACATAGTTCATTTCATTAATGCCTTGACAAATATGGAGAATACTACCATATGAAGATATCGATAATACTACTCTAGAGATGTATATCATGAGTTGCATTACACCATGGATTGCAAACTTGATACATATATGTAATGTCCGAAGGATAGAAAAATCCCAAGAAAAAAACAAGAAAAGAAACTCAAGAGAAACACAAAGTTTCATTCCTCACTACTCCAATTCCCCAAAGAAGCACCTTGACTTTACTATATAGTAAAGACTATCCACTCAAAGGGAACTACACCCTTGGGATCAAATATATGGATTGGTGATATGTCAACGAGCTACACCCTTAGATTAGCTGTATGGATTGGTGACATGTCTATCCTTGTCATATTTGGTTTGTTAAACAAGTTTGACCAAAGAGAATCTTTGTGGAATCTTCTTAAAGGAAGCTCGGAACAACATGGGTGAGGTTGTGTTGGAAAGCTCTCAATGAGACAAAATCAGAGGAAGGAGGCAACATCCTCTCTATTGGAGGGTGGGAAACTTTTAATTTTGAGGCTTAATTCATAGGTTTAGGTCTACAAAATTGGCTATGAAGTTTTAAAAGTGTTTTTGACCTTTGCACTATTGGTAGAATTATTCTTTTGGTGACACCTCTATCACATGTACTAAGACCATGATATATAACATCCCTAAAAATATTATGAAACCAATTTTCACCTATGGATAATCTGTCTAGCTAATGGTATTACAAATCTCCTCCTTGTAAAATGCAATGTACTTGTTGCAAAGCTATTACTCAAAAGATTGTATTATATCTATGCATTGGTCAAGTTAGCTACAGGCTCCCATGTTACCTCATACAATGGGTATTCTTTCCAATGTATGAGATATTACACATGTAGGTGGCGGGTACCACGGATGCATTTTTGGCAAATGAGTTTTGCCTTGTATTCCTCTGCACCATCAATGAGTGTTGGACAAGGTCAAGCTTCTTGTATGGAGTGAAAGTGGAGTGGTCTTGATGCATACCTACGTAACAAGGAAACATGGAACATTTAATGGATCTCCATGTGGGGTGGTAGCTCAAGGTGATAGGCCACTATGTTGATTCGATGAATGATGAGAAAAGTGCCAATAAAATGAAGTTTGAGCTAGCGAGGGCCAACTAATGTTAGGTTGGTTGTGGACAACCACACTTGATCCCCAATGTTGAAATCCATGTGCCTATGATGTACATTTGCATATTATTTTAGTCAATTTTGGACTAATGCAACCTATACTTAGTGTTCTCCCCACCATGTTGGATTCAAAAAAAAAACTGTTGATAACATTGACTTTATATCCATTGGGCAGATCTTAACAAAGCTCAAAGGTATAAAAGGGTGTTCTACATACATGAAGAAGAATAATGTGACATGTGTAGATGCATTCACTAAATTATTGTAGACAAATTTTACTAATGGAAGTAAGGTGTCCCACCATTCTTGCTCTTCGACGGTGAAGCCATGGAGCATGTCCTCGATCGTGCAATTGGCCCGCTCTATTTGTCCATTGGTTTGTGGATGGTATGCAATGGACATGACAAGTTTGGTTTTGAAGATGTTGAATAGTGATCTCCAAAATAAACTAGTGAATTGAGTGCACCAATCAGTGATGAGTATTTGAGATAGGCATGGTGAAAAGAAACTGCAAGCAAGTACAATGGAGCTAATTGTGGAGTAGTCACATCCTTGGTTGTAGGACACACATGAACCATTTTGCTGAATTGGTCTACAAAGATTACAATGGAGCCAGATCGCATTACATAGACAATGAGAGTGGCCCTTTCTTTTGATTTCTTTCTCCCTCAAATAATTGAAACATTTTGTGTTGACATGAAAACAGTATAGCGGGGCAACAACAATCTGAAAAATATACTTATCCAGTCCACGTTATAAACACAACCGGTTTCATACTCTTTGATAATCTCATCGAGCTCACATGGTGCTGCACCATCTGTTTGAGGGTTGTTTGGGTCAACTTCACTGCCCTCACCATGAAGTAAAATTGCTTCTAGACCAAGCCTAGTTCTAAAATTTGATACCATCCCTAACTAGCTTGAAATTGGTAACCTAATCACCTAATGTTTGAGCAGTTTGCTTTGCTTTTGCAATAATCAATGAAGGTGGAATCTTATCAGAAGAGCATCCCACAAGCTTCAATAAATTCAAATTTCTTTTGCTCTAACTCGAGGAACTGTGACTTCCCAACCCTGACCATTTTCTGCCTCGTCGATACTTCAACGCTCATTGCTCTAGCTTTGATTTCGTATGCAGCAGCCAAGATATTTCAAATAGTTTTATCATTCACTCTCTGCATAAACTCCACATCGAGGGTTTCTTGCCATTAGCTGGCTCTTGCGGGAGCTTCTCACGAACCTCTATACGTTGCGCTTTGTTGAGGCGAGTTCCTTCTCCTTTCTTATGTCTCTTAACGACTCCAATCTCTACCAGAACCATGTCCGATAGCTGCTGCGCACTTAGTGCTAATCTTTTTCATTTCATTTCTGATATAGTTCTCTCTAAGAGCCATATCATAAAGATCCGCTACTTTTGGATAAATCCGCACTGATTACTGTACTGATTCTCATGGTTTACAAACAAAGAACATCGTGGCTTCACTTCTCCGAAATTTGTTTATATGGAGACGTGTCATTGGCTTGGGGGATTGGAGAAAATATCAGGAGGTGAGATCGAGTGGATTCCATATTATATTATGTAAAAAGTTACTCGGTTCATCTAGCGAACGTAGACGATTCGTTTTTCTTGGGATAATCATCTTTGTTCCCTCGAACTTTAAGATACATCATGATACTTACGGTGTTGTTTTGAGTTCTATAAGGGTACAAGATTTCATGGGACCATATAGATTTCTACTGGACGCCACAACATTGTTCTACATAGCCAATATAGCTGCTAGAATATTTACTCTCGGTATATCAAATTTTGCGTTACCTATAGCTAGTAATCATTGGAATTCCTTGTATAACTCTGAAGCATGGGACCATGCCAAAAGCTGTGATTGACCTCGTACATGATGAGACTTGGACCCGAGTGCAAGGGGAAGGCTTACCGGAGTGAAGACTCCCGGACGCATATGTTCATGAAACAAATAAAACGCACACCGAAATGGCGATCAAGGGAGTTAGTTCTTGACGTTTGGGACGACGGGGACTCGCTAGCTGTGATGTTTCAGTTTGAGTTAACTCGTTGGAACTGGCTGCACGTTCTTTCTTAATCTTTAACTCTTACGGGACGACATGTCATTGAAGGTAGCTTGGATTGTAAAAGTCACTGCACGAGGTCGACGATTAAGGAATGAAAGGTGTATCAGCAATCCAAGGACGAGTACAATGTCACTGAAGGTAGCGTGTAATGTAAAAGCTACTGTACGAAATCGAACATTAAGGGATCAAAACTGAATCAACAATCCAAGGATGTCGAAGCAAAGTCTGGAATATAGTATCATTGTCTGGTGAAAAGGCATTTCGGGATTTCTCCTTGATTACATCGTATATTCCATTCCTCCCTAGTTATTTTTTGAAGTCCACGTTTTAGGAGGAAGGCGTCTCTAGTTATACAGAGATCTCTACACGAGGAAGTATGTGGGATTTTGAGAATGGCGTGCTGAATGCCTCCTTGTCTAAAATCAAAGCTGGAAGCAACTGAATCATGGTCAGATTCTACTTCTCTATCTACAGCAAATTTGACTCTTGGCAGAACTCGACTGTACAGCTCACGGAAGTCCACCTTCTGAACTAAGCTGTCCGAAAGTGAAACTTCAACTAGACCCAAAACAAGGAGATCTAAGAAATTACCCTCATCTTTAACTTCAGATAGCTTTAAGCGGTCTTGCCATGTCCTTTCTAGATCTACGACAGAATCCCGCGCACTACCGGTAGTCTTACCTCCCTGGGTAATTGATTTCTTCCACGGCAATCCGCTACTCAACCCTGCCAAACCATGCGCATAGAATAAACCAATAAAAACGCACACTGCGGTTCCTAATACCGTCGTAGCGATCATATTCATCTGCAAATCAGGAATTTGTGTTGACGACGCGAAGCCAGCCGTCCAAAATGCCCCAAGAACGAACAGGACGGCGAGTAGAAGTAAAAGAGATGTGATACCAAGCCAGTAACGAACTCTCTCCACTGCATCCTCAATATACAAGTTCGTCATAGGCATAACGGCCCCTGCGCCAGCCAGGACTGTTGCTATCGCAAAAGAAAAAGATAGACTGTTAAAAACCCAGAAGATTCGCACTACCTTCCTGCTCGTGTCGTCATCATCTCCAAGAGGAGGTTGAAGCCATCCACCGTAAGTGACACTCGCTATCAGAGCTGCGCCTACAAGGATTGCATTCGCAGCATCTACAAAGACTTGCCTGTCACGGTACAGGAGATCTAATTCATCCTTGATTCCTGGGCTCGACTTGAGCGTCCTCAGTATATCCATGGTCTTTGATCGTGACGACTCAATGTCTGTGAATCCGCCATCTATGTTGACGCTCTCCACTGCATACTTCAGTACAGTCATGCCATCCCTGTTCTTTTCGGTTGTTCTTACTCGAAATCTCTCCAAAAGAAGTTGCACTACCTCGGTAGATTTCATGTGCACTGCCCAGTGAAGGGGAGTGAACTTGCAACAATCCACCGCATTTCGTAAATACACACTACCGCAGAGCAGCTCTATTATCTTCTCTGATGGTTGGAAGTGGCCAGGATCGGATCCGCGTACCAACCCGATGCATGCCATGTGTAATGGCGTACGCAGAGATGAGTCCCGCGAATAGACGTCCCACATCGCCTCCAACTTGTTGAGAAGTAGTCGGACGAACTTCTCTGATTTCATCAGTACGGCGTAGTGCAATGGAGTAAGAGAAAAAGCATCTGAAAATCCCCAAGGGCGAGGGTAGAACACTTTCAGGAGTTCCCAGTTGACATAACCCTCCTCTGCCTTTTCCTGTGCGTACCATTCTAAGAGTTCTAGCATCGTATCTTCACGCTGGTACAAGGTGGCTACGTGCAGAGGAGTATAGTGGTGAGGATAACTCTTGGAGTGAACCATCTTAAGCCTCAAATATCTAACGGAATATTGGAGTAGCTTCTGCAGAAGTTTCCGTGGAGTGTAGGTGTAGACACCTATGCTGAAAACAATCTGCAAAAGTTTGGATTCCACTTCCCGATCGTCTTTCAGTTTTTGTAATATTTCCTGATCACCAGATCCAAATGCCATAGGCAAAATCACGTGCCATGAATCCTCTTCTTCGTACGTTGCATCACCGAAGAAATCTTTCAAATAGACATCCCTCTTCAAGGATGTTGACGCCATATTCTTCAAGTACTCAGTCCATTCCCTGTGCAACGAAGTGGCTAAGTCGAAGGGGTCATGTACTCCAGATGAAAAAGAAGAGTGCGTCCCTCTGGAACGGTACAAGTAGAAAATGGAAAGAACCGATCTGGTGAAGTCTTTCTGAAGTTGAGTGCTACGAGGATTCTCCACTTTCAATGCAATCCACAAGTGCTCCAGCCTCACAAGAGCGTTAACACACCTCTTATGTCCATTTTCTACAGCTATGTGCATGAGAGAAAATCCATACTCATTACGAGTATCGTACAGCAACCCCGTATGAACAAGTTTCCCAACATCATCTAACGAGGAATATAACTTAAGGAACTTTTCTATCACAGCAAAATCTGCGATCCGAACCGCTTGTAGGAGAAGATCGCGCCATCTCTCCACATCATCATTGGTAGATAGGTTTTCCATTCTGTCGGAACTTCGAATGCCTTCTTGGCTCAGTTCGCGTGGGTACGTATAGGGGTTTGCTGAGCTGCTCGTTACTGGACCTTTAGTATTTGCAATCACATCATGCGCAGCACATGAAGTACTATATACTACACTCAACACCGATAGTCCTGCAATTTGCTCCTCATCATTGTCGTGAGCAGAGAAACGAAAGAACTTTGTTTCAGAGTCTATAAGATGTGGGCTATGGAATCCATTTTGCAACACCATCCCAAATTTTTAAATCATATAACTGACGTCAACATTCAGAAAAATATCTAGCGCGTCAGTAACAAAAATATTAACAAGAAGTAACAGTAACAGTAATAGTAACAGCGTCCGTAACAGTAATAGCAACGAAGAAGAGTTCACGTTTGACTTGTGAAGAATAAGAAGATATCCTGCTTTCACCTCCTCGAAAATTGTTCAACGAATGCGCACACATCATGTGCGTCTGCAAAAATACAAGGTTAGGTCTCAGGCATTCCAAGTAGTATAGAAGTTCTCGTTTACCTCCAACGCTCCGTCACTTTCTGACAGAAAATAATTTTTTCTAAGGCGTTACGTGTTGGATTCCGTGGTGGCCCATACTGCACATGCCAGATAAAAATTCTATCCTTGCATATTCGAGAATACACATTACATTAACACTACCTGTCGCACGCTGCTTTCACCTCCTCGAAAATTGTTCAATTAAAGCGCACATATCATGTGCGTCTGCAAATATACGAGGTTAGGTCTCAGGCATTCCAAATAGTATGGAAGTTTTCTTTTATCTCTAACGCTACGTCACTTTTTGACAGAAAATAGCAACTCGACGACTTGCCCTGCAACTCAACTACAATCCCCTGGATTACATGAAGTAATGGGACAAATTTGACTAAGCATTGTGAAACCCTCTCTCCCAAGTCTCAATTTTATACTTCTCCATGTTGTAGTCATTATGCGGTCAATTGTAATAAAAAATCACGCTAATGAATGTCCATGCCTGTTGCTATCGAATATAAGCTCACATGATGCAGCCGTTTGCGACTTGCCCTGCAACTCAACTCAACTACAGTCCTCTGGACTACATGAAGTAATAGGACAAATTTGACTAAGCATTCTGAAATCCTCTCTGCACATCCTCTCTCAATTTTATACTTCTCCATGTTGTAGTCATTATGCGGTCAATTGTAGTAAAAAATCATGCCTAATGAATGTTCATGCCTCTTGCTATAGAATATAAGCTCACATGAGGTAGCCATTTGCAAAGTGCATCCTTTCTTATTTGGTACGGCCTGAGTCAAAATTGTAGTTGAAGATCAGCGGATTGGGTGTTATCAACCCAAAGCAAAGTATCCTCCCTCAACACCGATCCAAGTATCCTCGGCTTGAATCAGATTTCCTACTTTGGACCCCCAAATCTGCCTTCTTTTCTACTCCAAATATTACTTCATACTCTTAAAACTAACAAAACAAAAAATGTGGGTACCACACTACACACAATACACATTGATCATCCAAAGACTAAGCTCAACACTCAATGCTCAATCATCATAGATTTTCTTTATAATAATTGCTATTTAATTCATCCCATAGGAAGTCATAAAGAATAGCTCTTACAACCACAATTGGCAATAACTTTAGTCCGTAGACCCAATGATTACGTGAGCTCCTTTAGCAGCTTCCTAGAAATTGACTCAATCAAATAAGAATTCCCAATATCTATTGTTCCCACAACATATCTTTATTCTGTACCTTTGATTTGGTACAACCTGTAAATGATATTTTCTAGATTGAAACATGGCATTTTTGCCCATTGACACAACACTCTTCTAAATCCTTGCACTTTGAACAAGCATCCCAATGCTATTTCTTCCTCTTGCCCTTGACTGCATATAGAAAGAATTTGTTCCGCATTGTGTTGCATGTTCTTGTCTGGTCTCTTGCTTGGTGATCTCTAAATATGGAGTCCCAAATCTCTATGAAACCATCCATATGAGCCACCTCTAGAGCTCTCTTTAGACAACAACACACATACTAGCTTGTTGTAAGAGGTACATGAAAAGCATGCACTTGATTTCTTGGTGTAAGGGATTGAAGGTACTCCTCTCCTTGATATCACCTTGAGTTGTGCGATGATACACTTAGGCAAGGACCTTACAATACACAGCCACTTGGAAAAGTATGGGATCTTAAGTCATACACCACAACATCATTGCCAACAATCTTCCAATATTTCCATGGTTTCTTGAATTCCCTTCAGGTGTCTTTCTATATGAGGCCAAGTAAGATATTTCTTCTTCTACTCCAAATATTGGATTGAGTCTAACCAGAGTACTCTCAAGTCCAATTTCTCCTTAAACCTCTTCTGCATACTCCTAGAAATGGATTCCAAAGTTGTGAGAAGGCCCATTGTCTCCATGTTTGTTATTGTTGCAATGGTAGGTGCGGAACCTTGGGTGCTTAGCAACAACTAACACAACTAAGTGTTAGTAGCCACCATGATTCTTGCATGGTTGTAGAAACAAACACTTATAGGGGAAACTTTATCATATTTAAGTACAAAATGAAAATCATCATGTATGGTTGTGGGAATTTGAGGACCCCTAACTTGGATTCCCAGTTTGGTCGATATGATATAGGAAATCTTTTGACTATAGGGTTTTTCCACTCTAGTACATATGCAATAGCTACATCCACTTCCAAGTCATTATTATCTAGATTGATGTTTGAGTAATATCCTTTGTCATAGCATTTCATCATGCATACATCCAAGGCCTCAAAAGTCAAGGAGTACTTGTGGATATTTCTCTTGATTTGCTCCAAATTTGCCAATGACACATCCACAAAATGGTTGAAGAAGTCCGCATTCTTTCCCTAGATGATCCAAGGCTACCTTATGCTCTTGAATCATGTGAGTGATATGGACCTTCTATTTATCCTAGATTGGTGTTGATAATAGCATCATGGGCTAGTGTAGCCCTACATCCTTATAGATTTAGGAAATCTCCTTGTTGGCTACCCAGGACACCTTAATGTATTCCTTTGCATGACATAACGGATATCTTATTGCCAATCCCCAATTTATAAGCTTCAAGCTTCCCATTAGGTACCTCAAGGTGAAGTATGGGAAATAAATACCACATAGGTTATCTTGTACATGTGTTCCAATTGGATATCCCCCTAAAGGATGGCTTCTATATATACACACTTAGTCTTTTGGAGGTTCCAAAATTTGATTCCATGCAACCAAAGCATGGAAAATTATTGGGTGCTAATCTTTGTTCATAGATTTACATGTTGGTTTATTGCCATACCCATAATGAGTAGGATGAGATCAAACCAATAATTTTGTTATACCATTTTGAATATTAGCATTCCTTGTTGTCATTTAGAAAAAGCTACAAATAACTTCTTTTGCATGTCCCATGTGAAAGTTGGTCAGGGAAGGAATGGTACTAGGCTAACCATTCCTTGTCTTCTCTACATAAGGCCTTAGTGGCTTCCTCCACTTCGTTTACATTGATAACCCCTTGCAATCTAATGGTCATGAATAATGGGAGGGTGTAATATTCCAAGGATAGAGGAACACGATAGAGAAAACATGAATTCCACGTTCAAAACCCCAAAGAAGCACCTTCTCTTTATTATATAGCCAAAGAGGATCTCCTCCAAGGAAGCTCCACCATAGGATTAAGAACATGGATAGGTGATCTGTCACCAAGCTCCACCCTTAGATTACTTGCTTGGATGGGTGACATGTTTGTCACGGTCTCATCTGGTTGGTCAAGCAAGCTTTGAAAGGAGTGAATCTTTTAGAGAATCTTCTTGTAGGAATCTCAAAATCACTTGGATGAGGGTGAAATATTGATGAGACAAACCTGGGAGAGTGAAGGCCAGCTTTTCTCCCTTTGGGGGGGGGGGGGGGGAGATCTACATATTTTTGAGGCCTAATTCATCCGTTTAGGCCTCTAAAGTTTTCAGGCCTATATTGACTCTTGATCTATTAGCAGAAATGCTTTTTTTGGTGATACTTCTATTTGATCTACTTTCTCCATCATGTGTAACATCATTCCAAATGTGACCACCCCAAGTTTCACCTCTAGATCATATGCCTAGCTGTTGATTCTAAAGTTTCCAAGCATTTTTTAGTTTTTGGCCTATTAGTATAAGTACTCTTTTGGTGATACCTCTATCTTATCTACTTATTCCATCATGTATAACATCCTTCCAAATGTTACCAAACCAAATTTCATCTCTAGATCATTTGTCTAGCTATTGTCTAGCTAGGTATTACAAAGGGCCATAACTACAAGTGGGTTGTAATTGGACCCATGGCTTAGAGGAAGGGCAAGCTTCAACCATTCTTGGAAGTTGTGAGTTCCTTACATGACTCTACTTAGCTTTTAGCTTGTAAATTAGATTGCCTGCCCAACAATCATAAGGCATTCACCTCCCAGGCATAAGTTTCTAAACCTTGGATCTCATACATCTGCAAGGCAATCACACTTTTTCCAAGGGCTCTTTGAACTTCAAGGCCTACATGGCACACATGAAGTATGGGAAGTTAGGTGCTAGTGTATTTGTACCTTCCACCCCTTGTTTGACCAGTTCTGCTACATCAAGTGCCAATTGGTACTCTCTTTCTTGCCTTTGAGTTGAGTGACTGGAACTTCCTTGCAAAAGATCCCACAACATCCATTAGCTCAAAATGTTGCACTACTATTCCCTTAGTAGCTTCTTCTCCATCTACATTCAGGCTCAATTGGCTCATCCCCTTGTCCAAGATGTCCAAAATTGTTTCTTCCCTATGTACTCTAAAGTCCTTCTATGGTTGGCTCCAAGAGATCCACTATATGGGTTGCTTCTATAGTGCTTCTTGTATTCTAATATTTGTTAATCACCATCTCCCTTTTGAGTTAGTACCTCATGTCCCATAGTATTTTTGGGTATGGGACTGCTAGTGCTTGCAATCCCAACTATCTTCTCCTTTGGGGACCTTCTTCCTAAAATTTCTCTCCCTATGGGACTACCCTCAACTTTCTTTTTGGGACCCATAATGACTTTGGGCTCCCTTTATTAGGTGAGCTTGGACTAAAACACCCATTTGTGCATGTGTGTGGTATTGTGATACTTAGCTTGGTATTACAAGTACTTAAGAGATATTATTTATATAGAGATAAAGGATGGTTCTATATTAGTCATGGTTAGATAAAGTTAGTCATAGCTAAGATAGAGAGGACCTTACTTTAGAGGAAGTAGAAAAGATGAGCACCACTATTTTGGATTTTAGTGTGTTGACTTGGTATTATTCTTAGGTGTTTGGCTTTGAGGAAAGAGTTGAGAGATCTTGGGCCCGCAAGCCGTTTTGTTTTGGAGTCTTCTTTAGTCCAAGGATGGCCCATGTGAAGGAATCCTTGACTTAGTGGTTGGGTCAAGATAAGACCACATGCTTAAGGGAATATGCCCATGTGAATAGATATTCCTTTCTAATTTTTGACTTTATTTGACTTTTAGTCTAGTAACTTGAGTTACTACGATAATTAGTAACTTTAGTGCATAACTATTTCACAAGTATATAAACAAGGGGTGAGGATGTACTCACCATCCTTTTATTTGCAACTATCTCTCTCTCATTGAGTTCTCTAGTGAGCAATGTCTTGAGTCTTGGAGTGTTAGCCTTGGAGGAGTATGATGGAGTTGGGATCCTTGCCTTCTTAGTCCATGGTGCGCTACCATAATAGCCATCAGAGGTTCATCCTGAGTGAGAGACAGGCCGGCTCACATTTTTGGGTTCGTTGCCGGGACCTCTCTAGAAGGCAAGAAAATGTTTCGCATTCAATTTTACATAAGGCAAAAGGAGGCTATGAGAGCTCACTTGGAGAGAAAATTAGGAGAGGAGAGTGTTGAACTTATGTTAAAGAACCAAGATCCATTTGTATACCCTGTAGTTCATTATGATGTCTTTGAAGTGATTTTGTACATCTTTTACACATGAGAGGATTTGGAGAGATTGTGAGGTGGATTGTAGATTTTGGGGATTAAGGTGATTTTGGGCAAAATCTCAAGTTTGAGATCTGAACATGAAATCTCTACACATGATAGCTTGGGTAATTTTTCAGTTAGCACACTTGGAATTATTGTGAGATCTATTATGCGCATTGGGCTAGAATTTTTGAAAGTTGATAGGATAAACTGCTCCTGCAACTGCATGCTCTCTAGAAAATTGTACAGAGTCTGTCATTTCTTTAATTTTCATTGTATTATTCTGAAACTTTTCAAGAAAATTCACTACGTTATATCCTACCTGCTGACACAAAAATTAGAGAGAGATCATTCTTGAGCTGGGAGTTATGAGTTTTTGAAGTGAGGGGGGTGGGTGGTTTTCAAACCAAATCTGAAATATGTGTGCTGAATAGAAAGGTCTCTAGGCCAAATGGATCAATGAAAAGATCTAAAATTTTGCACGAAGGGACAACCTAGAGTTTTGATCATGTGTGAAAAATTTTGGAGGACTTTCACATACAAGTTGAGAGGTCTGAGTGAAATTGTGAGGAAGGGTCAATTCTGCAGAGTGGAGATCTCATGCATGAGGAGTTTGAGAGCAACAAAAAGCATGTTTGAGTGTTTAGATTCATCTTGGGAACATGGAGTGTCACCAAGAGTGGAAATTGAGACTATGCAAGGTTCCCCAAGGGTTTGAGGTGATTGTAGGGGTGGATTTGAGGAAAAGAGAATTTACAATAGAATTTGAAGAGAGTGTTGAGAGGATCCAAAAACCTACACCACTTGGAGGAAAGAGTGAGTCTAAGTGCTTTCTATGTGGAGAGAAGGGACATAAGGCAAGTTCATGTCCATTGACCTTTGAGAGCAAGAGATTGAGAGAAAGGAGAGGCTTACTTGACTTGGGTTTGCATGTTGGACCTTCTTCACCAAGATTGGGAGGCAGAAGATCTAAGACCAAGGAGTTGTGTGAGGTTTGTGGAGTTGAAGGACTTCCGAAAAGACATGAGTGTAGTGGAGTAAAATCACTTTTGAAGACTTTGGTGATGGATCTTGGAGAGAGTCTTAGTATAGCTACAGAAATACTACCACCTTCATCAACTAGTTCTCAAGATTAGTGATGGAGATAATCTTTCAATTTATGGATAAACTATCTATGAGGGTTCGATTAATATGCATTCTAGGATTTGATGTTGCTATAGAAATCTTTGAGAAACCTGAGCCTTTTGTGTTCCCTAGGGTGGATTACTCTCAAATGGTGTTAGTCATGTACATACTCTATTAGTTATGGAGTGAGAGAAAAGAAAAGAAAAAAAATTGAGAGAAAGAAAGATAGTGAGAAGTTAAGATGGGGAAATTTCTGGTTTCATTGGCAAGGATAGAGAAGATGTAGAGGCCTTTTTGAGATACTTCAAGAGATATTGCATAGGAAACAATGAGAGGAGGAAGAATGAGTGGGCCTCATTATTACCAGATTTCTTTGAAGATGCAGCACTTACATGGTATGAGTCAGAATACCAAAAGAGAGAGAGGAGAGATGGGGAAGAGGAGTCTTGGGAGGCTTTGACTTCAACACTCATTGAGAAATTTCTTCCTGATGAGAGTTATGATAGATTGATGAGTGAGGTTACATTTCTCAAGCAAGGAGATGGAGAGAAAGTGAGAGTCTATGTGGAAAGAGTAGAAAAGTTAGAGTCTAGATTTCGCATAGTGTTGAGGAACGGTGGAGATGATGTGGAGACTACTATGATTGGCATAGGAGCCATGCTCACCAAGAATTTTGTGGGAGGATTGAGACCAGAAATTAGAAGCAAGGTGAGATATGAGAAACCTTCTTCCAAGGTTGAAGCTATCAAGATTGCAATTTGTATGGAGGAGAGTTTGGAAGGGGATGAGAATGATTTGGTGGTGAAAGAGGTTGTGCATCCTCCTCAAGGCTACAAGTATGGTGGAACTTCTGATACTTTGGTGGCAAGGGTTGCACCACAAGTAGTAGTTGCTCTAGTTCTTGCACCTCCACCAAAAGATCCACTTCAAACCATCATAGAACAACTTGTGGATCTCAAGATCAATGTGGTGCAACTATGGGAGAAGAGAGAGGTGGATCAGAATGTAGGGAGAGGGCCTAGGAGTTATGGAAACTATCCATATAGAGGAGGCCAACCAGCCAACAATTTCAATGATAGAAATTGTTTTGGTTGTGGAGCAAGAGGCCATATCCAAAGGAATTGCCCAAATTTCCACTTACCATGGAGGAAGAGGTTATGAGGGAGCCAATAGATGGAAAGAGGGAGGTAGTGAAACCCAAGTGGCTCCTAATCCAAAAAAAAGTAAGGGGATAGTATCCATAGATGTGGTTGAGAGCAAGTATGAGAAGGGAGAGTGCTCAAACTCCAAGGGTCTTAATTTGGAGCTTTTTGGCACAAGAGAAGAAGAGAGCTCATTTTGCAGAGGATGTTCACTCTTCTCAAGGATTTACTCCAAGCAAGGATACTCCTAGGAGCACTCGCATCTCAACACCATCAACAACAAAGACTCTAAGGAAGAAGTTGGGGATGGAGGACTTCTTGATCTCAAAGCAACAATGGAACTACAATGTGTTGGAGGATGTTGGTAGTCACAAGGCTAACATCACAATGGGCCAATTGATTGCTTTGAACCCTATCTTGAGAAAGGAGCTTAGAGGTGGTTTGAGTTCTACAAAGAGCAAGAGGAAGAAGAAGGCAAAAGCTCTAGTATCAATGGGGGTGGTGGATGCCAAGCCAGCACCATGGGAGGCTTGTGAATATGCCTCCAAGATTGATGTGAGAGTGAATGGTCACAACATCAAGGATACATTGGTTGATGGAAGATCAGCAATAAATGCCATGTCAGAAAGGTTGATGAAGAAGTTGGGTATGATACCCTCAAGAACTTCAACATTTGTGGTGAGCATGGAAAACAAACAACAAGTTCGACCAGTAGGGGTGATGAATTAAGTGGTAGTTTCAGTTATGGGAGTTCAAAATCTCATGACTTTCCAAGTCTTGAAGGATTCAAACTATGACTTACTTCTTGGGAGGCCATGGTTGAGAGCAACACGCACAACTGATCAATGACACAAAGGGTACTTGAGGATTGGGCCATTAAACCATAAAGTCACAGTTATTATGACTAACACCACCAACACTTCACATTTAGATACACCATCTTCTGATTATTGGGAATCAGATTCTGAAGAAGGAGCTTCAGGTGTGGACACAAGCATGGAAGAGTAGAGTTCCACGGAGGAGGATGAATCTAAATCTGATTCAGATGTGTATCCTTTGTGTGCTATGGATTTTGCACCTAAGCCAAAGGTTTTGAAGGACCCAGATAAATCACCATTGACACTTGAGGAGGTAGAGAGAAGGTTAGCTACCGTCAAGTGTGACCCAAATGTTACCAAGGAGGAGAAGGTGAGATTTGAGGAGATTTTCTGCAAGTTCATCCATGTTTTTACTTTCAGTTACAAGGATTTGAAGGAAGTCACCTTGGAGGAGCACAAGATAGAGGTGGAGTCACATGCAAGACCAATCCACCAAAAACAACATCGCATTAGCCCACCAATATCTTTGGTTGTGAAGGAGGAGATTGATAAGCTCAAGGAGGTTGGATTTATCCTCAAGGTAGAGAATTCAAAATGAGTGTCTCCAATTGTCATTGTGAAGAAAAAGAATGGCAAGCTTCAGGTATGTGTGGATTACAAGAAGTTCAATGTTGTTACCAAGAAGGACTACTACCCATTACCATTCATTGATGAGATCTTGGAGGAGGTTGTAGGTCATGAGAGGTACAATTTTGTAGATGGTTATAGTGGATATAACCAAATCAAGATTGCACTAGAGCATCAACAACTCACCACGTTCACCACACCTTGGGGAACTTAAGCTTTCAAGGTCATGCCTTTTGGGCTTTGCAATGCTCCAGCCACATTCCAACAGTTCATGAACAAGGTATTTGAACCTTTCATTGGGAAATTGTGAGAGACTTCATTGATGACTTTTGTATCTATGGGAGCAAGGAGGAGCACTCTGAGCACCTAATCAAGGTCTTGCAATGCTTGGATGAGGCAAATGCATCACTCAAGTGCATTTTTGGATGTGAAGAAGGTCTACTTTTGGGGCACATCATCTCCAAGGATGGAATAGCAGTTGATACTGAGAAGGTGAGGAAATCTAAAACCTTCCATTCCCTTCAAGCTTGACAAAGTTATGCCAATTTTTGGGGATAGTTGGATACTATAGGAGGTTCATCTTCTCATTTTCCAACAAGGCTTATGCATTGACCATCTACATGAAGAAGGGTGTAGATTACATGGTGATTTGGAGGACAAGAAGGCTCTCAAAGCTTTTGAGGAGCTCAAGCAATCCCTTGTTGTAACTCCAATTCTTGCTAAACCTGATTGGAGTAAGCCTTTCATCCTCTACACTAATGCTTCTAATGTAACTATAGGATGCACTCTTAGTCAATTAGACCAAGATGGGCATGATCATCCAATAGCTTATGCTAGTAGGCAGATGGTTTCAACAGAGAAGAACTACTCTATCACGGAGAGAGAAGGGTTGGCAATGATCTTTGGTCTCAAGAAGTTTAGACACTACTTGATTGGAGGGAAAGTTACCATTGTCACGGATCACAAGGCTTTGAAGTACATCTTCAACAAGCCTAATGTTGAAGGGAGACTAGCAAGGTGGATGATACTCTTGTCTGAGTATGACTACACCATTGAGGATAGGCCAGGAAAGAAACATGCAAATGCTGATTTGTTATCTAGAGCCTATGATCATGATGGAGATGAGCTAGTGGATGATTCCTTCCCGGATGAGGAGCTCATGACAATCTCAGTCACTCAAGAGGTTTTAATGGAGTACAAGGAGATTGTGGATTTTGTGACAAGAGGTAACTATCCAGAAGGGATGAATGCTAGGGAGAGGAAGGCCCTTGCAGCAAGATCTAGACCTTACACAATGGTGGAGGATTTATTTTTCACCAAGGAGCAGATGGTCTATTTCAAAGAGCAATGGGTAAGGAAAATTCAATCCTACTCATAAGGGAGTTTCATGAAGGTTTAGTATGTGGAGGACATTTTGCAGGAAAGGTGACTGCTTTCAAGATTCTAGATGCAGGTTACCATTGGAGAGGGATTTTCAAGGATTGTCTTGATTATTGCAAAACTTGTCATGTTTGTCAAGCTTTTGCTAGAAAGTCTACATCCACTCCACCACTTAGATCAATTCCATTGCTAGGACCTTTTGAAAAGTGGGGAATTGATTTTGTAGGTCCTCTCAATGGAACCCCAAGGAACAATTGGTACATTGTGGTAGCTACTGATAACCTTACCAAGTGGGTTGAGGGTAGACCATTGAGGGACAAGAATGAAGATGAAGTGGGTAGATTTCTTTATGAACGCATTATCACTAGGTTTGGATGCCCTTTGGAGTTGGTTTCTGATAGAGGAGGAGAGCTTACAAGAAGCATTACTACAGCCATGCTACGACATTTCCTCTATCACACATAGAGTAACTACATCCTATAGCCAAATTCCAATGGCTTGGCAGAGAGAACCGATCAGACCTTGTGCATGATGTTGGCCAAAGATGCAGAAATGGAGGGGGCTAAACATCATTGGGACAAGAAGATTCATGCAGTTTTGTCGGAGTATAGGACAACCATGAAGACTTCCACCAGATATTCTCCATTTCAAGTGGTATATGGTATTGAGTCTACCTTACCTATTCACTTTGATCTTCCTACCTTCCAAAGCATTCATAGGAGATTGAAGAAAGCACAAGGAGGTGATGCAGAGAGGTCAAGGAAGGATCAACTCATGGAGTTAGAAGAGGCAAGAGCAGTTGCTATGGTTTGAGTAGAGCAAGCCAAAGGAAACAAAAGGAGAGCTATGACAAGAGGCAAGGCAAGAAAAAGGTGGAGACTTTCAAAGAAGGTGATTGGATAATGTTGTTTGATTCCATTTGATTCAAGAGAGTGCAAAAGAAGTTTTTGCCTAAGTACTTTGGACCTTTCATAGTGGAGAAGGTGTGGGGCAATTACACCTATGATCTCATGGAGTTGGGAGGAAGACACTGTGATAGGATTAACCATGATAAGTTGAAGATGTACCATAGAAGGTAGAGAGACCTTCACTTTGAGGACAAAGTGAAAACTTAGTCCGGAGGTAAATGTAACACCCATTTGTGCGTGTGTGTGGTATTGTGATATTTAGCTTGGTATTACAAGTACTTAAGAGATATTATTTATATGAAGATAAAAAATGGTTCTATATTAGTCATGGTTAGCTAAATTTAGTCATAGTTAAGATAGAGGGGACCTTACTTTAGAGGAAGTAGAAAAGATGAGCACCACTATTTTGGGTTTTAGTGTGTTGACTTGGTATTATTCCTAGGTGTTTGGCTTTGAGGAAAGAGTTGAGAACTCTTGGGCCCGCAAACCATTTTGTTTTGTATTCTTCTTTAGTCCAAGGATGGTCCATGTGAAGGAATCATTGACTTAGTGGTTGGGTCAAGATAAGACCACATGCTTAGGGGAATATGCCCATGTGAATGGATATTCCTTTCTAATTTTTGACTTTATTTGACTTTTAGTCTAGTAACTTGAGTTACTACAATAATTAGTAACTTTAGTATGTAACTATTTCACAAGTATATAAAAAAGGGGTGAGGAGGTACTCACCATCTTTTTATTTGCAACTATCTCTCTCTCATTGAATTCTCTAGTGAGCAACATCTTGAGTCTTGGAATGTTAGCCTTGGAGGAGTATGATGGAGTTGGGGTTCCTTGCCTTCTTAATCCATGGTGCGCTACCATAATAACCATCAGAGGTTCAATCTTGAGTGAGAGACAAGCCGGCTCATAGGACCTAAAAAGTTCTTACTACTAAAGTTCTACTTTAGTACGTAACTATTTCACAAGTATATAAAAAAGGGGTGAGGAGGTACTCACCATCCTCTTATTTGCAACTATCTCTCTCTCATTGAGTTCTCTAGTGAGCAATGTCTTGAGTCTTGGAGTGTTAGCCTTGGAGGAGTATGATGGAGTTGGGGTTCCTTGCCTTCTTAGTCCATGGTGCGCTACCATAATAGCCATCAGAGGTTCAATCTTGAGTGAGAGACAAGCCGGCTCATAGGACCTAAAAAGTTCTTACTACCAATGCTATCACCAACAGTTGAAGGTCTTGAAGAGTTGGAGGTAGGTGAACTCCCACCTATGGGACTACCTGGATTTGTCCTGGATAGACTTGCCCCATCATCTTTAGATCTCCTTCTTGGTGATCCACCCCTTGTGGATTCTTTTGGCTCATCTCCTTGATTTTAATCAAACTCATCTTTTGCTTTAGAGTCTTCTTCCTCTAGGAGAGCTATTAAGTTATGGTGATTAATAAACAAGGGTAGTTGGTTTACTTTCTACTCCAACTTTTAGCTCTACATTGTGAGGTTGTTTTTGGATTTTTGTTGAGCCTCAACCTCCACTTACTCCTCCTTCCTTTTCTCCTTGTAATAAACAAGGTCCTTCCAATATCACACCTTCTAAAAAATAAGCTCATTTATTGTCAACCAATGAGATGCTAGCTCTTCTTTCAAAGCTTCTATAAGTGTTTCCAAATTGCCTTTCTCTTTTTTTAAAGCTACGACCTCTACTTCTATTGTAGAATGTGACAACTTCAAGTTCTCAATTTCTTTTTGGGAGTTGTCAATGATTGTGGATAATTCTTGTATCTTCTTTGTAGCTATCTTGGAGTCCTCTTCCACATGGGATGCTTGGTCCCATAGTGTGTGGAGATCTCTCTCTAATTGTTAGGTCTTCAATTTCTTGGATTCTAATTACTGATCAACAATTGCTTTGTTGGTTTGAAGAGCTTGAAGTTGAGTTAGTTTCTCCCTTAACTACTTCCTAATAGTGATAGACTACTTCTGCCACATGGCCTCCTTCTTTACCTAAGAAAGCTTTGTCTCTTGTGTTTATGGGAATTCTCCCATAAGACCCATTCATGTTCCTCCCATAGTGATTGTACCTCACTACAAGCAAATTGACCACATCTTAGCTCCATCAATACAAAGACTAAACCAAGCCTCCATGCTTGGTTAGGGTTGTCTAGCCATTTGGTATGGTATTCCTTGCTTACTAGGTTACCAACAAGGAAGTCTATCATTTAGGTAGATAATTCCAACCTATTCTAATCAGTGAGATCATTTGAGTAGATATTTCCAACCTGTTTTGGTCTACTGGATCTGCTACTTGTAGCCTCTTGGTCACTACTTTGGCACCTTGAGAATTGCTTGGCCATTCCTCAGGCACAAGAAGAAAAATGGGTGCAGCCTCTAGGACAAGGAGCAAACTTTTCCTTGGGGATACTTGTGGTAAGGTAGTTCCTAGACCAAGAAAATCCATGTCATCATTTAGCAACAAAACAAGTTGGAGATGCTACCTTACTCCTTCTGGGAAGACCTTCCTACTTCATTCCTCTACTCTGGTTGCGGGGTATATTTCTACAAGGTTTTGGTAATCATCCTCTAAATTGACGATATCCACCTACTATTGTTGCTTGTGATTGGTAGGGCATCATGGAGCCTCCATTAGAACATCTTTTCCTTTGGCAATAGAGCCCCTCGTCTTTGGATAAGCCTATTCTACTTGCTTGCCATTGCTGGTAAGCTTCTTTATCACCACCCTTAGCTTCTTCTTCTCCTTTGTTGGGGTTGGTGATACCATTACACCCTTCTCCAAGCTAGTTTTCTTCTTCCTTCTATTGCCCATAGCCTCTACCTTGTCATGTCATTTGTAGCATCATACCTAGATAGCCCAAACTTTGGAGTAGTAGTGTTGGTAGTCAGGAGTATTTGGGTAGTTACTCATAGACTACTTGTTGACTATCAGATTTTGTGTGTGAGGTATTTATTACATGGTGGGGCCCACTATCAGTTAGCACCATTTGCACTATCAGATGTGCCATCAATAGGACTATTACAATTGGAGACCAAGGGGTATACATTCAAAGTGTAGCTCCAAAGAGCTGACTTCTTTGATGTTGAGCCTTCGAGTTCTTGGCTATGGTGGACAGAGGCAAGTGAGCATCACCTAGATTATCTTAACTAGAGTGGGTGTGGCTTGACTGTAATTAATGCCTAATTATTGGCAAATTATTGCGTGATATATCAAGGATTGATTTGATTGAGTATGATTCAAGTTTTGTAAACAAATTGATTATATCAGAGAAGTGAGGTCAAGGGAAATTGAATGCAAGAACTAAGAGTGTTGGTGATATCTCCAAGACTTGTTGATTTTTGGTAGCTTGATCGGAGTTCAGATTTTCCCTAGTGTGTAGAAGCTCATTTGATTAATGCATATTTGGCATTGAGGCAAATGGTGTGTAGAAGCGCTGGCCAAATTTCAAGCAAAGAGAAGTAATTTTCAAGTGATAGTTGAGCTCAAAAGGTGAAAGTAAGACCAATTTAGTATGAGTTGAGCTTGGAAAGTGAAATTGAAGGTGGAGTTGGGAACCCATCCCCGTGAATTTGTGATTTGGAGAACCTCACCTTTTCAATTTGGCTGAATTTTGGCATTTAGAGGCTTCAAGGCATAAGCTTGTGGGCTATGAGAGGCTATGAAGGCCAAGAAGGGCCAACAGGCAAGCTTATTGGTGTGAGGCTAGCTAGTTTAGAGTAAATTTTAGTCATTGTTTGGCAAAATCTACCCACCTTGCTAGATTGTGCACAGTAAGGTTTGACCCCAAGATCTTTGGTTCCTAGATTGGTGCCCTAGCCAATTGGTCCACCCTCAATTGTTGTCCTAATGATTGTTCTATTATTTTCTATGCACTTGTAGCTTTGGCTAGGAGAGACAATTGTATCCCATTCTTGGTGATTCTTGTAGCTTAGGAAATAAATAACTCATTTTATATCAAATGCCAAATGGCGGTAGAGTAAGTCTAATGTTTATTTATAAGGTGGAGTGGTTTTGTTTAGATTTCTTGTGATTAGACCTCCTCCATTCTCTACTTCTTGTTTGTGCACCATATTCTATGAGGTGCACTAATTTTAGAACATTGGTGCTCTGGTGTGCTCTTAGTCGTGAGACTGGAGTGATGACCAATTAGACTACCTATGTTTCTCTCCATTGAGATAGGAAGTGATGACCTGCAAATTGTGAGAGTGCATGTTGTGATGAAAATTTATAGGTTTCCCTTTCTGCTATTCTAGTTGTTGTAGTTAGAGCTACATAAGTAGGTGAAGTTTGGTTGGTACGTTGGCACTTGGTGCGGTACTTGCGGTGGTTCCGATTACGGGTTGCAACTTCTGGTTACTTTGTCACGACAAAGTTCTCTGGGGATTCCAAAGAAGATAGCATTGTAGTATGTAATGGGATTACTAAGAGTGGCGCTCATTACCAGTCTATATCTTAGGTCCCAATGAGAGAGGAGATTGACTTTGAGTTGGAGTTTGACATAGGAGTTGATTCATTTGAGAGCGCACTTGGTGTGTCTATACTATTGTTGTGGGATAATAAAAGATTTATGGGGCCTCCAAAGACCTCAGTGTATTCTAGTATAGTGGGTACCATTGAGTGGATGACTTCATCTAGGGGTTTGATAGTTGGTGTGATCTACAACAAATGCGGAACAGGATGTTATTCACACTTTTCATGGCATGGAAGGGGTTGTTTCATCATTTGGAGGGTCCACTAATGGACAAGTACCATGAGTTCAAGAGAGCTCACTTAAAGGAGATTGAAATTGATCTATGGAGATAATATTGGTCTCCAAACTATATTTCCATCACTTTAGGCTTGGTTTCTAGGGATAGATCAGCACTACCCACGAGTTCTAGCTTTAGTAATGTTGGTGGATCTCTTGGAGATGGTGCTCTTACAAGTGGAGGTACTACTATAGGAGGTGGTTTAGTATAGGGTATAATCCCATAGTGGAGTTCTTCTAGTGTTTGAGGAGAACTACTAGTAAGTGCAGACTAACTAGTTGAAAAGCTTGCAAGAGTTCCAACAAAAGGCTGGAAAGAGCCTACCAAGGCATACACCCGCATGAGATGGCTGACCAATTTTACTTAGGGAGTTATTGAGGCCCAAGTAGTCCAATTTTGGTATGGGATATTGGACAAGGAGTTGTGATGTAGAGTCCGCGATGCTACATTGTTATAGGCTACTTCTCCTACTTTGGCAATAGTCTTTGGTTTGGCTGAGCATATTGAGCTCAACATGGTGGAGGAGAGAGTGGTAACATCTGGATTTGGTAGGGAGACCTCATCCATAGTTGTTATTTCTTCTAGACTGCAACAAAGTACACCACACCATGTTGGTTTTTGAGGATAGGATGGACAACCTAGATCCTATGGAGCGCATGAAGGACATATTGTAGTTAGACCCTTACCTTCAGTTTTGGGTCAGTAGCAACCAATAAGTGTTGGTGTTGCTTGTTGGACTTGTGATGGACCTCACCATAAGAGAATGCACTCAAGGCAATGGACTTGATACCTTTGGTGCATCATAGCCAACATAAAGATAGTGTGAGCATTGCCACAGATTTGGTCACATTAATGACCAATGCTTTGACCTACACCTAGAGTTACAGAGTGGTAGAGTTGCTATGGTAGGTGGTAGAGGAGCTCTAAGTCATGGAGGACAAAGTGGTAGAGGATCCACACCTAGTAGGGATGCAATACTTACCCTTACTTTTGATACAACTATTGCTACTCAGATTGAGCAATTGGAGCAAAGATGGCTAGCATGGCCATAGCTCTGCGGAGATCAGATTTGGGTCTAGTGCTTCCACCTCATATGCAGGTGATAGAGACGTCTTAGACTTCATGTGTAGAGCATCACAAGTGGATGCATTTGCCATAATGACTAGGAGTGCATCATGTGCTCTAGAGCCTAGAGGAGTTGGATCCATAAAGAGGAGAGGTTGGTAGACAGATCAAACTTCCCCAATCTTTTATACTCTTTGAGGCATTACATATGTGACATCCATGGCTCCTAGATGTCTTAGTGCAAGTATGGTAGGTGGTGATGGGATGCATGATGGACTACCTACTAGTTAGCCTACTACTACACAGGCGGAGTCTACAATGATGTTCAAGGCAACTTAGTTGATTATGTGCTTTCCATTATTCTTAGCCAATGACATGTTTACCTTTGGAGTTGACCCAACTTCAATGTTCCGATTGGCCGCCATGCTTTGTGAGAGTAGGGATGATGTGGTCCCTACTATTGGAGTAGAGTTGGTTGATATTAGAGCTAACTTGGTTGAGGAGCATGGGAGCCATTGTCGTGTTGTGGTTTGCATAACCATAAAAAAGTAACTTATCATAGTTTATCCTCACATTAGTGGAGTTGATGGTATGATAGATTCGATGGATGAGAAGTTTCCATGTGAGCAATCTATATTCATATATGTGATTGGCCATGTGGGTTACAATCTTATCATATTCAAGGGCTCTAATGTATATAGGTGAGGGAGAGTGGAGAGATTGGGAAGGGAGTCAAGGAGTCTTGAGGAGGAAAAAGACATTGAGAGTGAGAATTGTAGCAGAGCATAAGTGTTAGAACATCAGAGGAGGCATTTGAGCATGAGATGTCCCATGCTCCCAATCTGCCACTCCCAAATCCTTTTCTCATCAGACTTCAGATTTTACACCGTGATTGCTGATGGGACTGGTTGGTAGCACGTTTCGGGGTGGTATTCATGGAATTAGTGATGGGAAACCCGGATTCTATCATCCTTCTGATGCTTACTTATGAATATGTTTGGGACTTGACAATATATATGCTTCTATAGTTGGGGGATGCCTAAAGTTTTGCACTTAAGCTTCAAGGTGGAGTTGTGGGGTCCATTTGTCAAAAAGTAAAAGACTAAAGGACAGATGTGCATGAGATTGGGTCCCAAGAGAGGAGTCTAGAGTTTCTTGGACCATCAAGGGAGTTAGAGGAAGACATTTGAGGAGTGAAGACCATGGTTGGAAAGAGGGCTAATAGGCTAGAATCTGGAGATAGAAATCACACGATTTGAGCTGATTTTGGCAAGGATATCATCAATTAAATCAAGGGCGATAGAATTCATACCATGGAGCACAAAGTAGAAAATTGAGAGAGCTTCTTGGCACATTTTCACTATCTATTAAGGGGATTGGAAAGAAGACAAAGTGTTTATAGTATTGAGTGCAAGAAATTTTAGTTTTGGATCAATCTCAAATAAGATCCAATTGATTGAAATTGAAGCTTTGGAATGTAAGGTGTTGGAGAAGAGCTAATTACAAGGTTTGGAGTTTTGGTCACTCCCCAAGTTGTAGTTTGAATAAACTTATGAAAATTTCTAGTGTAGTTGGTGGGTAGGGTTTGCACCTTTGTGCAAAGGTTTCATGTGAATTCTTTGAATAGAAAAATTAGGGTCTTGGATCAAGTATACATGGGTCTATAGAGCTCACAAGTTAGCCCAACTCAGGAATTGATCCACATCTAG
This sequence comes from Lunularia cruciata, assembly GCA_948567375.1. Lineage (NCBI taxonomy): Eukaryota > Viridiplantae > Streptophyta > Marchantiopsida > Lunulariales > Lunulariaceae > Lunularia > Lunularia cruciata. The sequence continues at coordinate 11,667,476 of OX419757.1, read as the reverse complement.
GGACTAGAGTTGGATTAGGCTACCAAAATTTGCAGAAGTTTAAAAAAGGAAACAACTAGCTATTTTGGAAAATTTGGTTGGTTCTTGATATGTGAGGAGTGAGATCTGATGCAAAATATTCTGCTGAAAATACTATCATAAGCGCGATAGAGCAATTTTATCTTTCATCTTGATTGGATATGAATTCTCCTATCTTGTGACTATGATTGAGGGTTTCAAGAGTGTTTTTGAGGATCAAGTGTATTTCTGAATCAGAAATCGGAGGAAAATTTGCCAAAAACCAAGAACAAACCCTAAAAAGAGGATTTTGAAATTAGGGTGAAAGTTGCAAAACCCTGGCCAACTTTGAGAGCTTGTCAGGGGAGTTGTAGTGATCTAATTGAGGTCTATTTTATGTCATTGGAAATTTTATCTTACAATATTTCCATTGAACTCTAGAACACTTGAATCCAAGCTATAAAAAAAGAGTTATGTTCATATGAGCTGCATAGACCTATCAAGAAGACATAAGAAATCCCCACATGGAAAAGGAATTTGTTGAGATCTGAAGTATAGATTGAGGAGACTTGGAGTATAGGTTGAAATTAGCTTGATGATAGAGCAAGAAGGTTTTGAAGCTCTTTTCCAACAATAGCATAGAGAGTTGTTGCCGCATTCCTTTGATTGGATCCTCTTTGTGCTTGCATGCCTATTTGTACACCTTGTTGGTTTGGATTGGTCTGCAAGCATTGTGTTTAGGTTCTTTCCTTCTAGGAGTGCTATGTATTTCTCCTTGGTAATGTTGGAAGTGATGACCAATAGACCAAGAGTGCATGTTGTGATGACAAGTTAGGTTGCCCGTCACTACCCTACTTGATAGCAAGAATACTAGTTACAAGAGTGGAGGGTTCCAATGGTTAGGTAACACACTGTCGTGTTGTGGTTTGTGTAGCCCGTAAAAGAGTGACTTATCATAGTTTATCTCCACATTAGTGGGGTAGGTTGTATGCTAGATCCGATAGATGAGATGTTGCCATGTGAGCAATCTATGCACATATATGTGATTGACCACGTGGGTTACAATCTTATCATGTTTGAGGGCTTTGATAAATATAGATGAGTGCGAGTGGAGAGATTGAGGTGTGTTTTTAGTCAAGGAGTCTTGAGAAGGAGGAGGATGTTGGGAGTGAGAGTTGCAGTAGAGCGCAAGTGTTAGAGCATTGGAGGAGGCATTTGAGCATGAGATATCCCATGCTCCTGATCTGCCACTCCTAAATCCTTTTCTCATCAAGCTTCAGATTTTACACCAAGATGGCTTACGGGACTGGATGGTGGTACATTTTGAGGCGGTGTTCATGGAGTTGGTGATAAGAAACCTGGATCCTATCATCCTTTTGGTGTTTACTTAAAAAGATGTCTAGGACTTGACTATCTTTGGGCTTCTATAGTTGGAGAATGCTTGATCTTTTGCTCATAAGCTTCAAGTGGAGTTGTGGGGTCCATTTGTCAAAAAGTTAAGAAACTACAAGATAAATTTCCAAGAGATTGGGTCCTAAGAGGAAGAGTCTAGAGTTTTTCAACCATCAAGGGAGTTTGAGGAGGACATTTGAGGAATGAAGACCATAATTGAGAGTTCAAATTTCCAAAGTGTTTTTTGAGTATTAAGTGTACATCTGATTTATAAATTAGGGGAAAGTTGGCAAGAACCAGGGGCAAAACCCTAAAATAGGGATTTCAAAATTATGGTGAAAGTTGTGAAACATCTAACCAACTTTGAGAGGTTGTCAAGGGAGCTGTAGTGATCTGATTGAGGCCTATTTTATATCATTGGAAAGCTTATCTCACAAGCTTTCTATTGAATTCTAGAACACTTGAATCTAAACTATACATAAAGAGTTATATTTATATGATCTGCATAGAGTTTTCCCCATCAAGAAGATATAAGAAATCACCACATGGAGTAGGAATTTGTTGAGATCTGAAGTACAAATTGGAGGAGACTTAGAGTACAGGTTGAAATTAGCTTGATGATAGAGCAAGAAGGTCTTGAAGCTCTTTTCCACAAAAAACATAGAGAGTTGTTGCTACAGTTTTTTGATTGGATCCTCTTTGTGCTTGCATGCCTTATCACGTCATTTGTAGTGTCGCATCTACATTGCTCGGACATTGGAGTTCTAGTGTTAGCAGTTAGAGATATTTTGGCAGTTACTCATTGACTACTTTTTGATAGTCAGATTTTGTGTTTAGGGTATAGACTTCATGGTTTTGCCCACTCTCATTTGCACCATTTTCACCGTTGGGTGTGCCATCAATGGGACCGTTGGGATGAGACCTAGGTCAAAATTAGGCGTATACCTTGGAAGTACAGCTCTAGAGAGCTCACTTCTTTGATGTTGAGACTTAGAGTTCCTAGCTAGAGTGGACAAAAAGCCGGTGAGCGTCACCTGGAGTCTCTTAGCTAGAGTGGGTGTGGCTTGACTATAATCAGTGCTCTATTGTTGGCAAGTTGTTGAGGATCAAATCAAGTATTGATTTGAGTTTGATTGATTTGAGTTGTAAAACTATTTGATTACATCAAAGAAGTGAGTCAAGGGGAAATTGGGTGTAAGAACTACAAGTGTTGGTGGTATCTCCAAGCTCGCTAGATCGTGATGTCTCGATCAATTAGTTCAGATTTCTTTAAGAGAGTGTGTATGCAAAAGCATTGGTAGAATTTGGAGCCAAGAAAAAAGCAATTTTCAAGTGATAGTTGTGATTTTAAGCTCAAGACCAAATTATTGCAAGTTGAGCTCAAAAACTGAAATTGAAGGTGGAGTTAGGAGCAAATCCTCACAAATTAGAGATTGGACAAAACCCATTTTTCCAATTTGGCTCAAGTGAAGAGTTAACGGAGGATTTAGCAGTCAACCATTTTTAGAGATTTATGTTAGATTTATGTCAGATTTCATGTCAAATTTTGGCAAGAAGAACTTTGATCTGATCCTCAATGATCCTTGTAGTACAAGAAGTAGATAAATACTTTGATTATGTCAAATGCCAAATGGTGGTAGAGTCAGTCCCGTGTTGATGTATGAGATGGGGGTTTTTGTTAAGCATTCTTGTGATTGGACCTCCTCCATTCTTTGCTTCTTATCTGTGCACCATGTTGGTGTGAGGTGCCTTGAATTTTGAGCGTTGGTGCTCTAGTGTGCTCTTGATAGTGAGGCTGGAGTGATGACCAGTCAGACTATCTTTGTTTCTCTCCGGTGAGGCAGGAGTGATGACTTGCAGACCATGAGAGTGCATGTTGTGATGGTAAGTTATAGGTCGCCTTGCCTCTAGTGTAGTTGTCTCAATTAGAGTTACATTAGTGGATAATGTTCTGTTAATTTTGGCACTTTGTGGTGCTTGGTTGGTGTTGACACTTGGTGGTGTTTGGTTGGTGTTGGCACTTGGTGATGATCCGTTGGTGTTTGCACTTGGTGATGCTTAGTTAGTGTTGGCACTTGGTGGGGCACTTGCAGTTTGTGATTGTGGTTGCGGTTGCTTTGTCATAATGGAGTTCTTTGGGGATTCTAGAGGTGATAGCCCTACAATAAGCAGTGGGTTTACTTGGAGTGGCACTCGATATCAACTTGTATCTCAAGTCCCAATGAGGTAGGAGATTGACTTTGAGTTGGAGTTTGACACAAGAGCTGATCCAATTGAGAGGGCACATGGCGTGTTTACACTGTTGTTGTGGGACATGGATGAGATTTATGGGGCCTCCAAAGGTCCTAGGCATTACTTTGGTACAATGGGTAGCATTGGGTTGGATGACTTCATCTAGGAGTTTGGTAGTTGGTGTGATTTACATAGATGCAAAACCCAATTTTGTTCACACCCTTCATGGCATAGAAGGGATTGTTTTGGCATTTGAAGGTTCCATCAATGGACAATTACCATGAGTTCAAGACAACTCATTTGGAGGAGATTGAGTTATGGAGACAATATTGGTCTCCAAACTATGTCTCTATCATTTGAAGCTTGGTGGCTAGGAGTAGATTGGTTGTATCCACGAGTTCTAGCTCAAGTAGTGTTGGTGGAGCTAGTGGAGGTGCACTAGCTAGAGAGAGTGCTACTACGAGTGGAGGTACCGCTACAAGAGGTGGTGTGGTATCAGGATTTAACCCCATGGTGGATTTTTTCTAGTGTTTGAGCTAGAACTACCAAGGAGTGCGGACTAACAAGTTGAGGAGCTTGCAAGAGTTCCAATGGAAGGATAGAGAGAGCTTATGCAAGGCATACACTTGCATGAGGCGGCTGATCAGTTTCACTCAAGGAATTATTGATGCCCAAACAGTCCAATTTTGGTATGGGATTACGACATGGAGTTCGTGATGTTACATTATTGTAGGCTACTTTGCCCACTTTGGCAATGGTCTTTGGTTTGGCTGAGCATATTGAGCTCAACATGGTGGAAGGGAGAGTGGTGACATCTGGATTTGGTAGGGAGACCTCATCTACAACAGTTACTTCTTCAAGAGTGTAGTAGAGTATACCACGTCCACTTGGTTTTCAAGGACAAGATGGACAACCTAGATCCTATGGAGCGAGTGGAGGGCCTACTGTAGTTAGACCCTTACTTTCCCTTTTGGGTCAGCAGAAACCAGTGAGTAGTGGTGTTGCTTGTTGGACTTGTGGTGGACCTCACCATAGGAGAGAGTGCACTCAAGGCAGCGGACCTGATACCTTTGGTTGATCACATCCAACAGAGGCAATGTGAGCATTGCAACAGATTTGGTCACACTAGTGACCAATGTTTTGACCTACACCCAGAGTTATGGAGTGGTAAGGCTACTACGATAGGTGGTAGAGGAGCCCAGTTCATGGAGGACATGGTAGAGGTGGGGGTAGAGGATCTACACCTAGTAGGAGTGTAGTACTTTCCCTTACTTTTGATACAACTATGGCTACTTGGATTGAGCAATTGAAGCAAAGATTGGCTAGTATGGCCATTGCTCAGAGGAGATCAGATTTGGGTGCTGAGGCTTCCACCTCATATGTGGGTGATAGAGATGTTTTGGACTTCATGTGCGGAGTAGCACAGGTGGATGCATCTGCAGTAGTGACTAGGAGTGCAATACGAGCTCCAGAGCCTAGAGGAGCATCAATGGAGTTGGACCCACAAAGAGGAGAGGCACGGAGACAGGTCAGACTTCCTGTAATACTCCAAGGATAGGAGACCTGAAGAGAAACACACCCTGAGAACACACCCTTTCACACTCAAACTCCTATGCCCCAAAGGAACACCTTCTCTTTATTATATAGGCAAAGCGGATCTCCTCCAATGAAGCTCTACCATAGGATTAGGTACATAGATAGGTGACATGTCAGCAAGCTCCACCCTTGGATTACTTACTTGGATGGGTGACATGTCGGTTCTGGTCCTATCTGGTTGGTCAAACAAGCTTTGACCAAAGGGAATCTTTTAGGGAATCCTCTTGTAGGAATCTCAGAATCACGTGGGTGAGGTACTATTGGAAAGCTCTTGACAAGACAAAGCAGGGGGAGGGAAGGCCAGCCCCTCCTCCGTTGGCTAGATTTCAGGCAGATTTTGGTTCCAACTCTATTAGTAGAAGTCCACTTTTGGTGATACCTCTTTTTGATCTATTTAGTCCATCATGTGAAACATTCTTCCAGATGTTACCAACCCAATTCTCACCTTCAAGTCATATGTCTAGCTATTGGTTCTAAGGTTTTCAAATCTATTTTGGTTTTTTGCCCTTTTAGTAGAAGTACCCTTTTGGTGATACTTCTATCTGATCTATTTTGACCATCTTGTATAACATCATTCTAGATGTTACCAAACCAAATTTCACATCTAGATCAAATGGCTAGCTCTTGGTATTACAAACCTCTCTCCTTTTAAGACACAACGTCCTCGTTGTGTAACTATTGCTCAAATGCTTGCACCAACACCGGTGCATGTGTCAAATTGGCAGCGGGTTCCTAGGTTGCTTCATAGAGGGGGTAACCTTTCCACTAGACAAGATAATCCACCCGTGGATGACGAGTACCATGCATGCATTTTTGGAGAATACACTCCACTTCATATTCCTCGTTGCCATCAATGTGTGTCGAACAAGGTTGAATGTCTTGTGTGGAATGACCCAAGCTTGATCGGGGAGCATATCTGCATAGTAGGGAAACATGGAACATTGGATGGATCTTCATGTGTGGTAGTATTTCAAGGTGATAGGCCATAGTGCCAACTCGACGAGAATTAGGAAAGGCCCAATAAAATGAGGTCCGAGCTTACGAGGTCCTACTTATGTGAGGTTGGTTGTTGATAGCCACACTTGATCCCCAACATTGAACTCCATGTGCCTACGGTGTGCATCAGCATACTACTTTTGGTGATTTTGTGCAATTTATAATTTGTGCTTAGCGTTCTCCACCCCTTGTTGGATTCTAGAAACAAATGTGTTGACTGGATTGACCTTGGTAGCCACCGGACGGATCTTCATCAAGCCGGAAGGTGTGAAGGGATACTCACCATACACGAGGAAGAACGGAGTGACCTGGGTAGATGCATTCACTGAATTGTTGTACGTGAATTCCACCAACGGGAGTAGGGTGTCCCACCTCTCTTGCTCTTCTAAGGTGAAGCCATGTAACATGTCTTCAATAGTGTGATTAGCCCGCTCGGTTTGTCCATCTGTTTGTGGGTGGTAAGCTGTGGACATGACCAACTTGGTGTTGAAGGAACCAAAGAGGGTGTGCCAAAACAAACTGGTGAATTGAGTACCCCTATCGGTGATGAGTACTCGAGACAAGCCATGGTGAAAGAAGATTGCATCTAAGTAAAATTGAGCAAGTTGTGGAGTGGTCACCTCCTTGGTGGTAGGCCGTACATGAATCATTTTGCTGAGCTGGTCCACAAAGACCATGATGGAGTTGAATCCTGATGTGGTCTTGGTTTATTCATAGACGAGATCCATACACACCTGTTCCCAACGTTGTGTAGGAGTGGGGAGAGATTGCATGAGCCCTGCAAGAGCTTGATTAGAAGCTTTGTTTTGTTGACAAAGTAAGCAACTACGCACGTAGTCCATCATATCATTGCTCATCTTGGGCCAATAGTAATGGCGCTGGATTGCATCCAAGGTCTTGTCCACTCCAACATGACCTGCAATAGTTGAATCATGACATTCTGCTAGAATGGTAGTGCACAATTCTGGGACATTTGGAATCTATAATCTGCCATCACAAAAGGTGATTCCTTGGGTGCTGGTGATGCCTTTGGATGATTGCCCTTCTACAATCTGTGGATCAGTTTTTGTAGCCGCCAGAATCTCTAGCAAGAATTTAGGGTTAATCTAAACCTCTGCCACCAAATTGTTTGCCATTGGCATGCGGATGAATGCATCTGCAAGTTGCTTCTTACATTCAACGTAGGTGTTTGTCATGTTGAAGCATTGTCACCACTCTACCCATCGAATCTGGCGACGAGATAGATCCTTCTGCGTCTTGAGGTAAACTAGAGGTTTGTGGTCTATCTCTACCACAAATGCCTTCTTGCCTAGATAGTGCTTTCAATGCTTGGTTGCCAAGATGATGGCCAACTTGTCTCGTTTTGTGGTGTGGTAGTTGCGCTCTGCTGGTAACAACTTTTGAGAGAAATATGCAATGGGATGCCATCCGTCATGCCACTCTTGTTGTAGGACTGCTCCGATTGCTATGCTTGATGCATCTGTAGCCAACTTGATTGGACATTTTGGGTCATACCACTTCAAGATTGGTGCATGTAGCAAGGCGGCTTTCAATTCTTGAAAGACCAACTCTTGTGCGGTTCCCCATGTCCACTTCTTCCCCTTGCCAAGCAGTGTTGTTAAAGGATGTGCAACCTTGGAAAAGTCCTTGACAAATTGATGATAGAATCCCGTCAAACCCAAGAAGCTCTTGAGTTGAGTCTGATCTTTTGGTGCACTCCACTTTTGAATGACCTCTATTTTATTTGTCAATACTTGAATACCCTCTTCACTTACTCTATGCCCAAAGTATTCTACTTCAGACTTGCCAAATTCACACTTTGAGATTTTGGTATACAATTGATTCTGTCTTAGAATTTGGAGGACTTCTCGTAGATGCTGTTTGTGTTCCATCATCGTGCTATTGTGTAGTAAGATGTCATCCAGGAAGACGATGATAGACTTATCTAAATATGGACAAAATATGCCATTCATTAGACTCATGAAAGTGGCAGGTGCGTTGGTGAGACCAAAAGGCATCAGGAGATACTCAAAGTGGCCATACTTGGTTCAAAAGGTAGTCTTGTACACATCTTCCTCTGCAATTTGGATTTGATTGTAACCGCTCTACAAATCTAGTTTGCTGAAGTGTCTTTCTCCATTGAGTTGATCGAATAGATCATCCATGTGAGGTAAGGGATATTTGTTCTTCACTGTTTGTTGATTGAGACCCCAATAGTCAATGCACATGCGCATTGTACCGTCTTTCTTCTTCACAAACAAGACCGGAGCCCCATATGGTCATATGCTAGATTGGATGAACCCTTTCTGCAACATATCCTCAATTTGATTCTTGCACTCCTCCAACTCATGAGGTGATAGGCAATATGGGGCCTTACAGGGCAGTGTCTTTCTTGGGAGTGTCTCAATTTTATGATCTACTCTCCTTTTTGGTGGTAATCTTGAGGGTAGATCATCAGGAAAGACATCTTGAAACTCATTTATGACATCCTTCAATTTCTCAGGAATTTGTCCTTTGAGTTGTGCACTTTGGAATTCTCTTATTATACCCATGAAACACCTATCAGTCTTACAAATAGCTGTTGTCTCTATGACATAGAGAGGCAATTCTTGCATATGGGATTTTTCTTTAACCCCAATGATCGACCACTGGTGGGTTCTCACTACTTTCTTCCTCCAATCTACCATAGGGTTGTAATGCTCCATCCATGGCATACCTAATATTGCATCATAATGAGCTAATTGTATTACTCACAACTCAATTGCTTCTTGGAATTTTCCTATAGAGAGTGTTACCCACCTAGGTAATGATTCAATCCTCCTTGTTTGTCCGTTAGGTAACTCTACTTCTTCACTCTCATCTCTCTCTAGATCCATTCCCTATCTTATTGCAATAGAGCAAGACAAGAAATTCTCTGTGGCTCTCTGATCTATTAACACTCTCACTGGATTGCCTTCTAGGACCCCATTCACTACAATCAATTGTGAGGTTGCCTTTTGGTACCTTTGTGCGCTCGTCTTCTTCCTTCCCTTGCTTTTCTGCTTCCTTATTGAGCCAGTAAGGCCGTGAGGTACATTTATTGGCGATCTTTGTTTTCCAAAGTGATTTCCACCTCCTCCTCTTCAATGCGTCTTTCCATGTTGTTCAAAGATTGCTTGTATGAAGGTCAAGGGCCTCTGGATAGTCGAGCACGACAGTTGGTAGATATATGCCCAATACAACCACAATTGTAACAACGGCGTTGTTCTCTTTGAGGTCCTTCTCCTCATGGGACTCCATCTCTCCATTCTTCTACCCGTCCCCGTTCTCCTTGAAGCGGTCGTGCTCCTCAATCTTGAAACCAAAGGTTACCCAGTTCCATCGGTACGGTCCACCCATGGGTGATATTTTTGCCAGATAATGTTGAGGTGGAACTACTCCTTCACCTCCACCTAATGCTCTTGCTATTCTTTGCGCACAAGCAATGGTTTCAAATATTGTGCGAAGATTTTGTACCATGACTTCTTGGCGAATCCGCTCCTTCAACCCTTGTTTGAAATTGTTGGAGCCTCTGCTGGACTCATGTCAGTTATTGTGACTTGTAGATCCAAAAATGCCTCCACATGCTCTTGTATGTTGTTCTTCTATTTCAATCCCCATAGTCAGATTCGGGCCATCTGCACAGAATCCAACAATTGGAAATTCTTCAATAATCCTTCTTGCATTGCTGTCCATGTGACCTCCCTTCTCTTGGCCAACATGGATTGTTCCCAAGCATCCTACCATGTGAAGGCTTTATTGATCAAGTACCCACATGCAAACACACCCACAGCATGCTTGATGATCTCTATTGAGAACAACCAAAAATATCGATTCATTCTTGAGATCCAATTCTCCACTACTCCCATCGTACGTTGCCCCTTGTAAGGCTCGATGTTGCAGGTCTTCTTCATCCGGAGTAGTAATGTGGCTTCATCATTGATAGGGTTTGTAGGCACGGGTGCCTCTCCAAGTACTTCAATCACAGGTATTGGATTTTGAGACGGCTCTTCTTCTTGCATTGCATGATCATTCCTGAGGGTCTGCACTTGACTTTGTAATGCCTCCATGGTCATCTTGATCTCTTGAAATTTATTCAACATCCCTTGCATTCCTTGCACCAACTCCTGCAAGTGCGGATCCATGGTTCATGTAACATTTGATTGATGTACCCTAAACTTCAATAGAGAGTTAATATGATCACTTTGGAGGGCGCATAAACTATTGGAACTACCATTGGGACCTCAGAAGGTACCACTTGTTGGTAATATTCCTCACCAAAATTCTTGACCACAAAATCCCTAAACATCACTTTTGGTCTCACTACAAAACAAATTTCTACTTGAGTGTTAAAAGTGAAAGGATTTGGGACATTCAAATTCATCACAACAAAATATAATTTGTCAAATCCCACTCTCTATTGTAAATCACTACAGGCAAAATCACTAGGTTTGGCAAATTCATTACTGTATCCATGAACTTTGCTCCGAAGTGAGAAACCAAATACACTCTCACTTGCTCGCGCTGAATGTACATAATCTTGATGTTGAGTGGATACAAGAATGGAAAGCAAAGCATTGGATATTGTCCTCCTAGAGCATCCATTCTATTCTCTTAATTTACCAATTACACCAGAATGTCTCTCCTCAAAATTACTCAATCTCAATAGCCCATGTTCTTCCAAGAGGGGTGATCCACTCTCTTGGACAACACCCGCTCTAATACCATTGTAATACTCCCAGGATGGGAGACCTGAAGAGAAATACATCTTGAGAACACACCCTTTCAAACTCAAACTCTGATGCCCCAAAGGAGCACCTTCTCTTTATTATATAGGCAAAGCGGATCTCCTCCAATGAAGCTCCACCATAGGATTAGGTACATAGATAGGTGACATGTCAGCAAGCTCCACCCTTGGATTACTTACTTGGAAGGGTGACATGTTGGTCCTGGTCCTATCTGGTTGGTCAAACAAGCTTTGACCAAAGGGAATCTTTTAGGGAATCTTCCTGTAGGAATCACGTGAGTGAGGTACTGTTGGAAAGCTCCCGATGAGACAAAGAAGGGGGAAGGGAAGGCCAACCTTTACTTTGCTGGGGGGGGGAGTCTGCACATTTTTGAGGCCTAATTCATCCTTTAGGCCTTTGAAATTGCCTTCAAAGATTTCATGCATATTTCGATTCCAACTCTATTAGTACAAGTCCCCTTTTGGTGATACCTCTTTTTGATCTATTTAGTGCATCCTGTGAAACATACTTCCAGATGTTACCAACCCAATTCTCACCTTCAAGTCATATGTCTAGCTATTGGTTCTAAGGTTTTCAAATCTATTTCGGTTTTTTGCCCTATTAGTAGAAGTACCCTTTTGGTGATACTTCTATCTGATCTATTCTGATCATCCTATATAACATCATTCCAGATGTTACCAAACCAAATTTCACATCTAGATCATATGGCTAGCTCTTGGTATTATACATCCCTAATCGTTCATGCTATCTAAGGCATTGTGGACAACATCCATGGCTCCCAAATATCCCAATGCAAGTGTAGTAGGTGGTGAGGGAGTGCATGATGGACTACTTGCTAGTCAGTCACCTGCTACTTCATAGATTGAGTCTAGCATGATATTGGGGCGGCTCAGCTGATTACGCAGTGCCCTTTGTTCAGCCGAGCTGGGAGTTGACCGAGCCTCAATGTTTCGGTTGGCTACCACGCTTTGGAGAGTAAGGATGATGCGGTTCCTAATACTTGAGCAGAGGTGGTTAATAGTGGAGCTGACTTGGTTGAGGAGCATGGGATCCATTCAACAACCTATGGTTTATGGCAAGCAGCAACGGCTAGACTGGAGGAGTTGCCAATTAGACCGGCCTTTGAGAGAGCACGGTTCACACTTGGGGTTGTCCTATTGGATAACTAGAGGGGATTTTCTGTTTGGAGGGACCTTCTGGGAAGGTCTATACACCATAGAGAGTCTTGTTAGACTCTGGTGCGCAGCTCCTTATGTTGGGGAAGGTTGTAGTAGTTGGTCTAGAGTTACGGAAGACCGATGTGGAGAGGTGTCTATTTCAGATCCAAACATCTCTAGGTGGTGGTTCAACATAGTACATCACACGTGGAGAGCTTGTAGTTTAGGTTCAGCTTGGTCATCTGACTAATAGCTCAATGGTAAGAGCTCAAGCTATTGCGACAATAGTTGAGTCATATGATGTGCTAGTCGGGGAGCAATGTTAGACCCCACGGGTTTCAACATTGACTATTGGGAGGAGATAGCCTCCTATAGACCAAGTTGGCAGTCTTTTGAGGGACGTGTATGTCGCCTACCAATAGTGGCAATCTTGGCTCACTACAGTCCTGGACCATGGCAACACCAATTTTAGTTTTCAGTGGTGCAATTACTTGGCCTAGTGACTTGTTGGAGGGGAACGCCCATGTAGAGGATACTCCAGTTCTAGAGGAGATCACTCGGATTTGGAGTACGAGTGGGATTGTTCCATCCACCTTGGATGTTCCATTGTGGAGTTCAAGGAAGGCATTGCATCAGCATGTAGATCAATTGGTGCAACAAGCTTGGAGTGGAGCCTTTGTACCATTAGGAGATGAGTGTGAGGATGAGCCTCTAGAGTCGCTTACTTTGACTCCTCTAGATACCACACTCATTGCTTGGCAATATCCAATAGAGGGGATATGTCTATTGGAGTTGTTTGGTGGGATTAGCACCAAACTAGCTACGGTATTACATGCGGGTATACAAAGGTTCTTGTATGTAGAGAGAGATGAGACTGTTAGGCAAGTCTCTCTACATCATGTGGCACACTTGGCCTATTGGTATCCGGAGTTATTACCAATGTCAATAGTCAGAGGTTACTAGAAGGCCCTACCAACAAACATTTCCTTATTGGGGATGCATGATCTGGAGAGACATGGGCTTGTTCACTAAGTGATTTATGGATAGCCATGTTAGGGACATACACGTGCTGGCCAAGGTTTGGATCTTCATGATCCTTATTTTGGTGTATTATAGGAGATGTTATGGATACTACAACATCTCTAGGTTCATCAATATGTTTCTCCAACTTACTTTTTAGAGAATGTTCCTTTGATGAGTGATTCTCACACCAGAGTGGTGGCAAGTACACATCATTTTCATTCTTGGATAGGACCTAATGTATATTTAGATGCAGCAAAAGTGGGATCATGGGCTCATCGTCTTCATCTTTGGTGGACGAACCTCTTACCCAAAGAGGTTTTATAACGTGCGTATGATGGGATTCAATGACTTGACCACATCCTTTTTGATGATATCTTGGATGTTGAGCGTCAGTCTCAAATAGTGGTAGTGGCTGATAGGTCACCTATGGCAGTGGTGAACATAGTTGGATAGCCTAGAGCTGCATTTCCCACACTCATGAGTTTCCCAAGCTCTCATGCTTTTTGAGAGAAAGGACTTGGACTTGTTTGAGACTCACAGTTATAGTAGTTGGTGGAGCCCAAAACCAATGAGAGAGAGCCGGTGATGGGTTTTTACATCAATATTACTACTATTCAAGCAATGTTAGAGGTATCCAAGCATCAAGTGTTAGGTCAGGTTATGGATCTGAACTATTTGACCTGGATTGTCAGTCTTGGCTTGGCAGAGCAGTGTAGGATGCGCTTGATAGGCATCACCACTCAAACACTTATGAGCCATGTGCCTATCGAGACGATTCAAGCACATGCTGGGGGTGATAGACCGAGTGGACATGGTATTCTTAGGACACAGCCAGTAGCTACTAGGGAGAGTGGTCTACTTGCAGTCCATCTAGGTGAGCATGGGCTACTTGGATTACACCCTTGGTCCACTTGGGATGCAGCTAGAGGACGTGTGGAGTTGGCAGCCAGAGTGGAGTGAGTTTTTCACACAAAGGTTGGGACCTCTAATAGTCGGGGGCATGACACTATTGCTCCCAAGGGCCCAGTGTAGCAGCTAGTCAATACGTCTTCCACTCCTACGACAATTACACAGGATACTTGGGAGCCAGATCTTGGACCCAAGCTTAACGGAGAGGAAAGACAGAGGGTTTGGAGGTTCTTGAGGAGCTACACTAGTTGTTTTGCCTTTAGTATGAAGGATTTGTGTGCTTTGAAGGGACTTAGTATACGGATTGAGCTGACTAGTGATACACCAATTTTCTGATATCCTTATCAATATAGGGATATGGAGAGGATATTGATTCAGAGCTAGAGTAGTGACCTTTTTGAGGCTGGTTTAGTGGAGATTTCACATGGAGAGTATGCATCCGTGATGGTGATGCCAGCCAAGAAGGATATGCATGGCAATTACATAGATAGGTAGATGTGTGGAGATTACTATCCTATCAACCAATAGACCAAGGCTGATTGGTATGCCATGCCTACACCGGAGGAGATTTTTTATGCAATTGGGCATGCAAAGATCTTCAGTACTTTGGATCTTTGAGTGGGATATCATCAATTGCCGATCAGGGAGGAGGATAAATCCAAGACAACATTTTGAGCTATTGATCCTCATGGTAAGGATGTGTTATATCAATGGAGGTTCTTACCGTTTGGGTTAAAGAATGCTCTTGTTGAGTTCTAGAGGATCATGGATAGGATCCTAGCTAGATTGGATTTTTCTCGGTGCTATATTGATCATATTTTGGTCTATAGCACTACTGTGAAGGAGCATGAGAGATAATTGTTGGAGGTGTTTGAGAGGTTGAGATCTTATGGACTCAAATTACATCTTGGGAAGTGTAGGTTCTTCCACAAGTAGGTTGAGTATTTGGGTCACACTATCTACCTTGGAGGACTTGGTGTTTAGTAGACCAAGGTGGAGGAGGCTGTTACACATATTCCTTGACTTATGGAGATGAGCAGAGTGCGAGCATTCCTTGGGTTGGCAAACTTCTCTTGCCGTTATGTTAGAGGATTTAGTGCCATTGCCAAGGCCTTGATGAAGTTGACCAAGCTTACACAAGAGTGGTGTTGGGGAGATGAGCAGGAGAGAGCTTTTGTAGAGCTCAAGGAGAGGTTGACATCTACTCCTATTTTGAGGAGACCAATCAAAGGATGACCATTTTAGGTTCATACTGGTTGGAGTATGTTGGGGCTTGGAGCGATGCTCACCTAGGATGATGATGAGGGGAAGGATTTTGTAGTGGCCTATGCTAGTTGCTCCAATAATTCAGTAGAGGTAAAGTATAGTTCATATGAGGGAGAGTGCTTGGTAGCAGTTTGGGCGGTAGCACATTTTTGTTGTTACCTATTTGGTAACCTCTTCACTCTCATCACTGATCATCAGCCGTCAAAGTGGTTGATGGAGTCCAATAAGCTTTCAAGGAAGCTTGCAAAATGGGCTTTGATTTTACAAGAGTATGATTTCATGGTTGTTCATAGACCTGGAGTGGTGAACTATGATGCAAATGGGTTGAGTAGAAACCCATGTCCCAACTAGCAAGATCAGATTGGAGCACGTTGGCATGGTGAGAAAAATGAGGAGATGACGCCAGGTTGGCATGCATATGCCTTTCTATGTTTATTTTTTGAGGCTTTGGTGGTATCTCTCTCAACATATACAAGAGGAGTTATTGAGGTCATAACTCTAGAGAGTGAAGATATTGCTACATTTCAGCAAGACATTCATGAAAATGTCTTAATGATGGACTATCTTTGCACTGGTGTTGTGGATGACACAGTTGGGGCCAAGGAGGAGACCCTGTTCTTCTGCAAGCCAAACGGTTTGGATTGGAGGGCAGACACCTTTTGTGTGTATCGAAGGATGGCAGAGTGCATGTAGTACCACTTCCATCTCAAAGACCACAGTTGGTCCGTCATGCTCATGAGGAGCTAGGATATTGTGGAGTAAAGCGTACATATAGCTTACTCTAGAGTCATTATTGGTGATGTGGTATGCAGACCAAGATAAAGCAGTTTGTTGCTAGATGTGTGGTTTATGACCAAGTTAGAGCATCATTCAATGCTCCTACACCACAATTACACCCATTACCTATCATGGGATTGGGTTACCATTGGAGTTTGGACTTTGTTGGACTTT
This sequence comes from Lunularia cruciata, assembly GCA_948567375.1. Lineage (NCBI taxonomy): Eukaryota > Viridiplantae > Streptophyta > Marchantiopsida > Lunulariales > Lunulariaceae > Lunularia > Lunularia cruciata. The sequence continues at coordinate 11,651,191 of OX419757.1, read as the reverse complement.
TATCGTTGACTGTGAGACATCATTGGTATGTCTTGGTGATGGTGGAGCACTTCTCCAAGTGGATTGAGTTGGTGGCACTTCTTGACAAGTCTAGTGAAGGGACGGCTTACTTGTTCTTGAATCGAGTTCTTAGTCATTTTGGTGCACCAATTGAGGTTTTGACTGATCAAGGTATATAGTTCATGGAAGAGTTTCAGGTCTTGTGTGATAAGGCTTTGATTGATCATTGTATTACATCCAGAGATCACCTTGAGGCAGATGGCTTAGCAAAGAGAGTGGTTCAGATGGTGAAGAGAGGATTGTGAAAGTACGGTTTATAGAGAGGCCACTTGGGAGATTGGGATCTCTAGTTACCTTGGTTGGCCATGGGCTATCGGTTCAGCCGGCAAGCCTCCTTAGTATCCTCCTCTCCTTACTTCCTATCCTTTGGATGAGATCCAGATTTACATACAACCATTTGTCAAGATGGTACTATAGTTTTGGACTTGGATGACCTAGATGTATGGATGAGTGCATGTTCTCAATGGGTAGAGATCTTTTGGTGATTGAGTTCAATGGCGTTTGAGAACTTGGCGATTGCTCAGCATAGAGATACTTTACGCTATGCTACCCTTTGAGGAGGAGGTTATAGACCTTCAATCCGTTGATTTCATCTGAGAGACTATGTATATCTATAGCAAACAGGACCAATGATACTTGATGTTTTGATAGGCTGCACTATGTTGAGAGTGTGTGAGGTTTTACCATCTGGAGTCCTTGTGTTAGAAGGACATGATGGTGTTGTTTGGAAGGATCATGTGCACAATTGTGTGCCATGCCACCTCCCAAACATTGATGGTACTATGGACCCAAGCTTGGCACTTGTACATGCAAGCTTGAGGTGTATGTAATGTGGCTCTTCTGGTGGAGCTGCTACTATGTTAGTGTGTGATAGTTGTTCGAGAGGATGGCATATGGCATGTATGACTCCTCCCCTCATGGTGGTTCCTCAAGGACATTGGTTATGTCCTAAATGTACTTGGCCTATAGCTAGTTCATTCTGTATATGGTATAGATTGCAGACAGGCGAGTAACGATGGGGCTCCGTAGCACCCGGCCTCCTGATCTTTGCCTATCATAAGGTATACCATATACTTGGAGTAAATGGCTATCTGGAGTTAGAGGGACCTAATCGCCAGCTAGGGAGGTGATTGTGGCACTTTAGAGTTTATGTATGACTTATGTGTGAATTGTGCTTCTATAGTGTATGATGTTGATAGTAATATATGTTGTGTAGCAATATATATATGCACAATAGTTATCACACCATTTGTAGTGTCCCATCTAGATTCCTCAGACATTGGAGTTCCAGTGTTAGTAGTTAGAGGCATTTTGGCAATTACTCATAAACTACTTTCTGATGGTCAAATTTTGTGTTTAGGGTACTAATTGCATGGTGGAGCCCACCATCACTTGCATCATCTGCACCGTTAGGTGTGCCATCAACAAGACCATTGGGATGAGACCTAGGTCAAAATCAAGAATATACCTTGGAAGTGTAGCTCCAAAGAGCTCACTTCTTTGATGTTGAGCCTTTGAGTTCCTAGCTAGAGTGGACAAAAAGCCGGTGAGTGTCACTTGGAGTCTCTTAGCTAGAGTGGGTGTGGCTTGACTTAATAAGTGTCTGTTGTTGGCAAGTTGTTGAGGATCAAATCAAGTATTGATCTGAGTTTAATTGATTTGAGTTGGAAATGATCTGATTATTGTGACACTTTAGAGTTTATGTATGACTTATGTGTGAGTTGTGCTTCTATAGTGTATGATATTGATAGTGATGTATGTTGTATAGCAATTATATATGCATGATAATGTAGTAAAAAAAACTCTTTCTTCTATTTTTATCTCTCCCTAGAGAGACTAAGACATCCATGTCAAATTGCTCCTAAGCACTCTAAGTGACAAGATTAAAAAATCTATTGGCAAAATTATCTCTTGGCCATAGAAAGTTGGAATGTGGTGTATTCCCTAATGAGTTTCATTGTGGTATGGTAAGGCTAGAGAGCACCTAAAAGCTTCTAATCCCAATCATTGGGGTTCAAACTTACCATATTCTTAAGGAGTGTCAAGAGAATCCCATTGACTTGCCTATTTGCCTATGCATGGTATGTAGTTGTGACAACCCGACTTTTGCAGTAATCGGGTAAGTAAAGTTCGCTCTCATAGAGATACGAGTAGAATTGGTCAAATATGAAGTCAAATAGTAACAACGTAGTTCTTCTTGGTTGTGTCTTTAATCTCTCAGGTAGAAACCACACCCAGAAGTGAGTAACAAGCACTGATTCATAGTCTCGTCACGAATTAACACTTCTTAATCACAACACCTTCAACTCTTTCCAAACAATCTTGATTGTGATGATTCAGGCTCTCCCAAAAATGACACTTCATTGCAAAACGACTTCACCTCAGAATTGTGTTCCACCCCTCCACTGAAGGCACAACTTCCCCGATCAAAATTGCTTCACATCAACTTTGCACTGCACTCACAAATGCAGAATACTACCAACATTACAATTCCTCTCAGATCTATCAAGATTGCACTTCACTCAAGATCAAACACACAAAATGAAGATCAAGGCTGCGGAATCCAACATCCAACAAGCACACTGACTTGCACTTCAAATTTCTCCACACACACAAACATAGACACAAAGTTGATACTTGGAATCAAGCTCAAGCGACGAGCACTACTTCACAGCACTTTGCTTTATCTATTCTCAGAAATAATGAGCACTGAACAACATAAGACTACGAATGCCACTCTTAAATAGTGAAACAATCAACAGTTATCTTCCTAATATACCTCTTCCTTATGACTCTACAAACCTGCAGATCCAAAATGACAATGCACCTCTTCATATCTACTTATTCAAATCTCAAATCGGTTACTACTCCGATTTGATGTCTACTTCTTCCTTGGCTATCAAACCCAAACCCAAAGTAACATTACTTCCTACTACTCTGTCCTTGGGTTTCATAATTCCTACATCTTCTACCAGATCTAACAATTCTCTTTCCTGATCTGACATTTCACTAGAGGGTAATCTATCTAACTCCTTATCTGCTGACCCACTCTTCTCAAATGTCTCCAATGGTAATTCTAAAGATATCTACACTCCTACTTCATCTACTTGGGGTTTTGCTCTAACGTCTTTCCGAAGTTTATCTATCTCTAACTTCACTAGATCTAATCTAATCGTGATATTGTCTTCTACTTCTAATATTTTCTTATCTACCCGAGTTCTAAGGCTAATTAATAGAGCATTCAAGTCTGTATCCTTTGCATATCTCCTCCTTGTCTCCTGCACCAACAACTTCAACTCGTGAAGCCTTATTTCTTCAATATGAACAAACACTGGCCTCTATACTCAACATCGCATTTATCCTGATTACGATCTGCTTCAATGGCTCTAGTCTCATCTTCCTTTCACACTCTCGATCTGCAAGCCAATCTTCCATGTACATTGCCAACTCTACCTTGAACTTGGCTTTCACATTTTCCTTCTCCTTCTCCTTTTACACAATCTTCTCCTCCTTATTACGAAGTAACTCTTGTAATCTCTCTTCTTCCCTATATCTCACTGTCAACTCCGTTGCCTTAGTTGCTTCTTCTCTTCTACACTCTCCATCACTCTATCAAGCTCTTGTTCCTTCTCTGCTACCCTCGCCATAGCATGGATAATTTCTAGTCTTGAATCAGCAAACTATTGCTTCAAGATTTCGTACTCAGCTACTTGTCTCTCCCTTGCTTTGTCACTCTTCTTCACAAGTTCCTCTTGATACCTTGCTTCTCTCTTGAAATTCTCAATCGCCTAACTCTGCACTACTGCATCCCCTTGCAGTACTTCCCTTTCCTCCTCACATTGGATTATATTCTTCTTCAACTCCGAGGTCTCTTCTTCTAGTCTTGCCAATCCCTGCAACACAGTCTTCACCTCCGGACACTTTGATTGCATCTCTTTCTTCTTGTGCTCTAGCTTCACTAACAACGGGGACACAATTTCTTGCAGGTACTCCACTCCATCACTTGCAACTACTTCAACCTGCGGAGTGATCTCCTTCTTCACCTCTTCTTCTCCCGATACTCGCCTTCTTCTCTACAGTCGTCGTATCAGTATAGATGCTTCACTTCCGGAACTAGCATTCTCCTCTTCCCTTGCCTTGCTTGGGCTTGCTTCACACTTTGCCTTGCACCTCAATCAAACTCCCCTCTAAATTGTAATCTTCTTTTCCTCCAGCTTGGGTACCTCATCTCCAACTTTGCATTATTCTCTTCCTTGAGCTCCACCCAAACTTCTTCTTCTACTACTACAGGTTACCGATGTCATCTCCCCACCTTCATTGCTATCACTACTTGTATCCTCACTTTATAGCATAAGCTCAGGTTCTTCCTTGTGTTCCGAGTCTTTGGACTTGCACTCAACTTTGCCTTCTGAGTCTTCTTCTGATGACGTGATCACCACTATACCTTTCCTCGGGTTTCCTCTCCTGGTCTTCCCAGGTCTTGTGTTCTCTACGTCTTTGCCTTCTCCTTGTCAACTCCGCTTCTTTGACTTTGGAGTACTCACTTCTACCTGCGTACTCTTCCCCGTCTACGCGTAGTACTCATCAGTGCTTTGGATTTGAAGAATATATTGTTGCTCCTCCGCGTCGACTTCTCTTCTCAAGTCGGGATGAAAGTGAGACACCATTCTGTTGCGCTCCACCGCATTGAGCGAATTCAACCCGAGGTAAAAATAGGCTGCAAATGGCATGATGTAGTGTGGAGGCGACTTATCCCGCACATTCCACACCATCTGCCTCATCCTCCCATGGAAGCACCTCGCCCAGTTGATAGGTTCTCCTACAAACATCTTATGGAAGAACACCGCTTGGTGTTTCATCACATAAGTCGTCCTCTTCGGCTTCATGATTGCCATGAGAGCACTCATGATCCCTCTCTTCACCGAATCCTTAAAACTCTTGACCTTATACCCATTCTTCTTCCTCTTCAAAGAGAAGGCATCCCTCACTTCTTGGGTTTCTTTGGCTACCTCTCCCTTCCCCAAGAACATGGCACCTTGCTCCGAGCCTGCCTCTCTTCTGAGCACCAATCTCCAATCCGACTTTGTCCAACGAGCCGGATTTCCTCTCTTCCCCTCTTCCTTGGGGCCATTGAGACACTTACTCTTGATTATCTCGGTCATGAAACCTAGAAAACTCATGTTCTAGTTCCACGCCAAGAATGTGATCCAAAGTTGGCTCAAAACTTCAATTCTCGTGATCACATCTAACCTCCGAATTGCATGATTTCTCACTGCAAATTTGGAGTTCTTCTTTCCTCCTCCCATATTTCCTACTTCCTCACTGTCTCTTGGTTTAACTCTCTTGAATTCTCCTCTACACACTAGTGCATCTTCCACTCTACTTCCCTTCCCATGATCTCCTGCATGACAACTCCTCAACAACAAAGGAAAATTGCTCAATATTGCTTCATCATTAGCCCAATTTTTATAGAGTCACACTTTCTTCGTCTCTCTTCAATTTGAGTTTCTATTGAGAAATCACACCTCTTGCATGCACCTATCACCATCAAGTGTACTTCATGCATATGACCGCCGGTTTTTGAATGGTCCCTTCTTGAATTTCTCTCCCCAAAGAAAGGTTGTTACACTGTCTTCACCTCGGGTTGAGCTCCTTCTGATACGAAGACTTCTTTCTTTGGGTTGTATGCTGACAAGGCAAGTCCGAGTACTTTGCCTTATGACCCGAAGCTACGTTACCTCGGGTTTCATCCCAAAGACTCTTTTCTTTGCCTTCTTCGGCCATATAGGCGCAATCCGACTTCTCTATACACTTCTACTTCTCTACTTTGAAAAAAAAAATGTGGGTACCACAATAGTAGACCGGTGGTGTTGGATCTTGTAAGCGGTAGTTAAATCTTGTACTCATTTGTTGATCGAGTAGGATTTGTTGTCCTTGATGATGGATAAGGGAACACCAAACTTGGAAATGATATTCTTCTACAAAGCACATCAAAATTGTTTATCAAGGATTCAACTTTTGCACACTTTGTTACATAGTCCATAAGAACAATAATCTAGCAATGCCTACTATGTCAAGTTGTGGGATTAACAAGTCTCACAAAGTTGAGTCCTCATTTTTGAAATTGTTGAGCTACAATATGGGATGGATGGACATCCAATTTTGTGACAAGGGTTTGCCATTTCTTTGACAAGCATCACATATGCAAGCATATTAATTGGTGTCTACCCAAATACAAGGCCATCAATATCCCACAAGGTAGACCTTGCATGTATTAAGCTTGCTAGAGAAGTTCCCTCCTAATACATCTAAGTGGCATGAATTTAACACTTCCTCTAGGCTGATATAATGTCGGAGTACTATATCTACTCCCATTTGGTAGAGATCTCCTTGCAAAATAGTGAAAGGAAGTGCTGACATATGAAAATTTTTGGCCCACAATAAGTTGAAAGGCATGTTTCCCATAGAGAGATAGTGTTTGAGTTGGACCATCTAGGATGATTGTGTAGTCACGCTTTCCTATACATAAAAAAGATGAAATTCTATTGGATTTGTGCTAACTAAACAAGCTATGGGGATGTCTGAGGATATAAGACAAAAAGCCTATGTTACCATGAGACTTCCCAAGATAGCATTCCACCATAAAGGAGAACTCCTATAGGAATAACATATAGTGGGCTAGTCTTCCCACATGACATGGTTTATTGATCAGATATTTAAGGGCTTCATGATCTACATGGAACACAAAATTATTGCCCATAAAGTAGTGTCAAAACTTTTGAACAGTGAAGATCATCGCAAGACACTCTTGCTTGTTCTTGAGTTGTTTCTTTTGGTTGAGCTGAGTGGCCCACTAGCATAGTAGATTTGGTGTTCCTGCTGTTCCTTATCATGTTGAGCCAAGATAGTACCCATAGCCACGTTAGAGTATCTACAACAACATGAAAGATCAACTTCCATTTTGTGCTGCCAAACTTGGAGCAATATCCCACTTTTGGTTTAAGGTCTCAAATTCTTTGGTACATTTGTTGGTCCACACAAATTTGACTATGCTATGCATGAGGCCTGTTAGTGTGGAGGCAATTGTAGCATACATTTAAACATATTGCATGTAATATCCTATATAGCCTAAAAAAGTTCTTAGCTCTTGCATGGTCTCTAGATGAGTAATTCCTAAATGACCTAGATCTTGTTAGGGTCCACTATGCCATTTTTTCAGACCAAGTCACCAAGGAGTGGCCCGCAAGAGACAGAAAATAGATACTTTTGTAGGTTTAGAAAATTTCTCACTTGCCTACAAATGTGTAGAATGGCCCTTATCATGCTGATAAGGTTATTACATGAGCATGTATGCACATATCATCAAGATATAACTCCATGCCCTTCCTTATTGCACCAAAGAAGTTCATCATGTAGTGTTGGAATGTTGTAGAAGCATTTTTCAGCCCAAAGGGCATCACTTGGTAGGCATAGGTGCCCCACTTTGTGATGAAGGTAGTCTTGTATTGATCTTCTAGAGCAATGATAATCTTTTTGTAGCCAGAATACACATCCATAAATCAAAAGCATTGGCTATGGGCCACTTTGTCTAGTACTGTGTTTGTGAATGGGATTGGCAAGGGGTTGAGGATAGTCTAAGCATTTAGTTTCCAGAAATCCACATAGATGTGTACCTTTCCCACATCCTTTTAGGGACCACCAAGATTGAAGAGGCCCATTGGTCTCTCTTACAAGATGATGAACTTGCACTTCAATAGCTTGTCTACTTTGTCTTGCACTTTTGAATATAGGTGGGGTTCAACTGTATGGTTTGGATTTTATTGAAATAGTGTTTGGATAAAGGAAGATTCAATGTTGGCATGTTTGGGATCAACACCCAAAAATTTTGTGTAGTCATAAGAAAATACATCTTGAAAATCTAATCCTCTAAACACTAATCCTAAACATTAAATGCTAATTCTTGGTGACATTTGGCGCTGATCGTAACATATTTAGGTGTTATTTTTTCTTTAGAGATGCCAAGATTCTGAAACTAGTCTACAATCTACAACTGGAGAAGAATAGTCTCCAATGATTGCTTTGGAGGTTTTTCCATGAAATATCATTGCAATCTATCCTTTGGGTATTATCTTATGGACTCCCTATTCCTTTTCAACTTTTTTTGTAGGCTTCTCCACACAATTGTTGACAATGGTAAGAGTTTGTCCCAAAAATAGCTCAAACTGTTGGGATGTGAGTTTACCATCCACAGTCACCATTAGAAGTACCTTATAATGCAAATCAAGTTCCTTTGTTGCTCCTTGAGGGATATGAGTGTCATCAAGGAGAGGTCCATTAAGATGAATGGATTCCTCATCCTACTCCTTATCTTGAAAATCAATGTCATCCTCAATATAAAAGCATGAAGTCATCATAGCTTCATGGTTATGTTTCTATGTGTAAGGCAAGGGGAACACTTTTTGGTGGAGAACTCCATCATCAAACTTAAGAGAACCATCTTTGGAGTCTAAGGAGGCATCCTTTGGGTCCTTGGAACTATTCATGCCAAGAAAAATTCACGACCAGGTGGAAGAACATGGTTAAGACGATGTGAGTTTGTAGTATTGTTACATTAGATGTGGCATGCTCGTGCATTTCTTCCTTGGTTATAAATAGACAATTGGTGATATCATTGGCAATTTTCTCAATGCTATCAGCATGCATAGAGACCATGTATCAATGCTAAAACTTGATTCTCCTTCATGATCTGAGCTTGATATAAGTTCCATTGGGTACATCATAAGCACAATGTGATTTGACTTTTTCCCAAATATTAACTTACGAATCCACCAAGGAGTGATCACATTAGGATCAACCAGCTGGCTGGTTGATCCCAATGTGGAAGCACTTTCCACCCAATAAAAGTGGAAACTATTTAGGAGCAAGAGCATTGATTATCAAGTAGTCAACCAAAAATTTCTGCTCATCAATGAATATAGTGACTTTGGACAACACTCCGAGAGAGCAATGTCTTCTCTCATCGTCCATTTAGAGGAGAGTGCAAGTTTTTACCATACCTTTCAATCTTAGTGTTTCTATAACACCCTTTGTCATTATGTTCACCAAGGATATTGAGTTTGATGTGACAATTTGGGATGATACTCCATTGGATTCTTGTGGGAATATTTGGTCATAGATCTTAGTGTAAAACACATGATGAGTGGTCATAATTGCATCAATTATAGTGTTGTGCAATATTATTTTAACTAGTGTAGGTGCTATGTCTATGAGATTGCATCCTTGTGGTTGAACAATCTTAGTTAGTGGATCCTTGAACTATGGGTTGTTCTTTTAGTAGGATGTTTTACAACTTCCTATGCTCTATAGGAGGGACTTTACACAGTTTTTTGAGAGTGATATTGTCTCTTATGTTAGCCAAATCATCAACAATGTCATAGCCATGTATTATACAAGTTGGTGGTTGCTTTGCTAGTATCAAACATAGGAACTATAGTCCTATACATTTTGAGAGTGGGCTGAGGGGTTTCATCTCACCTAGCTTCATCCATGCTCTTAGAGGAGTAACCCTTAAATTAGAATTTATGTTTAGATCAAGCACAACACAAGTGTAGGTATGGGTTGTGAGGAACACATTTGCTTGCATAATAGCATCTTTAGTGGTTGATATGTATTTTTTGCAAGAGAAATTTCCTCAATCACAATGAAATGCATGCTCTTGTTAGCATCACCATTATTGTGTGGTTCATTCTGCACAAGCACTCCTCTAGCTTGAGTAATAAAGTTATGGAAGTCTAGGCATTGTGCCATGGTATGGACTTTAGAATAGAATGCACAACGGGCAGGCTGGTTGGGACATTGGTTTGCATAATGATTCTCATTGCAAATGTGATAATGTAAATGTAATATTCCAAAGATAGGAGAACTTATAAGAGAAACATTGGAGAAGAAACACAAAGCTTCACTCAATACTCTGATGCCCAAAAGGAGCACCTTTCTTTATTATATTGCAAAGAGGATTCTCTCAAAGGAAGCTCCACCCTTAGATTCATGCGTGAGTAACATGTTGTTTCTTGTCCTATCTGGTGGGTTGAACAATGTATGATTAGATAGAATATTTAGAGAATCTTCTTGTAGGAATCTCATAATCGCATGAGTGAGGTACAATTGGAAAGGTCTTGATGAGACAATTAGAGGGGAGGGAAGGTTAGAGGAAGGCAAGCCTATCCTTCCATGGGTTGGAATCATTTTTGAGGCCTAATTCATCTATTTAGGCCTCCAAAATTGGCTCTAAAGTTTTCAAGATATTTTTGGCTCCTATTCTATTAGTGGAAATACTCTTCAAATGATACCTCTATCTAATCTACTTAGTCCATCATATATAAAATCATTCTAGATGTTACCAAGCCAGTTTTCACCTCTAGATAATATGTCTAACTATTGGTATTACAAGCCTCTCCCCTTTTAAGACTCAACGTTCTCATTGCAAACCTGTTACTCAAAAGATTTCACTAACACCAATGCATTGGTCAAGTTAGTTGTTGACTCCCATGTTGTCTTATATAGTGGGTACCCTTTCCAATGTACAAGATATTTCACACACAAATGGCAAGCACCACGTATGTGTTTCTAAAGAATATGTTCGACTTGACCTTCCTTTGTATCATCAATGAGTGTTGGATAAGGTCAAATTTCTTGTATGGAAGGAAAGTGGGGCGGTCAATGTGCATAATTGCATAATAAGAAAACATGAAATACTTGATGGATCTTCATGTGTGGCAGTAGCTCAAGATGATAAGCCATTGTGCCAATTAGATGAAGGATGGGAAAAGGCCCAATAAACTTACAAGGATCAACTAACATGAGGTTGGTTGTTGATAGCCAGACTTGATCCCAAACATTGAACTCCATGTGCTAATGATGTGCATTTTCATATTATTTTTATCAATTTTGGGCAATCTATAACATATACTTGGTTGGATTTTGGAAACAAAAGTGTTGATTGTGTCCAACTTGGTATCCATCGGGTGGATCTTCATCAAGCTCAAAGGTGTGAAAAGATGCTCTCCATACATGAGGAAGAATGGTTTGACTTATGTGGATGAATTCCCTGAATTGTTGTAAGCAAATTCTACCAATAGAAGTAAGGTGTCCCACCTCTCTTGCTCATCTAAGATGAAGCCTTGGAGCATGTCATCAATAGAATGATTAGCCTGCTTTTTTTTATCCATCAATCTATGGATGGTAAACCATTGATATGGCCAATTTAGTTTTGAAGAAACCAAAAGTGTTCTCCAAAACAAGCTAATGAATTGAGTGCTTCTTTCAATGATGAGCACTTGAGATATGCCATGGTGAGAAAAGAATGCATCTAAGTACAATTGAGTTAATTGTAGAGCAATCACATCCTTGGTGGTAGGATGCACATGAATCATTTTGCTAAGTTGGTCGACAAGGAATATGATGGAGTCAAACCTTGAGGTGGTCTTGGGCAATTCATAAACCAGATCCATGCTTACCTATTCCCAATCTTGTGTTGGAGTAGGGAGGGGTTGAAGGAGTCTTGTGGGAGCTTGATTAGAAGATTTATTTTGTTGATAGATAAGGCAGCTTTGAACATACTCCATCACATTGTTGCTCATCTTGGTCTAATAGTAATGGTATTTGATTGCATCCAAGGTCTTGTTCATTCCAACGTGACCTAGAATGGCAAAATCATGAAATTCTACTAGGATGGTGGTTCTTATGTCTGTGGCATCCGAGATCCATAACCTACCATTATGAAAAGTGAGTCCTTGGGTACTAGTGATGCCTTTGGATGATCAAGCTCCTACAATTTGTAGATTAATTTTCATAGCAACAAGAATCCTTGGCTAGAATTCAAAGTTCATCTTGACTTCTACTACCAGATTGTTTGCAATAGGCATTTGGATGAATGCATCTATAAGTTGCTTCTTGCCCTTCCACATATGTGATTGTCATGTTGAACTAATGTCTCTACTCTACCCACCAAATCTATTGACAAGATAGATTTTTTGTGTTGCAAGATAGACTAGAGTTTATGGTTTGTCTCCACTACAAATACCTTCTCTCCAAGACAATGCTTCCAATACTTGGTTGCAAGTACAATAGCCAACTCTTCTCATTTAGTGGTGTGATAGTACATTTTGCTAATGATAGCTTTCAAGAGAAATATGCAATTGGATGCTATACATCATGCTACTCTTATTGTAGAACTGCTCTTATTGGTATGCCTAATGCATCTATAGCCAACTTGATTGGACATTTTGGATCAAACTATTTCAAGATTGATGCATGTAGTAATGCAAATTTCAATTCTTGAAATGCCAATTCTTATGTGGTTCCTCACATCCACTTCTTCTCCTTGCCAAGTTAAAGGCTGTGCAACCTTAAAAAAGTCCTCAAAAAATCAAAGATAGAACAAATTGATGATAGAACTCGTCAATCCCAAGAAACTCTTGAGTTGAGTCTATTTTTGAATGACTCTATTTTATCTATTAACACTTGGATACCTTTTGCACTTACTTTATGTTCCAAGTAATCTACTTTAGACTTTCCACACTCACATTTTAAGATTTTGGCATACAATTGATTTTGTTGTAGACTCTAGAGGACTTTTTGCAGATGTTGTTTGTGTTTTATCATCATCTTATTGTAGACTAGGATGTTGTCTAGGATAATGATAAGAAATTTATCCAAGTATGGACTAAATATGTCTTTCATCAAACTTATGAAATTGGCTAGTGCATTGGTGAGGCCAAACCATATCAACAGGTACTCAAAGTGACTATACATTATTTGGAATGCAATTTTGTGTATGTCTTCCCTTGCAATCCAGATTTGGTTGTACCCACCCCATAGATCAAGTTTGGTGAAGTATTTTGCCTCATTGAGTTGATCAAATAGGTCATCCATTCTAGGTAAGGTGTATTTGTTTTTTATTGTTTATTGATTTAGGCCACAATTGTCAATACATATGCACATTATACCATCCTTCTTCTCCACAAACAAGACAAGAGCCCCATATGGTGAAACATTTGGTTCGATAAACTCTTTCTATAGCATATCTTCAATCTGAGCCTTAGACTCCTCCAACTTGTGACGTGATAGATGATATTGGGCCTTACAAGGAGATGTCTTCCCAAGAATTATCTCAATTTTATGATCTACTCTCCTTTTGGTGGCAATCTTGAGGGTAGGTCATCCAAGAAGACATCTTGAAACTCTTTGACCACATCTTTCAATTTCTCAAGAATTTGCCCATTGGTTTGTGCACTTTGGATTTCTCTTATTAAACCCTAAAACATTTATCTATCTTATAGATAGTTGTTGTCCCTATGACATAGAGAGGTAATTCTTGCCTATGTGATCTTTCTTCAACCCAATGATCTTCTATTCGCAAGTTCTCATTACTTTCATCCTCCAATCAACTATGGGGTTGTAGTGCTCCATCCACGGCATACCTATAATTGCATCATAATGAGTATCACTTATCAATCAATTCCTCCTTGATACTCTCCTATAGAGAGTGCTACCTTTGTAGGTAACAAGACAATCCTCTTTGTCTACCCATTTGGTAATACCCAATGTCTACTTCTTCATTCTCATCCTTCTCTAGATCCATCTCCAACCTTATTGCAATAGAGCAAGAAATTTTCTATTGCTCCAAGGTCTATCAATACTCTCACTTGATTACCTTTTAGGACTCCATTTACAAGAGTCAATTGTGTGTCTCAATCTTTGCACACTTGTCATCTTCTTTCCTACACATTTTCACTTCTTTATTGAGCCAATAAGGCCATGATGTACATTATTAGTGATCTTTGTTTTCCGATGTGATTTTTGCATCCTCTATTTCAAGTTGTCTCTCTATGTTGTTCAAAGATTGCCTATATGGAGGCCAAGGGCCTCTAGGAAAATGAGCATGACCATTGATGGATATGTGCCCAATTTGGCTATAATGGTAGTAACAATGTTATTTTTCTCAAGTCCTTTCTTCTTGTGGGACCCCATCTCTCTGTTCTTTGACCCATCTCTGTTCTCCTTGGAGCGGTCATACTCCTTGGTCTCAAAACTAAATATTGCTCAATTCCATAGGAAGTGGTCCACCAAAGTGTTGTGTTTTAGCCCAGTAATTTTGAGAGTTGGAAGTACTCCTTCACCTCCTCTTAGCACCCTTGTTATTCTTTGAGTGCAAGCAATGGCTTCAAACGATTGTGATGGATTTGTACCATTACTTCTTGGAAAATTTGCTCTTTTAACCCTTATTTCAGATTGTCTAGAGCTTCTATTGGACTCATCTCAATTATTACAACCTATAGATCAAGAAATGCCTCCATGTACTCTTGTACGCTACTCTTTTGCTTCAACCTCCGTGGTCGGGTTTGGACCATTGATACGGAAACCACATATTGGAAATTCTTTAGCAACTCTTCTTGCATGGCTGTCCAAGTGACCTCTCTTTCTTCTGCCAACATTGATGGTTCCCAAGCATTATACCAACATGCAAACACACCTATGGAGTGATCAATGATTTCAATTATGAATAATCAGAAGTATTGATTTGTCCTTGAAATCCAATTCTCCACTCTTCCCATGGAACATTGTCCCTTGTAAGGCTTGATATTGCATATCTTTTTCATTTGAAGAAACAATGTGGCTTCATTGTTGACCGAGGTTGATGTCATTGGCATGAGTGACTCTCCAAGTACTTTAGCTATTGGTATTGGGTTTTGAGATGGTTCCACTTCTTGCATTGCATAATCATTCCTAAAGGTATATACTTGACTTAACAATGCCTCTATGGTCATCTTGATCTCATGAACCTTGTTCAACATCCCTTGCATTCCTTGCATCAAATCTTATAATTAAAGATTCATGATTCCTACATACAAAAAATGCTCAATTGCTACTTCCTACTTTGATAAAGGGTTAATATGATCACTAAAGAGGAGGCACAACTATTAGGACTTCATAGGTTATAACTCATTGATAATATTCCTCACCAAAATTGTGGACTACAAAATCTCTAAACATTACTTTTGATCTAACCACATAATAAATTTTCTACTTGAGTGTTGAAAGGGAGAGGATTTGGTATATTCAAATCTAGCACAATATAATGTAGGCTATCAAATCCCACTCTTTATTGTAGATCATCACAAGTAAAATCATTGGGTTTGGGAATTCATGAATATATCCATGAACTCTGCTCCAAAATGGAAAATGAGATATACTCTCATTTGCTCATGTTACATGTACATAACCTTGATGTAGAAAGGATTCAAGAAAGAAAATTAAGGTGCAAGAAATTGTCCTCTAAAGCCTCCATCCCATTCTCTCTCTAAAACATTCCTAGTCTATCAATTGCACTATGATTTCTCCCCTCAAAATTACTCAATCTCAATAGTCCATGTTCCTCCAAGAGGGGTGATTTACTCTCTTGGATTGAACTATATGCTCTAATGCCATTGTAATATTCCAAAGATATGAAAAACACAATAGGAGCTTCACACTCAATACTTTGATTTCCCAAAGGAGCACCTTGTCTTTATTATATAGCAATGAGGATTCCCTCAAAGGAAGCTCCATCCGTGGATCAGATATATGGATTGGTGACATGTCAGCAAGCTCCACCTTTAGATTAATTTCATTCATGAGTGACATGTTGGATCTTGTCCTATATGGTGGATCAAACAATGTTTGATCAATAGAATCTTTAGAGAATCTTCTTGTAAGAATCTCAAAATTGCATGGGTGAGGTACCATTGGAAAGCTCTCAACAAGACAAACAATGGGGGTGGTGGTGGGGAAGAGGGGGGAAGGCCAGACTTCTCTCCCATGGGAGAAAAAAATTTTAGGCTTATTTTATCCGCTTAGGCCTCTAAAATTGGCTCTATAGTTTATAGGTTGTTTTTAGCTCCTATGATATTAGTGAAAGTACTCTTTTGGTGACACCTCTATCTGATCTGCTTAGTCCATCATAAATAAATTTTTCCAAATGTTACCAAGCCAATTTTTACCTCAAGAAAATATGTCTATTGGTGTGACAACCCAGCAAATATCATTTTTGGGGTAATCATGTAAGTAAAGTTTGTTCCCAAAGAGATACGGGTCAGAATTGGTCAATATGAAGTCAAACAATAACAAAGTAGTTCTTCTTGGTTTTTTCTTTAATCTCTCAAGTAGTAACTACACCTAGAAGAGAGTAATAAGCATTAACTCGCAGTCTTGTCACAACAATTTGTCACCCATAATCACAACTCCATCAAATCTTTCTAAAAAAATCTTGATTATGATGATTCAGTCTCTCCTGAAAATGGCACTTCACTAAAAAATGACTTCACCTCAGAGTTGTGTTCCACCCCTCCACTGAAGGCACAACTTTCTTGATCAAAATTGCTTCACATCAACTCAACACTGCACTCACAAATGCAAAATACAACCAACACTACAATTCCTCTCAAATTTGTCAAGGCATTGCTTTGATTGCACTTCACTCAGGATCAAACATACATAATAAAGATCAAGGCTGTGGAATCTAAAATCCAACACACATTGATTTGCACTTCAAAATTCTTCACACACTCACAATTACAAACACAAAATTGACACTTGGAATTAAGCTCAAACGACGAGTATGAAAATCAGAACTTTGCTTTATCTATTCTTAGAATTATGAGCACTGAATAACTTTTTATTGCAAATGTCTCCTTTAAATAGACAAAGCTCTTCAGCAATTATCTAAAAACTATACCATTCTACAATAACTGTACCAACCTACAGATCCAAAATGACAATGCACCTCTTCATATCTGCCCTTCCAATCTCAAATCTGTTACTACTCTAATCCGGTGTCTACTTCTTCCTCTGGTTGTACAACTACTAAATCTTCTACCAATTCTAACCTTCTTCACTTTGATCTACAATTCCAATCATGGGCAATCTACCTGCATCTTCTCCCTACAACCCACCTTTCTCTAATATCTCCAATAGAAACTTTGAAGATATCTGCACTTCTGTCTCTTCTACTTCGGGGCTTTGCTCTTATATCCTTCCAAAGTTTATCTATTTCCAACTTAACTAGATCTAATCTAATCGTGATATTGTCTTCTACTTCCAATTTCTTCCTATCTACACAAGTTCTCAAATTAATCAATAAAGCATTCACATCTTTATCCTTTGCATTTCTACTCCTCATCTCTTGCACCAACAATCGTAACTCGTGCAATCTTGTTTCTTCAATCCTAACACTAGCTTCTGTACTTACCATTGCATTCATTCTTACTACAACCTCCTTCAATGGCTTGAACCTCATCCTTCTCTCATGTTTTCTATCCACCTACCAGTCCTCTTTATACATTGCCAATTCTGCCTCAAATTTGGCCTTCACATTCTTCTTCTTCTTCTCTTTCTATACTATCTTCTCTTCCAAATTACAAAGTAACTCCCTCAACCTCTCTTCTTCTCTATACCTCATTGTTAAATTCTCTTTGCCAGAGCTCGTTCTCTATTCTACACTTTGCATCACTCTATCAAGCTCTTGCTCCTTCTCTGCTAACCTTCCCATAGCATGGATGATCTCTAATCATGAATCAGCAAACTACTATTTCAAGATTTCATACTCCACTATTTGTCTTTCCTTGGCTATGACATTTTTCTCTATTACTCTCTCTACTCTCCACTTCTCTCTTTAAATTCTCAATTACTTGATTTTGTACTATTGCATCTACTTGTAGTACTTCCCTCTGCTCCTCTCCTTGGGTTATGCTCTCCTTCAACTCCAAGTTCTCTCCTTCTAACCTTGCCAACACCTGCAACACAATCTTCACCTCCAAACACTTGCATCTCTTTCTTCTTCTCCTCCAACTTCATTAGTAGCGGGTACACAATCTCCCATAGATACTCCACTCCTCCAGTCTGATTCACCTCTACTCGTGGGCTTTTCTCCTTCTTCACTTCTTCCTTGCCTGACACTCTTCTCCTTAGCCAAACATGCCTTATTGGAATGGATTGCTTGCTCCCCAAACTCTTGCCTTCCATTTCTCTTCTCCTACTTGGCCTCGCCTCATACATCACATTTCTTCTGGAACTAGCGCCACTTTGTATGACAACCTTCTTCTCCTCTTTCTCTAGAACTTCTTCTTCTTCCCTTGGGTATCTTCTTTTGCCCTCTCTAGCTTTCTCTCTTCTTCCACGGGTATCAGCTGCATCTCCACTCCATCCTTACTCTTACTACTTGCTTCACCACTCTGCAACATGAGTTTGGGTTCTTCCTCTCTCTCCTTGTCTTCTGACTTTTACTCGACTTCCCCTTGTAACTCTTCTCCCAACAACATGATTACCATCAGATCCTTCTTTGGGTTCACTTTCCTGGCCTTCCAAGGTCTCATTGCTACTACTTTGTCTTCTTGTCAACTTCTCTTCCAACTTTGAAGCATTTACCGCTAACCACATGCTCTACCCTGTTTGTGTGTGTACTCATTGTTGCTTCTGATTTGCAAAATGTATTGTTGCTCCTCTGCATCAACATCTCTTCTTAAGTTGGGATGGAATTGCAACACCATCTTTTGTCGTTCCACTATGTTCAACAGATTTAGGCCCAAATAGAAGTGGATTGAAAATGGCACAATGTAATGTGGAGGTGACTTGTCCCACAAATTCCACACCATTTGTCTTGTGCGCTGACGGAAGCACTTTTCCCAATTGATTGGTTCCCTTGCAAAAATCTTGTGGAAAAACACCACCTGATGTTTCATTACATTAGCGGTTCAATTTGGCTTGAAGATAACCATCATTGCTCCTATGATGCCTCTCCTCACATGGTCTTTGTAACTCTTGACTTTGTAACCATTCTTTGTGCGTTTTGAAGAAAAGGCATCTTGCACTTCTTGGGTTTCTTTAGCTACTTCTCTTCTTCCCAATAATGTGGCTCCCTACTCATCACCCACCTCTCTTCTGAGTTCTAACCTCCAATTTGACTTTGTCCATTAAGGCGGGTTTCCTCTTACCTTCATCCTCGGTTCCATCTAGACACTTACTCTCAATAATCTTGGTCATGAAACTTGGAAAACTAAGGTTCCAGTTCCATGCCAAAAATGTGACCGAAAGCCGGCTCAAGACTTCAATTCTTGCGATCACATCTAACCTCCAAATTGCATGATTTCTCATTGCAAATTCCAAGTTCTTCTTTCCACCTCCCATCTTAATCTCCTCCACTCTAGGTTGGTGATTATTCTTTTGCTTGACTCACAAACTAACTCTCTTGACTTCCTCTTGATCCACAAATGCATCTCTTGCTACACTTCCTTTTCCCCGATCTCCTTCAAGACAACTCCTTAATGGCGATAGAAATTTTACTTGTCATTTCTTTGTCTCTATCCTAAATTTTATAGTGGCGTGCCTCCTTAGTCTTTCTTCACTTTAAGCTTCTACCAAGAAATCACACCTTCTACATGCTCCTATCAATGTTTATTTTCCCACTCATAGGCCAGCCATTTTTATGTGCGGTACCTTCTTGAATGTCCAACCTCAAAGGAAAGTTGCTACATTGTCCTTGCCTCGAGTCGATCACCCCCAAGACAAAGTCTCCTTACTTCAGGTTGAATGCTGACAGGACCAATCTGAGTACTTTGTCTTCTGACACAAAGTCACTTTACCTTGGGATACAACCCAAAGACATTGTTCTTTGCCTTTTGATGCCATATAGGTGCCATACGACTTCATCTGTACACTTCTTCTTCAAAAATGAGAAAAAAAAATGTGGATACCACAATTGGTATTACAATATATGGGGTCTAAGAGATACTTTACCTTATCCATTTCTTATGTTTCCATGGAAGGGTAAATCTTATAAGTGTTGGTTGAAGTTGTTATATCATAGGATAGCATCCATAGCATGCACTCTTTCTTCTCAAGCCTCTTGGAGTCTCTTAAGTGTTCTATAATTTACCATGATATAACTATACCTCCCACAATGGACAAAGTAATCGGGAATGTTTGGAGTGGCACATTGAGAATTTGTGTGTGCATGTCTTAGAAAACATGTATAGGAAATCTCTCCCCTAACAGCAATGTTCATTGGGTTCCTCTCTTGAGGCTATTGTTTTCAATGAAAATTCTTTAGTCGTTCCAACTTCACCAAGATGTCCTCAATCTTGGTATTTTTTGCAAGAACATTGGTAGCTATGGGAGAGTTCACTTCCTTTAGAGTTGGAAGAGTTATAGGAGTAAATGTAAGAATAACTTCAATCATATGATCCTACACGTGCATTGGTTGTGGTACTACATATTGAGCTGGTGCAACCACAAGAGTTCTTCTATATAAGTAATTTAGATACTAGAATCCTTGAGTAAAAATGTAAGGATTATGCATTACATTCTCCTTGAATCTTGGTATTATAGAGTAGAGGTCAGGTAATGCTATGTCTTGCTTGTTAGCCTAAGCCCAAAGTGTGCTTCCTTGAATGCCTGAACTAGAGTAGTAGCTTTGCTGTAGATGAAGAATTTTTGAATATCCTTAGGTAGTGCATCCTTAAACCAATTAAGAGCCGTAGTAGGATTCAGAGCTGGTGTGATTGTTGACAGTATGTATTGAAACTGTTGAATCAAAGCTTGCATTGTTTATTGTGTCCTTTGTAGAGCATTCTTATCCTTGAGTTGTTCTTGTTGCCTTGACAAACTGTATTATTATTGCTCATTAGCTTGTACCAATGTGTAACTTGTTCTGTGGTGGAGGCTAAGCCATTGAACCAATGTTGCATGAAGTCAATGAAATATTGGCCATTTTGTTCATCAGCAGTATCATCCATGATGTTTTGTTCCATGTAGGCATTCTTGACACTTAAAGGAATGATTCAAAATCTTCTTGCACTATAAACACTACTAATCTAGAGGTATACAATTGTTTCTTCGTCTTGAGGTCAATGCATTGCAATGGTAGCTATAGGGACAATAAGAGCTAGGATATGTGTTGTGGTTGAGGGAGCTTGCATAGCCGTAAGGTGTGGTGTTGAGGTAGATGGATTTTCTTGGGCAGAATTGCTTGCCATGAATAGAAATACTGCTTGACTCTAAAAATTTGAAAGAGTGCTTCTAAACATAGGAGGTATTGTTTCCCTTGGATTAGAAACAATAGTGCTTGTTGTAACTATTGTTGCTTTTCCCAAATTAACATCAATATGACCTATGGAAATGGGAGGTAATGCTTCTCTTGAATCATGAGCCTTGTTTGAGAACACAAGAGGTACTACTTTCCTTAGATTGGAAAGAATTGTGCTTGGAGAAATAGGAATTAATGCTTCCCTTGAATATGGAAATAGTTTTGTCCTTGTGGGTTGGTGTCAAATAAGCATGGCCCAAGTGAGTTGTAGAAGGTAGAAGAAAAGACATGCATGTTAGTTGGCAATTGTGCCAAAAATGTTGATTGATCCCATAGTTGAGGGTACGAGATAGTCCCATCACAAATTTTGGGTAGATTTCCCCTAATAGTCTATGAGAAGAAAGATCCCATAGCAAACTGAGGGCATGGTTGCCATAATGGTCTGCGGGCAAAGGTTCCATAGCAATCATAGCCTGATTGTGGACAAGGTTCACCCTTGGACACATAACCCAAGAAATGACTTGCATGGCTGGCCTCTTGTGAGCACCTCTACTTCCTTGGTTGTCATCCTTGGGGTAAGTAGTGAAATGTTATGGGCAGTACTACAAAATACCCTATGATCTAGAAAAGCATGCAGCAAGCACATCATCTTGCACTAGAATTGTCCCACACTAATGTACACCCTATGGTGACTCATCTTGCACTTCAACATAGTCAGCCCGCAAGTGAGTCTACCTGCACATCCCATAACATCCGATCCTAAAAAAAATCCTTCTCCCACATATCTTGATATTTTCTATTCCTACACCATATCTTTATCTTGTACCTTCATTTGGTATAGTCCCATAGATGACATTTTCTGCATTGAAACATGACATTTTTGCCCCTTGACATTGCAAATGGATTCTTTTTGAAGCTTGCTAGTGATGGATTTGTTGCTTGATTCAAGGCATGTTTACTGGAAAAAGGTTACTAATAGGTGGAAGGTAGTCATTAATACAAAAAATCTTCACTTGTAACTTGTCTTGCAACAATTTGTATAACTTTTGCAATTCTTGCTACACTTGAATGGAATGCATTGCAACTCAATATTGTTTCATCTTATTTTAATTGTGAGTTGAAGAAGGAAAAAATCTACATGCAAGTTCTTGAGGGTTTTCATATTCCAATATGAACACAATCACAAGGTGTTGAAATTGTTGAAGACTCTACATGGATTGAAACAAGGTGGTAGAAGATATAACAAGAATTAAGATGTTTATTTCTTTGATCTTGGTTGGGAGTATTAAGAATCTGATCCTTGCTTGTACTTGATACATATTGGTGATTTAGTACAAGAACTTGTTATCTATGTTGATGATGTACTCATCAAATGCAAGAATTTCAAGATTCCTCTGACATATAAGGAGGAAGTACAAGAATGCTACAAGATGATGGAACTTGGTGAGCTTAGTACTTTCCTTGACATAAGATTCTACTAAATAGAGAATTTGGAAATATTTTGTTAAGCCAAACAAAGTACATTTCCCAAAAGCTAAAGGAATGTGGGTTGGAATGTAAAGGCAATTACAACACCAATGCTTGTCAACATGAACTTATCTAGACAAGCGCCAAAATGAGATAAACTTCTCCAAATATCAGATGCTCAAAATGATAAGTATAATGAAACATGATACTCTCTTAGACCATCATTTCACAAGGAAGTCAAATACATGTATTGTTGATTTAACAAGGACTACTATAGTTCATGTCTAAAGTTTCAATGGTCATTATATGGAAGAAAAAGTCAATTGAGCAGGGTAAGAAGAAGGATTGAAGGACCCCATCAAGATAAATATAAATATAAGAGGTAAATTGGGCTAAGCACCAACATTATATCATAAGTTGTATGAGTGATGAATGCCTTTGCATCATGTATCATGCACACTTGTCTATATTTTTTCATAGTATTGATAGTGGTGTCCTATAAATTCTGATGTTTGTTCTACATGATAAAATAAGTATTATGATTTAGTAGAGTAGAAGCATTGTAGCTCTATCTTGGAGGATGTGAATATTAAAAATAAAATTCTCACATACCTTCTTTATTTGAATCCTTGAAATTCTATATTGGGATTAAACTACATTGAAAAATAAGCATACCTGCATCTGGGCCTTGTGGAAATCAATGTTTGATGGGATAAAAATCAAAAAAATGTGAGTTAAGAAAGAAATATTAATAGTTCTTAGACTACATGTATATTCTAAAATATACAATGATAGAATTTTAATCTATGATGTGAAATATAGCCCATTTTGGACTCCAAAACATAACACCACAAAAAAAATTCATCTCAAAAAGTGACATAGCATTAGAGGAAAAAAAAAGCTTTGATATTAGAACAAATGTATGGAATCCATTTTATAACACCATCCCAAATAACTTAGTTTAGCATTTAGAAAGGAGATCTAGCAAGTGTCAAGAATAACAAGAAGGTGAAAAAGCCATATAATATGCCTTAAAGGAGAAAGGAAGAAGGAATAAAAAAGCCCCAAGAGGTGAAAATTGGGAATGCAAACCCAAACCTCAAGCAAAAGAGCTAAAAGCCAAGAAGAAACAAGGATCCCATGCTAAAAATGTGGAAATAAAAAAGTAATCTACAAGGTAAACTATAGTTGAATTGTTTGATGTAGGTGCTTTAAAGGTAGATTTAGTAAATGTATAAGGATGTGCCTAGACATGATGGGAGCTCCTAGAACCACCACTTGTCCATGAATCCAATGCTTGTGATTATTATAGAGTGCAAGATAACCTTTAGCAAAAATAAGAGATGTGCATGGCTGGTGAGAGAGCCATGGCACCTCTCCTTTCTACAAAACTTTGTGCTACATCTGAAAGGAGACCTTCAATCTGATGTTGGAGATTATCACAACATTTGTTGCACCTAAGCTAATTAGTTAGGATGCTTGAGTGAGTATCTTGGTGGCTATAATTTTATCAATAGCTACTTATGGGTTACTTGATGGTGGTCGGATAATATATTAGAGTTATTGATCACACTATTAGAGCTACCATTCATGGTGTTAGTGCCATCAATTGTACCAATGAGTGTGTTGTTAAGGTAAGACTCCTTGGTTGCCCCAAGATGTATATTTTGAAGTGCAACATCACTTCTTCTATGTTGAGCTGTGCATTGCATGTGCATTGGTCCAATGTTGGGAGTTAACTCAGGTCTTGAGTAACTCAAGTTAGTCTGATTGTGATCAATTAGACTTGGGGTGGACTATGATATGAGAGAGCTAGTAGAAGCTCTTCATGACACATTAGTTGTATTATCAATAAAGCTACTGATGTGTTCTTGTGGATGTAGCCTCAATGAGGTGGACCACGTATGTTCTTGTGTGTACCATGCTCCATGCATTTCTTGTGTATTCCTGATTTGGATTGTTTAATTGGTATTAGATCAAATCAGTTGAAAACTTGTGAGAACGAGGTGAATGATTTTGTGAAGTGGGAGTAGGAGGCAGAGCTGAGAAGAAGGTGTTGTTGAAGGTCAAAGGTCATAATCACCAATTGCACACATGTTGGATGTCCATGCAGCTAGTTTTAGGGCACTTCTAGAAGGATCTCCGTAAAAAGGAGTTTTGCACCAAGGAGAATAAAGTAGAAGGATGTGTGTCATAGGTGTGGGTGAAGCCAACTTTGAGCAAAGGAGATAATAAGGTTTACTTTGAGGCAGACTCTGATTCTTTGCTTATCAAGGATTTAGCTGCATTGTTGGTTGAGGGCCTCTCCGGTGCTATTGTGACAAATTTTGAAAGTAACTCCTGATTTCATTCAGATGATTGAATTGAAATAGAGCTTGATGCCATCTCAAAGCAATGGGTTTTTAAGTATGCTAAAGTTAATGCAAAAGAAAATTCTTAGTATATACATGGAAGCAGAAGTTGCAAAAAATGAAATAAAAAACCTCGAAGTGTGAACAGCGTCAGGAAGTTCAGTAGTCAAGCGGCTGCCCCAGCATTGTGAAAGAAGAATGCAGGTCTAAGAAGGGGGAGAAATCAGCAGCTTGTAGTGGTAGAAGTAGACAGTATGGGGGACAAGCGACTAATGATATATTGATGACATGAGGTGAAATGCTTCTTCTACACAAGCTCTGATAAAAGGGAGTGGAGAGAGATGTTGTCTTGGGGCGCTCTCACTCTGTGCCTTAGTAGTGTTGCAATGTATTGTCTAAGTTGTAACAATGGCCAAGATACAACAACATTGAGATCTGTCAAGCAAGTAAATCATATGAGAGATCTAGCTCTTTTGTTGGAGTCCATGTGCAAAGCTCTGCCATTGGTTGTAACAATAGCTGGTCAAGTTGGATCAAAGACACCTATCAGCTGCGGGCACAACAGTCTCAAAGGAGATATTATGAAAGATTTTGATCAAATCATTGGTGTTGTAAGTTCTTTGTAGCTCTCAAATCTTAAATAGTCAGCTATATACAACCTTGCCATAGGGTGTTTGGAACATCTATTGCTAGAATTTTGACAGTCAGCTTTTTGGTTGTTGGGTTGTAGTTGGATCAGAATGGGAGTCAATCTGAATTTTTGAAGCAGATCAATCATCATCATCATCATCCTTGAAGCTTTGTAGGAGAAGCAGATAAGCAAAGCTACAAAGGATAAGGAGGGGAGTGAACCTTGTAATGTTTGTAGCAGCTACTATGTCTATTTGTCTATCAACTTGCTTTTTAGTTACTCAGTTGTTACTGCTGCCACTACCAAATTATGATACACTCAAATCAAAACAACTGCCAAAGTTAATGCATGAGTAGTCGATATTGATCATCCATTTTGTTTCTGATTCAGACTAGGGAGTTATCAAGCAAGTATTGAGAGAGTCCACAAATGATCTGCAACTATTGAAGTAAGCAATGCCAAAAGCTAGTAGTTTAGCGGGTAATTACTTGGAGTAGTAGGAGATGGAAGGATCAACTAGCTAGTTGATCCAACCTTGGACAATGAATTCATCTTGAACCAGACTTTGGAGTGCATATGATAGGATAGAGAATATAGGTTTCCCAACACTTCACATAGCCTCTTTCCTCTCAAAAGATACCTAGGGGAACTATCAATTGAGAAAAGGAGGCTTATTGAGGCATCTCTAGAGTTTAGCTACTGCTCTGGCAAAATGTTCCAAAGAATATGAACTAATTCATCCTATATCAGCCAAAGATAGCCTAATTAAGACCAGTAACTACAAGACACATCTACCTAAGATGCACCTACTATACACTTTGGGTCTTGTTTGAGACTTTCATTATTGTTTCTCCTTCTACGTATTCTAGTTGACTACAATAACCATCCCTTCCAAGCTGAGAGGCTAAATTCTAACCACAAGCATGCAATTCACCTTACATAGTGCATGTTAGGGCATGTCCGCATCCTAGTGCTACCTATAGAATATTGTTTTCACTAGTGTTGGACCACTCTTTGAGAGATAAGAACAAGATGGCAGTCATGAAGACTGGAGGTGCCAAATTTGACTTTGCCAAGTACAATGGATGCTCTGATTATCTCTTATGGGAGTGTTAGGTGAAAGGCATGCTCAAGGCCAACAATCTTGCAAAATTGCTAAGACCCAAGACCAATTTGGTGTTAGAGGATGATTGGAACAACATGCATGAGATAGTTATACACACAAAGCTTTTACATTTGCATCTACATGTCCTAAAGCAATTAGGTAAGTACAAGGACTTCATTACTCTTTTTGATGAGCTATAATAGAATTACCATCAGAGAGAGTTATCAAATTGTCCCTACACATCCTTGAAGCTAATGAGCTTCAAGATGAAGGACAATGGGACCAAGATACAAGATCATATCAAAGTCCTCAATGATATTGTTGTGGACTTGCAAAATCTTGGAGAGTACTTGAATGGTGAGAGAAAGGCTATTGAGTTGAGTTGAGTAGGGCTAATGAAGTAGCAAATAAGACAAATTAGCCTAGAATATTCTAAAAGTATCTAGGAAGCTTCTTGGGAACCTTCCCGGCTAGCTTAGCTTGCATCCCAAGTAGGTAGCTTCTGAAAGGAACTTTCTAGAAGCTTCCAACTAGCTTAGCTTGCACACCAAGTAAGTGACTTCTAGAAGGAAACTTCTTGATAAGCTTCCCAATTAACTTGGCTTGCACTCCAAGAAAACGACTCAAGGAACCTTCTTGAGAAGCTTCTCAAGAGCCTTGTATGATCCCTATAAATACAAAAGCCAAAGCTCATGCTAGGCATTTGGAGTTTTCCCTCATTCAAGTGTCCCAGTGTGAGCTTCCATTCTCTTATTTCTCTTCCCGATCTCAGTCTTTTAGGTTGGTATCAAAACAGGAATGGGATGGATGGAATTTATGGACCACCTAATCTACTTATGCCAGACCATTGGGATTTTCATGTTAAGTACTACCCAAACATTGTTTCACACAATTCATCACCTTGCACCTTGGGCAGGATTTTCTACATATCATCACCTTGTTTGAGGAACCTTTGATACTTCCGGTTGTAACTTATGGAGAATGGTGGATTTGTTGCATCTATGTGTTAATAAATTAGATAAACTGGGAGTAGTGGGATAGAGTAGTAGCCACAAAGGCTATTCCACATGTTATCATTACTATGCAGCAACAAATCAAGCACCTTACTTGATTGTTGGATGAACGAGCCCAACAATGATAAGAACACATAAAGAGAGCACTAGTTCAAGATGGAGAAGATCAAATCCTATTTCCAAAACCCAAGGTGTTTGAAGGTAAGAATCTTTTGAGCACAATAGAGAATTTTTGTTTGACTGCAAATGTTATTTTGAAGCTACTAATCTTCAAGATGAATAAAAATAGATTCTCTTGGCTTCTAGCCCATTGGATGGTGTGGCAAAACTTTGGTAGCAATTCCAAGTGGAGAAAGCTAAACGACAAATTGTTGCACCAATCTTAACATAGGAAGAATTCAAAGATACAATACTTGGTCAATTTCAAACTATAAATGTCACCCAAGCTATACAAGATAAATTGATAGAGTTGAAGCAAATTGGCTCTATAAGGAGCTACATCATGCAATTTCAGAACATCATTATGCAAATTCTAGATATACAAGAAGGTGAAGTTTTGGATTGATTTATGAGGGACTTGAAGTCACGAACCAAATTGGAGGTGACCATGCAAGAACCACAAAATGTGGAAGAAGCCATGCAATTGGCTAAGCATTTTGATTCCTTAGTTGTAACAACTTTGTCTTGACCTTGACCTACACAAAGCCTACCAATACACTATGCACGGGTGGAAGAACCGACACCAATGGAGATTGATTTTATCCAACAAAGACCACTTGGTACAGCAGATAGAGAAAGATTATGACAAAATGGTGATTGTTTTTATTATTGCCAAGTTGGACATTGCATTGCTGAATTTCCACTTAAGAATAGATGACCTCGACAAGTTGCCTAGATGGAATTTGTGGAGCAAAATGATAAGGGAAACAAGGAATACTAGTAAGAGATTTTGAGCCACCTATTGGGAGTTTGATTAGTTCCAATGCAATTGAAAGCTCAACCTATGCAAGTTTGCTTCACTTGCAAGGTATGATATCTAATCTTGTAGGATTTTGGTTGATTCTAAAATTTCAAAGAATTGCATGTCTATGCAAGTAGCAAAGGAATTGGGTATCCTATCAAGCAAATAATTGGAAGTAGATTGATGATGGTGGATGGTAGAAAGGGTTTTCCATTCCGTACCTCACATCCTGTTACCTTCAAGATTAGAAACAAGTATTTGGAGTATATGAGATTTGTAATGACACCTCTACACTACAATGTCATTCTATCACTACAAGTAATACCAAGAGCTAACCACATGATCTAGATATGAAATTTGGTTTGGTAACATTTGGAATGATGTTATATAGGATGGAAAAAATAGATCAGATAGAAGTATCCCCAAAAAATTACTTCTACTAATAGGGTAGAAACCAAAATAGACTTGAAAACCTTAGAACCAATAGCTAGACATATGATTTAAAGGTGAGAATTGGTTTGGTAACATCAAGAAGAATGTTACACATGATGGACTAAATAGATCAAAAAGAGGTATCACCAAACGGGGACGTCTACTAATAGAGTAGGAACTGAAATATGCCTGAAACCTTTGAAGGCAATTTTGGAGAGCTAAACGGATGAATTAGATCTCAAAAACGTGCACATTTTTCCCAAAGGAAGGAAGGTTGGCCTTCCATCCCTCCTCATTTGTCTCATCAAGAGCTTTCCAATGGTACCTCACCCACGTGATTTTGAGATTCCTATAAGAAGATTCCCTAAAAGATTCTCTTTGATCAAAGCTTGTTTGACCAACCAAATAGGAGTAGGACCAACACGTCACCCATCCAAGTAAGTAATCCAAGGATGGAGCTTGCTGACAGTCACCTATCAATGTGCCTAATCCTATGGTGGAGTTTCCTTAGAGGAGATCCTCTTTGTCTATATAATAAAGAGAAGGTGCTCCTTTGGGGCATCAGAGGTTTTGAGTGTGAAATTGTGTGTTTCTCATGGTGTATTTCTCTTTAGATCTCCTATCCTTGGAGTATTACAATGGTATCAGAGCAGGTGTGTCATCCAAGAGAGCGGATCACCCCTCTTGGAATAATATAGGCTATTGAGACAGAGTAATTTTGAGGAGAGACATCTTGGTGGAATTGGTAGATTAGGAGTGTGCTAGAGGGAGGATGGAATAAAGGCTCTAGGAGGACAATATCCAATACCTTACTTTCTATTTTGGAATCCATTCCACATCAAGATTATGTACATTCAGCATGAGCAAGTGAGAATGTATCTTGTTTTTCACTTCAGAGCAGAGTTCATGGATATAGTGATGAATTTGCCAAACTCAATGATTCTACTTGTATTGATTTATGATAGAGAGTGGGATTTGACAATCTACATTTTGTTGTGATGGATTTGAATGCTCCAAATCCTCTCCCTTTCAGCACTCAAGTAGAAATTTATTATGTAGTGAGACCAAAAGTGATGTTTAGAGATTTTGTGGTCAAGAATTTTGGTGAGGAATATTGTCAACAAGTGATAGCTTATGAGGTCCCAATGGTAGTCTTGATAGTTCATGTGCCCTCCAGAGTGATCATTTAACTCTTTATTGAAGTAGACAATAGCAATTGAGTGTTGCAAGAACCATGGATCCGTAATTACAAGAGCTGGTGCAAGGAGTGTAGGGGATGTTGAATGAATTTTGAGAGATTAAGATGACCATGGAGGCATTACAAAGTCAAGTGCAGACCCTCAAGAATGATCAAGCAATGCAAGAAGAAGAGCCATCTCAAAACCCAATACTTGCAATTGAAGTACTTAGAGAGGCACCCGTGCCTACGAACACGGTCAACAATGAAGCCACATTGCTACTTTGGATGAAGAAAACCTACAACATTGAGCCTTACAAGGTGCAACATACGATGGGAGTCGTGGAGAATTGGATCTCGAGAATGAATCAATATTTCCAATTGTTCTCAACAAAGATCACCGAGCATGCTACATGCATGTTTGCATGTGGGTACTTGACTGATAAAGCACTCACATGGTACAATGCTTGGGAAATGATCCATGTTGGTAGAGAGGAGGGATGTCACATGGACAACAATGCAAGAAGGATTGCTAAAGAATTTCTAGTCGGTGGATTCCGTGCAAATGGCCCGGATCCAACTATGGGGATTGAAACAAACAAACAACATACAAAAGTATGTGGAGGCATTTTGGGATCTACAAGTTGCAATAACCAGCATGAGTCCAGCAGAGGCCCTTGACAATTTCAAATGAGGGTTGAAGGAGAAAATCTGCCAAAAAGTCATGGTGCAAAATCCTCGCATGGTATTTGAAGCCATTGCTTGTGTGCAGAGAATAGCAAGGGCATTGGGTGGAGGTGAAGGAGTAGTTCCACCTCAACATTATCGGGAAAAAATGCCACACATGGGTGGACCAATACCAATGGAACAAAGCAATCTTTGGTTTCAAGACCGGGGAGCACGGCCGCTTCAAAGAGAGCGGGGACATGTAGAAGAATGGAGAGATGGAATCCCATAAGGAGAAGGGAATCAAGAAGACAATGCCGTTGTTACAATTGTGGCCGTATTGGGCACATATCTACCAACTATCATGCTCGTCTCCCTAGAAGCCCTTGGCCTTCATACATGCAATCTTTGAATAACATGGAGAGACGCATTAAAGAAGAGGAGGTAAAAATCACTTCAAAAAAAAGATCACCAGTAAATGTACCTCGCGGCCTTATTGGCTCAATAAGGAAGCATAAAAGCAAGGGAAGGAAGAAGACAAGCCCACAAAGGTCCCAAAAAGCAACCTCACAATTGATTGTCATGAATGGAGTCCTAGAAGGCAATCAAGTGAGAGTATTAATAGATCTGAGAGCAACAAAGAATTTCTTGTCTTGCTTTATTGTAACAAGATTGGGAATGGAACTAGAGAGAGATAAGAGTGAAGAAGTAAAGTCACATAATGTGCAAATAGAGAGGATTGAATGATTACCTAGATGGGTAAAACTCTTGGTAGGAGAATATCAAGAAGTAATTGAGTGCCGAGTGATGCAATCTTAGGCATGCCATGGATGGAGCATTACAACCCTATGGTAGATTGGAGGAAGAAAGTAATGAGAACCCACCAATGGTTGATCATTGCGGTTAAAGAAAAATCACCTAAGCAAGAATTTCCTCTCTATGTCATAAGGACAGCAATGATCTATAAGACCAATAGATGTTTCATGGGTCTAATAAGTGAAGTCTAGAGTGCACAACTTGATAGACAAATTCTTGAGAAATTGGAAGATGTGGTAAATGAGTTTCAAGATATCTTTCCCAATGATCTACCCTTAGGATTACCACCAAAAAGGAGAGTAGATCATAAAATTGAGACACTCCCAAGGAAGACACCTCCTTGTAAGGCCCCATATCGCCTATCACCTCATGAGTTGGAGGAGTGTAAGACTCAAATTGAGGATATGCTATAAAAAGGGTTCATCCAACGCAACATATCACTATATGGGGCTTCTATCTTGTTTGTGAAGAAGAAGGATGGTACAATGCATATGTGCATTGACTATCGAGGTCTCAATCAGCAAATAGTGAAAAAAAATTCCCCTTATCTCACATGAAAGACCTATTTGATCAACTCAATGGAGCAAGACACTTCACCAAACTAGACTTGTGAAGCAGTTACAATTAAATCCAAATTGTAGAGGAGGATGTGTGTAAAACTACCTTTCAAACCAAGTATGGCCACTTTGAGTATCTCGTGATGCTTTTTGGTCTCACCAATGCACCTGCCACTTTCATGACATATTTCATCCATATTTGGATAAGTCTGTTATTGTCTTCTTGGATGACATCTTAGTATATAGTAGCACAATGATTAAACACAAACATCATCTATGAGAAGCCCTCTAGATTCTAAGACAAAATTGATTGTACGCCAAAATCTCAAAGTGCAAGTTTGGCAAGTCTAAAGTAGAATACTTGGGGAAAAGAGTAAGTGTAGAGGGTATTCAAGTATTGATAGATAAAATAGAGGTCATTCAAAAATGGAGTGCCCTAGAAGATTAAACTCAACTCAAGAGCTTCTTGGGATTGATGTGATTCTATCATTCATTTGTCAAGGACTTCTCCAAGGTTGCACAGCCTTTAATGGCACTACTTGGCAAGGGGAAGAAGTGGATGTGGAGAACCGCACAAGAGTTGGCCTTTCAAGAATTAAAAGCCACCTTGCTATATGCACCAATCTTGAATTGGTATGACCCAAAGTGTCCAATCAAGTTGGCTATAGATGCATCAAGCGTAGCAATAGGAGCAATCCTACAACAAGAGTGGCATGACAGATGGCATCCAATTTCATATTTCTCTCAAAAGTTATTACTAGTAGAGTGCAATTATCACACCATAGAACAAGAAGAGCTAGCCATTGTCCTTGCAACCAAGCATTGGAAGCACCATTTGGGCAAGAAGGCATTTGTAGTAGAGATAGACCACAAACCTCTAGTCTACTTGGAGATACAAAAAGATCTATCTCATTGCCAAATTTGGTGGGTAGAGTGGCGACAATGCTTCAACATGACATCACCTATGTGGAAGGTAAGAAGCAACTTGCAGATGCATTCACTTGCATGCCAATGGCAAAAAATTTGGTGGTAGATTTTAAAATTAACCTTGAATTCTGGCCAGAGATTTTGGTTGCTACAAAAACTGATCCACAAATTGTAGGAGCACAATCATCCAAAGGTGTCACCAACACCCAAGGACTCACCTTTTGTGATGGAAGATTGTGGATCACGAATGTCCCAAAATCACGCACCACCATTTTAGCAAAATATCATGATTTGGCTATTGCAGGTCATGTTGGGGTGGACAAGACCTTGGAAGCAGTCCAATGCCATTACTATTGGCCCAAGATGAGCAATGATGTGATGGACTACGTACACAATTACCTACTTTTTCAACAAAACAAAGTTTTTAATCAAGCTCCTATAGGGCTCCTTCAACCTCTCCCCACTCCTAAACAACATTGGGAACAAGTGAGTATGGATCTCATTTATGAATTACCCAAGACCACCTCAAAGTTTGACTCCATTGTGGTCTTTGTGGATTGGCTCAACAAAATGATTCATGTACCACCAAGGATGTGACCACTCCACAACTAGCTCAATTATACTTAGATGCAGTCTTCTCTCACCATGGCTTGTCTCAAGTACTTATCACCAATAGAGGCACTCAATTCACCAATTTGTATTGCCAAACACTTTTTGGTTTCTTCAAAACCAAGTTGACCATGTCCATAACTTACCACCCACAAACAGATGGACAAACAGAGCATGCTAATCATACTATTGAAGACATGTTGCGTGGCTTCACCTTAGAAGAGCAAGAGAGGTGGGACACCCTACTCCCATTGGTGGAATTCACTTACAACAATTTAGTGAATGCATCCACCCGTGTCACTCTGATCTTCTTCATGTATGATGAGCATCCCTTCACACCTTCTAGCTTGATGAAGATCCGTCCAGTGGCTACCAAGGTTGATGCAACAATCCAACAAGGTGTGGAGAGCGCCAAGCACAGATTGCTAATTGTGCAAAGTCAAAAAATCAGTATGCCAATGCACACCGCAGGCACATGGAGTTCAATTTTGGGATCAAGTGTGGTTGTCTACAACCAACCTCAAATTAGTTAGCCCTTGTAAGCTCAGACCTCATTTTATTGGGCCTTTTTTATTCTTCATCGAGTCGCCATTGTGGCCTATCACCTCAAGCTACCACCACATATGAAGATCCATCCATTGTTCCATGTTTCCTTACTAACAAAATATGCTCCTTGATTGGGCCATTGTCATTCTACACAAGACCTTTGACCTTGTTCGATACTCATTGATGGCACGGAGAAATATGAAGTGGAGCGTATCCTCCAAAAAAGCATTCATGGTGTGGGCCATCCACGGGTGGACTATCTGGTACAATGGAAAGGTTACCCCCTCTATGAGCCAACATGGGAGCTTGCTGCCAATTTGACACATGTGTCAGTGTTGGTACAAACATTTGAGCAACAGCTGCACAACAAGGACATTACGTCTTAAAAGGAGGGAGGTTTGTAATACCAAGAGCTAGCCATATAATCTTGATGTGAAATTTGGTTTGGTAACATCTGGAATGATGTTATACATGATGGAAAAAATAGATTAGATAGAAGTATCACCAAAAGAGTACTTTTACTAATAGGGCAGAAACCGAAATAAACTTGAAAACCTTAGAACCAATAGCTAGACATATGATTCAAAGGTGAGAATTGGTTTGTCACGCCATTTGTAGTTCCGCATCTAGATGCTTGGACATTGGAGTTCCAATGATGGTAGTTAGAGTTATTCTAGCTGTTTCTCAGGGACTACTTTCCGACGGTTAGATTTTGTGTTCGGGGTACTGACTTCACGGTGGGGCCCACCGTCACTTTGCACCGTTTGCACCGTCGAGTGTGCCGTCAGCGGGACCGTTAGGGTTTCAGGGCTAGCTCGAGTCCAGGGGGTATAGTTTCGAAGTGAGCTCCAGAGAGCTCACTTCTCTGATGTTGAGCCTTCGAGTTCCTGGCTATGGTGGACAGAGGCCGGCGAGCGTCACCTGGATTCTCTATGCTTGAGTGGGTGTGGCTTGACTGTAATCAGTGCCCAGTTGTTGGCAGTTTATAGAGTGACAGATCAAGTACTGATCTGAGTTGAGTTGAGTTGAGAATGTTAAGCAATCTGATTACATCAGAGAAGTGAAGTCAAGGGGAAATCGGGTGCAGGAACGTTGAGTGTTGGTGGTATCTCCAAGCTCGGTGGATCGTGGTAGCTCGATTCAGGTTCTGTGTTTCCCTAGTGTGCAGAAGCTCATGTAGTTGATGCAAATTTGGCAGTTAGGCGGACGGTGTGCGGAAGCGCTGGCCAAATTTCGAGCAAAGAAGGAGCAATTTTTGAGCAATGTTGTGATTTTGAGCTCAGGAGGTGAAGGCAGGACCAATTTGTTGCGAGTTGGGCTCAGAAAGTGAAATTGAAGGTGGAGTTGGAAAGCTCTTCTCATGAAATTGTGATTTGGAAAAACCCGTTTTGTCAATTTGGCTCAAGTGGAAAGTTAGCGGGGGGATTTGGCGGACATCCATCTTTAGGGTTTACGTCAGATTTTGGGCCAGAATTGGAGGAGTTTCGCTGTTTGGCCAGATTTGGAGAAGTTTCGCTAGTTTGGAGGAGTTTTGCAGATTTGGAGAAGTTTCGCCAATTTTGGAGGAGGTTCGAAGTGGCAACAAGAAAGGCCTCATTTGGCTGAATTTCGGCATTTAGAGGCTTTGAGGCTTTGAGGCATAGGGCTGTGGGCTATGAGAGGCTACGAAGGCCTAGAAGGGCCAGCAAGCCAGCTTGCTAGCCTCACGCCAGCAAGCTGGCTTGCTGGCGTGAGGCTAGCTAGTTTAGTGTAGATCTTGGTCATTGGTTGGCAAAATCTACCTTTCTTGCTAGATTGTGCGCAACAGGGTTTGACCCTTAGATCTCTTGTTCCTAGACTGGTGCCCTAGCCAACTGGTCCACCCTCACTTGTGGTCATAGTGACTGTGCCACTGTTATCTATACACATGTAGCTTTGGCTAGGAGAGGCAGTTTGATCCCATTCTTGGTGATCCTGGTAGCTTAGGACTTAGATACGAACTACTCTTATGTCAAATGCCAAATGGTGGCAGAGTCAGTCCCGTGTTGTGTTATGAGATGGAGGGTTTTTGTTTAGATTTCTTGTGATTGGATCCCCTCCATTCTCTGCTTCTTGTTTGTGCACCACGTTTGTGTGAGGTGCCTTGACTTTTGAGCGTTGGTGCTCTGGTGTGCTCTCGGTGGTGAGGCTGGAGTGATGACCAATCAGACTACCTTTGTTTCTCTCCGGTGAGGCAGGAAGTGATGACCTGCAGACCGTGAGAGTGCGTGTTATGATGGCAGGTTACAGGTTGCCCTTCCCCTAGTGTAGTTATCTCGGTTAGAGTTACATTAGTGGGTGGTGTCTAGTTGGTGTTGGCACTTGGTGGGGCACTTGCAGTTGCGACTTGCGGTTGCAGTTGGTGGTTCGGGTTTGCTGTTGCAGTTACGTGGTCACGACGGAGTTCTTTGGAGATTCCAGAGGAGTTAGCCCTGCAGTACGCAGTGGGTTTACTCGGAGTGGTGCTCGGTATCAGCCTGTATCTCAGGTCCCAATGAGGGAGGAGATTGACTCTGAGTTGGAGTTTGACACAGGAGCTGATTCAGTTGAGAGTGCACTTGGTGTGTCCGCACCGTTGTTGTGGGACATGGACAAGATTTATGGGGCCTCCAAAGGCCCTAGGCGTTACTCTGGTACAGTGGGTACCATTGAGTTGGATGACTTCATCCAAGAGTTTGATAGTTGGTGTGATCTGCAACAAATGCGGAACCCGACTTTGTTCACACCCTTCATGGCATGGAAGGGGTTGTTTCAGCACTTGGAGGGTCCACCGATGGACGATTACCATGAGTTCAGGAGAGCTCATTTGGAGGAGATTGAGTTATGGAGACAGTATTGGTCTCCTCACTATGTCTCTATCACTTCAGGCTCGGTGGCCAGGAGTAGATCGGCTGTACCTACGAGTTCTAGCTCGAGTAGTGTGGGTGGAGCTAGTGGAAGTGCACTAGCTGGAGATAGTGCTACTACGAGTGGAGGTACCGCTGCAGGAGGTGGTGTGGTACCGGGGTTTAACCCCATGGTTGAGTTCTTCCTATGTTTGAGGCAGAACTACCAGGGAGTGCGGACTGACAAGCTGAGGAGCTTGCAGGAGTTCCAGCGGAAGGCTGGAGAGAGCCTACGCGAGGCATATACTCGCATGAGGCGGCTGATCAGTTTCACTCAGGGAGTTACTGAGGCCCAGGCAGTCCAGTTTTGGTATGGGATACTGGACAGGGAGTTGCGACGTAGAGTTCGTGATGCTACGTTGTTGCAGGCTACTTCGCCCCTTTTGGCAGTAGTCTTTGGTTTGGCTGAGCGTATTGAGCTCAACATGGTGGAGGAGAGAGTGGTGACATCTGGATTTGGTAGGGAGACCTCATCCACGGTTGTGACTTCTTCTAGAGTGCAGCAGAGTGCACCACGCCCAGTTGGTTTTTGAGGACAGGGTGGACAGCCCAGATCCTATGGAGCGAGTGGAGGGCCTAGTGGAGTTAGACCCTTACCCTCATTTTTGGGTCAGCAGCAGCCAGTGAGTGGTGGTGTTGCTTGTTGGACTTGTGGTGGACCTCACCATAGGAGAGAGTGTACTCAGGGCAGCGGACCTGATACCTCTGGTACATCACAGCCAGCACAGAGGCAGTGTGAGCATTGCCACAGATTTGGTCACACTAGTGACCGGTGTTTTGACCTACACCCGGAGTTACGGAGTGGTAGGGCTGCTATGACAGGTAGTAGAGGAGCTCCAGTTCATGGAGGACGAGGTGGTAGAGGTGGTGGTAGAGGATCTACACCTAGTAGGGGTGCAGTACCTGCCCTTACTTCTGACACAACTATGGCTACTCGGATTGAGCAGTTGGAGCAGAGATTGGCTAGTATGGCTATTGCTCAGAGGAGATCAGATTCGGGTGCTGAGGCTTCCACCTCATATGCTGGTGATAGAGATGCTTTGGACTTCATGTGCGGAGCAGCACAGGTGGATGCATCTGCAGCAGTGACTAGGAGTGCAGTACGTGCTCCAGAGCCTAGAAGAGCATCAGTGGAGTTGGACCCACAGAGAGGAGAGGTTGGGAGACAGGTCAGACTTCCCCAGTCTTTCACGCTATCTGAGGCATTGCAGACAACATCCATGGTTCCTAGACGTCCCAGTGCAGGTGTGGTAGGTGGTGATGGAGTACCTGATGGAGTACCTGCTAGTCAGCCACCTGCTACTACACAGACTGAGTCTAGCATGATGTTGGGGGCGGCTCAGCTGATTATGCGGCATCCTTTATTTTCAGCCAGTGACATGTTTACATTGGGAGTTGACCCAGCCCCAGTGTTCCGGTTGGCTGCCACGTTGTGTGAGAGTAGGGATGGTGCAGTTCCTACTACTAGAGCAGAGGTGGTTGGTAGTGGAGCTGACTTGGTTGAGGAGCATGGGATCCGTTCAGCGACCAGTGGTTTATGGCAGGCAACAACGGCTAGACTGGAGGAGTTGCCAGCTAGACCGGCCTTTGAGAGAGCGCGGTTTACTCCTGGTGTTGTCCTATTGGATAACCAGAGGGGGATCTTTTGTTTGGTGGGACCTTCAGGGAAGGTCTATACACCACAGAGAGTCTTGTTAGACTCTGGTGCGCAGCCCCTTATGTTGGGGAAGGTTGCAGTTGTTGGTCTGGAGTTACGGAAGACCGATGTGGAGAGGTGTCCATTTCAGATCCAGACATCTCTTGGTGGTGGTTCGACACAGTACATCACACGTGGAGAGCTTGTTGTCCAGGTTCAACCTGGTCATCCGACTGATAGCTTGGTGAGAGCTCAGGCTATTGCGACGATAGCTGAGTCCTATGATGTGCTAGTTGGGAGAGCAGTGTTATACCCTATGGGTTTCAGTATTGACTATTGGGAGGAGACAGCCTCTTATAGACCTGGTTGGCAGTCTGGTGAGGGACGGGTATGTCGCCTACCAGTATGCTTTAGTAGTGGCAGTCTTGGCTCACTACAGTCCGGGACCATGGCAGCATCAGTTTTGGCTTTCAGCGGTGCAATTACTTGGCCTGGTGACTTGTTGGAGGGGAACGCCCATGCAGAGGATACTCCAGTACCAGAGGAGATCACTCGGCTCTGGAGTACGAGTGGGATTGTTCCATCCACCTTGGATGTTCCATTGTGGAGTTCAGAGGAGGCATTGCAGCAGCATGCGGATCAGTTGGTGCAGCAAGCTTGGAGTGGAGCCTTCGTACCATCAGGGGATGAGTGTGAGGATGAGCCTCCAGAGGCGATTGCTTTGACACCTCTGGATACCACACTCATTGCTTGGCAGTATCCAGTAGAGGGGATATGTTTATTAGAGTTGTTTGGTGGGATCAACACCGGACTAGCTGCGGTGTTACAGGCGGGTATCCGAGTACAGAGGTACTTGTATGTAGAGAGAGATGAGACTGCTAGGCGAGTCTCTCTACATCATGTGGCACACTTGGCCTATCGGTATCCGGAGTTATTATCGATGTCAGCAGTTAGAGGTTACCAGAAGGCCTTACCAAGAGACATTTCCTTACTGGGGGCGCATGACCTAGAGAGACATGGGCCTATCCACTTGGTGATTTCTGGATGGCCATGTCAGGGACATACACGTGCGGGCCGCGGTTTGGGTCTTCAGGATCCTCGTTCTGGTGTGTTTTGGGAGATGTTACGGATACTACGACATCTCCAGGTTCATCAGTCTGTTTCTCCAGCTTACCTTTTGGAGAACGTTCCATTGATGGGTGATTCTCGCACTAGAGTGGTGGCGAGTACACATCAGGTCCATTCTTGGATGGGACCTGCTGTATTGTTAGATGCAGCCAGAGTGGGATCACAGGCTCATCGTCTTCGTCTTTGGTGGACGAACCTTTTACCCAGAGAGGTTCTACAGCGTAGTTATGATGGGATTCAACGACTAGACCACATTCTTGTTGATGATATCTTGGATGCTGGACGTCAGTCTCAGACAGTGGTAGTGGCTGATAGGTCACCTATGGCAGTGGTGAACCTAGTTGGACAGCCTAGAGCTGCATTTCCCACACTCATGAGTTTCCCAAGCTCTCATGCTTTTCGAGAGGGAGGACCTGGACTTGTTTGGGACTCATAGTTACAGCAGTTGGTGGAGCCCAATGCTAATGAGAGAGAGTGGGCGATGGGTTTTCGCACCGGTATTACCGCTGTTCCAGCAGTGTCAGAGGCATCCAGGTGTTAGGTCAGGCTATGGACCTGAACTGTTTGACCTGGATTGTGAGCCTTGGTTTGGCAGAGCAGCGTAGGATGCGCTTGATAGGCATCACCACTCGGACACTTGTGAGCCCTGTGCCTATCGAGACGATTCAGGCACATGCTGGGGACGATGGACCGAGTGGACATGGTATTCTTGGGACACATCCAGTAGCTACTAGGGAGAGTGGTCTACTTGGAGTCCATCCAGGTGAGCGTGGGCTACTTGGATTACACCCTTGGTCCACATGGGATGCAGCCAGAGGACGTATGGAGCTTGTAGCCAAAGTGGAGGGAGTTTTTCACACAGAGGTTGGGACCTCTTGTGGTCGGGAGCATGACACCATTGCTCCCAAGGGCCCAATATAGCAGCCAGTCAGTACGTCTTCCACTCCTACTACAGTTACAAAGGATACTTGGGAGCCAGATCTTGGACCCAAGCTTACTGGAGAGGAAAGACGGAGGGTTTGGAGGTTCTTGAGGAGTCACACGAGTTGTTTTGCCTTCAGTATGAAGGATTTGGGTGCTCTGAAGGGACCTGGTATACGGATTGAGCTGACTAGCGACACACCTGTTTTCCGACGTCCTTATCGATATAGTGAGATGGAGAGGACATTGATTCAGAGCCGGAGTAGTGACCTTTTTGAGGCTGGTTTGGTGGAGATTTCACATGGAGAGTATGCATCAGCGACAGTGATGCCAGCCAAGAAGGATATGCATGGCAACTATACAGATAGGCGGATGTGTGGAGATTACCGTCCTATCAACTGACAGACCAGGGCTGATCGGTATGCCATGCCTACACCGGAGGAGATTTTTGATGCGATTGGGCATGCAAAGGTCTTCAGTACTTTGGATCTTCGAGCGGGATATCATCAGTTGCCGATCAGGGAGGAAGATAAGTCCAAGACAGCATTTTGGGCTATTGATCCTCACGGCAAGGATGTGTTATATCAGTGGAGATTCTTACCATTTGGGTTGAAGAATGCTCCTGTTGAGTTCCAGAGGGTCATGGATAGGATCCTAGCTGGATTGGATTTTGCTTGGTGCTATATTGATGACATTTTGGTTTATAGCACTACTGTGGAGGAGCATGAGAGACAGTTGTTGGAGGTGTTTGAGAGGTTGAGATCTCAAGGACTCAAATTACATCTTGGGAAGTGTAGGTTCTTCCATGAGCAGGTTGAGTATTTGGGTCACACTATCTACCCCGGAGGACTTGGTGTTCAGCAGACCAAGGTGGAGGCTATTGCACGTATTCCTCGGCCTACGGATGTGAGCAGAGTGCGAGCATTCCTTGGGTTGGCGAACTTCTATCGCTGCTATGTTAGAGGATTTAGTGCCATTGCCAAGGCCTTGACGAAGCTGACCAAGCTTACACAGGAGTGGTGTTGGGGAGATGAGCAGGAGAGAGCTTTTGTAGAGCTCAAGGAGAGGTTGACATCTGCTCCTATTTTGAGGAGACCGATCAGGGGACGACCATTTCAGGTTCACACTGATTGGAGTATGTTGGGGCTTGGAGCAGTGCTCACCCAGCATGATGATGAGGAGAAGGAGTTTGTGGTGGCCTATGCTAGTCGCTCCAACAATTCAGCGGAGGCGAAGTATAGTTCATATGAGGGAGAGTGCTTGGCAGCAGTTTGGGCAGTAGCACATTTCCGATGTTACCTATTTGGTAACCCCTTCACTCTCATCACTGATCATCAGCCGCTGAAGTGGTTGATGGAGTCCGACAAGCTTTCAGGGAAGCTTGCACGATGGGCTCTGATTTTACAGGAGTATGATTTCACGGTTGTTCACAGACCTAGAGTGGTGAACCGTGATGCAGATGGGTTGAGTAGAAACCCATGTCCCAGCCAGCAGGATCAGACCGGAGCACGTTGGCATGGTGAGACAGATGAGGAGATGGTGCCAGGTTGGCATGCATCGGCCTTTCTGTGTATATTTGCAGAGACTTTGGTGGTATCTCTCTCAGCGCATACAGGAGGAGTTATTGAGGTCATAGATCCAGAGAGTGAAGATATTGGTATAGTTCAGCGAGACATTCATGATGATGTCTTAGTGATGGACTATCTTCACATTGGTGTTGTGGGTGGCACAGTTGGGGCCAAGGAGAGAGACCGTGTTCTTCAGCGAGCCAGACGGTTCAGATTGGAGGGTAGACATCTTTTGCGTGTATGGGAGGATGGTAGAGTGCGAGTAGTACCACTTCCATCACAGAGACCACAGTTGGTCCGTCATGCTCATGAGGAGCTAGGACATTTTGGAGTAAAGCGTACATATAGCTTACTCCAGAGTCATTATTGGTGGCGCGGTATGTAGACCGAGGTACAGCAGTTTGTTGCCAGATGTGTGGTTTGTGACCGAGTTAGAGCATCATTCAATGCTCCTACGCCACAGTTACACCCATTACCTATCATGGGATTGGGTTACCGTTGGAGTTTGGACTTTGCCGGACCTTTACCGCTGACTGTGAGACATCATCGATATGTTTTGGTGATGGTGGAGCACTTCTCCAAGTGAATTGAGTTGGTGGCACTTCCTGACAAGTCTAGTGAAGGGACAGCTTACTCGTTCCTGGATCGAGTTCTTAGTCATTTTGGTGCACCAGTTGAGGTTTTGACTGATCAGGGTACAGAGTTCTTGGGAGAGTTTCAGGTCTTGTGTGACAAGGCTTTGATTGATCATCGTACTACATCCCGAGATCACCCTGAGGCAGATGGCTTAGCAGAGAGAGTGGTTCAAACGGTGAAGAGAGGATTGCAAAAGTATGGTTTGCAGAGAGGCCACTTGGGAGATTGGGATCTCCAATTACCTTGGTTGGCCATGGGCTATCGGTTCAGCCGGCAAGCCTCCTTAGCATCCTTCTCTCCATACTTTCTACTCTATGGACAAGATCCAGATTTACCTGCAGCCATTCGTCGAGATGCTACTGTAGTTTTGGACTTGGATGACCCCGATATATGGATGAGCGCATGTTCTCAACGGGCAGAGATCTTTCGGAGAGTGATGCCGATGGCCTTTGAGAACTTGGTGATTGCTCAGCATAGAGATACTTTACGCTATGCTACCATTCGAGGAGGAGGTTATAGACCCTCGATCCGTCGATTTCATCCAGGTGACTATGTATATCTACAGCAGACAGCACCGACGACACTTGATGTTTCTACAGGCCGCACTATCTTGAGAGTGCGCGAGGTTTTGCCATCTGGAGTCCTTGTGTTAGAAGGACGTGATGGTGTTGTTTGGAAGGATCATGTGCGCAATTGTGCGCCATGCCACCTCCCAAACATTGATGGTACTATGGACCCAAGCTTGGCACTTGTACGTGCAGGCTTGAGGTGTATGTTATGTGGCTCTTCTGGTGGAGCTGCTACTACGTTAGTGTGTGATAGCTGTTCGAGAGGATGGCATATGGCATGTATGACTCCTCCCCTCACGATGGTTCCTCAAGGATAGTGGTTATGTCCTAGATGTACTTGACCTATAGCTAGTTCATTCTTTATATGGTATAGATTGCAGACAGGCGACTAACGATGGGGCTCCATAGCACTCGGCCTCCTGATCTTTGCCCATTAGAGGGTATACCATATACTTAGAGTAGATGGCTATCTGGAGTTAGAGGGACCTAACCGCCAGCTAGGGGGGCGATTGTGGCACTTTAGAGTCTATGTATGACTTATGTGTGAGTTGTGCTTTTATAGTGTATGATGTTGACAGCGATGT
The DNA here is from genome assembly GCA_948567375.1 of Lunularia cruciata. Lineage (NCBI taxonomy): Eukaryota > Viridiplantae > Streptophyta > Marchantiopsida > Lunulariales > Lunulariaceae > Lunularia > Lunularia cruciata. The sequence goes on along the minus strand of OX419757.1, from coordinate 11,606,810 downwards.
ATGTTGTGTAGCGATGTATATACGCACGACAGCTGTCACGCCATTTGTAGTTCCGCATCTAGATGCTCGGACACTGGAGTTCCAATGATGGTAGTTAGAGTTATTCTAGCTGTTTCTCAGGGACTACTTTCCGACGGTTAGATTTTGTGTTCGGGGTACTGACTTCACGGTGGGGCCCACCATCACTTTGCACCGTTTGCACCGTCGAGTGTGCTGTCAGCGGGACCGTTAGGGTTTCAGGGCTAGCTCGAGTCCAGGGGGTATAGTTTCGAAGTGAGCTCCAGAGAGCTCACTTCTCTGATGTTGAGCCTTCGAGTTCTTGGCTATGGTGGACAGAGGCCGGCAAGCGTCACCTGGATTCTCTATGCTTGAGTGGGTGTGGCTTGACTGTAATCAGTGCCCAGTTGTTGGCAATTTATAGAGTGACAGATCAAGTACTGATCTGAGTTGAGTTGAGTTGAGAATGTTAAGCAATCTGATTATTGTGGCACTTTAGAGTCTATGTATGACTTATGTGTGAGTTGTGCTTTTATAGTGTATGATGTTGACAGCGATGTATGTTGTGTAGCGATGTATATACGCACGACAGGTTCAATAATATCTGGATTAACAAAATAAAGGCTGGCCTTCTCTCTGCCTTGCTTTGTCTCATTAAGAGCTTTTTAGTGGTACCTCACCCACGTGATTTTGAGATTCCTACAAGAAGATTCACTAAAATATTCACTCCAATCAAAGCTTGTCACCCATCCAAGTAAGTAATCCAAGGGTGGAGCTTGCTGAAATGTCACCTATCTATATGCCTAATCCTATGGTGGAGCTTCCTTGGAGGAGATCATCTTTGTCTATATAATAAAGAGAAGGTGCTCATTGGGGGCATCGGATGATTGAGTGTGAAATCTGTGATTTCTTCTCTTTGTTTTCTCTTGGGAGTATTACAAGTGGAAAATGGTGGGGATAAGAGATCTAAGATTAGATCTTGGTCTAGGGAGAGATCCCAAGACCATAAGATCATGCTCTCTTGGAAGTGTGGCAAAACTGGCCACCTCAAGAAAGAATGTTATGGCAAAGCAGTCAAGCCTTCTTCAGCAAATGTGGCAAAAAGACAACAAGGAAGAAGAGGAGGAGGACCTGCTTGATGATACCTATGCTTTATGATGCCAATGGTATGCCCTTTTCACTTCATTTCAACAAAGAGGTGATGAATGGATTCTAGATTGTGCTTGTCCATACCATATGTGTTATAGAATAGAGTTCTTTGGTTCTTACTCGATATCAAATGGTTCAATTTTGATGGAGAATGATAGTCCTTGTCAAATTGTAGGCATTGGATCTGTTAAGATTCAAATGTTTGATGGTCTTGTGTGCACATTGACTAATGACAAGCATATCCTTGACATGAGGAAGAACTTGATATCTCTTGGCGTGTTAGACACAAATGGTCATCAAATGATAGTGTGCTTTGAGTCATGGCTAGGAGAAAGTCATCTCAAAGGGAAATAGACCAAGGCATGTGAATCTTTATGTGCTAGAGGGCAACACTATTTGTGGAGAAGCTCATGCTACCAGATCTCATGATATGATTGATATAATTGTGGCATTCAAGGCTAGGTCACATTAGTGAGAAGAGCCTGTCTATTCTTTGCAAGAAAGGTGTTATTTCTACACTACGGTCTAGTAGTTTATAATTTTGTGAGCATTTTGTATTAGAGAAGCAGCATCAGACTTCTTTTGGTATTGGAAACTCATAGTTCCAAAAAAATTCTTGATTATATACATAATGACATGTAGGGCCTATCCCCTACTCCCTCATATTTTGGAAAGCTATACTATGTATCTTTCATCAATGATTATTTGAGGTTTGTATGGATTTATTTCCTACATCAAAATCTAAGGTCTTTGTCACTTTCAAGAAGTGGAAAGCCCAAGTTGAGACTTGGACTGGCAAGAAAGTGCATTTTTGCAATAAAGCGGGGAATACACTTTTGGAGAATTTGAGGTGTATAGTCAACAAGAGGAGACAACTCAGCATCTCACTGTAGTATATACTCCATAGAAGAATGGTAATTCTGAGTGGCTAAATCAAACATTATTGGAGCAGATGAGGAGTATGTTGAGCCAATGAGGTTTATCACATGTGTTTTGGGCCGAAGCTATCAACACTACAGCTTACTTAGTAAATCGTTCTCCTTGATGATGCACAGGTGGCCTGTATATAACAATCATTTAGTAGTCTTTGGATGTAATGCATATCCTCTCATACCCAAGGAAACTAGATCTAAGCTGGATCTTACTTCCAAGAAATGTGTTTTTCTTGGACACAAGAGTGGTGTGAAGGCTACAAGTTGTGTGATCTCCTCACTTGTAAATTGATTGTCAGTAGAGATGTTTTGTTCAATGAGTCCAGATCATTGACCAATGGGGAAGGGAAAATCTCTTATAAATATTGTTGAGGGGGAGATTAATTATGATGGTTTTCATGATGAATCACAAGGAGGTGCTCCCACAGAGGAGCAAGTTCCCCAAATTGCGGAATTACAAGAGCGTGAGGAGACTAGTGCACCTCAACACATGTGAACACAAGAAGATCAAGTGTAGTCATCAACAAGGAGGATGTTTGGACACTCTATTTGTACTCCCAAATGATTTGGAAAGTGGGCTAATTCAACACAATTAGAATATGAGGATATCTCTCTTGATGATGATGGTGGTATGGCTTTGATCTTGGAAGAAGTGAAGCACATCAACATCAAGTATCATTTTCTTAGACAAGTTGTGTCTGATAAAATGGTTGAGCTAGTCAAGATTGATGGTAAACTCAAACGTATTGATGTTGTTAGAAAAGTGATTTCTCTGGAATTTTTTTGAGACATTGTGTCAAACTGTTGATGCTGCATATGGGCACAAGTAGAGTAGACTAGCAGTTGTGATATCTCTATATATAATTTTACTCTATCCTATTTTGGCTACGGCTTAGTTCTAGTTAACTCTAGTTTACCGAGGGACCTATGTTAGGCTTCCTTCTAGGACTACCCGTAGAGTAACTATATAGGTTATAGAAGATAAGGACCCCAAGACATAAGCCCAGGGGGAGATTGCTAGGAGTTAACTCCGGTCTTGAGTAACTCAAGTTACTTTGATTCTAATCAGTTAGACTAGGGCTGGACTACTATATGAGAGAGCTGGTGGAAGCTCTCCATGACAAATTAGTTGTATTATCAGTAAAGCTACTGATGTGTTCATATGGACGGATCTTCAATGAGGTGAACCACATATTTTCTGGTGTCGACCGTGCTCCATGCATTTCCTATGTATTCCTGATTTGGACTGTTTATCCGGTAGCCCAAGAAGTGTTGGATATGTCATTCCCAAATGTAGACAAAGTGGCAAGGTGAACTTGTTAGATGTGATGAAAAAGTGTTTAATCAATGAAGAAGCATAGAGCCAAGCTCCAAAACCTTTCTCTCCACAAGAGAGAATCCTAGCTCTATCAAATAAAGTGACTTCAATGTGAATGTTAGGAAGGGTGTGAGTGGGTATATGCTCACCAAAATCCAATTGAATCTTCCTAGAGTCTTGAGACACGAAGTCAATAAATGGAGTGTTGTGTATGCATGACTTGGCAATAGATCATAAACCAACCAAAGAGATACTCGGAATTCATGGATGCCAACTCTATTATTGTGATAAGAGTTATTAAAAAAATATGACAATCAACTGCAACTAGAGCACATGCTCTTAAAGATACTACATGTACAATAACCTCTTGCAATATGAGACCATATCTTCCCGTGGCTATGGGAAAAATATCAACATTCTACATCACTCATATGATAGCTGCACTAGCATGCACGTAGGAACAACAAGAAGAGCTCAGTTTGACATGTGAAGAATAACAAGATATACTGCTTCCACCTCCTCAAAATTTGTTCAATTAATGCGCACATATCATCTGCGGTTGCTATTGGAAGAAAGAAATACGAGTTTTAGTCGCACACACTCGTTCTAATATCAAAGTTCTTTGTCCTCCAACCGTACGTCACTTTTGACAGAAAATATAATTTTCTTTTGCCTTATCTTTTGGATTCGGTAGTGGGCCATATTGCGTATTAAAATTCTATCCTTGCTTTTTCCAGAATACACATGTAGACTAAGACTTACTAATCTTTCGCTCACGCACATTGATGTGATTGTTATCGTATCAAATATCAGCTTCCATGGGGCCCAGATGCATGTAAGCTTATTTTCAACGAAAATGAGCTCCACCGTAGACTTTCAGGGATTTCTCCTTGAAAGTCTCCGGTGGGGCTCAATTACGTTGAAAAAGTCAAAAGGAAAAAGGGTGTGAGAATTTGAAAATGCACATCCTCTCCAAGGTAGAGCTACGACGGTTCTGTGCTACTAAATCATTTTATATAGTTTATCTTGTAGAACCGACGTCACAAGTTACAGAATGGTAAGGCACTACTGGCCATAACGCGAACTAACGTCGACAAGCATGCAAGATGAAAGATATGCATAGAGCTATTGGGATAGGAGAATCTCTACATCTTTGAGAATTTCATGATCGATAATAGTATCAGGCGAAAGCTAAGACGAGAGAGCGAGTCTATAGCAAGATCTCATCTCAGATACTCCTACACTAGCTAGAACGTGCATGGACCTTGAACGCGCTTGGAGACTGCTATGGTGAGCTTAATTTTCGAAGAAACTCGAGAAGACTGCTCCTTGTGCCCGTGCTTGGAAGGAACATATATTAGACATCAACAGCACATTCCATAGTAGGTCAAGACTGAACCAACTTGAGAGTTTCTGGAGACTTGGAATAGCCCCTCTAAACCTTCCTTAATTAAGGGCCGTCATGCGCTAGGCCTTCGGATTCTCGAATCAGCACTCTGCAGAAAGCTCTTAGATCCCGGTTCCAGAGCCAGAGTTCGCGATCATTATCAAGTCAAACCAATAAGTTTTGATGGTTTTCATTCTTCTTGTGTATGATAATTGTCCATTTCCCTAATGCATGATGATGAGGTTTCTTTGATGATGAAATTTAATTTTTATAAATAGAGTTTAATTTTAAATTGTCTGAGTAGTCCAATCTTTAGATGATATTCAAGTATATTAAAAAAATTTATTCTTTAGTCTTTATTCCTTATCTCAATAATGGAGTGACTAATATATTACAAAAAACAAGATATTCACTAACATGAATCGAATGCCATTTACATTAGCTCAGCAGTTCAGCAAAGTCGTTAAATAAGTCAGTCAAGTCGCTAAACAGATCACGTAGACGTTCCAGTCTACTGCAACTTCATTCTCTAATGTTCCATGCGATCGCTGAAACTTAGCTAGAATAGTCAGTGAAATCTTTAGCTTGGCTAATGAACGACTTGATCTATTTTCTACTAATTTCAGCAGAACTCTTGCACTTTGTTGTGAAGAGTTTTTTTTATATTATTATATAATCATAAAATAATTATAATCTAAGATCTTATAATAGGAAAAGGGAAATACATTTCCAGCAACGTTACGAAGGGCACATCAAAATGTGCAGATTGTGGGGACATCAAAATGCAATCCTTTTGTGAAGCATTATACCCTACCTTCAGTCTCAATCTCGAAAGTTGAAAGTGGTATGCCCAGCAACATTTTGAAACAGGTACATGTGACGTAATGTACCCTAGTCCAATTCAGCTATTCCACGCTAAATTTGCTAGTTCTGTGATGGATCTTGTATTTCATTTGCTTCACCCAATCTCAACAATTTAATAACTAAATGCTAAGGTCTTTGGAATCGTGTAAACTAAGGATCGACTAATAACTTGATTTCATTAACCAATAACTAAGTTGCATACACATGTGACGAAGAAGTCAGGGCAAAATCTTCAGATTTTTCAAAAATTTATACAATATACTATCTAACTTATCCAATATCGAATATCGCACGCCTGCAGTGTTAGACTCTCTCTTGTTAGGTAGCACCACTAATAATGTTACAAAGTTTTTAGACAATTTGCAATATTTAATTGTTGACACTGAACCCGTCTTGGTGACTTTTGCATTCGGTTGCAATACACACTTTCACACCTTGTGTTCAGTGGTTACACCATACGTATACTCACACTCGCTCAAGTATGTGCTTGTGTATACCTACACGTGTTCTCAGACTATCGGTGCTTGAAACCTGGGCCCACCCTGCAGGCTCCTTCACTTCTTCCGAGGCTAATATTCTCACACTCTGTTTTCTTTTACGTTTGTCGTTTGGTTCTTTCCTTTTCGCTCTTCGCCTCCCTTACTTCTCCGGTTTTGAGTCGGGTCACCCCTTACCCTGCATCATCCTTGTAGATTCGATCTCACCCCTCCCTCCTCGTATTCTTATCTAGCTGTATTGGCAAACGGTGCCGTGCTATGCTTGCGTCTCGTCTATTCGTTGTTGTTTTTGTTTCAGGGTTTCACCACGTAAGTCACGTAAGTTCACGGTGACAGTTTCTTTGCATGTCCTCACTCTATTACCATGTTCATTTTGATTTTCTTTGATTCCGCTTTTCCTTTCGTTTTTGGGTTGCTCCTTATTTCCACTTGTTAACAATTTTACAACGGCTCCACTTGCCATCTTGAGTCCACATTCCCTCACATAAGTCCAAGCATGTTCTTTCTATAACATTCTTAATCCTTTTGAGCTGCACTTAAGGGAGTAATTGAGTTTGCCTTGGCACTCATGAGCTTTCAAACCAAAACTCGGTACTGGCATTTGCCCAGCTACTTTGGCACTAATGAAGTTGTAAGTGCTTTTGTGGAGGCCTACTATGACTGCCCTTCTACTTCCCTCCGTGTTTTTGGTGTTTTAGGACTCATGTGTTTATAGCACATGCTCCGATATAATCTATATCCGGTCCTCTAAGAGCATTGCTCTTCTTCCCTCGTTCTCTAAACAATGTTATACTTTGGGTTGACTCATGGATCTTACACGACTTTTGATTTCCTAGCTGCTACCTTGATTTCCTATTTTGGTTTATTTGAATCTTTCTCGTCCAGCTTGTCAAGTCAATTTTATTTCTCTACATGCATTGTTGTTCTGTTTCTGCTTTTCTGATGCATTTTATTGGTATATAAATATTACTTTTGATATGTTTCCCAGCTATGCTTATTTATGCTATCATTAAAACACATGTTCACTATCTTGTGTACTTTACATATTTATCTTGCATCTCATTTGCATCCAATGAGTTTTGAATCTCCCATTCCTCAAAACGCTTCTATCCTCATTTCTCTATGTCCAACTTATCCAATAGTTTCTCCAATAGGCACTCAAACCGTGAAAGTTTACTTGTGTATGACATGACTTGTACACTTTTATAAATACACTCTTTCGTTGTATGCTTCCACATGGTCTTGGACTGTCTGCTTACCAACAAGTAGCTCACCTTGTCGCTAATTCAATCCACGCTGATATTGCCTCTCTTTCTCTTGCAATCCCTTCTCGTTGTTTCATTTTGTTCTTCATATTTGCTCTTCGTCCTTCATACTTTTTGCCCTTGCACTCCAGGGCTCACCCCTTCCCGTGCATTTAAGTTGATTCTTTCTCCCCTTTCGTATGATTAATAAGTTTTCCCTTACAATGCATCTGCACTGCATCATACAATTGTAACATATATGTCTCTATTAATTGATATTTTAAATGTTTTTGATTTCAGTGATGTAGCAGGGATGTCTCAATTTCTTCCCTTCTCCTGCTCGTAGTGGTTCATTTCTTTCTTGGCTCGGTCTCATTCTATGTTGAAATTCTTCCCCTTCTCTTGCTCATAGTGGTTCATTTCCTTCTTGGCTCCGTTTCATTCTGCTGCTAGGATTATTGTCATTCTCCATTCTCTACACTTCTGCTTGCTTCTTTTCTTTCCAATTGCTAGCATTTCATGACAGATTGTACATCATATTTCTGGTAGTCACATAATTTTCACTCTGCTCTTCCCTCAACATTCTTATTACTTTGGAGTGGCACTTTGGGGAGTTGGCGCGCATGAGTTTTAGAGCAGAAACTCAATAAGAAGGGTACTGACACTTGCTCAACTAATTCAGCACTGCATGAGGCAAGGATGAAGTTGGATATGCTTTCATGGAGGTTTACTATGGCCGTCTTCTGTTTCCTTCAATTGTTTAGCGTTTCAAGACTCAATCATCCATGCCACTTCCTGCAATATACTCTATCCAATCTTCCTTCCTTTAGATCCTTATGCTTATTTTACTCTGTTAAGCTTCGATCCATCTGAAAATAAACATCATCCACTCCGCTCCCCCATTGTTCCCGTCCTCACTTAATTCCCTCCCTGTTATTTTTCATTTGCTCTTTCATGGTTCATATTTAACTTTCGATCTCGAGTCTTCCAGCCCTCCACCAAACTGGAGCTTATTTTCTATGTTCATGCATTGCCCAATAGCTTATATTGCTCGATTCTTTTGCATAGTTGTTACCGAATACACGGATGTTATTTATTCATTTGTTTATTTATATCTTTCTTTGGCTCTCATCTACCCTTGTCCAACTTCGACTCCCCTTTAAGTTTATTTCTCTACATGTGTTGATTCTCTATTACTGATTATTCAAGGGTTGCTCTTTAAATTTTTCTAGGTTGCTTTTCTTTCTATTTACATTCGATCAGTTGTATCCATTTCATCTCTTTCCCGGTTTTATACTAATTTAGACTTGCATATTTTTGGATACCTTTCATATCTTGCATCTCATTTGCATTCAATGAGTTCTGGATCTTCCGTTTCCCGAACAACTTCTGTTCTCATTTCCCTATATGCAGTTATCCAACTTACGAATATTAAAACTTTGATGGCATTAGAATTTCTGCCACACAATCATTACAGTCTCATTACCGGCTTTAAAAGATTAAAAAATCATTATACAAATGAAAAGAGTAACCTATATGACGGTCTATTTAAGATAACCAATGTGGAATGGAACCCAAATTGGTAATCTATTATTCACACTAAGGTTTGGAGTACTACCTCGTTTTAGTCTTTCCCTTAACTTAGCACTTCAATGCAGTGCCCTTCAAAGTCATGACAAGTCTAGTCTTCAAGGGGTACTCGTGGATATTGGAGTCTACTTGTTAAACATTACTCAGTATCACAATACGGTTATTTCACTGGAATAATCACCTTAATCTTATTAACGAATACAATTAAAATCAGTTTTTATGTAAAATCCTTCTTGTCATCCGGTACTACTGTATATAAATTTCATTAAAAGAAAAATTATTCATCAAAACGAACTTTTATACATCCAAATAAGTTACAAAGATCCTTCGGATCTGCATCCAGAATTTTCACGTCTTTCATGCAGTAGCACATGTTCAAGTGTGAAGGTGGTGATGCTAGAGTAACTGCCAAAGAACCTGAAGGAGCGACGAACGGTCCAGACAGTGTATCGACTTCTTCAGCGAACATCGACAGAACTGTCTAATTCGGGAAGGAGGTATGGAGCACTGGTTTACATGCAGGTGAGATTTAGTGTTTAAATAGTTCTGTGCCGAGACCACACACCTGAAGAGACAATAGAGCATATCTTAATTTGAATTTAATACCACCAGTACCTATCGTTGGGGCTGTTGTCATTGTCCTCTTAAACAACGCTGGCTAAAGATTAAGCAAAGGATGCTTAAAACCCCATCTAAGACTTGCACTTTCACCTGGCACAAGGTAATAAGTATGAAGTTGGTTATGCCAGTGCATGGTTATCTCGTCATCTGTTTGGTTGTTATTTTACAGATGCCTGGAGTTCTCTCTTCCGCATGAGAAAGGAAATCTTGCAATTTTATATGGAGGATTGAAAATACTACGACCGAGAAAGTTATAGTTCAAAAGAATCCGGTTGCTTATAGAAGGTAAGATCTACGTTGACATACGTAAGGACAATTTTGGCATGTATCTGCAACACGGGATGTGATCTCCAACTGGCAACAATATCTAGAAGCCGTGCACATATTACCTGGGACACATAACAAGATTTGCATCTTGTTATAAACTCAGTTGATTCTCGACGTTATATCTACGCTGCGCTGTCTTAGAAACTGCAAACGATAACACAACTAGGTGCAACTTTCCTACCACAAAAGATAGCTGGCAATCTTGAAACAACATCACGAGCACTTACCATGTACATGAATTCTGTCTCCTCTACGTACGTCATATAATACATCCTGGAGGGTCCAGGTTCGTAATCTGCTCGCAAAGCAGCCTGATTGAACCCATGAATTATATGAGAGAATTAAGTTCCATGATTTGATCCTGCATGCGCAAAGCAATCAATCGCGCAGAAGCTCTAGGTTAAGCCGCGTTCTGTGAATAGATTTTTCCTTGCTGATCACGACATGCATCTGTTTACTATAGATTTCACAAATATTTCAGGAGAATGTGTGCGACAGTCCAAATCACTAAATGAACTTCTGAAACATGAACACAGTAGCGACAGTCATCTGCCGTCCTGCGGTCGGGGTTGTCTGTTAACTTCCAGATCAGGGACCCTTATATAATTTCTGTGGTCTCTGCGAAGTCGGTTGTACCAGGTCTTTTAGAGGTCGTTTGGACCAACTCTTCCAATCCAAGTAACCACTACTTTCGATCTAGTATTGAAGCCAATGGATTGATGAAGAAACTGCGGCAAGTTCCAAGAATTTGTATGAAACTGGAACAACACACTGGCAGCTGGCGAGTCCCTCAGTTCAATACGTTGTTATTCAAGTTTTGAGATCATCATTATGTTCGTGTTTCTTTGGTTTCGTGAGCATCTTTTGTCATAGATCTTTATGCTTTGAAACACAATTCAATCTCTACAGGGTACACAATCGGTCCGAGTCTCATCATCCACGGTCGATTAAAAACAAATATCGATTCATTTTCATGGTGCTTTTCTGCTTGAGGAGCACATTCTGGATAGACCTCGACGGACTGCGGAAACTCAAGTACTAGAGGAGCATTGAGTTCACATATATGATCAAAGGAGTGACGACTACATGTGTCAACATCGACGCATCCTGTCACATCATCAACTTTAGAGATAGAAATCTCCGTCTACACGGTATAAATGTAGACAATGCGAGTCACAATCATGGGATTGTTACTTGGCCAAACAATTTACAAAGTTATATTCGAACACAGCCCAAGTAAGCTGAGTAACTCCCTGCCGTCACTAATTAGGTAGATCTTCAAAACTCAGCTTCGATTCTCGAGGTGGGTCGGGTTGTGACAAGGTTTCACGCATTTGAGTATGACAAAAAAATGTACTGTATGTAATGTCTGGACTAAATCTAAACGGACACAGAATGACCTGCCATCGACTAACATTAACCGAAGGATTTAATTGGAAGCTTCTGATCTCTCCATTTCATGATCTCTAGAGGATCCACAGGATATTCCTTACATATTTCTGCAACTGTTACGTCAGTAATCGCCTCCTTAGGTGCTTTGGAAGGCATTAGCAAGGAGTCCAGTTTCTCGGACGGCAGGAGTACCTGCAAACACAAGACGAGCTATAGGTGTAAGCTGTAACGCCAGTAAGCGGGATCATCACAGCTGGATGTTTACGAGCGACTCCATTAGAGAAGCCCTTCCTAGAGCAGAATAGAGGATCCAATAATTTGTGCACTCACCCAGTGATTGGCCTCGTAAGTGATGTCTCGGCTATCTGCAGAGTGCTCAGATTTGCTGCTTTGATCGTCGTTTTCTTCGGTTATCGTCAAAGTTGGCACCAAGCTAGAATCTGTAACCAGATAATTTAATCTCCTACTTCCCTGCAGTTTAGCAGCACAATCCAGACTCAATAGGAATAAAGCTACAAAGGATGTCACTTAAGGCATCGCGGATTCGTAGAGTAATGACTCTGGAGGTACTCCGCTGTTAGCCAGTAAGAGCAAGGCTGTCACCAGGCTAGTCGGCGAGGGCATGTGCACAATACTTCTTCTGCAATAGAAAAGAATACCTATTGCACAGGACCCTCGGTAACCTAGAGAACTAGCTGTGAAGTGGGTTTCGACGTGATACTAAAGGATCCCTGAAAGTGGTATAGAGCTGTACCTGAAGAGCCCGCCAGTGAGAATAAGCACGAAATAAGTTCCAGGCCAACACCACATTGGGAAGGGGAAGAATCTGAACTTCCAAATTGCACATTAATACCCACTTGGTATACCAGATAAAGACCGATGTCAAACACTTTATTTGGAACACAAGTATTCTAAAAACCATGGGTACTCCCTAAAAAGAGTGATAAAGTATATAGTCACAACAGCCATCAGCTCAGAGCAGTCACTTACCCCTAAAACCATAGCAAAAGGCAGCAAGGCAATGGATCCATACATATATCTTCGATGAACCACTTCACCACTGCGAGCGGAATCCAAACCACAATTTCTCGGATTAAATGGTTTTGACATTTAGACTGCATGTATTAACGTAGTCTACCGACACGCATATACCATCCTATTCCTGATAACAAAAGGTCAAAATGACTAGGATAAAAGGACCGTAATACGATACCTGATAGCCAGATGTCTCACTCTACGCCGTACCAGTCTTGAGTTTACACTACTACAAGGACATACAGAATTAGACAACAAAAACAGAAGCAAAATAGATGATATATGACCAATGGTAGCAGATGCCGTTCACAAGACGGGATCCATACTCACTTAAGACAGAACCGATGCAAATCAGAGACATGCTGATGGAAGCAGGAAATGCATGCAAGAAACGATGCAAACAGATGACATGCTGATCTAAGCAAGTAAATGCATTCGAGGCTAAGCAAGTAGGAATTGACAAGAAAACGCATGAGCAAAATCGATCAAAATATGACCGAAATGGTATGCGGAAGCCGTTCCGTCTATATGACTACCGTAAGCTCCAACCCGATCAAGTTAAAATCATGCAGTGCAATGCAAGAGCTTGTGGTTACACAATCAATCAAGACACAATGTAGCAGAGCATCCACTTGCTGTAACGCCCGAACCCAGCTAATACATGCAGATTCTTAGTTACGCCAAAATATCTGTCGGGAGTCCAAGATTCTGAATTAAAGGAGAACTTCAGTCACCTAACGTCAGAGATACTTACCCCAAAGGATAGACAATCTCCACAAGTCCTGCATCTTTTGGGATAGCCTTGAGGAAAGACTCAGTTGGACCCAGTTGTGAGAGCATTCTCTGTCCTATACTGCACACAGTACGCGGTTAGTACCCACAAATTACGCAATCCAGACTTTGAAACAGAATGCAGAAACATGCTGTAATCTTGATATCAACCGCCTCATGGGCCAGTCAAGATCTAAAGCCCGGGTCTGTATTTGACCAGAAGTCGCTGATACTGGGCACTAAAGCTAGAGGGAAGTAACGTTCTGGCTGTACCTTGAAGTCACGATGTGGAGGTCATCAACTTCAGATGCAAGTATGCGGAAAGACATAATGACAGTCGCGGCACTTGGCTAAAACATTTGTGTCTTGATCCTTACTGATTCCTTTCAAGTCAACACCTAATACAGGTCAAACTGACCGCTAGAAGAGTAACACTGCGCGAAGTACTCCCTCAATTTGGCTGATTTAATCTCACTAATACCACGGAATGATCATGAGAACACCTACAGGAAGAAGCTGAACGTTTCTCTCAGGGCAGAACAAAAACGTCTAGTCCACGGGGGGAAGGACGTTCACTGCCGTTGAATTAAAAGTCTTCAGTTCTGCTCTCACGCACTGACAAATACAGGGTACTCTTACCAGTGAGACCATCCTCCGTGTACTGAGGTAAGTTTGGTATAGTCTCCTAGTATATGTAATTCAAAAGTGAGTTTAGGTTCTGTTCAGCACTCAAAGTTCTCTTTCCACTGAGCAATTAGTACCAATAATAAGTGGATGTTGTCAAGTTGCAAATCCAGTTTCACATTTTCGTAAGATTGTGTTCTAGATTTACAAATACGAGTTTTGGCTTCATCTAGAGAAATATATATTATGACTGAGCTCTCTATCAATGTAGTCAATTTTCTTTGGAGCTGAAGTATACAACCCGCCGAGCACTGAATACATCACCTACCGATGTAAGCGGTTTCGAATGGTGCCTTCTGGTGTTGCTTCCCAAGCTGTAAACCTTTCGTGCATCTGTTTGAACAAAAGATGTACATTGGAGGATAATTTAGAACAAGTTGCTTCTTTCCACGGTTAAACCTTCCGCATTAGGTAGTTCAACAGTATAAGCCTAAGGTCAGTCGACTCGACTCGCGCACTGAAGTATAACTACCTCAACTCGACCGGTTCATTACACAACAGCCTTTAAACCGCCTTTAGTCCTCACATAATGATGAATAATAACCATAATAAATTGATATAATATATACCCAAGTGACTCATTACCAAGCATCGACAGTGTACTTTACTTCTACTCGGAGTACATTTCTCCCCGGCAGAATCCAGAAGTGACAAGGGAACTCTTGGGAGATCTCTGAATGAAGAAAAATTCTAACATACACAGTTCTTAAAAACCCTTCTTGCCGCCATCCAGGGGATATGTAGCCGCATTTCTCCGAGAAGAAATGTCTCCAATTCTTGCGAGCTTCAGTTGACCGGATGGATGCCCAGCAACAAAATCTAAAAATTTGTATTGTCCACGCTCTAGAATCGAAATTGTTTCTGATATTTAAATCTAAACAATGGATGATTCAGTATTACCTTATCGGAGAAGTACTCAGTAACCAGCTCAACACGATCACTGGTTTGCGACGTACTGCGCAGACTCTCCAGAAGATCCCTCATGCTTCCTACCGGCAAGCTCTTCCCATCACTTCCAGTGGGAAGCACAGCAGTGAACGCCCAGCGTCGTCCCATAACCGGAAACACAACAATGCGTCTAGCCAAATCCTTACCCATTCTCCTTCTACTCCCCTCCCTACCACCTCCAACACACCCCTGATCTCCAAACACCTCAATTCCTTCCTGAAAGATATTCCCAGCAAAAATGGCAGTTCAGATTCAATCCCACGAGATCCGTCCACCAAAATTCCTCTGCAATTCCATAAATTCGTATTCAGCTGCAAAGATGGTCTGGAGCCGCACTTCAATTGCAAAGCTGATGCTGAGGTCTCTCAGCTGAATTGCCTAGTGGCATGAGCAACGGTGGTGGGGACGCGTGGAAACCCTAAAAGCTGAGCTCCGGTTACTTGGTGTGGAAGTTTGTCCGTCAGTTTTGACGGAAGTATCAACGCAGTCGTCACTTGCTGGAGCTCCTGTCGATCCTCTTACCTGACCTTCCTCTTCATTTCTCGTCCTGAGGGTGTTGTCCGTTCCCGAGTCGCGATCTAGCAACTCAACGACAGATTGACTGTAAATTACGCTTCCTGGTAGAGATTTCGCAGCCCATCAGACATCACTCGGTGACGTTAGATCGCAAGGGTTGATATTTCTCGAACTTAGTCTCGTCTTTGTAGTATTGATTACAGAGTAGAAATAGTGGAACCAAGTGGAGATCAAAGAATACAATCGGCTTCGAGATGGTTACTTTACTGGTCGGAATTTGAGGTAGAGTTGGGGACAGTATTTGCTGCAGAGCTAGGTGCTTTGATTAATCAACCCTTTAGATGCTGAAGTTTGGGCTCTGTTTAACCGATTGCCCGGTTACAGGACGAACGGAGAGCTGCTGGTGCCAAATGTAAGGGCCTGACTGCTATGATTTCTCTATTACTCGTTACATTGACAACTTCCGCTGGACTTTCAACTGATAACAGAAAGCTTTCAGCCATGTTTCATCGTCTCTTCTCAGTATTATACGTAGTCATTGACTGCTCACCTGGTTAAAGCATGGTCTGAAACTCGTTATTTTCCTGGCTGAATGTGCAGAGAACATCATAGGAAAAATTGTACGAATTTTGTTCATTTCAGCAAGTATACATAGCAGACAGTTAGCGCCGTATTTGTAAAATGGACAAGTATGATAAGGAACCAGCAAAAACTGAGCTAAGGACAAGTATTAGGGATTGTGTATAGTCACCAACTACTATGCCAGTAGGATTTTGAACCATAGAATAAACAACAGGATGCTGGTAAGAGACTTCAAAATCTGTGCAGAATAAGCACTGAATACCACAGTATCAGACGCCAATTCCTAGTATGGAACTGCAAACTTCCTTACAACGAGTCATCCGCCAGACAGAATTTCCTCAATAATCCTTCTACTCCAGTGTTTACATGGAAGTGGTAATTGTAACACAATTGAGGAAGAATTCAATTGGAATCACACCGAAGTATGGTCAATGAATATATTCCAGTATAGACGTTGTCGCTACTATATACCAAGTCAATTTGAGTTTCTCTGTATGAGATAAAACCTCTGAGGGCAGAGTTTCGAAACTCTGAAATCTAGGTCTGCTGCCATTGCCGAAAGCCATCGATGAAATATCTCGCTAGGCATCCGCAGAGTATCATGACGGTCTCTTTCATCTACAGTCACTAAATGGTTGACACTCAATTAGAGAACAGTAAATTCCACAATTGTAGTTACCTCTGGCAGTGAATTACCATTCGTTTTATTGGAGAAAGAAGCTCTACTCCAAGTAGGGTCTTGTACATGTGGATCTATCATCTCCTTCAGACTTGCAACTGTTCCACCGATTCTGATCCACAAAATTCCTGTATTCTGCGGAATCAAACTCTTTATACGAGGATGAAAGTGTAAATTATCAAGCTACTTCACAGATGTGAGGATGATTCCCAAGATTTTTCCTAGGACCATGTCACCCATGGCAACTATCCAGTTGGGGACTGATTTTGTATCCTCACATCTGTGAGGCCCCCTTAATTTCTACGTTGATCTTCTAAATTTTTAACTTACAGCTCACAGCTTTTAGATCTAGAAGCACGAATTCTGTGGAGCTCGACCCTGTCTCTCGGTCTTGTACAAGCTTGAGTGCGTACTTCAATCCAACCAAAATTCTGAGCAAAGCCACATTACATACTCTTTTTGAATATTCGGAGCTATTGGCCATCTCATATTCACAGTCAATCTGTTTCCCAGTAGAGTTCAGATGCTGCGTATTGTCAAATCCACTAGTTGCTTTGAAGTGTCAAACGAGAATGGAAGTTGAATAGTTCAGACACTTCGGATAATGAATATTCCCAATCAGGTTGATGTCGGTGGACTCATTCACTGATGGACAGGGCTGGACTCGTCAAGAGGCACAGTAGCTGAATCTTCCTTCAGTTTTGACTTTCGGAATCGAGCTGGTGTGATTGTGTTTCTCATACTTGGGGACAGTGCTGCCCAGATTAGTGGACCAATCAATACTACTCCCATCATTGCGAAGGCGATCCCTACAGCCCAAAAGATATGTTCCTCCAGCAGGAAAATGAATAACACGGCCACAATCATGAACATCTGGCAGGGAAGCCCAATCTTTGCGAACTCCAGAAATCGATATCCACCAGCTGCAGAGACAAACAGAAACACTTAAGATGTCGATCTCTATGCAATGCGGGAAATCGCATGGGTGTAGGGTGTCATACGAAAAGTGTAAAGGTTCCAAGTATACCAAGGAACTTGAGAAGAAAAGTCCAGTTACTCACCAGCGAAAACCATGAGATTGGTCTGGTAACTGTAAGGAAGTGTGAAGCCAGCTGAAGCACCAAGCATGACAACTACACTCATTCTTGTAGGTTTGGCCCCCAGTGCATCACCTAATTCAGCAGCTATGGGGTACATGATAGCAGCAGCGGCATTGTTGCTGACAAGCTCGGACAGAAGAGCCGTTGCAATATAGATTGCAACATATGAAGCTTTTCTACCACCGATAGACTCACCTAAAACAGAGTAGGTGGTTCAGATATCAGTATCAATGAAAAGTACAACTTCACTAGCAGAAATAGTGGCTGTAGATAGTTCAGATTAAAGGAGAGGAGAACAAATTTGATGATCATAACGACATGAAAGTAATAGGTTCGAGGCTCACTGATATCGATGAAGACCTCTGCAATGCCTTTTGCAACTCCAGTTGTCTCCATGGCGTTACTAAATCCAAATGCAAAGGCTATAGTCACGTACACAGTCCAGTCAATACTGTTCCGCGCCTGTTGACCATTGAAACAACCTGTAGCGAGCATAATACCTGCAGTGAGGATACCTGCAAAAAGTAAGTTGATGAGCTCCTGGCTCACCACATTTGCTTCATCGAGAGCTCCGCCGATAATCTGCAAAAGAACACGGATTTTCGAGATTAGAGTCCATTCTGAACACTGGCGATTTCAGACATCACTACCGTGCTTGCTGCATCTGGTAGATGTAGCTGCTCGTCGGTGTAAGAAAGAAACTGGCTGCTAGCATGCATGGATTCTTACCTGTGTCATAATCATCAGAAATCCAAGGAACAGTGCCCACCACATGCGCCTGGTTTTTACTGGTGAAGTGTCGGGAACACTGTTGATGAGAGAGAAAGCTGTGTCGTTCCTATGGCGATGCTCAAAACTTGATCCGGTATCCAAAAGGAGCACATCACCAGCTCTCAGGGTCACATCCCTCACATCGGCAGTTATACGATTCCCCTGGTGCAACGATCACACAGATTTTGCAGTTGATTGTCATATGGATGAAGATACTTGACAAAGTTCAGTTCTGATTTCCGCTCTCTAGTTTGTCATGCTTGCGGTAGACTTGCGATTTGGGAAATTTGTCTAAATTAGAAAATTATTAGGCAGTTGTGTGTGAGCAATTCTATCTTACAGATTCCTAAATGACAAAAGCAAATCGTTTCCTTACATGAGGAACGTCAATAGCAGCCGTTAGTGTTGACGCCAGACGGTGAGCTCAAATATGGGACTAATTTCAAGACTGCAGCAATTTACCTCACGATGGATTGCGAGCACAACTGCATCGTACTTGGTCCGGAATTGGGCATCACGGATACTTTTCCCTACAAGCTCGCTATCATAAGCGATTGATACCTGCAGAATGCATGGCACGCAATTAGTGTGAGTAAATACTTGTGACATTAGTCCTTTAAAATATTAGGCAGAGCAAGAAATACCTAACGAGGCACTCAGAGCCTTACCTTGACTAGCTGCCTATACAAGATGTCTGTCTTCAGCTTCGACACTTGTGGTGCCTGTGTGTGCTCAAGACCTCCGATTTTCAACAGGTAATATACACCAGCAACTCCTCCTGCAAACCAAAGAATATCGTCCAGCTGCAAACCAACCCACCTTATCACCACCATTTCGATTTTAGGATGTTCCAAGCAGTCGAAAGGTAACTATGGGGCTTTTCAACTATTGAGAGGGAACTAAGCTCTAAAAATGTATCATGGTACATTCCTGCAAGGTTCTTCGATCAGCACCAGGAGATAAGGAGCATAAAATATGTAGAAGGTTTGCAACTCACTAAAACTACAGTGTTCGGGTCGACAACCCTGAGCTCTTCACCAGTGGCCCGATCGATACCAACAAGGTAGAGTCCATTAATGCCTCGTAATCCCGCAGCGTGGACGCTCTTACCGATTCCAGAAAAGGCGCTCGTCACTTTCATTCCTGCATGTTAAGAAAGGTGTGCGTGAAATCGCTTGCCCTAGGGATCCTCTCTGATGAATCCAATCCCGAGCTCAATAAAACTCAAAAGATTTTGAACGTGTTTAGCTTAGAACAGTATTCAAAACGTGGACAGATCTACGAGGACAAGGCTCATAGGCATAAATGATAAACAAGTGTGCTGATTTTGGAGATTATGATCAATGGAACCGCTTGTTGTCATGAGATTGAGCGGTCGTCTGTAATCTGTAATCTGTATCTGTAAGTTTCGAATTTACGCCATGCCTAACAGGCCACTGTGCTCTGACCTTCTACGTGCGGCAGTTACTCACATCAAGGTGATGGGTTGCATCTGAATCCTGTCACTATTCCTACTTAAACACTTAAATCTCTACGCAAGGACCTTCCGCTATTTGGCGTACGCCGGCTGAAAAGCACGTATAGATTCTTTAGTACTCATAATCTAGATAAACATCAAGTTAACAAACTTTTGTGCAAAATCGAGACGTACCGGTCAAGTACTCCTTTTCCACTGCGTCATCAAGGACTTCGATGTCTTTGAATATGTTCTTGAACGTCTGGGTTTCGATAGCGTCCTTGTTTGCTGCACATAAAAGTGCACTGACCACTTTAGGGAAGTTCTCAACCGAGTCTGAGTACATACATGTACACCCTGGAGAGTAGACACAGCATGCCAAGTCTCTGCAACCAGACTCAAATAACCAGCTACAGTCGTCACAAATAATCAACGAGTTTGCAGGCTAAATATGACAGCAATTTACCGGCAAGTATCACCAAAATGTCACCAGCTTCAACAACAACATCACCCAAGCGGCCTGGCTCGTGTTTTTCGCCTCGTTTAACTGCTAGAACTGCTGCATTGAAGCGAGAGCGGAAGTTGAGATCGCGTATGTTGGTCCCCACGATATCGGATCCTTTCTTTATTGTCGCCTAGTCCAACAAACAGTTCAAAATGTAACATGCTGTCAAGACAGTGAACATGAATCGCAAGATTGATCGGCGAGAGCACATCATTATTTACAGTAAGTAAACGATTGAAGCTTTGAATTGCAGAACAAGCACCAAGGACTTCTTCATGATGATTGAAGTTAGTAGAATTTTGGTTGCAAAATTGCACGTTTTCCTCACCTGCACCAGTTTCGTTACTGAGGTGCCCTTTTGTCCGTTCTCCAACTGAGCAGGCTCATGAACATCATCGAATCTCAGGTCGGACTTGCCCTTGCCTTCGTGTGTAAGAAGCTCCAATCCAAAATGTTTTGAGTAAACGTTGGCTTGATCCAACTCGCCACAGAAATGCAACTCATCATCCGCTTCCAGACGAAATCCGGGATGCATGGGATGAATCACACGACCCTGCAATCAACCCCCAAAAGCTCAATGATGTACTTGCACACAACCTTCAACACAGTGAGGATGTTACATATAGAAGCCCAGCGTGAAGGTCGCTTGAAGTGAAGAGATGAGAACACTGTGCCTGTAAAGATGGATCAACAGTAACAAGCAGTACTCACATCGCGTTCAAGAGCGACGAGCAAAAATCGCTCCATGCCCAAGAAGCCGGAGTCTTTAACACTTTGGCCAACCACAGGGGAAGACGCTGGGACTCGAGCAACGAACAGTAGATCTGAGTGCCGCGTTGTGTCGTCGTTGGGGAGGAACCATAACGATGCAAGAACGGTGTATATGAAACCAAAGATGGCATACACGATGCCGTAGGGCGTGATTGCAAAGAAGTTAAAGCTGGCATTCTCTGGATCAATCTTTGCATATCTTTTCGCCTGCAAACCTGCACTTATTGTCAACACAATTTTCAAGTTAAACACTTCAAAGTGGCGAAAATTACATCGATGATCAGTGTTCAGTTTCATGGTTACCGCGATTTGCACTCAGTAAGATGAGGAGACTGACAGAATCAAGGTTGAAATGGATGAATGAGTGCTAGACCTTCTGTGTGAACGTAGTAAAAATAAATACTTCAAGTCCAATTTTCACAACTTTCGGTAATTGGGATCCAGCAGAGGTTTCCTCAGAACTGGCCACCACGAACAGATTAATTTGTTTCTTTACTTCTCTGGGAGATCTAATGCATATCCATGCTGAATGTTTACAAACGCCTCATCTGAGTTGCAATTATGAGTACATACTTGCTATCACCAGATTGGTAGACGTCCCGATCAACGTCAGAGTTCCGCCGAACACAGCTGCATAACTCAAAGGGATGAGCAACTTCTTGATGGAGATGCCATTTCTGCGACCCCAGCTGATCATAATGGGAATCAGCAAAGCAACAATTGGAGTGTTGTTCAGGACAGCTGACACGATTGCCACCGGAATGAACATTCTTGTAATCGCCCAGAAAGGAGACCGAGTTTTGCCCAGAAATAAGTTCAGCGCTTTCTCCATTCCTGCAATCCAGACGTTGCGTCAAAGAAAAAATTGGGAGTCAGATCAATTTTGATGACTGTACTTCTTGAGATGGGAATATTTGCAGCTGAAGTACTACACTAAGAAGAAAAATGATTGCTAAAACTCAACTATCATCGAATTCTTACCTCCAGTTTGACCAATACCCTCTGCGACAACGAAGAGAACGACCACCGTAAGGAGTCCAGCTTGGGAGAATCCTTGCACTGCCTCACTTGTTGTGATTATTCGGCATGCAGCCAAGAAGCCAACCATTCCCGCAAAGACGAAATCAGGCCCAATCCAATCGCCAGCCATGATGACCAACCCAATAATAAGGGTGGCTATCACCACCCCAGCGTCCCATCCCAGCTCAACCATTTTGAGCTGCTCAGATGATATCGTCTGATCAAATTGAAGAAGGAGAACTCGGAAGTTTCAAATGCGTGCAGAGGTAGTTTGCTGCAGTCACAAACTACACCACAGATTGGAGCAGTCATTAGATAAAGTGATTCTCATTTAAGTCAAACGAATTTTTCAAGACCGAAAACATTCACAATTTTTCTTTCACGGATATCGGTGTTATTCGTGAGCTAGCAATTTCATCAAAGTCATGGCTCTTGACGCCGAAATCTGTGATAAATAAGTCTCTGCTGCTGAATAAATCATGGAGCTACTAATCCCAACACTTTCTGAGGCTGCTTTTCCTAGAAATGCATCCGAACCCAGAGTCACCGTCAAGAATTAGCACCCAAGGTCTTACCTGAAACACTACTCTTGCTGCTCAGCGTGCGTGGACTTTGGAATGGTTGCAGACGCCAGCATGATTTGAAATGACAATCATTTTGGACTTTATACTGGGCTTCATATCCTTTTCCACCTCTTTCTTACTTTGCGCTGCGAAGACGTGGGACCGGGCACCAGAGAATTCGGTAAAGTGACAGGAGGTGATAGATTCTGCCGAACCATGAAGTCTAAGTGGGTGCAGAGCCCCGAGACGCAGTTTCGACTCACACCCATATTGAGCTGCGGAATTCTGGTTTCTAATGCTATTTTCGATATTCTGGTACCCAACAAAACTGGGTCAACTCATGGGCCCCTGTACGGCGGTCCTTTTGTGCAGTCAAGGTACAAGATGTACAACAAGTACCTGCAAGTACATCCCCCCTAGATGATTCGTTTTGTTCCCATCTAGAGTCCTTGATGACGCTCCCAAGGTGTCCGCGTTTCTGGGTCCAATCTTCGCGGACGTTTTGTCAATTCCTTGTTCGTTTTTCTTTCTTATCATTTTTCCTCTTTCTCCTTTTTTTTATCATCTTCTCGTTTCTCTTTTTCATTTTATTGTTTCACCATTTTCGTTACTGGACTTTCATCTTTATGTCACTTGCATTGGGGAATGCGGAGGGTTTTCCTACTCGGAATTTGAGCATAGGGTCGGAGCGGGAGAAGGGAGCGAACGAGAGGGAGAAAAAAAGGTAAAGGGATGGAAGATTATTTTAGAGTCGTAGAGAGTTCATCTAATCTATAAAAAATTGAATTTTTAATTTTTTTTAATTTTTTAATTTTGGCTTTATTAATATTTAGATGGAAATTTATCAAATTTTATATATATAATTTTGGATATTTTATATTTTTAATTTAAAATTAGAATATTCTATATTTAAAGGGATAGATCTAAAATAAATTTTATAAATTTATATCTAAATTTTATAAAAATTTAGTTTTAAAATTTTTTAATAAAAATTAAACATTGCAGAATTTTCTAAATTTAGAGTTTGAAAAAATTATATTTATTCATGTGGATTTGAGATGAGTTGAATTGTGTTCTTGCTAGTATGGGAAGGTATGGAGAGAAATATAGTGTGATATAATTGTTATTCTTGTACTAACAATGGTTACACTTCAATAGGATAGTCCATAGCGGCACTGGATACATCATGCAAGATATGTCATCGATGTTTTCCTCGTAAAGGGTAAAGACCCATGTGTGAAAGATGCACAAGGACTATGATTGGACCTATTGGGATGCTCACTTGAGGCGAGGGACCACATCGACAACGATGACACTCGAGATTAAGCACTCTTCCACTCTCTTCCTTTGTTGACCATTCCAAGGACACCCATCGAGTCGTGGGAGTAGTTAACATCTCAAGCCGTTTGTATCTTGGGGTTATTTGAGACTAGTTTTCCTTGTCAACGTCTATTCCATACGCTACTGTAACAATATAGAGTTTAGCAACAAAGTTAGTCGGGCTTACAAAATAGAGAATAAGACAAAATAGCCTAGAATATTCTAGAAGCATCTAAGAAGCTTCTTGGGAAACTTCCCAACTAGTTAACTTGCGCCCTAAGTAGGTAGCTTCTAACTAGCTTAGCTTGCATGCCAAGTAGGCGGCTTCTAGAAGAAAGTTTCTTGAGAAGCTTCTTGGTTAACTTGGCTTGCACTCCAAGAAAGCAGCTCAAGGAAGCTTCTTGAGAAGCTTCAAGGGTCTTGTATGTTACCTATAAATACCAAAGCCGAAGCTAATGCTAGGCATTCGGAGTTTTACCTCGTTCAAGTGTCCCAATGTGAGTTTCATTCTCCTATTTCTCTCCTTGGTTTTGGTCTTTTACAGCTACTCTATACACTCTGTGATAAGGCTAAATGGGCTTTTTGCTTACCACTTGATCATTTAGCACGAGATCCCTTGGAAGAGTTAGCATGGTTCTTATTCCTCTTACTTCCTCGATGGTGCTTTTGTTATGCTATAGGAGGACGTGCAAGACATAGAGAGGTGATTGCTAGATTTTGTCAGATTTGAGCGGGAGATTGGGCTACCTTACATGGGGAGTCGGTTAGAGCTATATATTTTAGGAGACAGATTCTACCATAGGATACCAAGAGTCCACTCAATTACGATGGTGTAGGACATTGGATCAAGCGAGAGAGTTTAGTAGAGCAGCATGAGTGTTACACTCTTTGTCTATGGCTAGTCCCATTGATGAGACTATCTTGTCCTTACATTCACTATATCTTATGGTAGGAGGAGGAGTACCATTAAAGGTCTTAGATTATCAAAATAAGTAGCTTTTATATCTTGATAGGTCACTTTTTGCTCAAGTGTTCTGCATTGCCGCTAGCCTCTCCTCATGAGTCTCGTCATGGATGGTATATGAGCATTTTGGAGATTGTTTTCAAGTAGATGATCCTTCTAGTAAATTTATCGAGTTGTTTCAGGTAGGTATAAGAATAGCAAAGCGAGATATGCCTAATCAATTAGTTGGTTGTTAGGGATTAGTCAACTTCTCACGACATTAGACCGATTGTTATTTAAGAGATCATTTTGCACTTGGTTAGCTGCAACATTGTCCTTTAGTATCGATCTCATTTTCGAGAGCACCTCAATCCACATTTGAATTGAGTAGCTACACTTGGAGGTTGCGAGGCTATTCTTTAGGCATCATGGCACTCCTAGATATCCATCTAGAGTGGGTTGTCCTATAGGTGGATGTTGAGAATGCTTTTAATAGCATCTCTTGGGCATCCATCTTTAGAGAGCTTAAAGAGGCCAATGGATCCTTGGCAAGTCTTATGCCTTTTGTGTGGTCATTCGATGGCTCTCCTACTTCCCTTTACTACCAACATGGGTGATCAAAGTAAGAAATCACCGTCTTAAACTCAATTATTGATACACACCAAGGAGATCCTTTAGGGGGACCTTTGTTTGCCATGGCTCACTTAGAGCTCTCTTATCCACTATTTTGGCCATGCCATGTGTAATACCAAGAGCTAACCATATGATCTAGATGTGAAATTTAGTTTGGTAACATCTGGAATGATGTTATACATGATGGTCAAAATAGATCAGATAGAAGTATCACCAAAAGAGTACTTCTACTAATAAGGCAAAAATTAAAATAGATTTGAAAACCTTAGAACCAATAGCCAGATATATGATTTAAAGGTGAGAATTGGTTTGGTGACATCTGGAAGTATCTTACACATGATAGACTAAATAGATCAGAAAGAGGTATCACAAAAAGAGTACTTCTACTAATAGAGTAGGAATCAAAATATGCTTGAAATCTTTGAAGGCAATTTTGGAGGCCTAAATGGATGAGTTAGGCCTCAAATGTGCACATTGTACTCCCAATGGAAGTAAAGTTGGCCTTCCCAACCCCTTGGTTTATCTCATCAAGAGCTTTCCACCTATACTCACCCACGTGATTTTGAGATTCCTACAAGAAGATTTCCTAAAAGATTCCCTCCGGTCAAAGCTTGTTTGACCAACCAGATAGGACCAGGACCAACATGTCACCCATCCAAGTAAGTAATCCAAGGATGGAGCTTGCTGACATGTCACTTATGTGTGTGCCTAATCCTATGGTGGAGCTTCCTTGGAGGAGATCCTTTTTGTCTATATAATAAAGAGAAGGTGATCCTTTGTGGCATCGGAGTTTGAGTGTGAAACTTGTGTTTGTACGTATGTGTTTTCTTGCTATCCTCGCAACATGAGTTTGAGTGTGAAACTTGTGTTTGTACGTATGTGTTTTCTTGCTATCCTCGCAACATTACACTAGGTTGTGTATTTCCCTCAGCAAATGATACACACATTGTGTGCACCATAGATCAAATTAGGCATATCTTTGATCACTTTACTACCAAGCTACATCTTGTAGGCTTGAGAGTCAAGGTGTCAAAGTGCAGAACATGGTCCCCTTTAGGTATCCATATTAGTCGGGTTACATTATGACATGCTATTTGATATCACTAGAGTTTGATGAATTTGTCATAGTGTCTTTTCCTTCCAAATTAGAAGGATGATCTTGATGCAAAAATTGAGTTAGCACTTTGAAATACATGCTTATTTCCTCATGAGATTTTCTTGCTGGAAGAGACTCATTTTGATTTCATGAGTGCGCTTTGACTTTAAACTCTTTTCCTTGAACCTATG
Source organism: Lunularia cruciata (assembly GCA_948567375.1). Lineage (NCBI taxonomy): Eukaryota > Viridiplantae > Streptophyta > Marchantiopsida > Lunulariales > Lunulariaceae > Lunularia > Lunularia cruciata. The sequence continues at coordinate 11,579,908 of OX419757.1, read as the reverse complement.
TTTGTCTGCCCTAGCTTTCCTTTTATCAACACTCATTTTCTTCTCAATTTCAACTTTCAAATCTAATCTAACATGTTCAGCTTCCATTTTCATAAGTTTTTCTCTCTTTTCCTCATGTTGGTGGCTTCTAGTTCAGCTAGTCATAACTTCTCTCGTGATTCTATAGTATATGCTTTCAACATGGTGATTTTTGCTAAACCATGAAACAATGACATACTTGGAGACGTACTCGATACCTTACTTGTTGAAATTCCACCTTTTCTCCTTTTTGGTTCTTGTCTCCTTCTTGATCCCTCAGACCTATCCCCTATAGTAGAAGTTAGTGGAGGTGGTGTAACAAAAGGTAAGTCCACTATGGGTGCCACAAATGATGACTCCTCCTTGGGTGATTGGATTCCATTATCCATGTAAACACTAGGTATATTTTCCACCCCTTGGGTGTTTGGGACAAACTAGGGCCACGACTTTGGGAGCACCACCTCTGGGGGAGATTGGAATTGAGAACCCTCCTGTGCACCTTCATGGACCTCTTATGAGCCAACCTCACTCAAATTGGGATTTAAATCTCCAAAACTTACCATACCGGGTGGACTAATGTTTGCTTTGTTCCCAAACATGGCTTCCATTCTAGCAAAATAAGTGCACATTCTTTTCAATTTATCTTCTATAGTTTTCCACCCTTTGCCATATTCCTTCTTGGTGAGACCCTCTCTTGTAGCTTTGTTCTTAAGCTCCCTTTGTACTATTTCATGTACCGCAACCATTTCTTGTCAAGCCTGTCACATGTCATAGAATTAGGAAATCCTTGCTCCTCTCGGATCCAAAATGTAACCATGAAACTAAAAGCGGTAGATTTCTGAATAATTTTTTTGCAATTCTCACCATGAATCTGTGCAAAATACTTGAGGTCCTCCAAATAATCCAATATTTGGCCATAATGGTGCGTCGCCATGCGAAAACTTTCATCCTCTTTTGCTTTGCAAGGCACTAAAGAAGCAATCCTCAACAATTCTCCAAATTTCCCTAATGATTGTTTAGGTTGCTATGAATCCAAACTTGAGTCTATACATCTTGGATATGCATCCAAAAGTGAACCTCCTCCACTACAACAAGATACCTGATCTTCCATTGTTATATTATCACTACCCTTTTGGAGTAAAATCTCTTGACCCCCATGGGGGTCAAGAGATAAATTTTTTGGATGCCATAGGGCGGCACATATCATTTTCCATAACTCTAGCTATCATGTGCGGCACTCATTGATGGAAATGAACCACCACACCAATGCAAACTACAAATTTGCCATTTTATTTGACTAACAAATACACCTAGGATGCCAAATTTAAATTGAGCTTTCGAATAGTTGAGAGTGGCATTTTGGATCCTCAAACCAATTTTAAATATCTGATTCCAAAACCCACCCACCAAACCATGGGACTACCGTCTCAATAAATCACGTCATCTCCTCTGATAATTATTTATTTCATTATGGCATTCCTAAACATCCATCCTAAACATCCATATCATTACACCTAAATTTTATAAATGAATGTAAATTGGATAACATACCCCATACCACAATTTGCGATAATTTTATTTATTAACATTTAATTTTGGTATGGAGTTCACTAAAAATAATTACAATAATTTTATGTATTAATATTCAATATTGGTACGGAGTTCACTAAAAATAAAAAGATTTATTATTTACCACGTAGACACATCCATCAAAACTATTACTAAAACCCCTAATGTTCCTCCATTGATCTCACAACTTAATCAACATCTCTAAAATGTCTTTGCCATTTCCCTTTTGGAGGTCAACAGAAGATGACAAAAGTTCTGCGCAAGGCACGGACCCATAAACCTGGCGCTCAGGATTCTGGAGAAGATTCTTTGAAGGCACTTGCTTCCGGATGTTGTTTGAATCCGCACAACGAGGGGGCAGGCACTGGTAACTGGGATCGGAAAGAGACCAAAGGGGATGTACTTCAAGATTCTTGTTGTCCTCTCCCGTACCTTAGCAGCACGGACTGCTACGCATGTATCTCATTGATAGCCCAGCTTCCTTGTATAACGGGAAACAGCTTGGGACAAAGTCGCTCAATTTGAGAGCGGCGCGTCAGGATTTTAAGATCAGGATTTCTTCTCTCCATTTACTGTAGTTTCCGGAGTTAGCCAAATCCTTTATAGAAAGATAAAAGAAGTGACGGGTTTGGGCACTTTCTTCTCGAGATCTAAAATCCTGGATTTTATGTGGGAACATTCTCAGCTTTCCTACCATTGCAGTCATATTTCAAATAGTTTTGGATTGCTTTCTGATTAGCTGGTTTGCTCGGGCCGCTCAACATAACTTAAAATTTACCGCAGGTATAATATCAGGAACTAGGTGGACTCTATCCGATTGTGAACTGGAGCAATCATCACTCTACACAATCTAGCGCCTTCTCCCTCTTTTCCACCTTCTTTGGGTCCCACGTTTCTAGATACACCGGATTACATGACAGAGAAGTATTTTGACATTTGAAGGGAGGCAAAAACTGTCGTCCACAACGACATGATGGCCACTGCAACAACGTATCTCCGAAGTACAAGTTAACGTACTTGTGAGATTCCGGGGTGGTTGTTCCTATCTAAGGCTTTGAGTATGAGGCTTGACCAGCATTTACTTGTCGGAGGCCGTGACGATCAGCGTCAAGAACACATTCGCATTCATCAGCTTCTGAAACATATAGTCAGGTGAGGCTATATCCCACTCTCATTCACAGCATCATACAACATGCAGAAACTTGGTTGTCGCTATTCACATTGAATTCTCTACAACTGTCCTGTATGGAAGAACTGATGATATCTGTCCTAGCAAACAGGATCCAACTGGCAAACAGCGTAGTGTCAAAGTAAGTGATAGAAGTACCAGAAAGCGCCCGGAGTTCCTATATCACTTCCACGATGGAAGTCTTTGGGCGTTCCCGAAGGAAAATTAGAGGCCTATATAACAGCCCCATTATCTTTCAATAAGTAAAAAGAGAAGGCAAAAGATGAATACAATCATGGCCATGACTTAAAAACTATGACCATGACAATTTCCTCGTGACACAGTCATGGAGGATAATCATCATGAGAAACATCGTTACAGTCAGTCAGAGAGGATTCAACCTTCGCATACAAATTGGTCATCAGACTCATCACCGACGAATCGATAGAGGATATACAATGAAATCAAACCTGTACTCTGGGACGGGGCCTCGTATAGAAATATCATGTTAATGAATTCCATCAGAGTCAAATATGACACCCAATCTGGGTTCAAACAAGAGTGTACCAGAACTCGTCAACCCTTCGAGATGATTCAGAGTGATGTCCTTGTACTCAGAGGGAAGTTGCCACCACGAACCTCTATTCAAATCAGACATAAACCTCACAATCTTACTCTGCCGACCCGAACCCACACCGATGAAACCTCCATTTGAAACTATAACAATAGGAAAACCTGTTGCAACCTGTCTCACAAGCTCCTCTGGCATCCGAAGAATCTCCACCCATTCAATAGGTTCATCCAGAAGTTGCCACACGTGAACACTCAACAGTCCAATCCACAATGCTATACCTCCACCCAGCAACAATCGTCCCTGGTTCTCAAACAAAAGAGGAAACGACAGACCTATCGGCATTTGGGCTGGAATTTCTTCCCAAGTTTCGGAACCAACTCTGAACACCTTATACTTCCGTTTTAGAGGCTCTCCTTGATCATCCTCGTACTCCTCCTGAAGCCTCTCGGTCAAAAAATACAGAGATCCATTACAAAATGCTGATCCCAAAACCTCATGTCGTTCATTCTGTGGATCCTCAGGATCTCTTAGCAGGCTTCCTCTCATCTCCCACGTCTCTTGCATTGGATCATATATCTGCAGCTTCAGAACCTCCAGACTCGTCCCGGATGACCTGAAAGTCTGATCCACAGCATATATTTTGTAAGATGCCGTCTCCCTGTCGAGGATTATTCCCATTACGTAGCAATGGTCCATGGTAATCATGGCCGGCAATCTCCTCATGTGCCTACTCATCGGGTTAAAAACAAACATGAGACGATCTTGGGCGTCAAAGTTTCTGTAAAATAGCAGGCTGCCTGCAGATTCGAGGATGGCTTCTCTGGTGAAGCAATCATAGGATAGGAAGGAGGATGCCACATGCCAAGTGCTGTGACTTGTGTCAAATACAAGAGGTCCTCCACAAGCGAACACGATCCAGAACGGCGCTGGAGGTGGAACTCGTTCGCAGATTTTCCGAAAGCATGGATTGAATGCGGATTCGTTCCAGCTCTTGCACACAGATCGGAGCTTGCAGTAGCTGCGTAGCGGCAGCCAGGCCAGTATTGTGTGGATTACCTCTTCCGGTATGTGTTTGCTCCACACTTCTGAAGCCATGTCCAACCGGTCTGTAGCTGCATCTCCAAGGTGTCGAGAGGAGTGGAGAGTGGCATCGGGAGAACTGAGCATAACAGTCAGCGCTTTCTTGAGGAAACTGATGTCGAATAAACAACAGAAGTATTAGAGGGTGGGGGTTGAACGCCTTTCTTTTTGTAACAATGTACAGTGTTGTTATCAGAATCTGGAATGAGCTTCTCTCTACTTGGGGATTCCAGTTCTGATTGAAGTTACTAATGAATCATCGACCGAAACAAGATACTCTTACATGCTTTGTAAAAGTGACAAGGATCATAGCGCTATGGCTGGAAGCCAGAAGCGCTAATAAATTCAGTCAACGAGACACCAGAATGCGTTAGAATTGTTCTCCCTTGGGCTCGATACGTGGGGCAGAATTTAACCCTTGCATAAAATGCTGCTATACCTCCAAAATCAACAGCGGATGAAATGCCATGTTCACCACAGAGAATCAGATGTGCATCAGTAGATTAAACTTGAGAGACAAATTCTTAACTCCACCCATGATTCACACCTGATCAGAGAATTGGAAGCACAGAATTATAATTCTAGATTTCTTCTTTTTCCACAAGACTCGCTGCGCTTCATGCTTGCGAATTCCTGTATTGTCAGGGATTGCTAAATCGACGTAAACGCTTATAACGGCGATTCCTATCCAAGCTCAACAGCTAAAAAGTCGTTAAAAAGACATCATCCTCATCAAAGCTTTGCCGATTCAGATTTCTGTCGCAATATTTAGGGGCGCGAATTCGTCCCCCATTAGTTGGGCTTTTGTTGCCAGCGCAATTGGATGACCCTGGAGCCCATTTCAGTGGCTGTAGAAGTCTCCCAGATGTGCTTCTTCTCCATCACAAGTACAAGTATAATGCAGTGTTGCAGCAAAACAAAATACGACCTGCGGCCATAACTTATGAGACCTATTGCTCAATAATCCAACGCTGAATATCACCAGGCATAGCCCAAATCTTCAACTGAGTCAGCAATTTGGGCACGAAGCGATTCAAGACATAAGTGTTCACACGGAAGAACAAGATGAGAGATAATTGTGAAGGGAAATCGTCCGAGAAGGGTCTGTGAGCGTCAAAGGTAAGAAACACGGGAGAAAACGCTACGGGTGGGAAAGACACGTCGTATGGACGTCATTTGTGGCTGCGAAGAGGGACAATCTAGGCCTGATGAACGATATACCATGACCGAAATAAATGCAGCATCAATTAACACTGGAATTCGCCAATGTTATTGCGGTGGCTGCTTACCGCATCGATGCATCGAGTCATTATCATTCAAGGAAGTAGCTTGTCTCGATACTCATCACACTTCCTCTGATGCTTAGTGTTATGTACTTTGTTCTTCTCTTTGGATGGTCCGTTAGAGTATTTAGCTGGATAAAGCACCGTTCTCCTGTGTAGCAATTCCGCTTTCTAATCAGTTTTCCAAACCTTGGTTAAGGATGCCCGAGATTGAATGTGTTGATGACAGTCTTCCGCATTTGGTTCTTTGTAACGACTCTGATTCTCTCCTACTGTCTAACAGATTGAACTCTTTCATAAAGTAACCTGGAGATCTAAGAAAAATCAACTCTTGTTACATTACCTGAATTCATCTCGACGACAACTATAGCTCTCTGCAGGCAAGTCTTTCAATCTCCAGACTATAGTCGTAGGAGTTTTCTGAACTTGTGCTAATCCTCCGAAAACCACTAAAGAGAGTCCGGTATTGATCCTGGAGATTGCCCACGGTCAAACAACTAAGGAATTGGTAGCTCCTGAACGTGGTCATGAGTGGGATTGAAATGTTTTGCTGATTTTGGTTGATGTGATCCATTTTGAGTAGGGAGGTCAGCATGTATCTCGGGATTCTGCAGCTGTTGTGACAAGGACATGTGCAGAACCATGCAGGAGTTTGAGGACTTAGTACCCCAAAAATTTCAGCTCTTGGGCCTCAACCGACGGTTCGCGCACACTCTCGGCCCACTGTGGCCCCGGGCTGAGCTCCTGGGCACCTTCTCCTTCATACCAATCGATTGAGTGAAGGCCTTCCGTCGAATTGCCGTACAGCTATGCGACCAACATCTTCCCGTGCTCACATTTCAAGCTTCTGATGTATGTGACTTGTCCTCCCAGGACCGGGCACTTCATGTGAATGCGCTCGCCGGTAGATGATTCTCGTGTTCAAATTCTCGTGTTTCCGTTGCCTAATGATTTCTAAGATTATGAATTTGAGCTTTCTATAGGATTATGCTAACTCTTGTCAGAGTACAGCTTCTAAGATTTAGGCTTCAGTGTTAGTAGTCGGGTTTTCTCTCCATGTCTTGCTTTCAAGTCCAGTGGTTGTGAAGAGAACTCACTGATTTTACGACCTATTGCATCAGTAGCTACCGTAGTGGGAGTTGGAGACCTACCGGACGCATAAATGGCGTACTTTTTGGATCGGGACGATGAGAAGTTCACTGAATCTCAGGAACGTAATGTATAGTCTCTCCTTGTCTCCAAATGTCTTTCCACACTTTTATGGTGTTTTGATCTTATCAACCACCATTCAATCTCCACATTCAAGTTATTGGTCAGCGGAACATTATATACAAACAGAACATCAGTACCAGAAACACGTATTCAAACTCGCAACCTGGAGACTAAGACTAACTGGTCCCTGAAAGCTCTGAACTAATTCCTAGAGTCCCAGCGGTGATCCTGCAGGACACGAACCGAGATTTAGCCCCCCTTCCTTATCACTTCATCAAAGAAGCCCTTCCCACCAAAGCGGGCTACTTACCAGTTGACAAGACAACTGGATCTCGACTTTACTTTGTGTACTACGAAGCCTCACATAGTACCACCCCAAAAAGCAGCACCCCAGTTATGTTATGGCTAAATGGCGGTCCTGGCTGCTCAAGCCTAATTGGCTGCTTCTATGAACTTGGCCCGTGGATCGTTGCAGAAGATGGGGTTCTTCGTCGGAATCCATGTGCCTGGAATCGCAAGTATGAATTCGAACTGAAATGAACTTACACTGTCGTGTGGGCAAATATTATTCGTACTCGACCGCCTTAAATAGCCCTTTGCCTACCTCTGCGGTTGAACTCGATTTGGAAACAGCTGCTTAAGTGCTGTTGCATAAACGCCATGTCCAGTTCCAGATTTATCAAGATAACTCGGACCACGTGATCCGTGCGTTACATGGTAGTTATACGGTTGATATTTTGGATGTCTGATTGAATGCATTGATTACACATGAATTCATTTTTCTCGGTGTGGCAGGTGTGGAGTTTTGTTCGTGGACAGTCCTGTCGGCACAGGGTTCAGTGTGGCTGAATCAGATATGGACATTCCCATAGATCAGGAACAAGTCTCTGAACACCTCCTATACGCTCTACATCATTTCATCTCAGAAAACCCGAGCTTCAAAACACGACCCTTGTTCTTGGCGGGTGAGAGCTACGCAGGGAAATATATCCCTGCTTTGGCTTATCACATTCTGCAGCAACCGAAGGCAGGAGCTGGTTCCATAAAGTCTCAGCTGGCTGGCGTTGCCATCGGAAACGGACTCACTGATCCGCGCTCCCAGGTTGGGTATAGTCTCACATTTCATTTCCCGAATTATAGAAGGGTTTACAAAATTTGTAAAACTGAGTTTGAGTATTTCGTCCCGCTGTAATTCTGCAGGTGCAATGTCATGGAGAGGTGGCATTCTCGTTTGGTCTTATTGACAAACGCCAAACAGCTGCTGTTGACAAAATGGCCAAGGAGGTGGTCGATCTTATTGACAGGTATGTTTTCCCAACAATTCATGAGAATAGCAGGCTTCTCCTTCTTTTCTCATGGCGGCAGGTTAGAAATCATAGAATGTTTTACATGTACATCTGTGCAGAGTTACTATTTTGTTCTTAAGTAGTATTCTTAACACCAAGGAATTGAGAAGAAGCTTGATGACAAGTAACCATAAAGTTTGCTCTTTTAGGGAGAAGTGGTTAAAAGCACAAGAGAGGAGGACAGCAATATGCAGCTTTATAGAGAAAACAAGTGGTGTTGCAACTTTGCTGGACATTCGACGAACAACCAAGTATCACCACACACAGGTGAGCCCATCAGACAATCTATCTGCTAATACAGTAGTTTGATCTCTGAAACACACAACTTTCCGTCCAATAACTTCGCCTTCCTATACGTGCAGGACGGGGTGGAATTCTTGGCCCACTTTCTGAATTCCCCTCCTGTAAAGCGGGCATTGGGAGTCGACGATGAGGCAGACTGGGTGAGCTGCCGCAAGAAAGTCAGGGCGATTATGGCTCCGGTGACTTAGACATACCCTTGTCGCATCCGAAGTTCAGAGACTTTCGATTTAAATAGAAAACTGCCACACTAATTGCGTCGTTTCGATAACTCCCTCACTTGCATTAAACTAAACTTGCATTATCAATTACGAGGAATATTTCTCTATTAAAGGGTAATCAGTTGTATGACTTTTATTCTTATACTTATCTCTACATCTACTCATTTCTTATTTAGAAACTGATTAGTTACTCTATCCGTTGGGCAGTATGCTCGTCCCCAATATTCACGGTCGACCGTGTGTTCTCTCTTGAGAATTACCAGCTTACAGTACCTGAACACCGCGCTGAGATTACTACAAAATGTCGAGCTCCGGCTATATTTTGTTCTTTCTCCTGTGCTTTTAGATAACATTTGGCACGGTTTGCATGTGTGTATATTGTGCTTTTCTATATACATATTTGAGAAATGGGAGCAGATGTATATTTGTGCTTTAAAAGAGATGAATCTTTGATATACATGAGCGCACTGTTAACCACTGAGATGAAATGTTTCAGGATACAATGAAGAGCACGAAGTGGATGGTGGAAGCAATACTGAGGATGGGATTTCCTGTTCTGCTGTACCAAGGAATTTACGATGCCAAGGATGGACCGTCAGGATCAGAGGCATGGATGCGCGCTCTTGATTGGGAAGGAGCTCCTTCATTCTGGAAAGGTGAGAGATCTGTTTGGAAGATCAATGGAGAGCTAGCTGGCTACTGGCGGAAGGGCCAGAACCTCACCCACGTCGTTGTGGCCGGTGCTGGACATCAGGTACCATCTCCAGGACCATCTAATTTAGCCTACAGTTTATTACTCCACAGCTAATCAGTAAGCAAGAAAATAGAAGTTGGATAGAATCGGGTCCTATGTCCTTCAGACGTTGACTACCATATCCCTATAAAGTTATACTCACAAAATGGAAAATTTACTGTTCGCTATCTATGCAAATCCTTCCAGAGAACAAAATATGCAACAGGTGGACTAAGTAGCTTGACTCATTATGGGTTGGATGCACTGATTGTGCCTGTGCAGGTCCCTGCTGATCAGCCAGAGTTTGGTAAAGCAATGATCGAGACCTGGATGAAGCAGCAGCTAGAGAGATAACATGTTCTGACACAGAAGACAAATCCTTCACGTCTTTCATTGCTTTCAACAACTCTGTCTTGTCCACTAGAGCAACATTTCTTGAGAACCCTCAACCAATTGCCATACAATTTAGAACACTTTAGAACCAGGGAGCAGTTTCATGTAACATATGAGCGGGAAACCAAATCTTCGCTGAAACTAGATCGAATGATTGTCGAAGCAATCCCCACATGCTACAATACCCGTTGGGCTTTCCCTACTTCAGCTCTGTTTAGAAGGGATTACTGAACCGGTTTGATGCCAGTTTCAGCTCCTGTAAAATATCCCACAGGGGCGATCCTTTCTCTGAGGAATACTAAGCAGACCCAGACCAGAATCGTGCTCTACTCTCACCTAACTTTATAAAGTTGAAGGTCGTCAGATTCATTGTAGTGTATCATATGTAATAATCTCAACTACTTCTACCGTAGGAAGTCGGCACTGCAAACAAAGTCGCATCACAGAATATCTTTATCTACATGTACGCTCTTCATAATCAGTCCAGAGAGGTTTACCATCTCTGAAAATCTCCAACCACCCTCCCTTGCACTTCTAAACAACAAATTTTTGAATCTAGACAAAACAAATCACCTGCTTCTCTTGGTTTTAAAGCCCGCTTGAAGAGCAGCAGATTCCCTTCAAACGCAAACCTGTAGTTGTATCCATATGGATATAAGAGGAGTAGAATAATACATCGAAATTTCATTTGCTCAAAACAGGAAGATCTGCTTTCGAGGTTGCACATGATGGAATGGGCTGGCCTGAGCTATAAGCTTCAACCGCGCACCAGCTCTTTTCAGCCATGATTGCTCCTCTCTCTTGTTCCTGTCGTTGGCGACTTTGTTAATTACAGTTACGTTGGTCAACATTCTCTGAGAAGTAGCCATGTTCTGTGTCTTCTGTATTATCGGACTCTCTTTCTTCTTTTCTGGTACCCTCTTGACGCTTTCTAACCTGGACCTGCAACCACAAATTAAACAAGCTCTCCTCATAAATAGTCTTATCAACCTCATACGATGCTACGCAAATAAATTAGCTCTCTTTTCAAGCACTCAGAAACTAAGGATAGTATGTGAGACCAACCCAATGAGCAGAATGACCAAATCAAGAGGTGCAGATGAAAATGACTTGCAAAGATCATGGGACTTGAATTTGACTTGCAAAAATCAAGCAGTCCCATGTGGACTTCCATAATGAGCAGCACTGGCACGGAACTTAGGTCGACGCTGATTTCTAGAGGGTGTATCTCGCTCCAGGCGTTCCTTCTCTCTGAGCTTCTTCCGAATCTCCTTCTTTCGCTGCACAATCTCCTGATAAAGTCGTTCACGGTACTCGGAAATAGTAAACCTGCAAGAGAGTGAAGGTCTGCAAATTGGCAAGCGTTCTTCTCATACAGACCTCCCTTCAGAGCAGCAACAGACGCTACTTCAAAACGGGTTTAGCGTATCAGAAAATCTTAGTCGTGAGAAAAGCAAAACTTTCTGCGAAAAGGATGCTAGTCGTCTACAGATCTGTGTTAAAGTTTATTTGACATAAGAGGAGCTCAGCCGTCCTAGGAGTGTGAATACAGCATCTAATATATGTCATTGATGAATTTCGGAGCATCAAGATTGACAAAGCACATTACAAGATCTGGCTTTGCGATTACTTGGTGTTATCGTCGATCGGAATTCGGACAATACGTGTACAGATTGATTCCTCAGCAGCATTGTGAAACTGCGATAAATACGGATGCCGCAATGCTTCCTGCGAGGAAATAGCTATAGTTGAAGCAGATGAACGCAGAGCATTGTAGTAACTTGGAAGTCCCTGAAGTGCAGTTCTTCTTGTCTAGCATTTAGATAATTTGCCCTTGCCACCGGAGCAAGGTCTGTTAATTTCGGTGACTCGAGTATATGGGCTCCCACAAGTTGATGTACACCAGCGCAAATCAAGGTAAAACTTTGCATGTCTGCAAAGTAGGGCATGAAACTCACTTCTGCTGTCAACCGCTTGACAGGGTTAAAATGCAGGAGCCTGTGAAGCAGATCTTCTGCTTCAGGTGATGCAGAAGGAAAAACTTGACCAAAGTTTCTGAAGACAATAAAACCCCATGGTTCAATATACCGTAGAAATAGATACTGTATTAGACCTGCAGACTAAAAGCACAATTCTGACCATCTCAGACAGGTTTCGTCTTTGTAGAATCGGGCAGCTCAAGAGATCAACAAGCCTAAGCTTACCAACCATGACAATAGCACTGGCCAATGTACTCTATGTTCTTCACCAGTTCTGGTACAACACCCACGTTGAGACCTAACTCCAGCTTATCACTCTCGTTAAATTGCAAAATAGCACGCAAAGTTAAGATTGGTTGCAGCCTGTGGATCTACTGGCGTTCACATTATTAGGTCAACCATTCCAGAAGCTCTGAGATAACTACACTAGTAGTTATATCAGAGCTTCTGGAATGGATACATTCACCCTAAAAGCTTACTTACGAGCTGTATCTTTGAACTGCACCAGAACTGAAACAAAATGCTGAGGTGATCTTCCAAAGGGTACGGTACTCACTTGGTGATGGTTGGCATGTTATCCAGCATAGTTCCTGCAAATGGTGACTCTAGCGCAGCTACATCGTCCTTTGTAGACCGTCCAGAAGATAATGAATAAGTCAAGCAATGAAGCATTATTTCAATTCAATTCCATTCAAGCAATGGCAAGCAATGACGCAACCTCGATTCTTACTTTCTACTGATAGGTCATGAGATGAGATTATACATGTGCAGGACGTCCAATAACCTCCAAAATTTTCTCGATTTGGTTCATAGTTGAGGTACCTGACAAAAATATTACTTGTCAAATAGCTAACAGTATAACACCTCATTCTGGATCCGAGTACACAGCATAAACTATTGGAGAGTAATGCTTTTCTATCCGTCATCAAAGGAAACTGGGGATGCTGATGAACGCCCTTGCACCGGGTGCACATACCGGGAAAAATAGGTTTCCCATTCAGGAGCTCTCCTAAAATGCAACCACTCGACCACATGTCAACTCCAAAAGTGTATCTAGACAATTGCAAATTTCATACGGCCAATAATCAGTTTGATGGTCCATTCTTTCACCTCAGGACGGAAAGGGTTATAATGCTGCTATAATTTTCTACATGAAAAGGGAAGCAATTTATGAGGGGCTGCAACCGTCCATTCCTACATGTCCAAGAGAGAAGCAACATACTACTTGCATTCTTGAACAGTGACCTGGCTTACTCACTTTGTAGATCCAAGGAGAATCTCTGGAGCTCTGTACCTGTTTTACAAACATGGAGACCATCGAGGAATATCACTTTATGTCTCTAACAAAATCTTTTAAGAAATTCAAGTGGAAGACCTTATTTGAGTAAAGCATTTATAACTATTGAAGGCTCTTACAACCAAACTATTCCAAGATCTATTGTCATACATGTCTGTTACAATTGTGCTTTCTTCCAAAGACAGATAATGGATATCACGAAGATATTCGCGGCATACCAACGTGTTGCTACGTAGTCAGTAAGAATAGGGATATTTCCTGCATCATCCTTCAGTTGGGCTACCTGTGCAGCAATCAAGAATGCCCAGAGCCATTCTTAGACTTCATTGCGTCTATGATCCAGTAATAGTTTAACAAACTTCATTCACAGACAATCAGATCTCCGTCGTAGTTTGACTGGAGCTGATTACTCAAAATATGTCAACATCTCTTGACATCTATCTGCATGAGCTGTTTCAATTCAATATTCAAGCCAGGGGTTTAAACTTTACGGATCTGGCCAGGCCAAAGTCAGCCAGCTTGACTTGGCATTCCGAATCCAGGAGAAGATTGCTGGGCTGCCTCCATCACAAACGATGTCGAAAGTACAGATCAGGATGAAAGGTCAGTCAAGTTGCCCAGTAGCTATCGTCCTTTTAAGGATCCAAATTAGAAAATAGTTAGTGCCTCCAGTATTGTGCCCTTTGATTCTCTTCAAATTTGATCTATCGGGGCGATCCTTGTGCCCAAAAAATAGCAGTGATACAAGCGACCATACACTGGAACTGAGTTGCCTGAGAATATTAAAATTCCTTGACATTCTCATCACTCTATAATAAAAGCTTGCAGACGGACCTTTATGTGGCGAAATAATTAAGTTGAGGAAACATGGAGGCAACCTTTATATCCCTGTGTAGCAATTCAGCAGAATGCATGTACTTCAAACCCTTCAGTAGCTGATACATAATGAACTGCGCATTGAGTTCAACCAGAGACAGCTATCAGCTTATATCGTTCTCATCTCCAAGCTCGACTTCAAAATAACCATTAATTGGTTTGTGGAGTATGTCAACTACAACCTTCACGATAAAACTGCATATTAGGTACAAAGTAGTTGAAGTACTGAGCTGTTGAGGCAGCAAAAAAAGACGGTGTAGTGTGTAAGCAATCATTTCACTGAGCATGAACAGAACATGAACATGAACATGAATCATAACCACAGTGTACAGTATATCCAAGAAAACGAGGGTCTAGCCACTTAATCCGGAAATAAACTTCTCCCAGGGGAGTTTCACCTGCTTGTGAACATCCTCAAGTATATTTGCGCGTATCACAGCATGTAGATCTGTTTCTGTAAGTACACAAATTAAAGCATGGAGCTACAAATGTTACACTTACTTCGAAGAAAACACTGGCTATAACTTCATCCACCTTACTCAAATCAGGACTTCACCTATCACCTCCCAAATCCGGGTGCTGTCTACAGCCTTACTTCGCTCTCGAACAGAAATCTTTGACCAGACTTATCAGAAACCGAAAGCCTAGGTACATATCTCTGTACAAGGTAGCAAGTGCCTCATGACCCAGTCCTAGCTTTCCGTTTTAGTGAATGCAATTCGACAAAGTGAATCAGAAGTTCCTTCTGATTCACTTTGTCGAATCCTCCATAAAGATACGATCACAATCCGGTTGAAGCGGGAATTACCCATATACTCAAAAACCAGGTAAAGGTCCCGATCATTCTCAGCTTTCAAAACATTCAGCAATCTGCGAAGTCAAAGACTTATGTCACCATCTCGCTTAGTTTTCCTTTGGTCAAACTACGTAGGATCCTGGGGCAAATATATCCGGTAAATCATGATGAACATGTGCCGGTTTTTGCTACTCGTGACAGGATACGATGGACTAACAAATCAACTCAATTCACCCATACATGGCCTCACGCACAACTAAATATACAAGTTTGACCTACTTAATGATGTTGTCATGATCATTCATTTCTTGCAGAAACATCACCTCCCGAAAAGTTCTCTGCTCACATTAACAATAAAGGCTTCAGTTATACGAACTGCAGGTGAGGTGCGAATTTACGTGTGGTTCTAGCTGATCAAGGCATGGTTCACTACTTATCAGTTCTGATGTACTTAAAGCAAGGAATGAACTGGTATGAATAATAAGCGCGAAACAGGGTTAATCATCTTGCCCATCTTCCTTTCAGATAGGTCCCGAACAGTATCAAGATGGAGAAGACTCAATAGCTGCAGTACTTACCTTCCTACGAAATTATAAGGTGAGGCTATTGATTCCATAGATCAAAGCGAAGGTAAAGTAGTGCACTGGCTTCTCCTTTCCTAGAGAATACAAGTTCTGAGTCATGGATACACGACAGAGTATAGAACAGGCCTGTGCATCAGTTGAATTCTGAAAGGCATCAAAAATCTTTTTCAACGCCACAACCTCATTTGTTCTTCTGTCGATAGCCTTCCACACGATTCCGTAAGCCTACGGTGGTTGAACAAGCCTATGTGAGAATAAGGACCACACCCTACCAAGATACACTTCTAGGTTGACCATGACCCAGAGTTCTTCATCACCCAAGATAATTTAGCCACAAATGTGCAACTTGTAACCCTTTAGTAGTCTCAGTACAGCCAGCACCACCCGAAACTAAAAGTTCTGAAGTCAATAAGTAACACCGGCAGCATCAATCCTACAGGCTTTGAGTAAACGAGGTCATTCTTACTCACAGTAGAGCACAGCTAGTACTTCTACCACAGCATTTGTTCCTTCCACCGACGGACCCGTGCTGGCTTAACCCTACTTAGCGCGCCACACAAAATGTTGCAAATCTAAACTAACCGGGAACAGTGAATAAATGTAAGTGATCAAAACTGCTTCTGTCCCAGAACCACAGCTTGAACTATTCCTCTATATCCACACCTACAACAATTCATACCTCAAACCAAGATTGCGCAGATATCTGCAGAGAATTGGACCCATATTCACAGCCTTGACTTACTAGCAAATGCCATCCATTATCTCACTTCTTACCTAGAATCTAGACTCCAGAATCAAACATGACGATTCCCGTGGAAGGTGACAGGATGAATTGGTTTAGGAAGGATTCATAAATACCCCTTTCCCTAGCTTCTGGCAGACGTGGTACTTCCGTAACACATGCTTGTCAATTTCTTCAGTCATATTTATGTGGACAGATACTTCTCCTCCTCCCTTGAAATTGCTGCTCTTGCTCACTGTTGTCCCGGAACTGCTCCCTGAAGATTCTCCCTTCTGCTTTCCGCTTTCCTTCTTCTTTCGGCCATCAGCCATGGATCTTTCACCTTTCCATTCCCCTCGATGCGTAGCATCTTAAAACTCCTGTCTCTACAACTTGCTTTCGATAAAACACCTCATGAACATGGGACCTTCATAACCAGAAATCCATAACATGAAAATGAGGCATTTCACCGAAAGGAATTTGAACACCCCTCGAAAAGATATTGAAGGTCTTAGAAAGCAGGGATTCAAATATCCATAACCAAGGAAAAATATCCACGCCCAACGGGACTCCGGCAATCTCCAAACCTCCAATTCAGTTCCGCAAAATCTCGGAGAGTTACAACAAATCCACGGCGAGCCTGCGACCTTCTGCAGGATATCACCTTCAAGTAACGGAACCGGATTAATTCATAAATTTCTGAAGAGAAGAGAAGAATTTATTTCGAATACAACAGCGGTGAGAGAAAGAATACAAGGGATCCGGTGGTCCAGCTGAAGGAGGACAAGACGGGGAGAGGCTGCAGCAATTAAGGGTTGACAAGTGGCACCGATTCCATGTTTCTTCCGGCTCCTGAGAGTCTTGCACCGGCAGTTACCCCGATAGCTAACCACCGGGAACCATCATTACCTTTTGTCAACTTTTGTTTCTCTCAATTGGCAATTACTTTCGGTAATCTGACTTCCTCTCTCGCTTCCTTTCATTCATGGGTGTTCTTGAATCTACTAGTTTGGTTCTCTACTGTGGTTCAAACCGTTACACTGAAATCGACAACTCTTTGGCAATCTTCAAAGACAGTACTTCATTCCAGTATTGAAGGGACATTCTATGTATGTATCACTAACTACTGTACGTATGTTTATTAAGTGACCCCGGAAGCTGAAATCCGCCACCATCGAATGTCTGTGGAACCACTGCACAGTACAATTAATTGTTGAACTCCAAAAGCGGCAATGGTTCCATTAACAAAACACAGAGCTAGTTGAAACATATAGTTCTCTGCGTATTTCTTCAGCATCAGTTTCTGTTACATTTTAGTTGCAGTTCTTCGTATCTTTTTACTCCAGTTTCTACTATAGTCTATTTCTATTGTTTTCATAGTTCAGATGTAAGGATCTTCGTTTCCTCACTTTACCTTTTCTATCGTGAAACAATGAAGCTTTATAAGGATAAACTGCAAAAGAAGCTATCAACAGTGTGCAAACAATAACCAATCTCACTGCACTAGAATAGAGCTAGCTCTCACTTATGTCTTGAAGTTTTGTTTATCAGAGTACTTGAAGAGTGCTCTGATGAACAAAACTGGAATTAAGACTAGAATTAAGTCCTATGCTGTAATCAACATCTACAAGATCGCATTTGGATTGATATATCTCAGCGTCATATCTTGTACGGTATCTTCTAGTTACGGTAATTTCAACTGTCATATGTTTTCTAGAGTATCATTCTACAATGTTTCCAAGCATTGGATTTATCTACGTGTATAGTACTAGTAAGAGTTCTTTTAACTCTAGGACACTATCATCCCTGTTACTAAATATCTCTTTTAAAGACTTTTAACATCGATATAATAAATTTATTAACTTGCTTAGAAGTTTCTAAGCAAGTTCAATTTTTTAGCAGGTTATTATGCATTGATTTATTACAAAGATTTCAAAATTATTTCAAATCAAGCAGAAGGAAAGCTCGAAAACTTAAGAAAAGGTTACAAAACTATGTATGAGACCAAATCAAGAGGCTAAATTTGAAAAATAATTTTGAAGGAAGAAGACAAATAGAATTGATTGACATTGACCATAGGAAATGCAAACCTCTTATACAATATATTCATTTCCTTTTAGGAAGATGGCTTGTAGTTTGTCAAGATATTATTAGCTTTACTATAACTTTCTGATCTATTTATGAAACAAGACTATCATAGTTTAATTGTGGTGATATGTATTTTGATATTTTTTATAAGCATTCCTATTTAAACTTTACAGTTCTTTCTGATCTATTTATGAAACAAGACTATCATAGTTTAATTGTAGAGATATGTATTTTGATATTTTTTATAAACATTCCTATTTATACTTCATAAGTAGTTCTTATACATTCACCCACCGTACTTATGGAGTGATGATTTTCCTTGATCTAATCGATATGCAAGAAAAGTATTCAAAGACTATAACCTCTTATCCATTGGTCATGATGCATAATTATACCATGATGCTCTATAAGGATGATAGAAAATGCTGAATACATCAACTTCTTAATTCCGACTTATGGTAGAGAGTTATCAACAAGCAGCTCTGTGTCAAACCTCATTCCAAGATGAAAATCTTCTCTTCTTTTGGATCTTATACAATATTGCAAAGTTTTATACCTAGAGGTTAAGGTGTACAAGTAGTTTGGAAAAAAAATTATGAATTAACTCGCATAGAAATTTATCATCATGTTCTTTGCAATTAAAATTTGAATTTATGAGTCAAAATAATATTTATTTTGATTATATTTATAGTCATATCTTATCAACATTCAATAATAATTTATTATTATAAAATAATATAAATTCTTTATTTTTTATAGTTTTGATAATAGAAATGATAATATTAAGAGAAAAAATTTTATTTTGATATTAAAATTTCATTAATTTTGATTTATTTCAGATTTTCTCATATAAAATCTTGTAAAACTCACACCAAAGCAGGAAAATTGAACTAATTCAATATAAGATTGGAAACCTATCTTTTAACATATACACTTAACCTATTTAAATTTACAATGAATTGAACATGAACTACCTGAAAATGTACACAAAAGACAAATATAAAATTATGTATCTACATTCTACATCTATATCTATCGTCATACAAACTTTCACTAATTCAATATAAGAGTGAAAACCTACTCTTTAACATATATACCTACACCAAACATATTTAAATTTACAATAAGCTGAACACGAACGACCTGAACATGTATACACTAGACAAATATAAAATTCTATATTGTAGATGAACACTCGCTTAAGAATTCTTGATAGGTTTATATGGGGTCGACCCGAAACTTTGAAATCCAGAATTCCAAATGGAAATTGCAGTTTTCTCTCAAATTGGAATTACCATCCAATTATTTTAGTTAGAAGTTGGACAAGGCCTTCGACTGCTAGACTGCTCAGGTATATGGTAAAGAAAAATATACTAGATCATTTTTTTACCTCTTTAGTTACACTTGAAATGGCACCTTAATTTACACTATATTTATACTTATCTTACGGTTTTCATATATTAGCATCTACATATAAGATATACCTATGACAGTACTTGAAAGACAAATGTATTATACAGTTGATTAAACTTGTACTTATACTTGTAGTCTCTCATATTATTATTCTAATATTTTAATTCTAATATATGTTATTATAATATTTTATATTAATTCTTTCTTAATAATATGTACTTCAGGTCTTGCCCTAATTTATTGTGTCTAAGGAAAGCAAGTTTTGGCAGATCATGAGGAAAGTTCTTTACGACCACGTCCTTTAGTATTTGATAAAATAATTTCTTGACCCATCGTAGTAGCATATAAATTTAAGTTGACTCTTATCTCAAACAATACCCTAGAGACTAAAATCCATCATTAGTATCGATAAAGAAACCCACACTTCAAGCACAAAAATGTCTTTTGATTCATGGGCCAATCAAAACCCTAGAGACTAAATAGCATATCAATATCCGGTAGTAGTATCTTAAAAAAAATTCAAAGCTCTATCTATCACTTCTCTCACTCTGTTGGATCAACTATATAGCGTTGTCAATTTTAGAAGAGTTTACAACAATGAATATCATTAAGTTGATTTTTAATGTTTACTTTGTATTGTTACTATATAATTTGTTTTAATCCTATTATTTGGGTTTGAAAAGAACAGCTCAAAAATCTTAGATCTATGAACTCTTTCGTATTGAAATATTTTTATAATCTAAGGATAGCTTTTATGAAGAAATCATTCATTTGGTATTTGATTAAATTGAAACTACATATCCATGGAATTATACTCATGTACAAGTTAAAAAATTAATATAAAATATATGTTTACTATTACTAATCTATGAAACAACATTATTTTAAAATATTTAAATAATTATAAATAAAACATATACCAACTCCTAAACAGTAATTTATATCTTTATGATTTCAAACGCAAGACACACACAAGTATATACCCCAAGGAAAACAAAGGAGTACAAATCACCATGAATTGCAAACCGGAATAATATATTCTGAAAATTGGGATAAAGTTTTCTTATATAAATAAAAATAATATTTGGTAAAAATATGTAAAAAAATATTTTATTTTAAAACTCGTTTATGATTAATTAAAATATATATATTATCATTATTATTATAAATCTAAGATACAATATAGTCTAGTACAATCATTATGATTCTGAATTTATTTTGAAATGTAAAAATGTATTATTTCATTTTAAATCTATATACAACATGAAGAGTTAGAGTTATTTCAAAAGTTTTTTTTTGCAGAATTGGATTGAATAAATTATTTCTATATTATATAGTTCCTATACTACCTAATTTTAATGGGTGGAAATGTTAATAATTCATTTTGAAAGAAAAAAAACTAAGTTTGACTCATATGGATGAAATATTAAAAAAATACATTTCTCCAATCAAAATTTTTAAAATAGATAAAAAAAATTAATCTATGAAAAATATTGAGTATTAAAGACTAGAGAAATATATAACATAATATATAATGGTTAAACCCTTAAAATATCTTAAATAAATCTCAATTTTATTTAAAAAAATTACCCAAAATATTATAAATAGTAAGAGAGTATGTATATGTTGATTTTTTGCTAAAATAAATCATTAGCCAAAGTATCATTAAACCAAAAAATATATAATATATTACCCACTTTCCCATGACAAAGGGCTCTAAGATGACCTAAGAATTCAGAAGACCAAATCTCAAACAATTTTAGTATCTAGAAAATTTAAATTTTGCACAAAATTTAGAAAAAGTTCATTTCCTTAAACTACTATAATATAATTGTATAGAGATAACTATATATAACCCACATAGACCTAGTTTATATCATTAATTATCATTTGTTTGTGTTAGTTATGACTTATTATTAAAACTTGATGGAAAACAAGCTCAAGTTTTATGTCCCAATGGAGAAGAGAGCCCTTCTTTGCGAGGAAAAATGTAAGTAAAAATATAGTGAATTGCTAATGCAACCCTATTTTTTTTGGAAGGGACAAATAGCAATGCGAGACCAAGGTCATGTGAAGGGTGTGTGTGTGAAGGAGGACCATGTCATTTTGGCCACATCATGGGTGGTATTAGCAAAATTGGGGTGATAGCCCATTCCCAAAATATTATCAAGTATAAATAAAGTTACTTCAAAACAAATAGTAATTATAATTTTACAAAACATGGATAATCTAAATAAAAAATGAACTGAATCTTGCATTTCAAAGGATAGAAAAGAACCTTAATGATTTTGAAGTGATAAAAGACAGTGCCATTTAGAGATTGCATGTTAGAGGAAAAGTTTTCTATGGCAAACATATACAAATTAGAATAGAAAAGATATAGTAAAAAATAGAAGTGAAAGGTATTTAAGCATTTATGAAACTATGGAAATTGGACTATGATTGATAGAATTATATTGATTATATTATATATTAATTTAAGCAAATGATATTTGAGAACAAGCTAGAACTTACATATTTTTTAACAAGGTTGTAAATTAATGCCTCCCATAGATTTGAATGAGTATGGTTTCTTGCTTGTATATGGTTTAAATCTGAAATTTAAAGTGAATATTATTACCACCTAGCATGTTATGATAAAATTTATAGAATTTGATTTATTTTTAAATTTGGAGAGCATTAAAGTTAATTATCCATTTATTTTGTAAAAAATTTACGCTCAATTTGTTTTCTTAGGAGATTGATCCGAGTACAAAGAGGGTTTGGGGGAGTAGGCAGAGACATGGTCTCTACACTCCGATGGCATCTAGCTCACCCTTGATGTTGTGCTAGACCAATCCTCACCTACATGTAATTTGGGCAAGATTAGGTGGGTCTCTAGTGGAAGAACGGGATGTATAGGTGTGCTAAGGGTATTGAGGGAGGGATTTGACTCTATGGTAAGGACATTAGGAGAGTGATTTGACCTTGTGGTGGCGATGGGATTGTCGAGTTAGGAAGATAGGTCATGATAGTGAGATGAGGTGTAGGTGTAGCCATAGATGTAGGATCCTCCTTAAGAAAATTAATGAAGGTCACTTCCTCCCTTGGGAAGGGCAAGGGACGTGGTATGGAGATGGAAGTGATTCCATCTAGTTGAACCTAAGCCACAATGAGAGTGTGCTAAAAGAGTTGATGTTGGTTCCAACTTCCTAGTCATACATAAGGGATATGGGGTGCTAGATGAAGAGCAACACCGATGGTAGTCTCTCTAGCTACTTGTGCCAAAGAATGAGGCATCATAGAGTTAGATAGTGATGAGACTCTTGAAACTAAAGAGATAAAGAATAACACACGCACGCACGCACGCACCTAAAAGAGAGCTATCCAAAACAAAGACTATAAAACCAAAGCTCACCAAGGGAAGCATCAACACAAGACTATGGTAGAAACCACATGGCCTACAAACTATACATAATAAGTATAACTTTTAGACACAAAAGATGTAGATGAAAGAAAAAATGAACCAAGTACTTAGAAATGACAAAAAATAAAATAAAATAAAATAGAGGATACAAGAGGGGCATATTTGTGATCTAATAAGATCTCCCTCCACCGTGCTCTATTCCATGATCAAGTTTGCTTGCACGTTTGCAACAAAAATGTATGGCTCTCATCTCCAATTGACATGCTAATGAAGATTGCAAAGGTGGATCCCACACCTACATTGGCATCAGTGTTTGCACCAAGAAGTATCTTTGTAACAATATGGAGTTTAGCGACAAAGTTAGTCGGGCTCACGAAGTAGCACCGTAAGACAAATTAGCCTAGAATATTCCAAAAGTATCTAGGAAGCTTCTTGGGAAGCTTTCCGACTAGCTTAGCTTGCACCTCAAGTGAGTAGCTTCTAGAAGCTTCCAACTAGCTTAGCTTGCATGCCAAGTAGGCAGCTTCTGGAAGGAAGCTTCTTGAGAAGCTTCCTAGTTAACTTGGCTTGCACTCTAAGAAAGCGGCTTGAGGAAGCTTCTTGAGAAGCTTCTCAAGGGCCTTGCATGCTACCTATAAATACCAAAGCCAAAGCTCATGCTAGGCATTTGGAGTTTTCACTCATTCAAGTATCCCAATGTGAGTTTCCATTCTCCTATTTCTCTCCTCGAATTTGGTCTTTCATATTGGTATTAGAGCAGGAATGGGATAGATGGAATTTATGGACCACCAAATCCACTTCCACCAAACCAGTGGGATTTTCATGTCCAAATACTATCCAAGCATCGTTTCACACAATTCATCACCTTGTACTTTGGATAAGATTTCTGCATATGATCAACATATCTAAGGAACCCTTGGTGCTTCCGGTTGTAACCTATGGAGAACGGTGGACGTGCTATTTCTATGTATTAATAAATTAGATAGATTGGGAGTGGTGTGATAGAGCAGCAACCATAGCGGCAATACTCGATGTTATCCTTGCTATGTAGTAACAAATTGAGCACCTTACTTGATTTTTGGATGAACAAGATCTTTGACAATAAGAGCAGGTGGAGAGAGTACCAATTTGAGAAGGAGAAGATTGAATCAGATTCCCTAAACACAAGATATTTGAAGGCAAGAATCTTCCAAGTGCAGTGGAGAATTTTGTGTTTGATTGTGAATGTTATTTTGAAGCTACCAATCTACAAGACGAGCAAAAACAAATTCTCTTTGCTTCTAACCAATTGGATGGAGTAGCAAAGCTATGGTGGAGATTCCAAGTGGAGCGAGCAAAACAACAAATTGTTGCACCAATCTTAACATGTGCAGAATTCAAGAGTGCAATAATTAGTCGGTTCCAAACTATAAATGCCACACGAGCTGCATGGGATAAGTTGGTAGAGTTGAAACCGATTGGCTCTGTAAGAAGTTACATCTCGTAGTTTCAAAACACCATCATGCAAATTACAAATATATTGGAAGTTGGATTGATTTGTGAGGGGCTTGAAGGCAAGAACCAAATTAGAGGTAACCATGCAAAAAACACAACACTTGGAGGAAGCCATGTGGTTGGCCGAACGTTTTGATTCCTTGGTGGCAACAACTTGGTCTCGACCTCGACCTCCATAGAACCTACCAATACACTACACACAAGTGGAAGAGCCAGCACCCATGGAGATTGATGCCATTCAACAAAGACCACTTGGCACAGTAGATAGAGAGAAATTGCGACAAAATGGTGGTTGTTTTTATTGTCACCAATTGGGGCATCGTATTGCTAAATGTCCACTCAAGAATGGACAACCTCGACAAGTTGCCCAAGTGAAGGTCGTGGAGCGGAATGATCAAGGAAACAAGGAATCCTAGTAGGAGATTTTGAGCTATCTATTGGGAGCTTGATTAATTCCAATGGGATTGAAGGCTTGACCTATGCAAGTTTACTTCACTTGTAAGGTATGATATCTAATCGGGGTTGTAGGATTTTGGTTGATTCTAGAAGTTCAAAGAATTGCATGTCTATGCAAGTAGCAAAGGAATTGGGTATTCCTATCAAGCCAATGATTGGAAGTAGTTTGATGATGGCGGATGGTAGAAAGGGTTTTGCATTCCGCACCTTGCATCTTGTTACCTTCAAGATTGGGAAGGAGTATTTGGAGTGTATGAGGTTTGTAGTGGCACCTCTACACTATGATATCATTCTGGGTCTACCTTGGCTTGAACGTCATAAGGTTCAATTTGATTGGACCCGATGCCAAATTCAAGTACAACACCAAGGTAGGAATTTTGGATTAGGTTGTCTGGCATCTTTGAGTAAGACACCTAAGAATAGTCAATCCCAAGATGAGAATTTTGTTGAGAAGGTAGCCATAGAGCAAACCTTGAAGGAAGTGGAGTCCCAAGATGGGAAGTTTGCCAAGAAGGCAACCATGGAGCAAGCTTGGAAGAGAGATGAGTCCCTACAAAGGAAGTTTGTTAGTAAAGTAGCCATAGAGCAAGCTTTGGAGGAAGATAAGTCTGTATTTGCGGTGTGGATCAAGCCGATTGCACAAGAACAATATGTGGAGGACCAAGAGCCTCATCAAGCAATGGTTGATCGGATAGTTAAGGAGTTTGTGGATGTGTTTCTGGATGATCTGCCAAAGGGATTACCCTCCGATCGAGGTATACCCTTCAAGATTGAGTTATTGCTAGGGAGTACTCCAATGAGTAGACCGATCTATCGGCTCTCACCAAAGGAGTTGGAGGAGTTGCGAACAACACTTACAAAGTTGTTGGAGAAGTACTTCATATGACATAGTACCTCTCCTTGGGGAGCACCGGTACTATTTGTTTCAAAGAAGGATGGAGGACTTTGTTTATGTATTGATTATTGTGTGCTCAATAAGCAAACCGTGAAGAATGCATATCCCTTGCCTTGGATCGATGACTTGCTTGACCAACTAAGTGGAGCACGCTACTTTTCCAAGTTGGATCTTTGTAGCGGCTATTGGCAAATTCCCATTGAGAGACAGGATGTGCAAAAGACTGCCTTTCGTACAAGGTATGCGCATTTTGAGTGGAGAGTTCTACCTTTCGGACTCACTAATGCTCATGTAGTCTTCATGGATCAGATGCATCGAGTGTTGGATGGACTATTGGATTAGTTAGTGGTGGTGTTCTTGGATGATATCTTAATTTATAGTAAGAGAGAGGCAGAACACATGAATCATGTGCGAGAAGTGCTAAGATGACTATGACAATGGAAATTTTACTACAAGATGTCAAATTGTGCCTTTTGGCAGAAGGAGGTTACCTTCTTGGGGCATAAGATCTCACTAGAGGGGATCAAGATGGAAAAAGAGAAGATCAAGGCCATTACTGATTGGCCTACCCTAAAGGATGCTACAGAAGTACGGGCATTCAATGGATTGGACAGTTTTTACCAACGGTTCATCCATTATTATCCTCATATGGCTGCACCATTGAATGACCTCTTGGGAAAGAACTTGAGCTTCTAGTGGACCACCGAGCATGAAGAAGCATTCTAGAAGTTAAAGCATATGATGTCTTCAAGACCCATTCTTCAACCATATGATCCTCAACTACCTTGTGTGGTTGATTTTGATGCTTCTAACTTTGCAATTGGAGCCGTGCTGCAACAAGAATTCCCAGATGGACTCTATCCCATTGCCTTTATCTCTTGCTGACTCAATACGGCTGAATGAAACTACTCTACTTGAGATCAAGAACAACTTGCAATGGTATATGATGCCAAGGTATGGAGTCATTACCTCTCAAGGAAACAAGTGATCATGCAAACTGATCACAAACCATTGTTGCAAACCTTACACTTGGAACACATGAAGAGTCTACATCATCAATGGGAGGAACAACTCCAACTGTATAACATCAAAATTGAGTAAAAACCAGGTCAGTTCCATGTCATCCCTGATGCTTTATCACAATGACCTGATTTGAAATCTCTTCCTCTCATCACAATGGCAATTTCAATGGTGTCAGTTGACTCCAAGGTCCAAAACGAGTTTCAATCAGCTCTACACCAAGATCACTTCTTCCAAATGGTACATGGTCACCTTACGGCATGCAATAAGGAGTACAATACCTTCTCCATCAAGGATGGCCTTTTATTCCATGATGACCGGATCTATGTTCTAGCTAAAGGTGATCTTCAACTTGTGTGCCTTCAAGAAGCCCATGATTTACCCATCGCAGGTCACATGGGTGTGGACAAGACCTTGAGAACCCTCCAACGTCAATGGTGGTGGCCCAACATGACACGAGATGTTTGAGAATTTGTCTGATCGTGTGAGAGCTGTCAACGTAAGAAGGCCAACAACCAAAAGCCGAGTGGACTCCTTCAACCACTTGTCGTTCCATTTGCTTGCTGGGAGCATGTGAGCTTGGATCTCATCACATCCTTGCCAAAGACAAAACAAAGACACATTGCAATCGTGGTGTTTGTGGATAAGCTTAGTAAGCAAATCTACTTGGCACCAACTTGTGATACAGTGGATGCTCCAACCTTAGTGCAAATCTACTTCAACAATGTCTTCAAGCATCATAGGATGCCACATGTACTCATCTCCGACCGTGATCCTCAATTTACCAAGAAGTTTTGGCAAGCACTCTTCCATATACTTGGCACCAAGCTTGCTTTGTCCATTGCCTATCATCCTCAAATTGATGGACAAATCAAACATGCAAATCATACATTGGAGGATATGTTGCATACTTTTGTCAATGTCCACCATACCAATTAGGATGAATGTCTTGCAGTTGAAATATTTGCCTACAACAATTCCAAACAGGCAAGCACCGGATTTTCTCCTTTCTTTCTCAATTTTAGCCAAGATCCACTTGTTCTAGATTCTCTTCTTGCTCACCCTCCATCTCAGGTTCCTCATACTTCCACACTCTTGATCACTATATCCCAATCTCTCCAACAAGCCAAGTCTCACCTCCTTGTTGCTCAAAATCACCAAAAACAATATGCGGACCACCATCGTCGTGATCTCACCTTTGAAATCAATGATAAAGTCATGTTATCCTCTAGTAACCTCCCTCTCCCAATTGATACCCAAGTTTGTAAACTTGCCCCTAATTGGATAGGACCCTTTGATATCACCCAAATTGTCTCTCTTGTTGCTTATCGACTTGCCTTGCCTTGTCAAATGCGTATACATCCTGTCTTTCATGTTTCCAAGTTGAAACCCTTTGTTCCTAACCTCTCTTCCTTTTCCTCTTGAGTCTAACCTCCCTCTCTTCCTGTCCCTATCAATGATCATGAGGAGTACGAAGTTGATCATATCCTTGCGCGTCGCCATGTTCAACAAGGCCATTGCCAACATACATAGTACAAGGTCCTTTGGAAAGGGTATCCCCTTCATGATGCCACATAGGAACCTCTTTCTCACCTCTAGAATGCACAAATGGCCATCCAAGAATTTGAAGCTTCATTGGCGATGAGGACGTCATCAACTAGCGGTGGAGGAATATGTAACAATATGGAGTTTAGAGACAAAGTTAGTCGGGCTCACGAAGTAGCACATAAGACAAATTAGCCTAGAATATTCCAAAAGTATCTAGGAAGCTTCTTGGGAAGCTTCCCGACTAGCTTAGCTTGCACCTCAAGTAAGTAGCTTCTAGAAGGAAGCTTCTAGAAGCTTCCAACTAGCTTAGCTTGCACACCAAGTAGGCGGCTTCTAGTTAACTTGGCTTGCACTCTAAGAAATCGGCTTGAGGAAGCTTCTTGAGAAGCTTCTCAAGGGCCTTGTATGCTACCTATAAATACCAAAGCCAAAGTTCATGCTAGGCATTTGGAGTTTTCCCTCATTCAAGTGTCCCAATGTGAGTTTCCATTCTCCTATTTCTCTCCTTGGATTTGGTCTTTTACAATCTTGTTGTCCAAGAAGTTTGGAAGTTCATTGCTAAATCACTAATATCATGGACTATGTTGCTAATATCATATGGAAAAATGGATACTACCTCTTGAATGGTATTGGCCATTCTCTACATATTGTGCATGAAACCCCGATTTGTGCCTACACTAGCCACGATGTTTGCACCAAGAAGTACCTTGTTGTATGGGAAGTTAGAAAGGTCATTGCTAAATCACTAATGTCATGGACTAAGTTGATAATATCATAGGGAAAATTTGGCATTACCTCTTGAATGTGACTGGCCATTCCCTATATGTTGTGCATAAAACCTTATATTTGTGCCTAAATCCCTAGATTTTATCTCAAGATTCTTGATTTTGCCTAAAACTCCCTTATCACATTAAAAAATCCTTAATTTCACCCCTCATTACCTAATGCATCGATAATTGTAACTCCATAGCAAGATCATAGGAACTCCAAGTCATTGCCATATTGTTTTTAGATCATGACGTACTATTATTTTCCTATTTTTACTACTTCTTGCCTTGATTGATGTCACTATCATGTTTGATGAACATTAGGGGTTTCAAAAATCAAAATTTATGGGAGTTTTATGGAAATTGACTATAAAGTTCTTGTAAATGAGTTTATGAGGCTTTGCCATTCAAATCTAGTTTTTGAATATCCTAGAAAGTTTTATTTGAATAAATTTTAGGAGAAAATTGATTTCAAATTGTAAATTTTATAAGGCTCATAAAATTTTATGAGGCCTCCAAAAATTGATTTTGTTATGGGGACTCATATTTCAAATCTAGTTCATTTTTAGATATTCCTAAAAAGTTTTATTTGACTAAAGCTTTGGAGAATAGATTTCAATAGATTTCAAGCTAAATTTTAGTTCATCAAAGATTATGGCAATGTGAAATATCTCCAAAAATTCCAATTAACTTCACTCTACCCCAATAAAAGTTTATGGAATCCTCCTTAAATCTCTTGTAAAAATACATTTGCAAGACCTTTACCTTTATGGAACCCCAAAATCCTTCTTGAAAACTCCCTAGTGTTTCACTAGGCTTGCAATTAAAACTATTCCAAGTGCAACCACATCAGTTTGTGATCTCTACAAGTTGTTATCTCCTCTCCTTTTGCAGTAAATCTAATTTCCATCAGTCAACTAACATAAATTCATGCAAATCTCAATATTTGAAATTGCTAGCATGATTGTAATAACATCAAATTGAATCATTGTTGTTAAATATTCAAGGCTAAACATTAAGCATCAACATATAATTCCTCTTAATTTTTGGTTACCAATCCTCCAAGGTCCATGTATTATTTTGAAATTTCTCATTATTGCAAATATTAAACTAATTCATACTTGCCACTTCACCAAGAGTAAGAAGGTCATTATTTGATCTACCATAGAAAATGCAACCATGTGTGAAAGCAAGAAGGATGAGAAGACCCAATCAAGCCATACAAGGAAAGGGCAAAGGGAGTAAAATGAAGCTAAGACCCAATAGTATCTATATCTTTTATAATATAAATTCATCTTTGTAAGAATTGATTAAATTTTAAGCATTGTTAAAAAACACAAATTTGCTTAACCCTATACCTGTCTCTTTTCTCAAGACCTCTATGGTACACATTTTATGCAAAAGTGCTCCTACACAAGTGCTAGTGTCTTAGAATTGTGAGCCTGCTTGTCTCTCACTCAAGATAAACCTCTAATTGCTATTATGGTAGTGCACCATGGACTAAGAAGGCGAAGAACCCCAAACTCTATCATACTCCTCCAAGGCTAACACTCCAAGACTCAAGACATTGCTCACTAGAGAATTCAATGAGAAAGAGATAGTTGCAAACGAAAGGATGATGAATACCTACTCATCCCTATTTTATATACTTGTGAAATAGTTACATACCAAAGTTACTAATTATTAGAGTAACTCAAGTTACTAGGTTAAAAGTCAAATAAAGTAAAAAAAGCTAGAGTAATATCCATACTGATGGGAATACTCTCCTAAGCATGTGGTCTTATCTTGACCCAACCACTTAGTCAAGGATTCCTTCACATGGGCTATCCTTGGACTATAGAAGAATTCAAAACAAAAAGGCTTGTGTGCCCAAGAGTTCTCAATTCTTTCCTCAAAGCCAAACACCTGTACTATCAAGAGCTAACCATATGATCTAAATATGAAATTTGGTTTGGTAACATTTGGAATGATATTATACATGATGGTCAAAATATATCAGATAGAAGTATCACCAAAAGAGTACTTTTACTAATAGAGAAAACACCAAAATAGACTTGAAAACCTTTGAACTAATAGCTAGACATATGATTTAAAGGTGAGAATTGGTTTGGTAACATCTAGAAGGATGTTACACATGATGGACTAAATAGATCAAAAAGAGGTATCACCAAAAGGGACTTCTACTAATGGAGTAGGAATCAAAATATGCCTAAAATCTTTGAAGGCAATTTTGGAGGCCTAAATGGATGAATTAGGCCTTGAAAATATGCACATCCCCCCCCCCCCCCAAATCAAAGGAAAAGCTTGCCTTTCCTCTCCCTTGGTTTTTCTCATTGAGAGCTTTCCAATGGTACCTCACCCATGTGATTTTGACATTCCTACAAGAAGATTCCCTAAAAAATTCCATTTAGTCAAAGCTTGTTTGACCAACCAAATAGGACCAAGACCAACATGTCACCCATCCAAGTAAGTAATCCAAGGGTGGAGCTTGTTGAAATATCACCTATCTATGTGCCTTATCCGATGGTGGAGCTTCCTTGGAGGAGATCCTCTTTGTCTATATAATAAAGAGAAGGTGCTCCTTTGGGGCATCGGAGTTTGGGTGTGAAACTTGTGTTTGTTTGTCTATGTTTCCCTACTATCCTTGCAATATTACAACACCTAGGTATATTACCAAGTCAATACATTATAATCTAAAATAGTGATGGTCATCTTTTCCACCTCCTTTAAAGCAAGGTCCACTCTATCTTAACTATGATTAACTCTAGCTAATGTAGAACCATCCTTTATCTCTATATAAATAATATCTATCAAGTAATTATAATAACAAAATAAATATCACAAAACCATATACATGCAGAAATGGGTGTTCCAGAACATACAAAAGAAAAAAAACAAAGCATACCGCATGAAGATTCTAAATAGGAAAAATCTCCCATGAATTTAATAATAATAAATTAAAAAACAACCACAAGGCCCATAGGTCCTAGGGATTTTAAGACAAGGTCCACAACCACACCCATAGGTTATGCAAGGAGGTAGGTAGATTACTTTTTACAACAATCACACACATACTCAAGCATCCTTGACTAAAAAGATTGGGTTTGAAGCCTTGGAATAAAGGTTACCTGATAAAAGCAACATAAGAAAATCTTTATAGACCTTGTCAATCATAAGGCTTGACATGAACAGATTAGCCTCTTTCTTTTGCATATATCAAAACCGCAAGTTCACAAGGATGTTTCTTTTTATTTGCTTCTTCTTCTAGTTTGGCTTATCTAGAGAAATTGTCAACTTACACCCTCTTGGTTATCAAGTGTAATGTTTTGAGGACATTAGAAGCCCCAAGAGAAAAACCAAAAGAAGAAACACAAAGCTTCACACTCAAAACTCTGATGCCTCAAAGGAGCACCTTGTCTTTATAATATAGCAAAGAGGATTCCCTCAAAGGAAGCTCCACCCTTGGATAAGATACATGGATTGGTGACATGTAAGCAAGCTCTACCCTTAGATAAGTTGCATGCATGGGTGACAAGTTGGTTTTGGTTCTATCTGGTTGGTCAAATAAGATTTGACCAACCAAAAGGGAATCTTTAGGAATCTTCTTGTAATAATCTCAAAATTGCATGGGTGAGGTAACGTTGGAAAGCTCTTAGTGAGACAAACAAGGGGAGGGAAAGCTAGCTTTTTCTTCATCTAGGAGGCAGGAGTCTACACATTTTTGAGACCTAGCTCATCCATTTAGGCCTTAAAAATTGGCTCTTAAGTTTTTAGACTATTTTTGGCTTTTACTCTATAAGTAGAAGTACTTTTTTTTGGTAATACCTCTGTCTAATTTACTTAGTCTATTATATTAACATCCTTCTACATGTTACCAAGCCAATTTTGACCTCTATATAATATATCTTGCTATTGGTATTACACCAAGTAGCCAAGGCTTATGAAAAAGGTAGGACATGGGCTGGGATGGGTAGTTTCCTATAGGGATTAGAAGCTTGGGGTTAAGAAATATCAATCCTTATAAGATTGTGGTGAGCTCCTTTAGTGGACGAAGGATCAGTCTTATCATTGTTCAAAAGGAGGGAGAAAGGAAACAATGCCATGCTTTAGGGGATCTTGGAATCGGAAAGGAAGTCCGTTGGACTTACTATGAATAACCAAGCTCAAAGAATGGTGGTGAAAGGCCAAAAGGCACCTCAATCAAAGCACTAGGAACATTGAGAGACTCAATGATAACTTCTCCTATGTTAGGAGGGAGAGCCCAAGGGCCAAAGTTGGCCCAAAAGGCATGAGAATCTAAGGAGAGAAGGCAAAGCCTTGGGTCCAAAGAAGAATTTTCACTCAAGCAATTCTTGAGTAGAGAGACCTTGGACAAGATGGTAAAAAACATTTAATTAATTTGTGGCTATAATTTGAGGAGGATCCAAAGGTGTGAAGTTGGGTAAAGAAAAAGGATGAAGAATCCAAAAATTATAAAGCTTATTTTGTAGTCTTTGCTCCTAAGGATAAACAAGTTTTCTCCCTAGGAAGTGGGTATCTTCTGGCCTTCCTCTCCACAAGAAAACAACCTACGGTGAGGGTGATATAATTAAGAATAATAGTGAAATGAGACTTCCCCCCTATGTCATCATAAAATGGTAAATTGAGGTTCAAGAGTAGGCAAAGTAAGAAAGGTTTTAGTTAAGAAAAATTGAACCCTAACCCATAAATGCCAAGTGGACTTGACATCATCTCAATGTTCCTCCAATATATCACTAACATCCAATATGTGTTTTGACTAGATTGAAATCAACTTGGTCATTCTTCAAACTTTGCAATTCTAGTCTAGCATCCAACTAATTATCATTGCAAATTAAAACTAAATTTTTTTTGTATCATCTTCAAAGCATATCTAAAAAGAAGAGAATTTAAAAACATGTAGGATGCTATTCAATAAATTTGGCTGATTATAGGAATAATATTGAAGAGTTTATAGGGCCTTTCTTTCAAGGCCAAGTGTAATACCATTAGCTAGATATATTATCTAGAGGTGGAAATTGGCTTGGTAATATTTGGAAGGATGTTAAATATGATGATGTAAGTAGTTTAGATAGAGGTATCACCAAAATATTACTTCCACTAATAGTGTAGAGGTTGAAAACACCTTGAAGCCTCAAAATTTCAACCTTTGAAAACCTCAAAGTAATTTTGGAGGCCTAAACAAATAAATTAGACCTAAAAAATGGAGAGATTCCCTCTTCCAAGAGAAAGGGCTTGCCTTCTCTCTTTTTTAGTTTATCTCATTGAGAGCTTTCTAACGGTATCATGTTGTGGTTTGCATAGCCCATGAAAAAGTAAATTAGCATGGTTTATCTCCACATTATTGGAGTAGATTGTAGGATGGATCCCACAATTGAACTTTTACCATGTGAGCAATCTCTATACATGTATATGACTGGCCATGTGGATTATGGTTTGTCCTCTTTGAAGGCTCTAATGTATATAGGTAGGAGATAGTTGAGAGATGAGTGTGTTTTAGTTTGAGGAGTCTTGAGCGAGAGGAGGACATTGGGAGCAAGAGTTGTAATAGAGCGTAAGCATTAGAGCATCAAAGGAATAATTTGAGCAAGAGATGTTCCATGCTCCCTATCTTCCATTCTCAAATCCTTTTCTCATTAAGCTTCAGATTCTACACCATGACGGCTGACAAGATTGGATGGCGGTACATTTTGGGTTGGCATTCATGGAATCAATGATGGAAAACCAGATCTTATCTCAGAAAACCAAGATCTTGTCATCCTTCCAATGCTTACTTACAAGCAAGTTTGAGACCAAATAATCTATGTGCTCCTATTGATGAGGAATGAATTAATTTTTCTCATGAGTTTCAAGGTGGAGTTGTGGGGTCCATTTGTCAAAAAGTGAAGAAACTAAATGACAAAAAAGTGCAAGTAATTGGGTCCAAAGAGGAGAAGTTTGGAGTTTTCAACCATTTAGGAAGGTCAAGGAAGGAATTCAAGTAAAAGGGACCATAATTGAAGAGAGGAGTTGATAGGCTATAATTTGGAGATTGAAATCAAGTAATTTGAGTAGATTCTATGGGAGATATGATCAATTGAATTAAGAAGGGGGTAGAATTCATACCTAGGAGCACAAAATAAACAATTTGGAGAGCTTCATGAGGTATTTTCATGATTTATCATTGGATTTGGAGAGTAGACAAATTTTTTGTAGTGTTGAGTGCAAGAAATAAAGGTTTTGATCAATCTTGAAGCAGATCTGGTCAATTGAAGTTGGAGCTCTAAGAAGTGAGATGTTGAAGATGAGATGTTGGTTAGGTTTGGAATTTCAATCACTCCTAAAGTTGTAATTCAGATCATCTGATGAAAATTGCTAGTACTGATGGTGGTTAGGTCTTTCACCTCTATGTAAAGGTTTCATGTGAATTCCTAAAATAGAGAATTCAAGGTCTTGGATCAAGCATACTTTGGTTTGTAGAGTTGTGCTAACTTTTGAAGCTCACAAGTTAGCCCAATGTAAGAATTGATCCAAATCTAGAGATTATTAAAATTTGCAAGGGTTTAGAAAAGTTCACAACCAAATATTGTGAAAATTCTAGCTGACTTTGGATCCATGGAGAGTGAGAGTTGATACAACAAAATCTATTGGAAATAATATCATAAGCTTCATAGAGTATTTCTATCTTCAATCATGATTGATTGTAAATTCTACTATTTTTGTGACTATGATTGAGGATTTTAGGTTAATTGAATGGTTGTGAGGATCATATGTACCTCTGATTCAAAAATCTAGGGAAAGTTACCAAGAACCAAGAGCAAACCTAAATTAGGGATTTCAAAAATAAGATGGAAATTATAGAAAATTGACCATGTTTGAGAGCTTGTGAAGGAAGCTATAGTGGTCAATTGTGGCTTATTTCATATCATTAGAAATCTTATCTAACATGTTTTCCATTGAATTCTAGAACACTTGAATCCAATTCACAAAAAAAAGTTGTGTCCATCTGAGTTTCATAGAGTTTTCCCTCTCAAAATGACATAGAATTACTCCACTTGGAGTACAAATTGATTTGAAGGCTGAAGTACATATTAGAGGAAACTTGGAGTAAAAGTCAAAATTAGCTTGATGATAGGGCAAGAGGGATTTTAGCTTCAATTTGACAAAAAAACACAAACAGTTGTTACTAAATTCTTGTGATTGAATCCTTTCTATGGTTGCATGCTTATGTGTATGCCCAATTGGTTTGGATTGATGTGCATGCATTGCGATTAGGAGTGTTATGTATTCCTCCTTGGTAATGTTGGAAATGATGACAAATAGACCAAGAGTGAATGTTATGATGACATGTTAGGTTATTGTTACTACCCTATCCAATAGCAAGAATACCAAAACCTAAAGTGAAGTGTTCTATTAGTTGGGTTCAATGTGCACTCAAACTAGTTAGTATGGATAGGTTTATCTACAACCTCTGACCTATAGGCTCCACAAGTAGACAACTTGTGTGTCCATGAAGAGAAAAATTGAAAGTACAATAATGGTACCTCTCCTATGCAATTTTGAGCTTCTTATAAGAAGATTCTCTAAATATTCCCTCCATTTAAACTTGTTTGACCAACTCGATAGGACAAGGATGGACATACCACCCATCCATACAACTAATTAAGAGTGGAGCTTGCTAACATATCACCAATCCGTGTATTTGATCTAAGGGTGGAGCTTCTTTTGAGAAGATTCTATTTGCTATATAATAAAGATAAGGTGCTCCTTTGAAGCATCAGAGTATCTAGGGTTGAAGCCTTGCATTTCTTCTCTTGTGGGTTCTCATGTCCTTAGAACTTTATGATGGTATCAGAGTAGGTGTTTTCATCCAAGAGAGTGGATCAACTCTCTTGGAGAAACACAGGCTACTAAGATTGAGTAATTTTGTGTAATATTCTAAGGACATGAGAACCCCAAGAGAAACACAAGAGAGAAAACACAAAGCTTCAACACTCAATACTACAATGCCCCAAAAGAACACCTTGTCTTTGTTATATAGCAAAGAAGATCCTCTCAAAGGAAGCTCAAACTTTGGATTAATTGCATGGATGGGTGACATGTTTGTCCTTGTTTTATTTGGTTGGCCAAACAAGTTTTACCAAAGGCAATCTTTAGGGAATCTTCATGTAAGAAGCTCAAAATTGCATAAGAGAATTATTTTTGGGAAGCTCTCAATGAGACAAACAATGGGGGAGAAGACAAGCCTTTTCCTTTAAAGGAGGAAGAAGCTGTCCATTTTCAATGCCTAATTCATCCGTTTAGGCTTCCAAAAATTGGCTTTGAAGTTTTCAAGGTGTTTTCAAGTTCTTTAAAGGTATTTTCTACTCATACCCTATTAGAGGTAATAATTTTTTGGTGACACCTCTATCTAATATACTTAATCCATCATATATAACATCCTTCATGTTACCAAGCCAATTTCACCTCTAGATAATATGTCTAGCTATTGGTATTACATTTCAAAGGAAGAAAACATAGTGCAATCAATAGATTAGGGGTGTTTTAGAGAGAAGATGGGAAGGAGGCTTGTGGAAGACAATTTCTTACACCTTGATTTTTGTTCTTGAGGCCATTTTACATCAAGGTTATGTACATACAGTGTGAGCAAGTGAGAGTATATCTTGTTTACCATTTTGGAGTAGAGTTCATGGACATGGTGATGAACTTGCCAAACCAAATGATTCTACCTATGGTGATATATGATAGAGAGGGGGATTTTACAATTTATATTCTATTATGATGCAATAGATCTAAATAAAACCAAATCCACTATCTTTCAAAACTCAAATAGAAATTCATTAGGTGATTAGATGAAAAGTGATGTTTAGAGATTTTATAGTCTACAATTTTAAAGAGAAATATTATCAATAAATGATAGCCTTTGAGGTCTCAATTCTAGTCCTTATAATCTGTTCTCCTTGTTGAGTGATCATGTTAACACTCTATTGAAGTAGGAAGTAGCAATTGAGAATTTGCCGTGTGTAAGAATCATGAAGCCATAGTTGCAAGATCTGATATAAGGAATGTGGGAGATGTTGAATGAGTTTTGGGAGATTGAGGAGCACAACCGCTCAAAGGAGAACAAGGATGGGTCAAATAAAGGAGAGATGGAGTCCTAGAGGCGGAAAAGGGCTCAAGAAATATAACAACATTGTTACAATTATGGCCAAGTTGAGCCATCAATTGTCATGCTAGTCTTCTTAGAGGTCCTTAGGCTCCATACAAGTGACCTTTGAACAACATGGAGAGACAAATTGAAGAGGAGGATGCTGAAATCACATTGGAAAATAAAGATTGCCAATAAATGTACCTTGTGGCCTTATTGGTTCAATAGAGAAGAGTAAAAGTAGGAGAAGAAGTGGACAATTACACAAAGGTTGAGGAAGACAAACACACAATTGATTGTTGTACATGGAGTCCTAGAAGAAAATCAAGTGAGTATTGATAGACCTGTGAGCAACAAAGAACTTGTTGTCTTGCTATGTTGCAATGAGATTGGAGATAAAACTAGAGAAGGATGAGAATGAAGAAGTAGAGTTACCTAATGGTTAGACAAAGAGGGTTGAGTCATTATCAAGGAAGGTAACACTCTTTGTAGAAAAGTATCAAGAAGAAATTGAGTAGCAAGTGATATAATTAGCTTATTATGATGTGCTCATAAGCATGCCATGGATGGAGCACTACAACCTCATGGTCAACTAGAGAAAGAAAGTAATGAGGAGTAACTAACACAAGATCATTAGGGTCAAATAAAAGATCCCAAAGGCAATAATTGGCTCTCTATGTCATAAGGACAATAACTATTGGTAAGATAAGGACAACAACTATTGGTAAGATATATAGATGTTTCATGGTCTAATAAGAGAAGTCTAGAGTGCACAACTTGATGGAAAAATTCTTGAGAATTTGAAAGTAGTGGTAAATGAGTTTCAAAATATTTTTCCAAATGATTTACCCTCAAAATTACCACCAACAAGGAGAGTAGATCATAGAATTGAGATACTTCTTGGGAAGATACCTCCTCATAAGGCCTCATATTGACTATCACTTCATGAGTTGGAGGAGTGTAAGACTCAAATCAAGGACATGCTATAGAAAGGGTTTATCCAACTTAATATATCACCATATGGAGCTCTTGTTTTATTTTTGAAGAAGGATGGTACAATGCACATGTGCATTGATTACTAGGGCCTAAATCAACAAATAGTGAAGAATAAATATCCATTAACTCACATGCATGACATGTGAGCCGGCTTGTCTCTCACTCAGGATGAACCTCTGATGGCTATTATGGTAGCGCACCATGGACTAAGAAGGCAAGGAACCCAAACTCCATCATACTCCTCCAAGGATAACACTCCAAGACTCAAGACATTGCTCACTAGAGAACTCAATGAGAGAGAGATAGTTGCAAATGAAAGGATGATGAGTGCCTCCTCCCCCCTTGTTTATATACTTGTGAAATAGTTACGTACCAAAGTTACTAATTACCGTAGTAACTCAAGTTACTAGACTAAAAGTCAAGTAAAGTCAAAAAGTAGAAAGGAATATCCATTCACATGGGCATATTCCCCTAAGCATGTGGTCTTATCTTGACCCAACCACTAAGTCAAGGATTCCTTCACATGGGCTATCCTTGGACTAAAGAAGAATCCAAAACAAAAAGGCTTGCGGGCCCAAGAGTTCTCAACTCTTTCCTCAAAGCCAAACACCTAGGAATAATACCAAGTCAACACATTAAAATCCAAAATAGTGGTGCTCATATTTTCTAATTCCTCTAAAGTAAGGTCCCCTCTATCTTAGCTATGACTAACTTTAGCTAACCATGGCTAATATAGAACCATCCTTTATCTCTATATAAATAATATCTCTTAAATACTTGTAATACCAAGCTAAATATCACAATACCACACACATGCACAAATGGGTGTTACATTTACCTCCGGACTAAGTTTTCACTTTGTCCTCAAAGTGAAGGTCTCTCTACCTTCTATGGTATATCTTCAACTTATCATGGTTAATCCTATAGGTGTAATTGCCCCACACCTTCTCCACTATGAAAGGTCCAAAGTACTTAGGCAAAAACTTCTTTTTCACTCTCTTGAATTGAATGGAATCAAACAACATTACCCTATCACCTTCTTTGAAAGTCTCCACCTTCTTCTTGCCTTGCCTCTTGTCATAGCTCTCCTTTTGTTTCCTTTGGGCTTGCTCCACTCGAACCATAGCAATTGCTCTTGCCTCTTCCAACTCCATGAATTGATCCTTCCTTGACTTCTCTGCATCACCTCCTTGTGCTTTCTTCAATCTCCTATGAATGCTTTGGAAGGTAGGAAGATCAAAGTGAATAGGTAAGGTAGACTCAATACCATACACCAATTGAAATGAAGAATATCCGATGGAAGTCTTCATGGTTGTCCTATACTCCCACAAAACTGCATGAATCCTCTTGTCCCAATGATGTTTAGCCCCCTCCATTTCTGCATCTTTGGCCAACATCATGCACAAGGTCTGGTTGGTTCTCTCTGCCAAGCCATTGGAATTTGGCTTATAGGATGTAGTTACTCTATGTGTGATAGAGAAATGTTGTAGTATGGCTGTAGTAATGCTTCTTGTAAACTCTCCTCCTCTATCAAATAAACTCCAAAGGGCATCCAAACCTAGTGATAATGCATTCATAAAGAAATCTACCCACTTCATCTTCATTCTTGTCCCTCAATGGTCTAGCCTCAACACACTTGGTAAGGTAATCAGTAACTACCATAATGTACCAATTGTTCCTTGGGGTTCTATTGAGAGGACCTATAAAATCAATTCCCCACTTCTCAAAAGGTCCTAGCAATGGAATTGATCTAAGTGGTGGAGTGGATGTAGACTTTCTAGCAAAAGCTTGACAAACATGACAAGTTTTGCAATAATCAAGACAATCTTTGAAAATCCCTCTCCAATGGTAACCTGCATCTAGAATCTTGAAAGCAGTCACTTTTCCTGCAAAGTGTTCTCCACATACTAAACCTTCATGAAACTCCTTTATGAGTAGGATAGACTCTTCCTTACCCATTGCTCTTCAAAGTAGACCATCTGCTCCTTGGTGAAAAAGAATATCCTCCACCATTGTGTAAGGTCTAGATCTTGCTGCAAGGGCCTTCCTCTCCCTAGCATGCATCCCTTCTGGATAGTTACCTCTTGTCACAAAATCCACAATCTCCTTGTACTCCATTGGAACCTCTTGAGTGATTGAGATTATCATGAGCTCCTCATCCGGGAAAGAATCATCCACTGGCTCATCTCCATCATGATCATAGGCTCTAGATAACAAATCAGCATTTGCATGTTTCTTTCCTGGCCTATCCTCAATGGTGTAGTCATACTCAGACAAGAGTATCATCCACCTTGCTAGTCTCACTTCAACATTAGGCTTGTTGAAGATGTACTTCAAAGCCTTGTGATCCGTGACAATGGTGGCTTTCCCTCCAATCAAGTAGTGTCTAAACTTCTTGAGAGCAAAGATCACTTCCAACCCTTCTCTCTCCATGACAGAGTAGTTCTTCTCTGCTGAAACCATCTGCCTACTAGCATAAGCTATTGGATGATCATGCCCATCTTGGTCTAATTGACTAAGAGTGCATCCTATAGCTACATTAGAAGCATTAGTGTAGAGGATGAAAGGCTTACTCCAATCAGGTTTAGCAAGAATTGGAGCTACAACAAGGGATTGCTTGAGCTCCTCAAAAGCTTTGAGAGCCTCCTTGTCTTCTAAAATCACCATGTAATCTACACTCTTCTTCATGTAGATGGTCAATGCATAAGCTTTGTTGGAAAATGAGAAGATGAACCTCCTATAGTACCCAACCATCCCCAAGAATTGGCGTAACTTTGTCAAGCTTGAAGGGAATGGAAGGTCTAAGATTTTCCTCACCTTCTCAGGAACAACTGCTATTCTATCCTTGGAGATGATGTGCCCCAAAAGTAGACCTTCTTCACATCCACAAATGCACTTCTCTGGGTTGAGTGATGCATTTGCCTCATCCAAGCGTTGCAAGACTTTGATTAGGTGCTCAAAGTGCTCCTCCTTGCTCC
The DNA here is from genome assembly GCA_948567375.1 of Lunularia cruciata. Classification (NCBI taxonomy): domain Eukaryota; kingdom Viridiplantae; phylum Streptophyta; class Marchantiopsida; order Lunulariales; family Lunulariaceae; genus Lunularia; species Lunularia cruciata. The sequence goes on along the minus strand of OX419757.1, from coordinate 11,537,552 downwards.
CATAGACACAAAAGTCATCAATGAAGTCTCTCACAAATTTCCCAATGAAAGGTTCAAATACCTTGTTCATGAACCGTTGGAATGTGGCTGGAGCATTGCAAAGCCCAAAAGGCATGACCTTGAAAGCGTAAGTTCCCCAAGGTGTGGTGAACGTGGTGATTTGTTGATGCTCTGGTGCAATCTTGATTTGGTTGTATCCACTATAACCATCTCCAAAACTGTACCTCTCATGACCTGCAACCTCCTCCAAGATCTCATCAATGAATGGCAATGGGTAGTAGTCCTTCTTGGTAACAGCATTAAGCTTCTTGTAATCCACACAAACCTGAAGCTTACCATTCTTTTTCTTCACAATGACAATTGGAGACACCCATTCTGAATTTTCCACCTCAAAGATAAATCTAGCTTCCTTGAGCTTATCAATCTCCTCCTTCACAACCAAAGATATTGGTGGGCTAATGTGATGTTGCTTTTGGTGGATTGGTCTTGCATGTGACTCCACCTCTATCTTGTGCTTGTCCAAGGTGACTTCCTTCAAATCCTTGTAACTAAAAGCAAACACATGGATGAACTTGCGGAAAATCTCCTCAAATCTCACCTTCTCCTCCTTGGTAACATTTGGGCCATACTTGACGGTAGCTAACCTTCTCTCTACCTCCTCAAGTGTCAATGATGATTTGTTTGGGTCCTTCAAAACCTCTGGCTTAGGTGCAAAATCCATAGCACACAAGGAATACACATCTGAATCAGATTCAGATTCATCCTCCTCCATGGAAGTCTCCTCCTCCATGCTTGTGTCCACACTTGAAGCTCCTTCTTCAAAATCTGATTCCCAATAATCAGAAGATGGTGTATCTGAATGTGAAGTGTTGGTGGTGTTAGTCATAGGAAGAGTGACTCTATGGTTTGATGGCCCAATCCTCAAATACCCTTTGTGCCATCTATCAGTTGTGCGTGCTGCTCTCAACCATGGCCTCCCAAGAAGTAAGTCATAGCTTGAATCCTTCAAGACTTACAAATGTTGAAGGTCTTGAGGATATCATACCCAACTTCTTCATCAACCTTTCTGACATGGCATTCACTGCTGATCCTCCATCAACCAATGCATCCTTGATGTTGTGACCATTCACTCTCACATCAATCTTGGAGGCATATTCACAAGTCTCCCATGGTGCTGGCTTGGCATCCACCACCCCCATTGATACTAGAACTTTTGCCTTCTTCTTCTTGCTCCTTGTAGAACTCAAACCACCTCTAAGCTCCTTTCTCAAGGTAGGGTTCAAAGCAATTGATTGGCCCACTGTGATGTTAGCCTTGTGACTACCAACATCCTCCAACACATTGTAGTTCCATTGTTGCTTTGAGATCAAGAAGTCCAACTTCTTCCTTGGAGTCTTTTTTGTTGATGGTGTTGAGGTGTGAGTGCTCCTAGTAGACATAGGAGTATCCTTGCTTGAAGTAAATCCTTGAGAAGAGTGAACATACTCTGCAAAACAAGCTCTCTTCTTCTCTTGTGCCAAAAGCTCCAAATTAAGACCCTTGGAGTTTGAGCACTCTCCCTTCTCATACTTGCTCTCAACCACATCTATGGATACTATCCCCTTACCTTTGTTGGGATTAGGAGCCACTTGGGTTTCACTACTTCCCTCTTTCCCTCTATTGGCTCCCTCATAACCCCTTCCTCCATGGTAAGTGGAAGTTGGGCAATTCCTTTGGATATGGCCTCTTCCTCCACAACCAAAACAATTTCTATCATTGAAATTCTTGGCTTGTTGGCCTCCTCTATGTGGATAATTTCCATAACTCCTAGGCCCTCTCCCTACATTCTGATCCACTTCTCTCTTCTCCCATAGTTGCACCACATTGATCTTGAGATCTGCAAGTTGTTCTGTGATGGTTTGGAGTGGATGTTTTGGTGGAGGTGCAAGAACTGGAGCAACTACTACTTGTGGTGCAACCCTGGTCACCAAAGTATCAAAAGTTCCACCGTACTTGTAGCCTTGAGGAGGATGCACAACCTCCTTCACCACCAAATCACTCTCATCCCCTTCCAAACTCTCCTCCATACGAATTGTGATATTGATAGCTTCAACCTTGGAAGAAGGTTTCTCATATCTCACCTTGCTTCTAATTTGTGGTATCAACCCTCCCACAAAATTCTTGGTGAGCATGGCCCCTATGCCAATCATTGTAGTCTCCACATCATCCCCACCCTTCCTCAACACTATGCAAAATTTGGACTCTAACTTTTCCACTCTTTCCACATAGACTCTCACTTTCTCTCCATCTCCTTGATTGAGAAATGTAACCTCACTCATCAATCTCTCATAACTCTCATCAGGAAGAAAGTTCTCAATGAGTGCTGAAGTCAAAGTCTCCCAAGACTCCTCTTCCTCATCTCTTTTCTCTCTCTTTTGGTATTCTGACTCATACCATGTAAGTACTGCATCCTCAAAGAAATCTGGTAATAATGAGGCCCACTCATTCTTCCTCCTCTCATTGTTTCCTATGCAAGCTCTCTTAAAGTCTCTCACAAAGGGCTCCACATCTTCTCCATCCTTGCCAAAGAAAACCGGAAGTTTCCCCATCTTTACCTCTCACTATCTTTCTTTTCTCTCAAATTTTTTTTTTCTCTCACTCTATTACTAATAGAGTATATACATGACTAACACCATCTGAGAATAATCTACTCTAGGGAACACAAAAGGTTCAGGTTGCTCTAAGATTTCTATAGCAACATCAAATCCTAGAGTGCATATTAATCTAACTCTCATGGATAGTTTATCCATAAGTTGAAAGATTATCTCCATCACTAATCTTGAGAACTAGCTGATGAAGGTGGTAGCATTTCTATAGCTGTACTAAGGCTCTCTCCAAGATCCTTCACCAAAGTCTCCAAAAGTGCTTTTAATCCACTACACTCATGTTCTTTTGGAAGTCCTTCAACTCCACAAATCTCACACAACTCCTTGGTCTTAGATCTTCTCCCTCCCAATCTTGGTGAAGAAGGTCCAACATGCAAACCCAAGTCAAGTAAGCCTCTCCTTTCCCTCAATCTCTTGCTCTCAAAGGTCAATGGACATGAACTTGCCTTTGTCTCTTCTCTCCACACAAGAAGCACTTAAACTCACTCTTTCCTCCAAGTGGTGTAGGTCTTTGGATCCTCTCAACACTCTCTTCAAATTCTATTGTAAACTCTCTTTTCCTCAAATCCACCCCAACAATCACCTCAAACCCTTGGGGAACCTTGCATAATCTCAATTTCCACTCTTGATGACCCTCCATATTCCCAAGATGAATCTAAACACTCAAACATGCTTTTTGTTGATCTCAAAGTCCTCATGCATGAGATCTCCACTCTACAGAATTGACCCTTTCTCACAATGTCACTCAAATATCACAACCAATATGTCACAGTCCTTTGAAATTTTTCACACTTGATCACAACTCTAGGATATCTCTCCTTGCAAAATTTCAGATCTTTTCATCGAGCCATTTGGCCTAAACACCTTTCTATTCAACACACAAATATCAGATTTGGTCTTAAAACCACCCCCCTCACTTCAAAAATTCATAATGCCCTGCGCAAAAAATGATCTGTCTCTAATATTTGTGGCAGCAGGTAGGATACAATGCACTGAATTTTCTTGGAAATTCTCAGGACAATTCACTGAAAATTGAAGAAATGGTAGACTCTGTACAATTTTCCAGAGAGCATGCAGTTGCGGAAGCACTTTACCCTATCAACTTTCAAAAATTCTAGCCCAGTGCACATAGTAGCTCTCATAATAATTTCAAGTGTGCTAATTGAAAGATAACCCAAACTATCATGTGTAAAAATTTCAAGTCCAGATCTCAAACTTGAGATTTTGCCCAAAATCACCTTAATCCCCAAAATCTGCAATCCACCTCACACAATCTCTCCAATTCCTCTCATGTGTACAAGATGTACAAAATCACCTCAAAGACATCATAATGAACTACAGGGTATAGAAATGGATCTTGGTTCTGTAACATAAGTTCAGCCCTCTCCTCTCCTAATGTTCTCTCCAAGTGAGCTCTCATAGCCTCCTTCTGCCTAATCTAGAATTGAACACGGAACATTATCTTGCCTTCTAGAGAAGTCCCGGCAACGGAACCAAAAAGGTGAGCCGGCTTGTCTCTCACTCAGGATGAACCTCTGATGGCTATTATGGTAGCGCACCATGGACTAAGAAGGCAAGGAACCCAAACTCCATCATACTCCTCCAAGGATAACACTCCAAGACTCAAGACATTGCTCACTAGAGAACTCAATGAGAGAGAGATAGTTGCAAATGAAAGGATGATGAGTGCCTCCTCCCCCCTTGTTTATATACTTGTGAAATAGTTACGTACCAAAGTTACTAATTACCGTAGTAACTCAAGTTACTAGACTAAAAGTCAAGTAAAGTCAAAAAGTAGAAAGGAATATCCATTCACATGGGCATATTCCCCTAAGCATGTGGTCTTATCTTGACCCAACCACTAAGTCAAGGATTCCTTCACATGGGCTATCCTTGGACTAAAGAAGAATCCAAAACAAAAAGGCTTGCGGGCCCAAGAGTTCTCAACTCTTTCCTCAAAGCCAAACACCTAGGAATAATACCAAGTCAACACATTAAAATCCAAAATAGTGGTGCTCATATTTTCTAATTCCTCTAAAGTAAGGTCCCCTCTATCTTAGCTATGACTAACTTTAGCTAACCATGGCTAATATAGAACCATCCTTTATCTCTATATAAATAATATCTCTTAAATACTTGTAATACCAAGCTAAATATCACAATACCACACACATGCACAAATGCAGACCTATTTCATCAACTCAATGGGGCAAAACACTTTACCAAAGTTGATCTTCATAGTGGATACAACAAAATCAAGATTGCAAAGGAAGACATACATAAAATTGCCTTTCAATCAAGGTATGGTCACTTGATGATGCCACTTGGCCTCACCAATGCACAAACCACTTTCATGAGTTTGATGAATGATATATTTTTTCATTCTTTGATAAATCTATTATCATGTTCCTTGATGACATCTTAGTCTACAACATGATGATGATAAAGCACAAACAACATTTGCAACAAGGTCTGTAAAAGACCAAGACCGAGGAGAGAAATAGGAGAATGGAAGCTCACATTGGGACGTTGGGAAAACTCCAAATGCCCAGCATGGTCTTTGGCTTTGGTATTTATGGGTAGCATACAAGGCTCTTGAGAAGCTTCTCAAGAAGCTTCCTCGAACCTCTTTTTTAGAGTGCAAGCCAAATTAACCAGGAAGCTTCTCAAGAAGCTTTCTTCTAGAAGCCACCTACTTGGCATGCAAACTAAGCTAGTTGGAAGCTTTTAAAAGCTTCCTTCTAGAAGCTACTTACTTGAGGTGCAAGCTAAGCTAGTTGAGAAGCTTCCAAGAAGCTTCCTAGATACTTATAGAATATTTTAGGCTAATTTGTCTTATTTGGTACTTTGTTAGCGCTACTAACTTTGTTGCTAAACTCCTTATTGTTACATATTCCCTCACCACTAGTTGATGACATCCTTGTCGCCAGTGAAGCTTTGAACTCTTGGATGGCCATTTGTGCATTTTGGAGGTGAGAAAGAAGTTCCCATGTGGCATCATGAAGAGGAAACCCTTTCCAAAGGACCTTGTATTCTGTATGTTGTCAACGGCCTTGTTGAATATAGTGACGTAGAAGGATATGATCAACTTTGCACTCCTCATGATCATTGATAGGGATAGGAGGAGGAGAAGGTTGGACTCAAGAAGGAAAAGGAAGAGGGGTTAGGAACAAAGGGTTTCAACTTGGAAACATGAAAGACAAGATAGATATGCATATGACAAGGTAAGGCAAATCAATAAGCAATAGGAGAGACAATTTGGGTGATATCAAAGTGTCCTATCCAATTAAGGGTAAGTTTATGAACTTGGATATCAAGGGAGAGAGAGAGAGGTTACTAGAGGATAACATGACTTTATCACCAACTTCAAAGGTGAGATCACAATGATGGTGGTCCGCTTATTGCTTTTGATGATTTTGAGCAACAAGGAGGTGAAATTTAGCTTGTTGGAGAGATTGGGATATAGTGGTCAAGAATGTTGAAGTATGAGGAGCCTAAGATGGAGGAGGAGCAAGAAGAGAATCTAGAACAAGTGGATCTTGGCTAAAATTGAGAAAGAAAGGAGAAAATCTAGTGCTTGCTTGTTTGGAATTATTGTTGGCAAATTCTACAACTGCAAGACATTCATCCCAATTGGTATGGTGGACATTGACAAAGGCACACAACATATCTTCCAATGTACAATTTGCATGTTTGGTTTGTCCATCAATTTGAGGATGATAGGCTGTGGACAAAGCAAGCTTGGTGCCAAGTATCTAGAAGAGTGCTTGCCAAAACTTCTTGGTAAATCAAGGATCGTGGTCAAAGATGAGTACATGTGGCATCCCATGATGCTTGAAGACATTGTCAAAGTAGATTTGCACTAAGGTTGGAGCATCCACGGTATCATAGGTTGGTGCCAAGTGGATTTTTTTACTAAGCTTATCTACAAACACCATGATTGTTATGTGTCCTTACTTTGTCTTGGGCAAGGATGTGATGAGATCCAAGCTCACATGCTCCCATCAAGCGGATGGAATGGCGAGTGGTTGAAGGAGTCCACTTGGCTTTTGGTTGTTGGCCTTATCACATTGGTAGCTTTCACACAATAGGACAAAGTATTGAACATCTTGTGCCATATTGGGCCACCACCATTGGTATTGGAGTGTACCCAAGGTCTTGTTCATACCCATGTGACCAATGATTGGTAAGTCATGGGCTTCTTGGAGATGCAAAAGTTGGAGATCATCCTTGGCTGGAACATATATTTGGTCCCCATGGAATAGAAGGCTTTCCTTGAAGGAGAAGGTGTTGTATTCCTTGTTGCATGTTGCAAGACAACCTTGTACCATCTGAAGAAAGGATCTTGTTGTAGAGTTTTCCTAAATTTAATTTGGACCTTGGAGTTGACTAACACTATTGTAATTTCCACTGTAATGAGAGGAAGAGACTTCAAATCAGGTCATTGTGATAGGGCATCATAGATAACATAGAATCAACCAGTTTTTTACTCAAGTTTGATGTCAAAAAATTAGAGTTGCTCCTCCTATTGATAATGTCAACTCTTCATGTGTTCCAAATGTAAAGTTTGCAACAAGAGTTTGTGATTAGTATGCATGATCACTTATTTTCCCAAGAGATAATTCCTCCATACCTTGGTGGCATATGCCATTGCCAGTTGTTTGTGCTCTTGGGCAGATTAATCCCTCTTTGTTGTGTTTAATTGGCGAGACACAAAGGAAATAAGATGTAACCCATCTAGGAATTCTTGTTGCAACATAGTTCCAATGGCAAAGGTAGAAGCATCAAAGTCAACCACACAAGGTAGTTGAGGATCATATGGTTGAAGAATAGGCCTTGAAAACACCATATGTTTTAGCTTATAGAATGCTTCTTCATGGTTGGTGGTCCATTGAAAGCTTGAATTTTTCTTCAAGAGGTTGGTCAATGGTGCTACCACATGTGCCTAATAATGGATGAACCGTAGGTAAAAGCTTGCCAATCCATTAAATGCTTGCACCTCTATGGCATCCTTAGGATTAGGCCAATCAATAATGACCCTGATTTTCTCCTCTTCCATCTTGATCCTTCTGATGAGATCTTGTGACCCAAGAAGGTAAATTCCTTCTGCCAAAAGGTACACTTTGACTTCTTGCAATAAAACTTCTATTGACGTAGTTGCCTTAAGACTTCTCATTACATGATTTGCATGTTTTACCTCCATCTTGCTATAGATTAAAATGTCATCTAAGAATACCACCGTGTTCCAATCCAATAGTCCATCCAACACATGATGTATCTAAGCCATGAAGATTACTAGAGCATTAGTGAGCCCAAAAGGTAGAACTTTCCATTAAAAATGCCCATACCTTGTGCAAAAGGTAATTTTGCACATCCTCCCTATCAATGAGGATTTGCCAATAGCCGCTATGAAGATCCAACTTGAAGAAGTATTGTGCTTTACTCAATTGATCAAGAAAGTCATCAATTCAAGGCAAGGGATATGCATTCTTCATTATTTGTTTATTGAGCTCATGATAATCAATACAAAAATGAAGTACTCCATCTTTCTTTGGAAAAAATAGTACTGATATTCCCCAAGGAGATGTATTGTGTCATATGAAATCCTTCTGTAACAACTCTGTAAGTGTTATTTGCAACTCTTTCAACTCTTTGGTGAGAGTCGATAAATTGGTCTACTCACTAGAGTACTCCTTGGCAATAACTCAATCTTGAAGGGTATACCACAATTGACGGGTAATCCCTTTGGCAGATCATGCAAAAACACATAAGAAAACTCCTAAACTATTTTGTCAACCATTGCTTGATGAGGCTCTTGACACTCCTCAAATTCTCCTTGTGCAAATGGCTTGATCTACACTGTGAAAATATACTTATCCTCCTCCAAAGCTTACTCTATAGCTACTTCATTGACAAACTTATAAGTCCCATCTAGGGATTTATCTTCCTTGAAAGCTTACTCTATAGTTGCTTTCTTGACAAACTTCCCATCTTGGGACTTATCTTCCTTCAAAGCTTACTCTATGGTTGATTTCTTAACAAACTTCACACTTGAGATTGACTATTCTTAGGTGTCTTACTCAAAAATGCTAGATAACCTAATCAAAATTATAAGCTTGCATGTCTCTCACTCAAGATGAACCTCTGATAGCTATTATAGTAGTGCACCATGGACTAAGAAGGCAAAGAACCCCAACTCCATCATCCTCCTCCAAGGCTAACACTCCAATACTCAAGACATTGTTCACTAGAGAACTCAATGAGAGAGAGATAGTTACAAATGAAAGGATGATGAGTACTTCCTCACCCCTTATTTAAATACTTGTGAAATAGTTATGCACCAAAGTTACAAATTATTAGAGTAACTCAGGTTACTAAGCTAAAAGTCAAGTAAAGTCAAAAAGTATAAAGGAATATCCATCTACATGGGCATATTCCACTAAGCATATGATCTTATCTTGACCTGTAACACCCATTTGTGCATGTGTGTGGTATTGTGATATTTAACTTGGTATTACAAGTACTTGAGAGATGTTATTTATATAGAGATAAAGGATGGTTTTACATTAGTCGTGATTAGCTAGAATTAGTCATAGCTAACATAGAGGGTAACTTAATTTAGAGGAGGTGGAAAAAATGAGCACCACTATTTTGGATTCAAGTGTGTTGACTTGGTATTATTCCTAAGTGTTTGGCTTTGAAGAAAGAGTTGAGAACTCTTGGGCCTGCAAGTCTTTTTGTTTTGGATTCTTCTATAGTCCAAGGATAGCCCATGTGAAGGAATCCTTGACTTAGTGGTTGGGTCAAGATAAGATCATATGCTAGTGGAATATGCACATTTGAGTGGATATTCCTTTCTACTTTTTGATTTTACTTGACTTTTAGTCTAGTAACTTGGGTTACTATAGTAATTAGTAACTTTGGTGTGTAATTACTTCACAAGTATATAAACAAGGGGTGAGGAGGTACTCATCATCCTTTCATTTGCAACTATCTCTCTCATTGAGTCCTCTAGTGAGCAATGTCTTGAGTCTTGGAGTGTTAACCTTGGAGGAGTATAATGGAGTTGGGGTTTCTTGCCTTCTTAGTCCATGGTGCGCTACCATAGTAACCATCAGAGGTTCATCCTAAGTGAGAGACATGCCGGCTCATATTTTTTGTTCCGTTGGTGGGACCTCTCTCTAGAAGGCAAGATAATGTTCTATATTCAATTCTACATTAGGTAGAAGGAGGCTATGAGAGCTCATTTGGAGAGAACTTTAGGAGATGAGAGGGTTGAACTTATGTTATAGAACCAAGATCCATTTGTTTACCCTCTAGTTCATTATGATATCTTTGAGGTGATTTTTTACATCTTGTACACATGAGATGATTGGAGAGATTGTGTGAGGTGGAGTGTAGATTTTGGGGATTAAGGTGATTTTGGATAAAATCTCAAGTTTGAGATTTAAAATTGAAATTTCTACATATGATAGCTTGGGTTGTCTTTCAGTTAGCACACTTGGAATTATTGCGAGAGTTACTATGCGCATTGGGCTAGAAGTTTTGAAAGTTGATAGGGTAAATTGCTCCCGCAACTACATACTCTCTGGAAAATTATACAGAGTCTGCCATTTTTTCAAATTTTAGTGGATTATTTTGAAAATTTTGAAAATTGAGTGCATTATATCCTACCTGTTGACAGAAAAATTAGAGAGGGATCATTCTTGCAAAAGGAGTAATGAGTTTTTAAAGTGAAGGGGTTTTCAGACCAAATCTAAAATATGTGTGCTGAATAGAAAGGTGTCTAGGCCAAATGGCTCAATGAAAGATCTGAAATTTTGTAGGGATAGATACCCTAGAGTTGTGATCAAGTGTGCAAAATTTTAGGGGATTGTGACTTACCAATTGAGAGATTTGAGTGAGATTGTGCGGAAGGTCAATTCTATAGAGTTGAGATCTCATGCATGAGGAGTTTGAGAGCAACAAAAAGTATGTTAGAGTGTTTAGATTCATCTTGGGAACATGGAGGTCATCAAAAGTGGAAATTGAGACTATGCAAGGTTCCCCAAGAGTTTGAGGTGATTTTAGGGGTGGATTTGAGAAAAGAGAATTTATAATAGAATTTGAAGAGAATATTGAGAGGATCCAAAAACCTACACCACTTGGAGGAAAGAGTGAGTCTAAGTGCTTTCTATGTGAAAAGAAGGGACATAAGGCAAGTTCATTTCCATTGACCTTTGAGAGCAAGAGATTGAGGGAAAGGAGTGGCTTACTTGACTTGGATTTGCATGTTGGACCTTCTTCACCAAGATTGGGAGGGAGAAGATCTAAGACCAAGGAGTTGTGTGAGGTTTGTGGATTGGAAGGACTTCCAAAAGGACTTGAGTGTAGTGGAGTAAAAGCGCTTTTGAAGACTTTGGTGAAGGATCTTGGAGAGAGTCTTAGTATAGCTAAAGAAACACTATCACCTTAATCAACTAGTTCACAAGATTAGTGATGGAGATATCTTGCAACTTATAGATAAACTATCCATGAGAGTTTGATTAATATGCACTCTAGGATTTGATGTTGCTAGAGAAATCTTAGAGCAACCTGAACCTTTTGTGTTCCTAGGGTGGATTATTTTCAAATGGTGTTAGTCATGTATATACTCTCTTAGTTATAGAGTGAGAGAAAAGAAAAGAGAAAAAGAAAACAAAAATTGAGAGGAAAGAAAGATAGTGAGAGGTTAAGATAGGGAAACTTTTGGTTTTCTTTGGCAAGGATGGAGAAGATATGGATGCCTTTGTGAGAGACTTCAAGAGAGCTTTCATAGGAAACAATGAGAAGAGGAAGAATGAGTGGGCCTCATTATTACCAGATTTTTTTGAGGATGCAATACTTACATGGTATGAGTCAAAATACCAAAAGAGAGAGAAGAGAGATGGGGAAGAAGAGTCTTGGGAAAGTTTGACTTCAGCACTCATTGAGAAATTTCTTCTAGATGAGAGTTATGAGAGATTGATGAGTGAGGTTACCTTTCTCAAACAATGAGATGGAGAGAAAGAGAATCTATATGGAAAGAGTGGAAAAGTTAGAGTCCAAATTTTGCATAATGTTGAGGAAGGGTGGGAATGATGTGGAGACTACTATGATTGGCATAAGGGCCATGCTCCCCAAGAATTTTTTGGGAAGATTGAGACCACAAATTAGAAGCAAGGTGAGATATGAGAAACCTTCTTCCAAGGTTGAAGTTATCAAGATTCCAATTTGTATGGAGGAGAGTTTGAAAGGAGATGAGAATGATTTGGTGGTGAAGGAGGTTGTGCATCCTCCTCAAGGTTACAGGTATGGTGGAACTTCTGATAATTTGGTGGCAAGGGTTGCACCACAAGTAGTAGTTGCTCCAGTTCTTGCACCTCCACCAAAGGATCCACTTCAAACCATCACAAAACAACTTGCAAATCTTAAGATCAACGTGGTGCAACTATGGGAGAAGAGAGAGGTGGATCAGAATGTGGGGAGGGCCTAGGAGTTATGGAAGTTATCCATATAGAAGAGGCCAACCAACCAAAAATTTTAATGAGAGAAATTTTTTTTGGTTGTGAAGGGAGAGGTCACATCCAAAAGAATTGCACAAATTCCACATACCATGGAGGAAGGGGTTATGAAAGAGCCAATAGAAGGAAAGAAGGAGGTAGTGAAACCCAAGTGGCCCTTAATCCAAACAAAGGTAAGGAGATATTATCTATAGATGTGGTTGAGAGCAAGTATGAGAAGGGAAAGTGCTCAAACTCCAAGGGTCTTAATTTGGAGCTTTTGACACAAGAGAAGAAGAGAGCTCATTTTGTAGAGGATGTGCACTCTTCTCAAGGATTTAATCCTAGCCAAGATACTCCTATGCCTACTAGGAGCACTCACACAAGCACTTCAACTCCATCAACAACAAAGACTCTAAGGAAGAAGTTGGGGATGGAGGACTTCTTGATCTCAAAACAACAATGGAACTACAATGTCTTGGAGGATGTTGGTAGTCACAATGCTAACATCATAGTGATCCAATTGATTGCTTTGAATCCTACTTTGAGAAAGGAGCTCAGAGGTGGCTTGAGTTCTACAGGAGCAAGAGGAAGAAGAAGGCAAAAGTTCTTGTATCAATGGGGATGGTGGATGCCAAACCAACACCATGGGAGGCTTATAAATATACCTCCAAGATTGATGTGAGAGTAAATGGTCACAACATCAAGGATGAATTGGTTGATGGAGGATCAACAATAAGTGCCATGTCAAAAAATTTGATGAAGAAGTTGGGAATGATACCCTCAAGACCTTCAACATTTATGGTGAGCATGGCAAACAAGCAACAAGTTCAACCAGTAGGGGTGATGGATAAAGTGGTAGTTTCAGTTATGGGAGTTCAAAATCTCATGACTTTCCAAATCTTGAAGGATTCAAGCTATGACTTACTTCTTGGGAGGCCATGGTTGAGTGCAACATGCACAATTGATTGATGATACAAAGGGTATTTGAGGATTGGGTCATCAAACCATAGAGTCACAGTTCCTATGACTAACACCACCAACACTTCACATTCAGGTATACCATCTTTTGATTATCTGGGATCAGATTTTGAAGAAGGAGCTTCAGGTGTGGACACAAGCATGGAAGAGGAGAGTTCGACGGAGGAGGATGAATCTGAATCTAATTCAGATGTATATCCCTTGTGTGCTATGGATTTTGCATCTAAACTAGAGGTTTTGAAGGACCCAAATAAATCACCATTGACACTTGAGGAGGTAGAGAGAAGGTTGGCTACCCTCAAGTATGGCCTAAATGTTACCAAGGAGGAGAAGGTGAGATTTGAGGAGATTTTTTGCAAGTTCATCTATGTGTTTGCTTTTAGTTACAAGGATTTGAAGGAAGTCACCTTGGAGGAGCATAAGATAGAGGTGGAATCACATGCAAGACCAATCTGCCAAAAGCAATGTTGCATTAGCCCACCAATATCTTTGGTTGTGAAGGAGGAGATTGATAAGCTCAAGGAGGCCGGATTTATCTTTGAGGTAGAGAATTCAGAATGAGTGTCTCCAATTGTGATTGTGAAGAAAAAGAATGGCAAGCTTCGGGTATGTGTGGATTACAAGAAGCTCAATGTTGTCACCAAGAAGGACTACTACCCATTGCCATTCATTGATGAGATCTTGGAGGAGGTTGCAAGTCATGAGAGGTACAATTTTGGAGATGATTATAGTGGATATAACCAAATCAAAATTGCACTAGAGCATCAACAACTCACCACATTTACCACACCTTGGGGAACTTACGCTTTCAAGGCCATGCCTTTTGGGCTTTGCAATGATCCAACCACATTCCAACTGTTCATGAACAAGGTATTTGAACCCTTCATTGGGGAATTTGTGAGAGACTTCATTGATGACTTTTGTGTCTATGGGAGCAAGGAAGAGCACTTTGAGCACCTAATCAAGGTCTTGCAATGCTTGGATGAGGCAAATGCATCACTCAACCCAGAGAAGTGCATTTGTGGATGTGAAGAAGGTATAATTTTGGGGCACATCATCTCCAAGGATGGAATAGCAGTTCATCTTGAGAAGATGAGGAAAATCTCAAACCTTCTATTCCCTTCAAGCTTGACAAAGTTATGCCAATTCTTGGGGATGGTTGGATACTATAAGAGGTTCATCTTCTCATTTTCCAACAAGGCTTATGCATTGACCATCTACATGAAGAAGGGTGTAGATTACATGGTGATTTTAGAAGACAAGGAGGCTCTCAAAGCTTTTGAGGAGCTCAAGCAATCCCTTGTAGCTTTAATTCTTGCTAAACTTGATTGGAGTAAGCCTTTCATCCTCTACACTGATGCTTCTAATGTAGCTATAAGATGCAATCTTAGTCAACTAGACCAAGATGAGCATGATAATCCAATAGCTTATGCTAGTAGGTAGATGGTTTCAATAGAAAAGAACCACTCTGTCCTTGAGAGAGAAGGGTTGGCAATGATCTTTGGTCTCAAGAAGTTTAGACACTACTTGATTGGAGGAAAATCCACCATTGTCACGGATCACAAGGCTTTGAAGTACATCTTCAACAAGCCTAATGTTGAAGGGAGACTAGTAAGGTGGATGATACTCTTGTCTGAGTATGCCTACACCATTGAGGATAGGCCACAAAAGAAACATGCAAATGTTGATTTGTTATCTAGAGCCTATGATCATGATGGAGATGAGCTAGTGGATGATTCCTTCTTGAATGAGGAGCTCATGATAATCTCAATCACTCAAGAGGTTCCAATGGAGTACAAGGAGATTGTGGATTTTGTGACAAGAGATAACTATCCAGAAGGAATGCATGCTAAGGAGAGGAAGGCCCTTGCAGCAAGATCTAGACCTTACACAATGGTGGAGGATAATTTTTTTCACCAAGGAGCAGATGGTATACTTCAAAGAGTAGTGGGTAAGGAAGAGTCTATCCTACTTATAAAGGAGTTTTATGAAGGTTTAGTGTGTGGAGGACACTTTGCAAGAAAGGTGATTGCTTTCAAGATTCTAGATGCAAGTTACCATAGGAGAGGGATTCTCAAGGATTGTCTTGATTATTGCAAAACTTGTCATGTTTGTCAAGCTTTTTCTAGAAAGTTTACACTCCACCACTTAGATCAATTCCATTGCTAGGACTTTTTGAGAAGTGGGGAATTGCTTTTGTAGGTCCTCTCAATAAAACCCCAAGAAAAATTGGTATATTGTGGTAGTTATTAATTATCTTACCAAGTGGGTTGAGGCTAGACCATTGAGGGACAAGAATGACGATGAAGTTGGAAAATTTCTTTATGAACGCATTATCACTAGGTTTGGGTGCCCTTTGGAGTTGGTTTTTGATAGAGGAAGAGAGTTTACAAGAAGCATTACTATAGCCATGCTACAACATTTCTCTATCACACATAGAGTAATTAGATCCTATAAGCCAAATTCCAATGTCTTGGAAGAGAGAACCAAATCAGACCTTGTGCATGATGTTGGCCAAAGAAGCAGAAATGGAGGGGGCTAAACATCATTAGGACAAGAGGATTCATGCAGTTTTGTGAGAGTATAGGACAACCATGAAGACTTCTACCAAGTATTCTCCATTTCAATTGGTATATGGTATTGAGTCTACCTTACCTATTCACTTTAATCTTCCTACCTTCCCAAGCATTCATAGGAGATTTGAAGAAAGCACAAGGAGGTGATGCAAAGAAGTCAAGGAAGGAACAACTCATGCAATTGAAAGAGGCAAGAGCAGTTGCTATGGTTTGAGTGGAGCAAGCCCAAAGGAAACAAAAGGAGAGCTATGACAAGAGGCAAGGCAAGAAGAAGGTAGAGACTTTCAAAGAAGGTGATTGGGTAATGTTGATTGATTCTATTTGATTCAAGAGAGTGCAAAAGAAGTTTTTCCTAAGTAATTGGGACCTTTCATAGTGGAGAAGGTGGGGGGCAATTACACCTATGATCTCAAGGAATTAGGAGGAAGACACTTTGATAAGATTAACCATGATAAGTTGAAGATATATCATAGAAGGTAGAGAGACCTTCACTTTAAGGACAAAGTGAAAACTTAGTCCGAGTGTAAATGTAACACCCATTTGTGCATGTGTGTGGTATTATGATATTTAGCTTGGTATTACAAGTACTTGAGAGATAGTATTTATATAGAGATAAAGGATGGTTTTACATTAGTCGTGATTAGCTAGAGTTAGTCATAGCTAAGATAGAGTGGACCTTACTTTAGAGGAGGTAGAAAAGATGAGCACCACTATTTTGGATTCAAGTGTGTTGACTTGGTATTATTCATAGGTGTTTGGCTTTGAGGAAAGAGTTGAGAACTCTTAGGCTTGCAAGTATTTTTGTTTTGGATTCTTCTATAGTCCAAGGATAGCCCATATGAAGGGATCCTTGACTTAGTGATTGGGTCAAGATAAGATCACATGCTAGTGGAATATGCCCATGTGAGTGGATATTCATTTCTACTTTTTGACTTTACTTGACTTTTAGTCTAGTAACTTGAGTTACTATAGTAATTAGTAACTTTGGTGTGTAATTATTTCACAAGAAAATAAACAAGGGGTGAGGAGGTACTCATCATCCTTTCATTTGCAACTATCTCTCTCATTGAGTTCTCTAGTGAGCAATGTCTTGAGTCTTGGAGTGTTAGCCTTGGAGGAGTATAATGGAGTTGGGGTTTCTTGCCTTCTTAGTCCATGGTGCACTACCATAATAGCCATCAGAGGTTTATCTTGAGTGAGAGACAGGCCGGATCACATACCCAACCACTAAATCAAGGATTCCTTTACATGGGCTATCCTTGGACTATAGAAGAATCCAAAACAAAAAGGCTCGGGGGCCCAAGAGTTCTCAAATCTTTCCTCAAAGCCAAATATCTAGGAATAATACCAAGTCAACACATTAGAATCCAAAATAGTGGTGCTCATCTTTTCCACTTACTCTAAAGTAAGGTCTTTTCTATCTTAGCTATGACTAAATTTAGCTAATCATGACTAATGTAGAACCATCTTTTATCTCTATATAAATAATATTTCTCAAGTACTTGTAATACCAAGGTTAACATCACAATACCACACATTGCACAAATGGATGTTACAAAAATTCTTACTTTGGTATTTTATTTGAATTTGTCATTGGATCCAATCAAATTGAGCCTTATGAAATTCAAGCCAAGGCAAACCCAAAATGATATCATAGTGTAGAGGTGGAACTACAAACCTCATACACTCCAAATACTTGTTCCCAATCCTAAATGTAACAAGATATGATGTACAAAATGTAGAACCCTTTCTACCATCATCCATCATCAATATGCTTCCAATTACTTGCTTGATAGGAATATGTAATTCCTTTGCTAATTGCATGGACATGCAATTCTTTGAACTTCTAAAATCAACCAAAATCTTATAACCATGATCATATATCATACCTTGCAAGTGAAACAAACTTGCATAGGTCAAGCCTCCAATCCAATTAGAACCAATCACGTTCTCAATAGGTAGCTCAAAATCTCCTATTAGAATTCCTCATTTCTTTGATCATTATGCTCCACAAACTCCATTCGGGCAACTTGTTGAGGTCATCCATTCTCGAGTAGACATTCAACAATGTGATGTCTAATTTGGTGACAAAAAAAACAACCACTATTCTCACAAATTTTCTTTATTTGTGGTGCCAAGTGATCTCCATTGAATGGCATCAATCTCCATTAGTGTCGGCTCCTCCGCAAGTATGTGGTGTATTGGTAGGTTATATGGAGGTCAAGGTTGAGACCAAGTTGTTGTAACTAAGGAATCAAAGCATTTGCCCAATCACATGACTTCCTCCAAGTGTTATGGCTCTTGCATAGTTATCTCTAATTTGGTTTGTGACTTGAATCCCCTCATAAATCAATCCAAAGCTTCACCTTCTAGTATATATAGAATTTGCATGATGATGTTCTAGAATTGCATGATTTAATGTCTCATAGAGCCAATCTGCTTCAACTTTGCCAACTTGTCTTGTGTAGCTAATGTGGTATTTATAGCTTGGAAGCAACCAATTATTGCACAGTTGAATTCTACCCAAGTCAAGATTGGTGTAACAAATTGCCATTCAGCTCGCTCTACTTGGAATTGCCACTATAGCTTTGTTACTCTATCCAATTGGTTGGAAGCCAAGAGAATTTGTTTTTGTTCATCTTGAAGATTGGTAGCTCAAAATAACATTTGTAGTCAGCACAAAATTCTCCACTGTACTTGGAAGATTTTGGCCTTGAAAAAACCTTTGGTTTTGGAAAATTGGATTCAATTTTCTCCTTCTCAAACTGGTGCTCTTTCTATGTGCTCTTGTTGTTAATGGTCTTGTTCATCCAACAATTGATTAAGGTGCTCAATTTGTTGTTTTATAGTAATAATAACCTCATCCATTGCCGCCATGGCTACTACTCTATCACATTACTCACAATTTATCTAATTTATTAATACATAGATGTAACACGTCCATTATTCTCCATAAATTACAACCAGAAGTACCAAGGGTTCCTCAAACAAGGTCATAATATTCAAAAAAATTTGCCCAAAGTGTGAGGTGATGAACTATGTGAAATGATGCTTGGGTAATACCCAAACAAAAAATTCCAAAGGTTTGGCAAAACTAGATTTGGTGGTTCATAAATTCCATCCATCCTATTTTGCTCTAATACCAATATAAAAGATCAAGACCAAGGAGAGAAATAGGAGAATGGAAGATCACAATGGGACACTTGAGTGTGGGAAACTCCAAATGTGCAGCATAAGCTTCAGCTTTGGTATTTATAAGGAGCATACAAGGCTCTTGAGAAGCTTCCTTGACCCGCTTTCTTGGAGTGCAAGCCAAGTTAACCAAGAAGTTTCCTTCTAGGAGCCATCTACTTGGCATGAAAGCTAAGCTAGTTGGAAGCTTCAAGAAGCTTCCTTCTAGAAATTGCCTACTTGGGATGCAAGCTAAGCTAATTGGGAAGCTTCTTCTTGACTTCCCAAGAAACTTCCTCCTAAAAGTTGCTACTTAGCATGCACATTACCCAATGCACATTACCAAGTAGCTTCATTGATACTTCTAGAATATTCTAGGCCAATTTGGCCCATTTGCTACTTTGTTAGCCTTGACTAACTTTGTCACTAAACTCCATATTGTTACACAACATTGCTCCAAAGTTTATTCTTACAACTTTGTGACAAGCTACTCCTCACACTCATGCAATAGCAAGAATAATATAAAATAAGCAAGCATGGCCTTGACAAATAGAACTTGCCAATAGATCACCAATTCTTGCTCTTTTTGATACTCTTCAAGATAGTAACTATCAGAATTACTATTTATGCAATGATATAAATTTGTTTTTTGCACATCCTGATTCCATTCATTTGCTTGAAGCATATCCATATTCTTTGGTGATGGATTATATGTATAAAAAAATTGCTTTCTAATGCTTCATGTTGTTGGAGTGACAAGTTTCAACACTTCATTTATAGTTGCAATTATGTTCTTAGGAGAAGAAACACAACTATACTACCAATGTGCTTTAGACCATTGCAAACTTTTATGATCCTATTAAATTACTTATAATTTTGACAGATTGTGAGCTTGCTTTGATGAATGTTTTTTCATCCACATTCACTAGTTCAACACATCTTCTTTGCATTTTGCATTTTCAAAAGAATGTTTTAGCCAATTGTAAAAAGTACTTTGGTACTAATGATGAGTGGAATACATTCATGAGAGAATGGAAAAGTGTGGTGCAATCAATACTCCAAAAATCTTTATCAGGTTGTGGCATGCTCTATGTGAAACTTATGCCTCAATTCCAACAATGATTTTAAATGATGATGACATGGATTGTATACAAAGAACACTTTGTAGCAACATGGAAAAATCAACATATTCATTTTGGAAATGTTATATCATCCCAAGCAGAGTGTCAACACTTGATGGTAAAATAATAATTCAAAGTCTCCACCATAGATCTATGAGATGTTAAAGTTTGACTATCTCATGCCTTTGAGAATAAAATTAAAGGAATCAAGGCACAACAAGGCATGGAGCGGATTTGAGTTTTGCATGATCACAATCAAGTAGTTTATCAAATGTGATTTGATGAGTATTATTCTATGCTCTAAAGAATGTTAAAAAATTGTTAATTGCACAAGAAGGAAGTGAAGAATTGTAGAGTTGTTGTCGTAATACATCAAGGACAAGAGAAGAAAGAAAACACAAATTTCACACTCAATCATCCGATGCCCCAAAGGAACACCTTCTCTTTATTATATAGACAAAGAGGATCTCCTCCAAGGAAGCTCCACCATAGGATTAGGCACACAAATAGATGACATGTCAGCAAGCTCCACCCTTGGATTACTTACTTGGATGGATGACAAGTTGGTCTTGGTCCTCTCTGGTTGGTCAAACAAGCTTTGACTAGAGGGAATCTTTTAGAGAATCTTCCTATAGGAATCTCAAAATCACGTGGGTGAAGTACCGTTGGAAAGCTCTCAATGAGACAAAGTAGGGGGGAGGGAAGGCCAACTTTTCCAGCACTGGAAAGGGGGGGAGGACTACACATTTGTGAGGCCTAATTCATCCATTTAGGCCTCCGAAATTGCCTTCAAAGATTTTAGGCATATTTTGGTTCCTACTCTATTTGTAGAAGTCTCCTTTTGGTGATACTTTTTTCTGATCTGTTTAGCACATCATGTGTAACATCCTTCCAGATGTTACCAAACAAATTCTCACTTTTAAATCATATGTTCAGCTATTGGTTCTAAGGTTTTCAAGTTTATTTCTATTTTTGCACTTTTAGTAGAAGTACTCTTTTGGTGATACTTCTATCTAATCTATTATGATCATCATGTATAACATCATTCCAGATGTTATCAAACAGAATTTCACATCTAGATCATACGGCTAGCTCTTTGTATTACAATTGCCTTGTAAGCATTGTATTCAATTCGTGATTTTCATCCCATAGGGCATTTGATAAACATTAAAAGTTTGTGTGAGACTATCACATCAAGACCAATAAATACTATTTAGTATGTTATCCTACCAACCCTAGACCTTATTTCTAGACCTATTCATTCTATTTATCATAGTAACACCTCATCAATATGAGCAAATATGGTATCAAATCTTAAATATTGCTTCTAGAACATTGGCTCTAGAGAATCCACCAATGCAATATACTCATGGATGTACTAAAGGCTCTCAAGAGAATTGTCAACAAAGTAACCAAAGTGTTGCCAAAGTTGAGTCCTCTACTTAAAGAGAGGTCTCATAATATGAGCGGGTAGAGGCATCTAGTTCACAAAGAAGACATATGTTTTGGAATCTATAAGCTTATTGAACACAATGCACAAATTATGTCCTCAATGAATTATGTTTTCATCATAAGCATCATGTTTATCAATATAGAAAGAGTTTAGGATAAGATAGAAATGCTAGAGAATATGCTAGAGCTTTTAGAGTTTGTCCTACTTATCCAATCAAGTGGGATATTCTTTTGATCATGATAGTAGGTTGGTTAAGCTAAGGTTATCTTTTGGCTAATGAATTGGTTTCATATTCAACATTCGATATGTGATATCACCTATTCCTTATTGTTCAACAAACTATACTATTGCAACTCTTCATGATCTTTTCTTGCATGTATTCCATGACATTGCTTCATATCTTGGCAAGTGAAGATTAAGCATAGCCCTTCTTATATGTGATATCATTGCAAGTGTTGTCCAATTATCAAGATGGTTTTGCAAGATGGTAACAAGGTAATGTGATGTAGCTACTTCTTGCAACATTTTGAAGACATTCTTATAATTTCAGATGAATGTTTTTAGATAGAGGTCTTCTACTTTCACAACCATGATGTGAAACTTGCCCTTATATTACATATCTCTATCCAATTTTGGTTAAATGTTGAATTTTTTGCCACGTGCAGGATGACCAAGTGAAGGTACTACTTTTCAACTTCTAGAATCTACTTGACACTACTAGAATCTACTTGATACTACATCTCTTGCAAATGCAAATTGGGGATATTCTCAATAGTAGGTTCTAGTTTTTTATAGTGTCTATACCATCTATCACAACAACTTCAAGTTCAAGCCTCTAACTTATATAGATGAGCCATTGGTCCTCCTAGTTTAAAAGTTTGAAATTAATAATAGTTGTTTCAAGTTGTAAATTCAAAACTAAATTGTTTAACCAACCCTACTAACTAATATGTATGTAGATATATAAGGACTTTTCTTCATCTTCTATTCATCTATCTTGTTGGTTTCTTAGGTTTCTTTTGTTCTATCAAGATGTTCTTAATCTCTATTCTTCTCCTTGTGTTTAGTATCACTTTTTTTTTACTCTCACTTATTAGACCTCAATAGGATTTATGGTCACTTTTAAAGTTAAGCTCTACATGGAAGCTCTCCTCCACTATAACATTGGATTTTGTAATTTCCAACAATGGTAGATCTTTGCAATCTTCCTCAAGAAAACATAGCTTACTTTCCAATACCATATTAGCTATTATCAGGAGTTCAAATCAAGAATCCATAGAAAGTAGATTTGTGAGCAAAATTATTACAAAGCAATATAAACATTCCTTTGATCCCAAGTTTATATTGCGTGCAACTTAAAGAATAGACATCATGTGAACTATCTCTTAAACTACTACCCTATCGCAAGATGCTTACCACTCAATTAATTTGAGAGAAGAATGGAATGCACAACTACAATTGACATCCCATCCCTTTTTGTCCAATTAAGAACTTTGACACCCCTTCAATCAAGGTTGAGAAGTAAATTCTATAGATTTGAGAAAGCTTATTGAATAAAGAGTTTTTGAGCCAAGGTTACAGAATTTGTTCTCTCATGGAACTCTAATTTTGCTTCCCTACTTCTCTTTGTAGGTAGTGGTACTCTTGTATCTCGTATAATGATTACATGAGAACAAGGAAAGGAAATTGAGTAAGTTCCACCAACCAAAACCCTAGACATAATTTTTACACATCACTTATTGTAGAGAACATGGACATCCATGCGAGGCAGATTATTTGTCTTTCTAATGCAGGTCAAGTACCAAGGTAAAAGGATCAAAGCTATCTCTCTTGAGAAGCTACCAATGGTGAGAAAGAATGATGAACATTTGCCCGGATCTTGCTCCTAGAAGTCCTTATAGACACACACATAAGTATTTAACATTGTCTTGTCAAAACATTCTATCAAGGTTATATAGACTTTGTCACGATGTCATATTTCAATGGCACATGAAATAGTAAGATCTTACATGTGGTTTGCGATTGATCAAACCATCTACTAGTTTTTGGTAGACATTTTTGCTGGATAGCTTTTGGTAATCATATGCCCATCAGTGTTAAGGTAAGATCAACAATTCTCATCCCGATAGGTTGCAAATATGGATAGGAATACTTCTCACTCCCACATGCCAAGAGTCATTGTCACCTTCTAACGAGAACTATCTATAGGTCACATATCATTATCTTGACATTACTGTGATTTCAGTATGATACCCTATGATAGATCAATGACTCATCTTTAGGAGAGTATGGGGGATCAAATTAGTAAAGTGTTGGTCCTTTTAACGACTCCCATTGTATAAACTCTTTTAAAGCAAAAAACATATTACTTGAAAACCGCATGGAGAATAGGATTTTTAATAATTTTCAGAATTTATCACATGATATGATATGAAAACTAATTCATATGAAACCAAATTTAAATAAAAACGAACAATGAGAATTAAGAGATGAAGCTTTCCATATTAATACAAAAATTGCTCTAAATGACTTAAATATCTTTCAGAATTGATCACATGATAGCAAATTATATAATTATATGATAATATAATGATTATTTATTCGTTAATAACAAACAATCATTACCAATATGATTTCGATCTTTCCAATTAAATTTATCAAAAATAATAAATTTACGAAGATCCTATAGATCTTTCGACCGGAAACAACACTCACTCTTGGAAATCCCACATTATGCTAGAAATATGCTAGACTGAAATGGGCCATTTTCATAGAGGCAATAAACCCTAGGGCTTCTACCGGATTCTATGAGCTTTTATGTCACTGTCAGTTCTCCTGGAGAACGTATGATCGTTAAGTTGATGATTACTGGCACCAAAGCGGAAAGCGACAGACATTGATTCGGGGGTTGTTCGTCCAGTCGCCCATCTCAAGTGATGTGGAGTTCATTCGAGTTTGATTTTGATCCGATGTAGATTGGCACGCCCGTGCATGTATCGAGAAGCTTGCGTTCGGGCAGAGCAGCTGGTGCACGGCATTTCGTTTCTCCGGGTGGAAGAAGCAGCATCAACAGCAGAGCTAACCATATAAGAATGGATTCAGTGGGACTTGCTGCGTGGAGTTTTGTCTGCCTGCTTGGTCAGGAGGGCGATTGAATCTAGGGAGTGTCCGCGCTTTGTTTGACTTTTTGGTCAAAGGATTGTGCACGCAGTATCCGCAAATCTGCGGTTGAAAGCTCTGTTTGCTCTGTTTTGGAGGTGTATCTGCGACCGATCGTCGATTCGGTTCTTGAAGTTGTCGCAATCGTGGGATTTGCGCAAATTTGTTGTTGGGAAGAATGGCTCAGCGCAGCAGGTACTCGATTGATTTGTGAATTCTTGAACCTGGAAACCTAAACATAATTATCGATGCCGACTCTTGATATCAATCTGATGCAAGTCGGGTCCAATTGGCCCACCACTACTATGTAGTGTTTCAGAGACAGATTTTTGTGGTCGTATAGAAGACATCTCTAATCCAGTGGTGGAAAATCGTAGTTGGCTAGACAACTAAAACTTGCAACCCTATCCCAATGTAACTTCCATCACATTTCTGCTGATGAATTCCCGAAATTCAGAAGCTAAATCACTCTATATGTATCTTAGGTTTATCTGTAAGAAGTTACCAGCTCACAAGCATTCTGTTTCTTTTGTCTCACAGAGTGTTATGCAAATATTTTATGCATGGGGCATGCTACAAAGGAGAGAACTGTGAATTTTCTCATAATTGGGATGATCCTGCAAGTCATGTAATACTCACTATCTTTTAGCCGCGCAAACTTTTTTGTTGATAGCTGTTATTTATCTGAGCAGTTTCCACTGTGCTGTTGCCACCAACTAGTTTCATTCTTAAGCGTGCAAAACTCGTTCTTGTTTATAATACAACACGTTCAGCTAACATGAGATTGAACCTGATAATTTTGTCTGTCACCATCAGGTCTGTATTTACTATCAACGAGGTTACTGTTCATATGGGAGTAAGTGTAGGTATGATCATGTGAAAGTCCAGAACCCAAAAGTGGCCGCTACTCTTGCAAGAATATTGAAAGAAAATGGAAATGGGGCTTCTGCATCCATCACTCCTGTTGCCAGTTCCCCTGCTTCTATGAGCAGCCCGGTACCTGGGAAAAAATCCTCAGCCTCGAACTGGTCGTCAGCACCTTTGAAATCTCCCTCTACATCGAGCAGTCCTACAGTAAGCATTCCAGTGTCGATCAGAAACCCCAATGCACAGGAGAAGACGGTAGTACCCCCAGCCTCATCAACTGTCACATCATCTCGTCAAGGTGAAGGGAGTGGAGAGTACTCAAGCACGAGTTCATCTCCATCTTCTCGGTGGGTGCAGATGTCTGAGAGTTCGGAGGAAGAACTTTATTCTATTGAGCAGGAGATGGAAGTGGCAAGACTGCTAGATGAGGATGACCCCGCTGATGAACCCATTTGCTCTTTCGGAGCTACTAGCCTATGTAATCATGGAGGTACATGCACACACTTACAAGGCGATCTCTGTCCTACTTGTGGGAAAAATTGTCTTCATCCTCTACGAGCAGAAGAGAGAGAAGAACACCTCAGAGTGTGTGCACAAAATAGAAAACGTTTGGAAGCTATGCTCATAAGCCAAGACATCGAATGCGTCGTTTGTTTGGAACGAGTTCTCTCGAAGCCTGCTCTTGCTGAGCGAAAGTTTGGGATTCTCTCAGGGTGTGACCATCCGTTTTGTATCTCATGTGTAAGATCTTGGCGAAATGGTTCTCATCCCCCAGGAATGGACCTGAAAACCATCATTCGTGGTTGCCCTGTCTGCCGAGTTGTCTCACACTACGTCATACCAAGTATCACATGGTTTTCTAGTCCAGAGGAGAAGGCAGAGATTGTAAATGGCTACAAGAAGAAGCTGAGGTAAGAGACTGGTGTCTTATCCAAATCCACTTTCCTCTTATCAAAAGGAGCGGTTCTCTCTACAGAATCTGAGTACCAAATACGCTGGATGCTGTCAGTCTGTACAAGATACATTATTTACGGGTTTATGCTTATATCTCACACTCAGGTTCATCCAGCTTCACAGTACTGAATTCTTTCTTCACGTGGAACAGTTCATTGGATTGCCGGTATTTTGACCAGGGGAATGGTACTTGCCCTTTTGGAACCAGCTGCTTTTACAAGGTTTGTTGATCTCCAGTGGTCTTTCCTCTTCACTTCCCTTCCCAAGAGACGCGTGATTTTATTTTTCCTGTCGCATGCTAAAACTTTCTGCTTTGTACAGCAATTGGGCTTGTACTAAAGATCAAAGAACGTCGTCTGGCTTCATGATTGAGGTTTGAATATCTGGCTTTGAACATTTCGGGAATTTTCGTCACGGGGCTTCTTATGGTACTTAGATTCATCATGTGTTTGATTTCGCAGCATGCTTACAAGGACGGTCGATTGGAGGAAACAAAGCTCCGCCATCTAGGTGCCGCAGATGGCAGTGCTGTTATAGCAAAGAACATAAGGTTTGCTGCCAATCTTCTTGTTGTAAATTTGATATTCAAGTATTGGGAAAGGTGGATGGTGTATTTAAGGGATATTGCTAAACTACGCATAAGTTGAGATGAGATATTCAGGTCTTGTGAAGTCATAATTGGATTAAAGTGCTTCTTTCTTAGCTAGTTTTAGTTCGTATCATGGTGCAGGTTATCTGATTTCATTGGGAAGTTGGATCTGGATCCGAGAAGGAGT
Organism: Lunularia cruciata; assembly: GCA_948567375.1. Classification (NCBI taxonomy): domain Eukaryota; kingdom Viridiplantae; phylum Streptophyta; class Marchantiopsida; order Lunulariales; family Lunulariaceae; genus Lunularia; species Lunularia cruciata. The sequence continues at coordinate 11,510,349 of OX419757.1, read as the reverse complement.
GGATAGATTCGGAAGGTTTTTCCTTCGGTTTTGCCAAGGAGGTAAATGAGACCTTTTTAAAGCTAACAAATGGATGTCGAACTAGTCCACAAAGGTTAGAAAAGTGAACTCAGAGGTCACACAAACGTGTGAAAGCTCAACCTCGTGAATATCCGAGTAAATACGAGAGAATTTTCTCCCAAGTATTCAGATCTCGAAGTACATTTGTCCCTCTACAAGGAGGAAGATATGGGCGTATCAAAAAATCGGATGTACAAAGGGTTGGTCTATTTATAAAGTAACAGATTTAAGGACGAACGTGAACGTACTGATCTGATCGCACATCACACTTGTCAGTATCACCAAAATTTCTTAGCTGTTGTCGTCTCATTACTCTCTTTGCGTTATTGCAGTTATGAACCACACTGATAATATAGAGCCCTCAGCTTCCTGCACAACCTACCGAGCAAGTATTCTGCTCGGTAGTTTACATCTCCTTTCACTCTTGTATTCTTGATGGACTCCTGAAATAGGCAAATATCTGGCGAAATTGTCATCTGAGTATGTACAGTTGTTGAATCCTCAAATAAAATAAAAATCTATCTTTGTCTGCTTTGTTTATGATCTTGGCATCTTCTCTCAATCGTTTGTTTTGCTCAAGACGCGAACGTTCTGGATACATCTAACGGGGCAAACGGGACAAGCCATACGGGAGTAGATCCTAGATCCTTTAGCCATTCGACTGATTGTCAATTCAGATCTTTCGTCTTTTATGACGAGGCGTCTAATCAAACCGCACTCGGCAAAACGTTCCTCCCTGTTTACTTGATGGTAATATTGGAAATTATAGGGTTCTTACGAAGGTGGAATAACTTCCCAACATGTCTAGATACTTGAATGAGATCTTACTGACGAAGTTGGGAGCTGATTATGGAAATTGATATTCAGGTGGACTTCTTTCAATCATAGTGTTAAGCACGACGTAGATACTTAAGATGTGTTGATTGGTTCACAGGTTACTGGTGAAATAACTTCAAGTGGAGAATTAACTGGATAGTCTGCAAACTTCCGATTCAGGTGGGGGCCTACACTTGACATTATTTCAACAATTGTATGAAAATGATTCTTTCATCTTTGCGATGCAGTATCGGAGATGGTAAGGAGAATGTAAAGTCGATCCAGAGATGTTAATCTCTATACATATGTTTATGTTGCTGCTTGCGATTAGTTATGCGACTAAATGCTAATTTGCGATGATTCACCAACCACATTCTTGGAATCCTTCGGGTGCTTTAGACTTTGGTCTGGTTTGTTAGTGTGACATTGTTTGGATTGCGGCTAGTGTTCCTATAGACTTGTAATACCCATTGACCTATTGCCATCGGATATCAGGTGATAGATTCGTTTACAAATATTGGAGATACCGAGATAGATCTGTAAATTTGGTTTTGTGGATAAACAGGAACGAGTCAACGTCTTGCTGCGATGAGAAGCTGAAAAGAGAGAACTTTTCGAAGGATAAACTGGTGTGTGTGGGATGTGAAATTCTCTGGGAGTCATACTGTTGATAAATACATGCTACCGAGTTTTCAAGCCGCAGTTGGGGATGTGTGGCCATAAGAATCGCAAATTCGTGGTTACCTTTCTGATGCCTCCAATCTATGGTTTGAACACCCACCTCTTTCCCGATGATAGAGAAGGCGCAGGCATTGTTATTCTTCTGAGTATCAAATGAAGGGGATCAGCAGAAGTGGGATCTGTTGCTGCATGTCCTGAAATCAGACTCGCAACAGATGTCGTTGGGAAGAATGAGGCTAGATGACCATCTACACACGTTTTCGTAAAAATCTCTCCAGGTTTTAACCCTTGAATCCGATTTATATATATATGGCTTTATCTACCAGAGAAGCTTCTGAAGCAGTGCTCACGTGAATGCTTTTACTTTCTCTTATCTCATTCATGCTTGTTGACCACGATTTTTCACATTTCATGTATTTCAATAAGCTCTGGAAAGCTGCGAAAAGCACTCGTGTTGTACCTGGTCAGTTCCATATCCTTTGCATTGCGAACGTGTAAGACAATTAGTCAAGCTAAGGTTGTCTCTGTCTCTTGTCGTTAGCACCTTACATAGATGAAACGTTATTACTTCAATGAATGAAACGCTACAGACGTTCAGATACGCTTGCATTTAAGCCGAAGAATATACTGCCCAGTTCTCCTCAATCCCTACCAAAGAGGCTTATATATTACAGCTCACACCTGAATTTCACAAGGCTAAAGAATTTAAGCTGAAGAATGTGTAGCCAAAGCTGTCCCCACATCCTACCAAGGTGCCTGTGAATTACATCTCATGCATCTATATGTGACTTAATGAGTTCAAAGCTTAACGGGCACATGTCAAAATAGGGCATCAGACTCCCATTGCTCTCCTCCATGCTCAATCTCTTCAGCCAAGCAACTAGTAAAACCAGGTCGGTCGGGTATTTGGCGTTCTCATGTCGCATTCAGATTTCCTCATCTTCACTTTCATCCTAACACGTTAGTCACTAAGTCAAGTCTGGTTTCCAGATGCGGTTTCAGGTAGCTCATATCTGCTTCCGACCTCCTCATCTCTTGTTATCCCGGTGCATCAACTTGGTTAATCAGTCTTACATTTTACCAAGAATCAACTTGGTTTTTACTCTATCCTCAGAATCAACCAGCACAAAATGAAGGTAAGTATGATTTTTCATTTGAACACCAAAGAAATTGTATTTTCTTCAGAAAAGGCTTTTTTCCATCCTTTTATAGCAACATTAGGTGATTCCTCACAGATAATGAAGAGACTGAGACAGCTTCAATTTTGGATTATATTTTTATGTGAGTCTAAAAGCACACAAGTTGGCTGAAAACAAAAAAGTTGATCTATATTAGATATCATTTATTTGAAACATGAAAGATGAAAGATTTTTCTTGACTTGTTGGTAATTTCTTTTTTTAACTTTAAATATGACTCTGACTAAAAATGTAAAATTTCTTTTTAGGTAAAAATAAAAAATAAAGGACAACTTAATTTTATCTTCACATTCAAATAGGGATGAGATATTCGAATGGAAGAAATATGAATGCAATTCTTTTCTGAATTTATTGAGGTCTACAATATTCAGTTATTGGGATTAATTTTATGAACTTAGATGATGCAGAGCAGTCTAAGATTATCTTCCTCGCTTATGAATATCAGTTTCACATTTGGTTGTTCTAAACTGAATTCAAATACATCCATTGCTGTAAAATATAATCAATATTATTTAAGGTCAAATATAAAATGAAAATATTTTGCAAGAAAAATCCAATACTAAGCATAATTGTTTGTTTCTTCTTTCAGATAATAGCAATAAAAACTGGAGGTCTAAAAATATCTAAATTCCTTAGTTATTTGGTTGTTATTTTCTTCCAGACTAGAAAAAGTTTTTCACTAAAATATTCAAAATAACTCAACACAAAGATAACTCGCTAGATATCCCGCTAGTTCTCCCTTCCTTACGATGAGGATATAGGTTTTAGGGGCTGTTTTGAATTGACGAGTATCACCTAAACTCCCCAAATGTGGAGAAGGTGGGTCCGCTGGTACCTACCCGGGGAAAGAAGCAAAGAGTACGCAAGGAGTAGCCCAGCCAAGAATGGAGGAGGTTCTCTAAACCCGCGGCCAGGGCAGGGCAGGGCGGGGCCGGGCCAAGCCGAGCTTGGCGCGGGAAGGGAAGGAGCGCGTGTGTTGCCGGGCCAGTAGAGGAAGTGGAGGTGGTGTAGTACTAAGGGGCGATGGGTGGCGGGAAATTCATGGAGGGAAACATCCGTTGCTCCGCAGGCATTACTCCTTTATGCTTATTCTTCTCCTCTCTATCCTTGGGAAATAACCTCCGCCATCTTCCCTCGCGGGGAAGGACGGAGAATAGCGGGCGCTAACTGGTGCTATTCTGTGGGCTCCGCTGTTAGGACTGGTTATAGTATTCTCACTGTGCATGTCATATGGACGAGAACTGCATGAAAACTCCTCATTCTACCAGTCCTCTGTCTGTGAGAGAGAGCAGAGTGCACTGAGAGATACAGAGACAGCTCCTTGTTTGCTGCTTGTTTGAGCTTGAGTGGGTTTTGGAGAACGAGTTAATTCCTAGTTAGTCGATGTGAATTGTGAGCAGTTGCGGCAGTCAATAGATGTGAAGAGACAGTAGAACAGTGAGGAGAGCACTAAATAGTTGAATCAAAATATCCCCGGTGATAAGGAGGTGGTGGACTTGAAGAGGAAGAGGAAGAGGAGGAGGAGGTGTAGAGCGGCTGATCGTCGTGGAGTTTGTGTCGGATGGTGGATCATATGGATTGAATTGTACAAGGTTGGTTGATGCAAGCCTTTCCGCCTTACATTGTGGGTTGATGCTTGGAATTGAATTTTATGTTGGCGTGTGGATGGTTTGGTGTTTTTTTCCAGGTATTGAAAACGTTTGGTGATTTTTGGTTGTTAATTGATAGTTCATTGTCTTGTACGTCAGGAAATTGAAAAGGTTGCATAGCTGTAAGGTATGCCTCCGGCTAGGAAAGCAAGTGCAGGTGCTGGTGCGTCAACTGCACCAGCATCCTCTCAACAACGCTCCATCGCGTCATTCTTTGGTGCAGGGGGTAAACCTCCTGCTTCTAAGACTAGTAACCCTCCCAAGGCTGCGAAAGCTGCCAAAGTCACTGCCTCCGAGAGCAACGAGCCTGTTTTGAACATTCCTCCTGTTAACGAATCAACACCCGCTGTAAAGAGGCCCCGAACAGGGAGTAAGCCAAAGAGCCCTACCCAAACTGATGTAAAACTTGAATCCAAATCTGAGGTGAAGGCTCCAGGATCTCCTGAAATGAATGGAGCGAAGAAAGCCTCACCATCTTCTAAGAAGACGCATGCCGATGGGTTGCAGACTCCCTCACCTTCCGAAGGTGCTTGTCCTGCAAAATCTGTCACCAAATGTTTTGGACGTAGAGAAAAGAACTCAGGAAAACTTGGAAAGATGGGAGCACTTCCCTTGCTGGACTCAGCAAAGTGTGGGAATGGAAAAGGATCAGCAGACCCTGGTCACTCTGTTGTCGGTATGAGGCTTAGGGTATGGTGGCCTCTTGACAAAGTGTGGTACCCGGGGAAGGTTAAAGCTTATGTTGAAAAGACCGGCAGACATGTGATTGCGTATGACGATGGTGAAGATGAGACTGTAACTCTATGTAAGGAGAAATTAGACTGGCTTGATGAGGACGAAGCTCTAGAGGGATTGCAGAAGCTAGCTGGTGCACGCACCAACCGCCGAACATTGAAACCCGGCGATGCTTCCCCAGCACATGGGAAAAGGAAGAAGGAGAAGGGAAGCGATGAGGATAGATCCCAAGAAAGCCCTAATCAGAAGACAAATGAGGCCGATGGTTCACCTGGCAAATTCACGAGGAGGAACAAGAGGACACGCATGACCGTGGTGGAGGATAGCCCGGTGAAATTAACAGTCACGACAGATGTGTATGACGAAGTCGACATGGTCATACCGAAGGAAGAGGAAGTAAAGGTACGCAGAAGGCTCAAAAAGGTGTTCAAGAAGAGTGAAGATATTAAGGAAGTCGAAATGTTGGACGTTGAGGACGAAGACCTTGAGGTTGCCAAAACTTTAGCTGAGGAGGGACTGGAGCTTACCAAGTCTTCAGGCAGGAAATCCACTACCTCAGCCCGCCGATTGCAGCTAGAAGAAGATATTGCTGAATTAGAACCATCCACGCCTGAAGAAGATGATGCTCCTCTCAATGAAACTCTAGCCGACCTCGCTTCCGTCAAGAAGGTTGCAAGCAATTCCGACAAATCTCAAAGTCATAAGATCGCTAAAGATTTTTTTACCAAGTTAGGTGTCAAGGCACCGAAGATTACCAAGGAATCATCCCCTGGAGCTTTGCAATATCCGTCGACAAGCAATGGTGTGAAGCCGGTTCCGATCGATAAAGAAGCACTAAGAGAAGCTTTGGCTGGAGGCTTGAAGTCTGTCTCCTCTTCGGAGTCAACGGACATTCGAAAGACCTCGCAGGAAATCGAAGCAGGTAAGCTAATGTCACCAATAAATCATGGTCTCATAACGTGTTCTAGTTGTTGTTCATGTTGAAATTATGTCTAATCTTTTGATGGAAATCGTTTTTCTGTGGTTGAATTGCGTCCAACAGAATTTATTATTGGCCAGCTGACAAATTGACTAGATTTTTGTCCATTGACTCCCTGATTCTTGTGTGGTACAGAGAAACTCGCCCGGGGTGAGCTTCATTCACCTTTAGTGGGCGAACCTGCTGCACGTTTTGGTGGTCGAGTGGAAGAAAGGTTCAAGTTCCTGGGAAGGTACGGTGAACGCTTCTTCTCTGCATGTTCTATGTTCGTCACTTGAAGATACTTGTTGGATCAATCTTGCATGTCCTGCCAAGTTCGCCGTTCGTCCGTTTTACTTTTGGGATGCAATCCGACGTCCTTGACGTCGATTTTGGTATTTGGACGCTCGCTTGATGAAATCAGTAGCCAGTTTCTCAAAGCTATGATTCTCGTGTCCAGATCACGTAAGGATGCCTCAGGTAAGCGACCTTCAGATCCGGAATACGATCCTCGAACAGTATATCTGCCACAAGACTTTCTCAAGGGACTCAGCGGTGGCCAGGTGTTTATCTTTGCTCTCTTGTATTTTGAAGATCAGCTTGTTCAACTTTGCTGGGCAATCCGTCTTATCGACAAATCTCTTCTTTGAAGTCTGACGCCGGCCTACTTTTTTATGAATATGCGTTGCCAGAAATAGGTCTGTCGTTCCTCTTGTGAACTGATTTTGTGCATCTGCTTATTCCCTGTTACAGCGGCAGTGGTGGGAATTCAAGTCCAAACATATGGACAAAGTACTCTTGTTCAAGGTGACTATGCAAGAGAGGTGGAACTCAAAGTCTTGTCAATCCCTGCTAGATGTGTAGACACTAATCTGTCTGGGATCCGTGAGGAGTAGTGGAGAAGCTGAAGCTCATTTGTCCTGAATTGCGTTGCAGATGGGGAAGTTCTACGAAATGTTTGAGATGGATGCTCATATTGGAGCTCAGGAGCTAGATCTTCAGTACATGAAGGTACATTGCCCTTGCAAGATCACATAGGAGAACCTAAGGAGAGGTTCCTAAATTTCTTCTTATCATTAGTCATGCTACGCCGGCCTTTTACTGTGGATTGATTCTGACTAGAGTTTCCCTTTAATACGCAGGGTGAGCAGCCTCATTGTGGTTTCCCAGAAAAGAATTATGCAGTCAATGCAGAGAAACTGGCCCGGAAGGTACTACACACTCACGCGATCCTAGTGCAAATTACTGAGTCGCGAGTAGCATCTCTGACTGGTACCTGGATTTTATGTGTTAAGGGCGAAGAATCTACACATTGAATGCATGTTCGTAAGCTTGATGATTGAAGCGAACCCAGGAGTTTCACAAGCTTGGGAGTCGTTGGATTTAGTATCCTAAACTCATGATGTCTCACTAGTATGTTGCTTTGGAAGACATACTTTGATGCATTTCCCGCGTGGCACTCTCCATCCCATAGGTTAGCATTCAGAGCTTAAAAGCTATCTTCATGTACCTTGAGAAATCGATTGACTCGCGATTCCCCTCAACGCACGGAAATGCAAGATGGTTAATCAGGGTGGTGTTTCTAAGAGAATAGTCGCTGAGGTCACATGAGCAAATGTTCTTAGTCCCAACTTGATTTTAACAGGGATACAGGGTGCTGATTGTGGAGCAAACTGAGACTCCTGATCAGCTGGAGCAGCGGAGGAAGGAGACAGGCAGCAAAGATAAGGTGCTGGGCAAGAAGCTATACCTTTTCTTGCAGTTTCGGGTATAACCTTTGTCTTTGAAGACCCTTGTGGGTGTGAAAGTTTTGACTGCGCTGAGTAACTGAAGTGTTTCCGTGAGCAGGTTGTGAAGCGTGAAGTTTGTGGCATAATCTCTAAAGGAACGCTAGTAGACGGGGATATGCTTATTGCGAGACCAGATGCTGCATATCTTATGTCCATTACCGAGAGGGAACTCCCACTTAGTGACAATTTAGAGAACGGTTTTGGAATCGAACTGGCAGACTCTTCTGTAAATTCTTTTTCAATCGGAGTCTGTACTGCTGACACATCCACCAGCCACATTATGTTGGGCCAGGTAACGTCAGCTGTTCGCCTCACATTGCTACAATTTTTACTTGTAGTCTTTCTTATTAAGTTCTGCGTGTTGAATATGTTGATACTTGCAAGAGTTTCTGGTATATGAATGAGAGTTCCTGTGAAATCTAGACTTGTCCTTGTCGTGATGACTCTAATCCATATGACCTTTGAGTCTACAGTTTTATGATGATGTGACGAGATCTCGTCTGCGGGGGCTCCTTGCCGAAATAAGACCTGTTGAGATCGTCAAACCCAGGGGCGTCCTCACGGAGTCCACCGAACGTGCTCTCAAAGACCATACGAGAATGCCTCTCGTCACTACTTTGACCCCCGTAAAAGAGTTCTGGGATGCCAAGCATTCGCTGGAAGAAATTTCAGGGGCTTACTCTTCACTGAAGAACATCACTAAAAGAAAGGCTATTGGGGAAGTTGACAGGAATGGCCATGCCGAGGGTGTACAAGACCTGGACGAGAAACCTCTGCCAGAGGCAATCCTCCGAATTGTGGCGGCAGGTAACCTTGGTGACCTTGCCCTCTCGGCAATGGGTGGGTGCCTGTTCTACCTAAAGCAGGCCATGTTAGACCAGACTATATTGAGATTACGCCGGATTGACCTGCTGCCGGGATCAGATTCTTTCAACATGGCAACATCACCTATAGCCGAAGAGCCAACTGCATCTAATGGGAAGGCCTTGGCAGTAAGACATCGCGACCGATTCATGGTGGGAGGTGTGGAGCCGTACATGCTATTGGATGCAGCTGCGCTAGAGAATTTGGAGCTTGTGGAGAATAATAGAGATGGTGGAAGTTCTGGGTACGTTTACGTCCTTTATGGTTTGGTGCAACACCATATAAGCTGCTTCAGATGCTTCTTCCGATTGACCAAGTTTCACGGAGTCAGTGGTATGTTGCTAACCTTCGAATCACGAACCGTACTACAGGACTCTGCTGGCGTACTTAGATTACTGTGTGACTCCTTATGGCCGGAGGATGCTCAAACAATGGCTTGTCAGGCCTCTCATTTGGGTTGATCCAATAATCAAAAGACAGGAAGCTGTCAGAGATTTAAAGGTAAAAGTCTTGTAGTTTGATTTCTCTATGCTGGTAGTCGGTCTCTGCTACGCGTTCAGCTCCATTTTCTATATCACTTACACAGGTTTTGAGATGCTCAGGGTCTAGCTTCTGTGGCGGTAACGAGCTTCAGGAAGGAGCTCCGAAGTCAACCTGATCTGGAGCGCTTTCTTTCAAGACTACACGCATGCAGGTTATTTCCCATAACAGATTATTCGTGCCCTATCGTACTTTATGATGATATCTCGAGTTCAAAAGTGTCCGTAGGTTGTAAAAATGAATGGATGAATACATAAGTCTGCACGTGCGCGATGTAAAGTACATTCTTTGACTCTTCCCAAATGTAATCCAGTGATGAGAGCGGGAGGAATGCCCAGAGAGTTGTGCTCTATGAAGACGCTGCCAAGAAATTACTGCAAGAACTGCTGGCCACTCTTAGGGGATGCCGGGCAGTAATCCAGGCCATTAAATGTTTTGAGAGCGTTTCTAATGAGTTCAACTCAGATCGCTTGAAAGAGTTGGTCGACCCAGGTGCAAACATACTCGCCAGCTTCTCTCTCAGAAGACTACATATTTCTCAGCTGACTTCCTTATGCCGAACATCATGGCTGTTGTACGCTCTGGCTATTGTGTATATGTTTTGGCCTCCTTTCGCAGGTCCGTGCTGCGTTTATCTAACGTGATTTTGCATATTCCAGGAGATGGACTTTCTGACATGACTACAATCATAGAACATTTCGAGACAGCTTTTGATTGGGAGGAGGCTGAAACAACTGGTCGCATAGTTCCATGTGGTAAAGGTGTGGATGAAGCTTTCGACGAGGCTGATTCCATCGTGCAGACTGTTACTGAAAAGCTGTCGGATTATCTCAGCAAGCAGCGGAAGAAGTTCGGTAACTCATCAGAGGTATTTCAATCATGTCCATTCAAATCCATGTCCCGGCTTTTGCTATGAAATCTCCAGCGGCTAGACGTTGTATCAAATTTGAAGTATTAGCATCCAGTAAACTTTGACGTGGTGGCCATGCACGCAGATCAACTACGTAAAGGTCGGCAATGAAGCATACCAGATGGAAGTTCCCGAGGAATTGCATGCGAAAGTGCCTGCCAGCTACGAAGTTCGTTCCTCGAGAAAGGTCCGTTATGATTCGGTTCTACTTACAAACTGGCCCCATACGGCGTAACATGTGCTCCTTGCTTTCCTTCTTTCAATCGGAGGTTTGCAAAGAATTGCGTTAAGGTAGGAGAGGATTGATCTTGGCGACGTGCTACGTTTGGTATCTAGCTTCACCCGCACTTTGGCTTCGTAGTCTAGGTTGATTTTTCTCTCGTACCCTCTCTGCGTCGTCATACTCCTGGTCCTTTGGCCGTCTTATGCTAGTCTACAATATTATTTCACTTCTCTCATAAACTCCTTCTCTGATGATGCCGTAAGGATGTGACGGCAGCTAGCGGGGTGTTGGAGGTCGGATAGTTCTTTGCTACTTACGGTGTAACACAGCACCTGAAAATGTTGTGTCAAATATTGAAAACTCGTGCTCCTTTTATAACACGCCTTTGCAGATTGTGATCTGCAACGGTGTAAAGGTGCAGAGATTGACCATTTTTGGTGAATAGGTTGATACTAGAACACAGTTTTGCGCTCTTTACATACCTTCCAGTACTTTTTCGACTCTTGTATATCATGTCCAGCCTTTTCTGACAACATGCCTCTACTTTGTTGGATACCTTCTTACTAACGTGTGGAGACGCACAAAGGCTAGTCAACTGAATATAAAATCGATGATTATTCAGGGTTACCAGCGGTACTGGACACCAGAAATTAAGGACCTTCTGCAAGATTTGGCTGCCGGTGAGCAGCAAAGAGAACTCGCTCTACAAGGGATTCTGAAGGGTCTTGTCAAACGATTCTGTGGCCACTATCAGAAATGGCTGTCTTTGATCAAGTCAGTTGCAGGTGAATGATATGCCTAAACTGTCGTGGGTTGCATATCGTTTGTCCAGGAAGCAAAGTCGGATTATAAATGGTTTATGTGCTCACAGTTGTTTAAGCAAAACTTAAAAATTTGTGCTTGAAGGCTATTTATTGGGAGCAAGTCCTTTGAACTCGTGTCAAGGTCTTGTTCTTAAACCAGGCTCAATACTTTGCTCCAGACAAATTGCTCATCAAGTTGTGTTTTCTTGCTTTCCAGAGCTCGATGTTCTGATCAGTCTAGCAGAGGCAAGCGAGTACGCTTCTCCATCTTGCACACCAACATTCATCTCTGCTGGAACCAATTCAGATGTATCGTCTATGGCTCCTACTATTTTTGCGAAAGGTCTTCGACACCCCACGCTTAAACTCAATGGAAGTGGCACAGTGGTCCCAAACGATATAGAGCTGGGCAGCCGCAATCCATTCTTCATGTTGCTGACAGGACCTAATATGGGCGGAAAGTCTACCCTTATTCGGCAAGTCTGCCTTGCCGTTGTTCTTGCTCAGGCAAGATCTTTCTCTCTTCTATTGAGTGCAATCCATGTTTCATTCTTAGGTGTAGGAGAGTACACACTTGCGTTTTTCTAAGCACACTGTCAGTGACATTAGGAAATACAAGGTTGGACACTTGGAATTTGTGAGCCTACGTTGCAAAGAAAGATCGTTTGTCATTTACAGCCTCTCAGATTTTTATATTATTGTTTTGCCTTTGAACTACTCTGATTGTGATAGACATATAGCTAGGTTTTAGTGACACTTGAATGGCACCATCTGTCGTTAGTTTGGCACAACATCAAGAAGGGAGACTTAGACATGACTGGAATCGATATTATCTTCCTGGCAATGGCTTCCCTGGTCGAATGAGCTCCATTCTATTGCATTCTGACCTTCTCACAATGCATTCATCTATGCAGGTGGGTGCAGACGTGCCTGCAGAGCATTTCACATTGTCTCCAGTTGATAAAGTTTTTGTCCGGATGGGTGCAAGGGATCACATCATGGCTGGCCAAAGCACATTTCTTGTGGAAATGTCTGAGACCGCCTCAATGCTGGTAAGTTGGCCGAAGCATCTTGTCCTGGTTGTGAAATATGATTTCAGGATTCACTACACCGTGAGCCTGCTTCTGGGAACGAGCACTCATTCTTACTGTTTACTTAGAGTACAGAACCTTCCTTCCTGTACATTGACAACCAAGACTATCGTGAACAGCGTATGAGAATCATATTTTAAGTGTGTCAGAAGGATTGGTAGCCAGGCACAGTAGCTCAATGTCCGACGAGAGTTCTGTGTACAGCGCTTACCTCACAAATTCTCATGAACGGAGTTTTCCCCGAACCGACTATCTCTTAACCAGGCATCTGAATAACGAGAAGTTCACTGCTTGGTCCTCTTTCTTGGCAGCGGCAGTCTGAAGTCGCTAGAAGTAGCCATAATTTTTCAGAGTCAGAGCCAGATAGTGGAATAACTCTTGTGTATGTCCTTGTCTAACAGCGCGGTGCTACAAGCAACTCACTCGTAGCATTAGATGAATTGGGCCGGGGGACTTCTACCGCAGATGGACAAGCTATCGCGTAAGTTACTTTGTTCTTCTGAATAAATTTCGTTTGCATCCGTTCAGACATGCTTTTCATTGCTTCCATATCATATGCATGTTTCCAGTTCGTATCGGTTCTGGATCCCCCGTTTGGTGAACGGCTTCTGCTCCCATGATTCTTAGATAAATGATGACCTGTATCATTCTGGTATTAGCTACACTGTTGGTTTACCGTTTTCTATGAAATTTGTGTGGCCTGGCAGAAGCTCCATTTGCTTCTGATGTAACCCAGTTTATTCTGTTAGTTCCGTGAACCAATAGCAGTATTGAGTACAATATCGTGGTTGTATCTATGAGTTGAGGAGGATCATATAGTAATTGTCGCTTGAAATGCAGACATGCCGTGATGGAACGCCTGGTCAACGAGGTTGGTTGTAGAGGCATGTTCTCGACCCACTACCATCGACTTTCAACACAGTATCCTGCTACCGACGCAAAAGTAATTATCTTCCCTTGCATGGTTGAGGGTTGATTCGATTGTCCTGGTAGCAAGATCCCAGGGTGTAGTGCATTCAGATCTAAATGGAAAGTATCCCTTCTTGATACCTGTAATCTACATATTCCCTCGCGGGTGAGGCCTTCGAAAAATTCTATTTATGGTGCAATTTCTCTCATAGTTAAATATTTGGTTCGTGCGTTTACCTTTGTTATCCTGTAATCGATCAGTTCTTGTAGACTCACTATGCTATGCTTCTTGGCAGGTTGGACTGTACCACATGTCTTGCAATGTTGGGACTGAGGCTGGTGGGTTGGAGGAAGTTACATTTCTGTACAAATTGGCACCGGGGCCTTGCCCCAAGAGCTACGGTGTAAACGTCGCCCGTCTTGCAGGTCAGTTAACCAGAGTTAGTGACGCTGTCTTCATTAGAAGTTTCTGCTGTTTAGTTGTCTTTTCGCTTTCTAATACATATTTTTATTCGACCTTATCAAAAGATCCCGTAAGGTTCCCGGTCTCTGTAGCCAGCGTGACAAGCGCCTTCCCCTTCCCCAAGAGTTGTATTTACAAAAGCATCTCTTCTTGCCTATATAGGTATTCCAGAAGCGGTACTGGGAAGAGCTAGTGTGCGATCTGCAGAGCTTGAGTCCTCCTGGGCAGAAAAGGATAAATCCCGGCCTGAAGTATCCGATGACATACAAACAAAGGAACTGAACACCCAGGAGCTGCCCAAGGAAGTCGTGGTTCTGATCCGTAAACTACTCGATGAAGTTGGGAAAGGTGAGGGTGGAACTGAGTTACTATCCACCCATGAGGCAGTGAATCTACTCTTGAAGTTAAATACCCCCGAGATCATGTAGAGAAGAATTAAAGCCCCTAGAACCAGTTGGTAAATAACTCCATGGAGTTCCTAGTTTTGCAGTCTCGAAGCCGGTGATACCCACCTATCAGATACTTCGACTTCAGGAACTTCATTTCCCATCCTGAGACCTTAGTTGTCATGTAGATAGATTTAAATGTACAGTTCTTGTACGGCCGAAGAACTCAACTGTGGCTACAGACACTGGAGCCAGCAGCAAGAGCATGCCTCGCGGCACCATTCCTGTGCTTGTAACTCGTTGCCATCGGTTCAATTTGTACAAAACTTTTTGACACGCCGTCGAACAAAGATCGCCATCCCTTTTCATTTCACCCGTTGAGACTGGGAACCACTATTGTTTCTGTACCCGACGGTAGCGTGGGACGGAGAAGGGAACATTTATATATTCCAATCTCACCGACAGTACTGACTCCTGCCCCATGATTAGTCGGAGCTCTGCGTTGTTCCCTCTCGGTCTACGGTTCTACCCTCGGTCTCCATATCATGTACGAACTTCTTTTTTGCCAGTACAGTATTCTTCTCCCGAGGACGAGCATGACTCGCCTGACACGTGAAGTCTAGGCCCATTATTGCGTCTTAATTGGCGCATCCTCCCTCTAATCAATAGGGCCTTAGAGGTTACTTCAACCACGTACAACATAGCGTGTATCTACGAGATATGTGACCATTTGAATATCTTGCGGCATTGATGTCTTCATCGAGACGCAGGTACTTACGGCTGTTTACGGTACTGTAGCTAGCCCCAACTACATACAGCATTGAGAGTTAACAGCTATTAGTTTTCCGAGCAGATATTACGTTGGAGGTATGCAGATCTCGTGAAGAGTTGTGTCTATCACAGCAGCACAAGCCTCTTTTTACAAGCACTGGTGCATGCATGCAACTCAGTACACGATTCCAAGAGGTCATTGTCTCATCCCCACCGAGGAGGTCGAATGTCTATCACAGCAACAGAATGCTCCTCTTTCGTACCCACCAACTGCCTTCAAAATGACGGAAAAAATCAACTCCTCATCTCATCTCAAAAATCTCTGGTGTACACACCGGCATTGAGCTAAAGGATTTGGAAAGCTCCTACTGTTCCTCAAGTCTTAGTCTCGTGAGAAATGTTCCGACAAGTCTAGAGTAGCGTACCGTAGCCAACCATAATGTCACCACAAAGTACACCAATGACCGAGAGCAGGGGGCATTGATCATCCATGTACGAATAACTGACGAATGAAACCCCGCACTCACTCACTCAATCGTCCATCAACTCATGCAAACCTGATTCTACAACGACTACCTTTCTTCCTGTAGAGGTAACAGATAGCTAGGTAGCCTGTCAGCATTTGACAAAGACTGATACGGTAGTCGTGAGCGTTGTGGAGGTGTGTCTCACATCGGTATCCAGGCATTGGATGCTAGTTTGAACTTGCAGATTTACTTCACTTACTTTCCAGTGGCTTTGAGAGGAAGTTACGTACGGAGAAAGGACGAGTTGTCCCAGCGCCTCCTGGCTGTCATGGTCTTTTCAGAGTAAAAAGTTGCTGTTCAGTCTAATGGAAGAAGAGTGGGTGGGGGAGGTAATAGTGAGAGGGGGCGTTCTTACTCTGTACAACCTATGTTCGATTCTTAGCGAAATGGAAGACGGAAGTAAGTGAGTGCTTAGCTTGCGTGCGGCCAGTGATGGAAGAGGTGATGGCGAAGCTACTGGTGGTTTAGTACCTCTTTACATTGCCCTACTTTGCTTAGCCAGGAAGAGGAGGGGAGAAGGGCTAGAAACCTCGATCCACAAGTAGTAGTGATAGATTCCAGTCCCCAACCCCATGACTAAACTATGGCAGCCGTGCGTGGTTTCAATACGTGAGTTTGTCGTGTTATGAAGCAGACAGGCGAAGCAACGTCTCTTACTTAGACCCCACTTGTCCTGATGCTGCTGCTGCTGTCTGGATTCCGTTGGTCCGAGAGAGGTGGAATCACTACGACACCGGCCCGGGAATGCAACATTTGCACAGACAACAAATCATTTGTGACAACAGGCTTAAGAACTAGAAGCAGTAACAGCAGTAGAAGAAGAAGAGCTTGTCACCTCAACTGATGACAACTAATCTCCTCTTCTGCCCATTTGAAGACATGAAAATGATGCGTCGTCTCTCGTCGGATTAGAGCATGTTTTCCTCGTGGTTACCGCTGAAGAAGATTGCCCTTAAATCTTCTCTTTCCTCAGGGTTTTTGTCGAGTTGTATAGAGGCTGGACAACAGTGTCCATTCCGGGATTGCTGCTGTTTCGATCCTAGTTTCCGAATGCCAGCTTCCTCTCTTTCGTTTCCACCTCCTGGTTGTGGATGATGAAGGACGGGGGAGAAAAAAGATCAGAAACAACATTCTTCTGAGTTGTGGGTCCTGACCATATCGGCCAAGTTTTTCCCCTTCCCCAACCCCCTCCAGCCAATCTTTGAGTCTACTACTTCCACTGCCGGTCGCCATCGGCAGCAGTATCTCTCAAATTCGTCGGGGAAAAGCGGCATTGGTTGACTCTTAGGTGATAGCTGAGACGGTGTTGATAGGCTTATGGTAATGGATCGGTGCAGCCCGGTTTCGAGATTCTTCGTCTTCACCTACTCTGCCTTGCTGCAGAAGTAACCGAGAAACCCATCCCTTGTTTGAGCTAGAAAGTTGAGCTATAACATTTTCGCTCCATTTGGGGTTGTGGGTTTTCCTCACTGACATCAGGAAGGGAGGAGCAGGTGACCATATTTCGAAACCCATCTTCTCGAGCTAAAGGGCGTGAATAGATTCAGTAGAGAACGGGAAAAATGGAAGCGCTGGCGAACAAGGCGTTGAGTTCCCAAAAGGAACAGGTACAGGCGACAGCGGACTTGATTGCAGATCTGCGGAAAATGATCAACGCCCCGGAGTACAGCGATATCGATTTTGTATGCCAGGACAGGGTGAAAGTCCACGGGTGTAGAAACTTTCTCATCGCCAGATCGCCGGTGCTCAAGCGCATGCTGGTTCCGGGCACAAGGGAGCTGCCACTACCTGACATATCCTCATCAGTGCTGCTGTCGATATTAGAATATCTTTACACGGGAACCATGGTGGAGTATGCCCCCCTGAACTCCAGGAAGGCTTATGAGGTGATCACTGGAGCCAGATACTTTCAGCTCCAGCACGTGGATAAACTCACAAGGGAATTTCTCGTCAACAGCACAGCTACTGTGGGTGACGATTTGACCAAGGCTGCATTGAGACTGTCTGTGGCTCTGGAGTTTGGGACCCTTTCCAGTGAGCTTGAAATTTTATCGATCGAGTTTGTCAGAGTGCTGAATTCGAAGAATATGGAACCTGTGCATTTACAAGCGCTATCGGAGAAAGCTTTTCGGTATTTTCTTCACAAGACCAACAGCAAGAGTGAGCTGGGGACTTTGTCTTTTGGAGAGTATCTTCGGTTTAGGCAGATTATCCTCTGGTGCGCCAGCCAGGTCTGTCCAGAGGAAGCAGCAGAGGTGGTGAACCTGTCTCTGCCGGATTCGAAGGGCGCATTGGTGTTCCTGAGGGATCCACAGAAGCCTCCGGCAGCAGAAGAAGCTCAGTGGAGCTACCTGAGATCGATTCTACTGAGAAAAGAGGAGCCCAACTCGCCCATAAAGAGCTTACTGACCCTGGTGGATTTAAGAAGGATACACCCGGAGCTGCTCATGAAAGTGGTGGAGCCTCTGCAGTTGATCCCTTCAGCTGAGATTCTGAGAGCTTATCAATTTCAGGCACTCGAGAGACCACGGATGTTTGCTAAGGATTCGGTGTGCACATGGGAGCATGGGACTGCCTACAAAGTGCTGGGAGATCGATCCGTCCTTCAAAAGATTGAACCAGATATTGGATTTGCCAGAGCTACAGTTGCAATTTTCAGACCGTTTGGGATTTATGAGTGGGATATCATCATTGAACAGTTGTGCCATCAGTTCTGTGAGATCGGATTTCACTTTGTAAGTCGATTGCAGTCTGGAAAGATTAACTTCAATCACAGCACATTGGCACAGCAACCGACTGGATGGGCTCTGAACATGGATGTAACTGAGGGAATACGCATCAACTTCCGAGGAGGAGAGGGGGCACCTATTTGGGTACCCTTTGAGAAGCATTTTGGACATGTGAATGCCAGAATCAGAGTCCAGCTTGACCTGTATGAGCGAGTTTGTTCCTTCTCTGTGGACGGGGACGAGTTTCAGTTGGCATGGAGTCACCTTCTCGATGGGATTTACTTCCCTGCAGTTTCGCTCGGCAAAGGGCCTGAAGGCAGAGTACGCATTGAGCTTGTCAGTGGATTTGATCTCCTTTAGAAAGACGGACGGTCACACACAGTCAGCACAGTTTCTCATTTAAAAGTGTGGCACTGATGTATACATTTTGAGCTAGAGGACAATTTGATACTTGCATTTTGGATATAGATAGGATTTGAAGGAGCTAGAAACTAGGAAGAGTGAGGTTGTTGTTACTCACGAATACTTCAGAACATTATGCGGCATTTGTCGGGTAGAATAGCATCCTCTATAATGGGCAGCAAGGAAAGAGTTGATAGTTTGGTAGTGGTTTTGATCTCGGGATTATCACATTTGGATTAGTTTGGAGGTTACTGAGGAAGGCATCGCAGCAGAGATACATGTATAGAATTTAGAGTGTAGGACAACGGGGAGCTGATCTGATATTGTGCTTTTCTTGAACCACAAAGGCATTCGCATCATGGAACATACATATTTGAGGTAAGCAGCTTTGAACTAGCTGATTAACTCTTGATGGAGCCGATTGTCTACCTGTAGGACTGTTAGCTTGTTAGTGTTTTATTGGGAGTGCATGCGTGTATGCAAAGCCTCAAGTAGACTAGAGATGTCTGGCAGAGAGCAGTAGAGGCGAGTAACCGTGTTTTGAGTGTACATAAGAGATAAATTCAGAAAGGGGGGGAGAATTTGGAATATACCCAATCTTTGTGGTTTTTGTTCCAGCTTCATAGTGGAGCACTAGTTATCTGCATTTAGTCGAAGTGTCCTGATTGCCCCAACTGCTCGTGAGAATGGCGATCCGTCGTGTTTCTCTTGGCTGCAAAGCATCGGGATCTTTCCTTTTTCTGACTCGTAGCGGATCATGTTTACCAAAATAGGTGTTCGTCCCTTTTATTTACATCCTTTGATAGTGTCCATTATTTCATAAACGAAGCACACATATTGCCAAGAGTTACGCATGCCAGATCTGTTACTTATCAAGCAATCTTATTAGATGCAAATTTGGAGATTTCGTGGATTCTGTGTGCTTCTGATCACGGTTCTGGGCATGCGGCCTCGAGATAAGGGAGAAGGAGACTACAGTTATTTTGCACGGGAATCGACAAACTGCAAACTCTCATTACAAAGTTAAACGTTGGTGTAAGTCACATCAGAAGTTCCACGGAACCGAGATGGTCTAAGTTTCAGTGGCCATGTATTTTTTTCTCACCTCTTCCATGTTGAGGCGATGAGGTTGAAACTACTTCCTGGTTTTACTCTAAACAGCTCCGCAATACTACCCGACACATATGGGTACATTTGGGTAGGCGGGGAAAGGTGAGAAAGTGTGCACTTAATTATATACAGTTCACTTCAAGGTGATAGTAGCAGATCATGAAAAACTTGAGTGGATTGCATGGCAACTTCCTCAACGCGTTTCAAGACTGCTACCGTCCGTTCTTTCGTGCTCAAAATAATCTCCAAAATTTCGGTATTTTCATTCTTTTCAATCTCAATCTCGTCGTTGCAGGCCCTCACCGTCCTAACCAAATCCGCTTGCAGCTCCTGCAAATGGCAACGGTGGCCGTGAGTAGCCAGTAACCAACTGCGAAAGGTTTGAAAGGGGAAGAAGACGATGGAAACGTAGAGGTAAAACTTTCCTCAAACTCGACAGCAATATCCACAATAAAACACAAGGACTAGCCTCACCCTGAGACGCTGCTCAACTTCAGTTGTCAGCTTCCGAAACGAAGCTTCTTCTTCAACTGTCCTGACTTCGAGTTCTTCTCGCTCTGCTATCTTAGAAGCAAGAGTTGCATTCAACTTATCCATCCTTCCTTTGTATTGGGCTTCAAGCTGTATGATTCCAGGGAGGAGATAAGTAAACAGAACAGTAAAATAGCAGGAGACCGATGTTTGAGAAAGAGGGAAAACATCTACCTTCTTAATCTGGGCAGTTGCATTAGCAATTTGCTCCGTCTTCTTTCGGTTAGAGATCTCCCAGGCAAAAATTTGCTCCTGAAGCTTCAGAATCTCGGGCTCAAGTTCTTCGGTAAGTTTTTTTCGGCACGTTTCCATAAGCTCCGTGAATCCGGGCTTGAGAACTGTCTTCAGTTTCCCTCCAAGGATTTCGTCAGGAGTGTCTGCTCTGGGCTGCAGCTTGATCTCAAACTGATGAGCTTCGGGGGATTCCTCTCCTGAAGCGGGCTTCAGCCTACACCGTAACATAGAGAGAGTTGGTACACTTTAAATCCGCAACAGCTGATCAAGAGCTAAGGTCGATGCGGTTGCTTAGATCACATGAGGAGCGTAGGTCAAGTAGTACCTTCAAAAGTGATAACTAGAACAAACATTACATTTTACGGGAATACACCATGGAACAGCTGGGAATGGCCTACACTGGAAGCAAGTCGATGAGACAGGAGAACATGTATGCAGCAGTAGCACAAGAGTTAAGAGGATACATCTGACCAGGTCATCCACAGATACCTTGCGCCACTGAATAATTTTCACGGGTTTCCCAATAAGTACTGACAAAAGGACGCGAAGTTAGAAGGCACACCTTTGACAGCTATTATTAAACTGACTGATTATTGTCTCGAGGTCCCTTAGTTTCTTCGACGACTGCACTTCAAAGTCCCAGGCAACCTTCTCAAGTTCTCCTTTCCTGCTCGTCACTGACTGCAGATTCACTTCAAGTATTTCTTTCTCCTTCAACATCTTTTGAACGTCTTCGGCATTGATACTTTGAGCAGCAACCGTCTCCCTCAGCTCTTCATTTCCCTTCAGAATGTTGAGGACTTCCTCTTTCTTAGCAACCAACTCCTGCCGTTTCTCATTCACTTTCTTCTCTAGAGCTTGCTTGTGAGAGTCAAAATTGACTATTATATTGTTGAACTTAACAATATCGTCCTGAAAGTCCCGTTTTTTGGTCTCTAGGGCCACCAAAGGTGATGGTTCACTTTTGAGGTGGTGCAGTCTCTCCTGTAACTCGTTCAAAACTCCCTGCAGCTGCTCACAGTCAGCAGCATCTCTCTCTTTCTCTTGTTCGAATTGCTCGCGGTACTCCTCATCTAAGCGAACGACCTCTTCATCATTACCTGCGAGATATGTCATGTAACTTTCATTGACGT
Organism: Lunularia cruciata; assembly: GCA_948567375.1. Lineage (NCBI taxonomy): Eukaryota > Viridiplantae > Streptophyta > Marchantiopsida > Lunulariales > Lunulariaceae > Lunularia > Lunularia cruciata. The sequence goes on along the minus strand of OX419757.1, from coordinate 11,488,837 downwards.
ACTCTGTGAACAAGTTGTTGTCTCTCACATCCTCAAAAGGTGAAAGTTCTGGTCCATCCGCGGACGATTCCATAGCTATGAGAAGTTGACACAACCATGTCAAAGCTGCAAGAAGCGAGGGCCAGGAAACCGGACTACCAGCTGCGTAAAGGGCGCTTCTACTGATTTGAACTGGATACCCGATTCGTTTGAAGAAGATGGGCACGTCTTCTTCAATTTTCATAAATTTGTAAATTGGATCAACCTGATGAAACAAAAATTGGATGATGCTGGTCACATCTTTGCTCGACGGCGCTTGGAGAACCTTTGGCGAGACAGCATTGGCGTAGCCATGCGTGGTGAGGTAGTTACAGAGAGTCCGGATGCAATCCTGCAAAGAGAGGGCATCCTTGGCTCAGACAACCGAGCATACAAAAACAGTATTTGAAACAGGGGAGCACTTTTGAGTGCTGACTCAGGGACTCTGGAAGGATGGAGCTCACACAGGACATCGAAACAGAAATGGCAAAGTCAATGACAAATTACAGGCACTTGGACGTGAAGTAAATAGCAAGCGATGGAATCACATGCCAAAGTAACTGTGAAGGGTGACTAAATGGTTACTTAGAGCGTTACCTGCTGGAATCCTCTATCACCGATGGGCCGAGTTTCAGTTTGTGTACCGGATCCTTTTCCCATCATGCTGGATCGCCGGTTCCCTCCAGACGGACGACTTGGTTTGATTACATTGGAAGCCACCGAAGGTGGCCTCGGAATCATAGAACCGCGCGAGCCTTTCAACACTCGTCCATTGGCTGGGGCACCACGACTGTTTAGGTCCGAGATGCTCATGCTGCCGAGAGTTGCTCGACGCATCTTGAACTTTGTGATTAGCAGCTCAAATTTCCTTATTAAACCTGAACGAGAATGAAAACACGCTCAAATGTTCCACCCCTACACCTCTTCGGCAAAGAAAATCCTCTAATCCATGTGGAACTTCCCGTTCGCCCCTCTCGTGCTTATTCAATCACGACTCTCACCCGTACTGGCTGCTTCATTCCGAGATATTGATCTTCTCTTGCATCGCCTCCTCTGCTCCTGCTCAGGCAATGCTTTGACATCCTCAGTCTACTTCCATCCATCTTCTTCTCTCATCTCTGCTCCACCACAGTCTACCTCTTCCATGGAAGAACTATCGAATTTGGAAGCAGATTATCGCACGCCGAGCTACGGGGCAATTTCCTTCAGTGATGGAGGTCGAACTCAGACAGAACGGAAGAACCTGAGATCGATGAAGGCAATGGCGGTCCTCAGAGAAAACGAGAGCAAAGCTCAAAGCCTCCACTCGTAAAGAGCAATCGACATAACAGAGCTAAACGAGCGAAATTATAACAAATTGATAACGCCAAGGGCGACAATTAAAACTAGGCCACAATCTCAAACAGGAGACAAGGGGCGAGGCTCAAGCCGCGAGACTGCTGAAGACATAAATATCAACAACACTGCTAATAAATCAGAATTTGCCCCCTTCCTCCTAAGCACGAGAGACTCCCAATTCGCGGCGAACGATTTGAATAACAATCTCGATGCAAGAGAGGCCGCGACCATATCCTCTCCAATGTCTCCTCTGCGTTCTCTGGCGGGAAGAGTTTGAACGACCGCCTCCTCCTGCTGCTGCTGCTGCTCCTCCGCTCGTCCTCTCTCGCCCCCACTTTTCAAAATCGTCACCACTGTACATCCATCACTCTATGTTCGAACATCAGGAGAATCTGGCCCTATATTCGGCAATACCGCTAAAATCGGCTGTCCCGCCAAATTCAGCCGATTAAGCTCCACGTCATTGTATAAACTGTACGGTACAATTATATACTCTTCCGTATTACTTTGTCCAGTCGTATCCCATGATCTTAGCAAAGCGAGTATTTATCCTCCACCCGAGAATTAGATGAAATTTTTTTGCAGGGCATCGATTTTTAAATTGATTTGCGCTGATTTTCTTGTGGAGAATAGAGGGCGGCCAGATTGGGGAAGAGTCTAGTGGGAGCGCTAATTTCCACGCAATTCGATTGGGAAGTACTACGTCAATAGAGTTCGTCGTTTGAAATTCCCGCTACACGAAAGTAGAAAAGGCTGGCGAACTTGCCGAGGGTATCGGACGTCGTACCGTGTGTAGTCTCCACTCCTAGCCATAGTAGCAACAGACCACAGTAGGATGGGGCGTCCAAGTTCTAACTTCTTGCGCGCCGGATTCATACTTCTGTGACGTGACAGGGCTGTGTCTTTTCATCGAACGGTGTGCATCAGCTGACATGTTCCCGTTCACATTGACGCAATACGGAGGGCGCGGTTGCTTTACAAGTTTACGAAAGAGAGGGGGGGTCGCTTCTACAGCGACTAACGCCTCGCCCCTGGAATTGTACCTGAAGAATTGTACACTTCTGACATTTATCGATCGGGGACCCTGCTGATGCAATTACCAAAGTTGACAGTGCGCAGCCGACTGTCGGTGAACGTTTTGAAACTTTGACGGATGAGACCCGCTTCGCTGCTTTTCGTCATTCTTCACAGACGTAATTTGTCTTCTGTGTCGGAATTACGTCATCAAATTGCCATCAGCAAGGAGTTTTTTCAACATGTTTTGCCCGGACGTATATTTCTAGAATTTTCTAGAGTCATGGGCTGCAGATCCAAGAGCTCGAAATGAAATTACCGTTTCTGTTTTGTTCATGGTGAAGGGATAGCTTGTGTTGCGTTTTGGCTCATATGAGTGTTCAAAACGGGGACAACCAGGAGTAGGCTAGTCGGATTATCTTGTCTACGGCGGATGATTTCTGTAATGAGTGTAACTTGGTTTGCAAGTTAGAATTTGTCGTATCACTACCATCATCGGGGACGAGATTACTGATTTCTTTTCGTGTTTCCGCCTACGATACATAAGGAGAATGCCGCCAGATCTCTGATCATGCTGGATTTCCCGCTCTTAATTTCCACAGTTTATGATATCACTTCCCAGGCATGATCCGGATAGAACGGAAGCCTTAAGCCAAGACGTTCCATACCTCGTGTGTCAAAGACATTATCGTGAACGAGCGATCTTACTATCCGTTGGCTTCTAAGGTCCTCAACTTGCAGACCTGAAAATATCTTCCTCAGTGTCTAGTTTTGCGGACCGTTGCTGTTAACTTTCGATTATATCCTTTTTGTGAGTGTAAAGGATCAACCTACTGTTATCCATTTCCTTCGGACGTTTGAGGGGAACAAGCGAAGGGCCCAAGACACTTACTCCTCTGACGCTTCAATCTTAGAGAGGATTTCGAACTTTCCTGTGCCGCAATCTGATATTCTTCACAGCAGTTTCCTCCTGTCTAATCGGAATTTGAGTTGTGTAATTCTGCAGCAGCCTCACCCTCTGTTCTCAAGATCTCCTCTGTGTCTGAATCAGGTACTGCCTCCGGATGTCATTAGTCGCTGCCCATTCTTTTAGCTGGTTACATTGCTCCATGTTCCCTTTTTTCTGTTGGAAAGTTAAAGGTTATTGGAAGACATCACGTGTACAACCAAACTCGTAGTTGTAAGCTCTGAGTAATAAGGCAAGCCGAGCCAGCAAGACAGACTTCTGATGTTGAGACGTGACATCTGGTGAAGCCGCAGTCGAAGCACCCTGCACCCTTGACATACAAGTTTCAGCACAATACAATGGTATGGATCTGAAGGTTCTTTCCAGTTGATACTGATTTGTTGAACCCTGACAAACACATGGGAAGTTGCTAGTAAAACCATAACGTAAGAACAATCATTAAGATTGACAAGCTAAGCTCTCTTAAGTCTTCGTTTGAGTCCCGGAAGAGATGAAGAGGATCAACATGTTGAACCCCCGATGGAACCAGTCGTTCGAAATTAAAGTTATGGATTACTGGAGACTTACGTCTCCTGGCTCGTCACAAGTGCTGTAAGGGCTTGTCTATTAGTTGGCCAACGAGTTAGCAATCGGTTGGAGGAACCTGATCGTGGAATCAGATCTCCACAAGTAAGGTGGATGAGATATAACCTTCGGTGTTCTCTCCCGGCAGTATCTCAGCTTCTGTTCAAACTTCACATTTGAAGTCAGCCTGTGCGACAGCAGTGCCGGAAATGAGTTTGATGTTGTCGCTGGACGTCAAGCACAATCGAAATTTTACTTCACTAACTATGGCCTCTTGTCACTTGTCTGCCTGCAGGCCTACCTACACACTAAACCTTCCCTTGTCGGTGAGTTTCGAGCATTTCTGAGAGTATCCGGCAAATTCTTCCTGAACAAATGAAGAACTTGGAAGATAAGCCCGCACATATGGTCTTGTCAGAGTAGCCAAGCAACAAAGGACCTGGGGCAAAATCACACGACTTCAAACATCTCAACCTCAACGTTATGTTCAAGTCCCATGTCCGTTGTTGGTAGACTAATTAAGATTTGACGTCAAAGAGTGAGAGTGCGGTTTCTCTGATGCCAACGTTTTAGCCTTAACGTTGTGTGCACTCCGATATTTACGCAGAAGCCAAGAGCTCCGAGTAGCATTCGGTTCATTTTGTTGTGGGCAAGAACGTTTAGTCATAGGCCTAGTTCAATAAATAGTCATCTTTGAAGCATATATGCACTTTTCTCCTCCCAACTTACATGCCATCGTTTGAAACTGAATCCTGCTCAGGGCTTTCATACCGAGATGCACACATGGCGAAAAACAGAGTCCAAGAGTATGAGGTTCAGCAGCTGAATCAGTGAGTCATTTAACATGGGATGATGTCTGTCCACATCTCCTCATCCTCGCTTTTAAATAGAGAGAATTGCATGTAGCATACCTGGATTAGGTTGGTCTGGAGCTCTGTCAACACAACATGCATAGTCATATGCTCAATTTTCCTTGAAAAATGATGAGGGCACCTGAAGATAGGTTCAGTGGTTATGTTGATATCATTAGCTATAATGTGCAAGAGAAGAATGTAACTACGCCCACATTGACCTGATGTGCAGTTACTTAAAAGATGATTGCCTGCTCAAATTAAAGACTACATTTCTGGAGAAGGCCGATGATAGGGGACGCGCACGAAAGGTGCAAATTGCCGTTTGGATCATTATTTTCTAAAAAAAGACTATCTACTGTATGCAACATGGATCTCTCTCTTGAAACTTTTGACGGGTGATTTCTGAGAAAGCTGATGTAATCTGAAGGAGGACTCTTTCCAAAAGGCTGAGGCAAAGAACGATATGTTGGATAGACGCAAACAATCACGAAAACATGCTATCCTGGTGAGGTGAAGAGTTCAAATTGATTTGCTTACTGTTCAATGTTTCTCTGAACTTGAAGAACCGATCAACCCATAATCTTGAATTTCAGTCCTTTTCACATTTTTGTCACAGATTTGAATCGTGGAATAGCTGTACCCTTACCTTTGAACAGCAGCTTGACCTAAATCCCTACTGTAAGCAAGCTAACCGCATGGAAAGTTCTCAATAGATGCAGGTCTGGAAGAGTTTATTGGTGACGGATACTCTTGACGCTGAGATTTGGTATCTCACTAATATTTCATTCCAACACTAAATAAATCAAGTGGCGACAGGCGTATTTCTAAAATTCCATAATCGTCGTTATTATAAGCTAATAAAGAAGCATATAAGATCATATCCATATGAGGATAGTGAATATGAGGAAGACAACAATCGCTTTCGCGAGTTAAAAGTGAAAAGCAAGCCAAAGCGATTCCGTTTTACTCGAGAGAAGCACAAGCAAGATAGCTTTTAAGTAGATTACAATGAGCTGACACTTACCATATTGGTTCTTGAACAGAAACGAGAAGATGATGAGCAATTGGCCAACTTTTTAGCAGAAGAGCAGAGAACTATCCAGAGAGACAAACTCATTTTGGAGGCGATGAAAGACAGATCACCAGAAATCCGGTTGTTAAAGAGATATCTGGAAGTAGCTAAAATGAATAAAGAGCGCTATACTCAGGTTCCTGATCTTTCATGCCCTGGAATTAAACTGTAGAACGGTGATGGGATTGACAGAACCACAAAACATGGGGGCAACATTTAAAAGATGAACTTGCATGTTGCTCCTCCGCTGCGAACGGAGGAACAACAGTGCTATGCACACACTCCAAGCAAAAGCTACCAGAACTCATCATAACAATGATTATTTCGTCTGTGGTCTGACTCCTTGCTGCCGTGAATTTATTATCAGAGCCAAGAGAAAGAGTTCTCTGAAATGAGGGAAGCTGAAAGAAACGGCGTCTTCCATGATCTGCTGATGGAGACCTACAACAAACTTACTAGAACGGAGCAGGAAAGGTTGAACAAGATTGCAGAAGATAAGGTATATCCATCTTAGATCTAACTACTATCATCCTGACAACATCATGAAGTAAGTACTGGTTGGGGCTTTAGGGCTTATAAATTCCGGTAAAACCAATTAATGCAGACGTTCAATGCTCTGCACACATGGACTGCGTGGGCGGTCAAATCTGGATTCACATTCATACCAGATTTTCATGAAGCACATCAAAACTTCCCTGAGAAAGGGATAGAATGTCTCATTTAAGAATTATGTTGTATACAATGAGGCGTAATGCTGGCTCCATCAACATCCCGTGAAATAGCAGAACTGGTTTGGAGCTCAAAGAAATACAGCAGTGTTTTCCGCTAATATCGAGGACGAACGATTTCCAGAAGAATTAAAGATTACACAAATTTTGTGCGACAAACCCGGAATTTGGAATTCCACTACAATCGTGTATTGAGAACACGGTTGTTTGGACAGATTGAAACTAGGCGGCGGCTAGATATTCAAATGAAAGAAAAGGTTTGGGCAGCTGAAAAGGCTGCTAGGGAGAAGAGGCACGACGCTGAAGTCGTCCAATCTGTAAGTAGCAACAATTTACGAGGTTGCTGTTCTGCATACATTAGATGCACATCTCAAGTAGCTCTCGAGCGCATCACAATTTTGGCTTTCAAAGATCTCCCCCTTGTGATTCGAAATTCGTCAATTATGTTCTCTTGCAGGTGGTGGATAAAGAGTTGGAGCACGATCGACAGGATGACTTAAAGAGAAGGTACGTGGGCACTCACAGGCAGAGCACGAATCTCTCAACAGCTTTATATATAAGGCACATGCGCAGCATAGATTTTTCTGTTTTCCTTCTTTTGACGTCCAGATTGCAACAAAACCATCTGTCACGGAGCAGCAGATTAGGAGTTGACATAAACTGGAATGGGATTTGGGATCATAATTCAGGAATAACATTCGGGTGTTGCAAGACTACATCAAGCAATATCTTATGGAGAAAGAAGAGCTTGACAGAGAAACGGTAACCTTAATATCATATGAACATCAGCTACTCTCGGCCAAGACTTACGGCTTACCGCATGCTTCGCTAATGTGGTTGGATTTGTGTACTGATTGCCAGTACTGGTAGACAGTGTTTTTCTATGACTTCGCCAAACCAGCATGGACTTGAATCTTCTGCTATAAGTCTACACAAGGCGTGTTGAGTGTAGTTGCTCAATGAAGTACTTTACTTGGCACAAAGAAAGTCTCCTGGATATCATGGACGTCAAAACTAGACAGAACAACATCTTCACAAAGATTTGTCTTGCTAATTGCTAGATCATAGTGACTTTCACCTATTCTCAAGTAATGAGAAACCTATTTTTCTGGGATCACAGGAGTTGCGGAGGCAAAGAGAAGACCAAAACATTCTTGATCATCAAGCTAGAGTGGAGGCACGTCTTAGAGATCAGCAGGAGAAGGCCAGGATTCAGAAAGCATTCAAGGACAAGTAATCAAACTGCTCGTGACCCTGGTTCTAACGTAGTATTACGAGCTTAGTTTATGAAAGCTTTGAATGATAAGTTATATCAACTCTTTCGCACATGTTCTCAGTAGTTCTCTCTTCAACATCAATGAACCCTCTTTACCCGTGTAAACCCGCATCAACTTCTCACCTGGCAAACGACATATTCATATCCGTTGTGCAGAATTTATGGTATGATCATGGCTGGCCAAGAAGACGCTCAACGAGAGAAGGAGGAAATGGAAGAAGCACTTAATGAACTCTACTTCCAGCAAGCAGAGGATGAGTACTTCAAGAAGGCTGAAACATTGCGCGTGCATGTATGTTTCTTCACCTTCTAGTACTTCCGAACTTTCTCTGGATAGTACTAATACGAGATCAGGAACAGGACATCTTTGCAACGACAAGGATAACCATTGCTGTTGAACTTGTACAGAGGGAGCATATGAAATCCAACATGAGAGCATCCAGTGATCAATACTGGGCAATGAAGAAATACCGCCAAGAGCAAATGAAGTTGCAAAAGGAGAAGTGGGCTCAGCAGATGCTTGAGCAACTATTGGAGGTACAATCAGCTCGCTCCGCTACGTAATGGCACCAGGTGCCACGCCTACTTGACAATCTATGCCAGTTGACCCACAGGTCCTGTGAAGAAGTGGGGTGATAACGTCCTTATAGGTGTTTGTAACGCACGTGTCCTTGATGCGATTGAGGTTTTGGCGATGCAGATGAATCATGTGGATCAAATGAACGCACACAAGCAGAGAATGAAGAAGGCTGAGTACAAGCGCCAAATTGACGCCCAGTGGGAGGAGATGCAATATTTGCTCGCGAAGGAGGTATTCCACCTCCACTACTTCAACAGAACAAATATAACAGTACTTTTGTTGACAAAAGCTACTGAAAGTGAGTTTTGCGAATTACCAAAACTGCAGTTTAACTTGTCACCCTCACCAGCTGAAGTTTCTCATCCTGCTTTTGCACATACATGCAGGCTGCCGAAGAAAAAGCCAAGAGGCAGAAAGAAAAACGAGATTACGAGCTCCAAGAGGCGTTGCTAGAACAAGAGCGCCAAAAGATATTAATGGATTGCTCAGAGGAGCTTGCAAGGTTTTTCCCAAAGGGCTTATGTAGGGATCAGGATGACCTGCGGATGTGTGGTCTTCCAGCGAAAGACCAACAGCCCTCGAGGCAGCTGATACCTCATAGGTTGCCTACGCTGTAATGTCCAGAAGTCATTTATTTTGAGAAGGCAAAGAGCATAAATGTGTCGAACACAATGTTGATTTACCTCGAAGAGTATGGACTTGTTGAGCGATACATCCTTAACCCCCGTCTTGGTTACAATAAATAAAATTTGCAACATGCAGTTCTAACTGGTGATGCACCAACTGCTGACACCCCTCTGTGCGTGGTTTTGATTACCCCCAACTACTTCCACTCCTCGAGGCGGCAGCATAGAAGTATGTACCTGCGTCTTAACCAATTTCTAGGGTAAGTGCTAGGAGTAGCTATTTAGATATTCTCGATTGACTGATACCTGAAGAAACTGTTGAGGTTGCAATCCAGCTCACACGAAATCTTCATAAATTTCGTAGAAGACTTCCCGCCTGAAGGTCCTATTCGATCTGATTGATTTGAAAGTGAAGGCAGCTCTAGAGTGTTGTAAGTCATCAGCCAGAGAGAGGAAGAAATGATCTAAGGACAGAGTCACGGCATTATTTTCTCATCACCCTCTAGCTCTGCAGTATGTCGTCCGGGAATAACTTACTAAGCTTTCTGTGCTGATTCCATGAAGCTCGTGGTAGTTTTCTAATCTTTGACAGCTCTGTGAAAGGTTAACAGACAGTGAAGATATAGTATGATCCAGAAAGTCATTCCAACATTTCCATATGTTACAGGCAGTCTATCATCAATATAAACCAAAGCTCATCGGCTGGTACTATATACTGCAATGTTAGCACTTACACATGTGAGCGCCATTTAGTATGGCGACAGCAACGTGATCTGGAACCAACTAGGAGCTTGGACTTAGATCTTGAGTTGCACATTACCAGCCTTAAAATGAGACACACCGGAAAGCATTCTCACCATAGCATTTCTTTCGACATATGACCATTCAGAATACAGAGTCAATCATTCTGGTCAAACGAGACTTCAGCCCACAACTGAAACAACTAGGATCACGATTTCATTTCTGAGTAGTATCATCATTCCAACCTGCAGGCCTAGTTCCTCCTGATCGAGACAGAAAACCAGGAAGCAGAAACTAATCTTCGTTGATTACAACTTCATTACAGTAGAGAGATTAAACGAGAGTTCTCTTCTACATAGAGCTACGATTGCGCTTATAGAAGACTGACAAGGGGTAGCAAGGCTAGCCCCCCAACTCTCATGCAGTAAATACCAATTGCACTTCCTCGGGAATAGTAAGGACAATCGGTAGTGTCTGTACAAAATTCAGAAAAGGCACCGTAGCGGAGGTGGGACACTTGAACGTGAAGGCCATGCACTCAGTAAGCAGCTGGCCATGATCCTGATCTTCTCCAGGACGACCGGCGGCAGGCACACCTTTATCATGAAGAGGTAAGGGTTTGTAAGCACCTCATTGCCCATACCTACCACCTTCGTGTTCGCAGGATTGAAGGGCTGCCCACGACCAGAGTGGAAGCAGATGGACCCTAAACAGATCACAGTCGAACCCCATGCCACATCCGGTGATGGGTGCGATTCCTGCTGTGTGTCTAGATGTTGGGCTGGGGAGTTAGACGAATGTAGTGTTTACCAGATGGTACTTCAACAGTCTCAAAGCCCTTGGGGAACTTCTCATTGGCTGCCTCGTTGGAAAGGGACGGCACTACCATACACTTGTCACCATGGTTCCAATTCACAGGAGTAGCCACGCTGTGGGTGGCAGTAAGCTGCAAAGAGTCGATTACTCGCAAAACTTCATTGAAATTGCGGCCGGTTGTTGCTGGGTAGAGGATTGACAGCTTTAGCTTCTTGTCAGGGCCGAAAACATAGACTGCACGAGCAGTGAGGGGAATTCCAGCGGCATCCTTTTCTTCCGGGTCCAACATACCAAACTTCACAGCCAAGTCTCTCTTTGGATCAGAAATGATTGGGTAGACAACCTTGGCTTCAGGTGTGTAGCTCTCGATATCCTTGATCCAAGCCTTGTGCGAATCCACATCGTTGCAGCTCAGGGCAAGCACTTTGACTCCTCGCTTCTCAAACTCCGGCATGAACTTACCCACAGCTCCCAACTCCGTGGTACATACAGGTGTAAAGTCGTTCGGGTGGGAGAAAAGAATCGCCCACGATCCATGGATGTATTCGTGGAAATCGATTTCTCCTTGAGTAGTCTCTGCTACGAAGGAAGGGGCCGTGTCTCCGAGCTTCAACGCCATCTTTCTTTGATGATCTGATCCGTTCCGAGATCAATCGCTGCGCGAGGTTTCTTGCTTTAACTCGGGCGGGGAGCACAACAAGTGGAACAAAGTGGCTCGAAGTCGATGAATGAAGAATCGAGGTGACTCGAGTCCTTTTACACCTCCTGCTGGTCCTGCGGTGGGTCCCAAAGTCACAGCCTACGGTCCCTCGGTTTCATCTTCACCCGTAACCCGTTACCTATTCTGTCGCCAGTCTTCACTCCGTCTTTCTTGTTTCAGAATTTTCGGTATTTACCCTCCATCTTCCGTCCGTCTCCACTCTACCTTACTGTACTTGCTGATGGTGATCGAACAGCTCCCGTACTGACGGTGGCAAATATCATTAGGTCCAAATGACAGTACTGTACTGCACTGAACTCTACCTGTATGTCCGATCAACTCGTGGGCCTCTTGTCACCAGTTTCGATCCATCTCCTCCCTTAGTGGTTAGTTGTCTTTGCCGAATGATGTAGGAGTCTGGCTTGAATCCACTTTTTCTCCAGTTTTTGGCTTGAAAAGTTATGTTTTCGAGCAAGTTAGAGTAAGAGTGATGTATGGGTTAGAGTACAGATTTCCAAACAGTCTAGAATTTGCAGGATTAGCGAACCATGTGAAATATTTGGCGTGTCTGATTTGAGCCAAATCGATTTGAGGAGGGGCTCGAGGATGCATTTCTATCAACTTGTCACCCAGAGTGTCACACGCGATTTGTCCAGGTTTCCTTTCATACTATTGACGTGGTTTTGAGACTTATTTAAACGTCATTTCAGCTTACTTCCTTCTCGTCCAACACCAAGTAGGCAAAAATGTCAGAGTCCCACCATACCTTGCCCCTGGGCTGGGCCTGCTTCAGATTCCTCGCACATGATGACGAATCTAATTTGAGTTAGCTCCCCAATTCCCTCCGTCGAGTTAAAGTCATACAGTGCGATGGGGCTGATGAGGCTCCAACAAGTAGTTGCTTGTCAATAATTGTTTTGGTCATTACTGTTATTGGGGCTTAGCCCCATTTTACCTCTTAAGTCTTATACTTGTAGGCTTGATGGGTCTTCACATCCTTGTTGCTATCCAACGCGGTTGCCTTTCCTCTAGCCATTGATACGTCAATTCACACGGTCGGAAGATGTTTTTTTTAGTGTCCTCAGCAGCGGACAAAGTAACCCAAAATCTTTCTCTCCGAATTATGCACGATGTAAGGGAGGTGAGGTCCAAGAAAGGTTTTCAGTTCGAGGGTAAGTGCATATCTGAGATGAGGTCGAACTGATATCTGTCTTTAAGGGAGTAAAGTTTATATTTTATTAAGTAGGGCTCGCTTTGAGGCGAAATGATCCAACTCACAGTACCGTACATTCTGCTGGTCTAAAATAATAATGGAAGGAAGAACCATTAGAATGATCAGCTCCTTCTATCTACTTTTACTAGTGACGTGCAACCGAAGTAAAACGGGCTTGACACATTGGTCCGGTAGAGGATATGGGTATGGGGAGTGGTTGATTTTTATGACAACAATCAGGTCGTGAGTCAGTTCTTTTCAGCTTTTGGCTTCATCCTGTCTGTCCGACTGATTCTTCGAGCGACTAGACACCGCAGATCCTATCTGCTGCTTCTATCTGGAATTTTTGCGCAATTTTAACCATTGATTCGCAGGTATAATACTCTACCCACTTCTTGGTTGCTCCTTGGTAACAGAAAGATCCACCCTTGAAGGTACATCCATTGCGTGCTCTTAAGCATTGGCTTCGAACTCTCTTTCCAAAATGGGCAGATTTCCCATATGGACTCTATTGGACCTTAGCCTAACTTTACCTATTTTGTCTCACCCTTGTATGGCTTGATGGGGTCTTCCCATCCTTCGTGTTTTCTACGCGGTCGACCTTTCTCCCAAAATGCGTTGGTTATGTCAGGTTTCTCGTCACGTACTCCTGTTCTACTATTGCACAAAAGAGCACATTGTCTCATTCATCAACTGGTTTGGAAGGTTCGACATAAGGTGGAGACAGATGGAATCCAGCTTCGGCAAAAGGTAAGTCGTTAATATCAGGCTGTGCCATTCCGCCAGTTCAAGTACGTAGCGTTCACTTCAATGATCCAACCTTCTCAGATCTACACGAGAGGACGGACGATTTGCCTTTGTTCTCAATTTTCAACGAGATTGTCAATTGGGAATTTTATTCCTCTTATTCCTCTCTTACCGATACTATTGAGGCTTAGCCCCATTTTACCCCCTGTGTTTTCGCCTTGTACAGCTTGATGCGTCTTCCCATCCTTCTTGTTATCCTACGCGGTCGCCTTTTCGTCATTGGGAATGGCACTGCATGAATTCTAAACTTGGTCAGGGAAGTTATTCCTGGACTGTCAAAAGGGTCAGTCAATACATCGTCTTTTTGAATCATCCTCACTTTGCTAGACTCTAATCGTGATTTCATGCGATTCAAACTAATGACTCCTAAATCGCACGAAGTGGTTTGGGTTTGTCAATACTATGGTCAAGATGCCGGAGTTCTAAGTTGAGGTACAGAACAGAGAACCTGATACTCTATTCGATTCATCAGGTCAAAGTAGAAAGGCGACAGGCAAGGATAACAAGAATGATGGGAAGACCCATCAAGCCGTACAAGGATACAATGGGGCTAAGCCCCCATACAAAGTCAACTTCCAAATTGGCGTCCAGGTGCATGTATTCCAGAATGTTCTCCCCACGAATCCGCATAAAAGGTTACCGAGCCCACACTTTATCGATGAGGTTTTGTGGTGGGCTGACGAATCGCGGTTGGTCAAATGCGTAACTTTGTTATCTCTGGGGTCCATGACCACAGATTTAGGTCCTTCATCAAATTTCCCCATCTTGGTTAGCTTAACAACACTCTAGCAGCAAAGCAGGAGATGAGAACAACTATAGATCTCATCATGTGTTAGTCTATCCACTTGAGCTGGAAATGTGAAACGTTTGATGTCATGACATACTCTTTACTGATTGTAAGCAGACATGAATGCAGCAGATACAACTCTAGATCTCAAGTTGCGTGCCGGATAATATGTTTCATCTCGATGACCATTCTCCGTCTAGCCTATTGGAAACAGTTCATCATGGAGGAAACAAACAAGTCGTCTGATGGATTCAAGACAAGGAAACAAAATCAACGACAAACCTTGTCCAAACTCACTCAAATTTCAGTCCTGGACCTTCAAGGTTCATGGTATGATGTGGGCTTCTGTTGAAACGGAACTAAAACCAGGTGGATTCAATCACAACAATGAGATGGGTGTAACATACTACACGATTGTGGCATTTCTTGTTATAGTCACCTCGATGAAATCGGCATTTATTCGTTATATGGAATAATTGATAGACCCATTTGATTTTATTATTACAAAATTCTTAATAAGTAAGAAGTAATTTGAATATATTGATAGAACATCCTTAGCATAGATGTTAATTGTTAAAAGGTAGCGTTTTACATAACTATATCTAAATGGTTGCTTGTATTTGAACGACTGAACAATATATTAAGAGTCTGTATGGTTTCCTTTTATTGATAGAGACATCAATTGGATGATAATTGTAATTGAACTTTTTGAACTCCATAGCCTACAAAGCAAATTTTAAATTTTAGATTTCATCAATATTATTAAAAGATAATCACTGTATTGCAATATTGAATAAAGTCTGTCTTGATATGTGGTAATTGTTCTTCCTCAAAACAACTTTACCATCTTCTTTCTCTCTTCTATAACATCTTAATGTACAATGTCACTTGTAGATTGCATATCAGCCAGTTAGAGTGCAAAAGAAAAAGAAAATATCAGTTTAGATCAACATTTTGCCCTTAAAAAGATACACTCTTCACTACAGGATTTATAAGATTGGGTGTGATAGAATCCTATGATCTCAACTATCAAGTACTTGCTATAACAAGTTTGTATCTTCATCTTCATTACTCACTTGTGAGTGTGGTTCTACTCTAGATGCAGCAGCGGTCCATATGACACGGTGTCCTTTTGGAGGATAGAGGATAGCTACCCATAATGTTATTAGGGACATAGTGTTTGCTATAGCATGAGAGACTGGATATTTGGCTTGGAGTGAGCGTTCGTATGCTTTGTAGACGACACGTGTCAAGGCAGATTTATACTTGGTCCGAGATGATCAGGTGATAGTAGCGGATGTCGTGGTTATGGACCCTATGCGAGATACAGTTTAGGAAGGAGTGATTACCCATCCCCTGGATGGGCGGCGAGTGCAGCAGTAGGTTGCAAGGTCTCCAAGTATAGGGGCATGCAGTGAGGTCAACTCTTTGTTTTTCTAGCCTTGGAGTTATATGGAGCAATAGACACGCATTTGACACATTTGTCATGGAGTGCATGAAAGCTTATCATGTTAGGCGTAAGGGGTACCACTCTCACTCTCATACTTTGTAGCATATTTTAGACAACGTGTGTCAATTGCTATGCAGAGGAGGACAGTGGCTGGTGCAATCCAGAGGAGAGCAATCACATTAGGTGATGTTCTTCGGATGCTCCCATTGTATGTAGACCGTACTACTTGCATAGCTCGGATATCTTAGGTGCAGGAGTGCAGATTTTTCATATAGACTCTATTAGGGCCTAGCCCAATTTTACCTTTTTAGTCTCTCCTTTGTATGGGCTTGATGGGGTCTTCCCATCCTGTGTGTTCTCTACGCGGTCGCCTTCTTCGGTCTATAACAAGTTTTAAATAAACATGGAAATGTAATATCTTATTTCGTCATTTTTTGTCAAAAAGACATCAAAATCTAACGAAGTTGATACGGGAGGTGTCTCATGGTAACTCCTGAACTTCCTGCAATGTTTACTTTGGGTTCTTCCATCTTCAATTCATCAATTTTCTTAAGATCAGACTTGTTCTAAATCTTAAACGAAGAAAATATTCATCTATGAGAAAAGAGAAAGACTTACATTTTTACTTCTGAACTTCTGTGTTTACATATGATACATATGAATTTCTTTATGAATAAATCAATGTAGTACGAATGAATAATACATTCCGTGCAGAAAAATAATGCAGAACCCACCTACTATCTGATATTTTCATTGACTATAAGACTATAAGTTTATCATAAATATCAGAAATGGTTGCAATGAAGTGTTAGCATCGATGGTGTCTCCAACTCCCACTTCAGAGATCCAAGGTAATGTTTCAATTGGTTAGAACTAAGCCTCAAACCTCATCCGAATGCCCTCCTCTCCCGTCACACTCACTCTCTGAATCTGAAGCTTATCTCTTCTCACACTCTTTGTCATGGCCACATCTCTTCTCTCGAACCTTACTTCGTCGCATAGTGTCCATGTAATGCAATGAATGAATGTGATGTGTTGATTGTAGCTACCAGGAACCCCGTGCTAATCGGACAGAAACAATGGTCCTGCTTACTACCTCTTACCACATTTGTTCAGTTCTCAGGAACCCCGTGCTAATCGGAGAGCTTCTTTCGCTGAAGTGTCCACTAAACTCTCACGTTCAGATCAGCAGCATAGGTCGAAGAATCTGTCAATCTGTGTGTACTGTGCAGAGCTTCAGGTCATGACAACACGACTCACAGAAGCTCTCCTCGTAAACCTGCATAGTTGCAAGTGTGTTTCCCTGTCAAAAGCGTTACTTTTCGAGTCATGATTCCGTAAAATTGTATCTGTTGGTTACGGATGAACGCCTGTTTCTCGTGGATGAGCTAGGAATCATGGTGACTTGGTACAGGACTAGCGATAGAAACTTGTGCAATCGTTACAACCCAGGAATGACTCAATCTCTCGGGCATTGATTCTACTGAAGAAGCAATGCAATTGCTCCGTTCTATGCAGTAGAATGTAGATCCGTTTGTTAGAGAGTAGAGAGAATGATTCAGAAAGAGACAGTAAATGAGGTTAAAGTCTTGTTGAGCTCAAGAGATAGTGCAAGTTCTTCTGAATTGTTCTTCGAAGAGCGGTTGATCAGGAGTGAATCAGGAAGTAGCTGTCAAAGTGAACACACTCCAATCACAGGAAACTGTACTGCCCTTCGTCAATCATAAGACTAAGGCTCTCCTCGATCATATCGAGATGTGCTCATTTTTACAGCTACTTCGTGATCAATCTCAAGCTGGTGCACTGTATTCTCCCTGCCCTCAATAACTACATTCTCTCTCACTGCTGGGTAACAAACGAAATAAACGCATATCTGGCTTCAAAAAATTCATCCCGCAGGAAATCTAACATCCAGTTTCTCCTCTCAGTCCTTTCTCTCCTTAATTAGAACGTAGTCAAAATCCTCAGACCTTAGGGAACCTACAAGTCTTCGAAAACATAGTTCCCAATACCTCCATTAGCGCTTAGGTTTCATGGGTGTTGTCTCCTCTCTCTCCGCGGGTGATGCATCTATTAAAGAGCTCAAAATGAGTCCGGCACTTCTGGGCAGATCCACCGAAGTGTCTGAGCTCTCCTCTACTGGCCCAAGGTCTTTTGTCACTCTTTTCGTCTGTCCAGCGGCTGAATCTGATGGTATTGCTTCTTTTCTTACGTCTACAAACATCGAAATCTGGAGAGCCTGGAAATTGGAAGGGCATCAAATACTTCATGCCACGCTATTTTGATAAGAACTTCGTTGAAAAGGCAAAGAAATAACTAACTTTGTCTGCAATTGGATCTCGTGCAGATCAGTAGATCGGATCTGCAGAGTAAAGTCTTGCGTCGGAGCTGCTCTTCTCCTCAAAGTCTTGCGTAAACCTACAGTGTACACCACCCGTGAAACTGGAGCAATGGCCTTCCCAATATCAGGGACCAAGAACTTGCACAGGAATAGGGCGATCAATCTGTAATGACCATCGAAATCTGTCCTATGGACTCGTCTTCAATTCAAATGCTTCAAGATGACTTATGTATCATGCCTGAGTACGGATCTCGGTATCTCACATGAGGGACAAAGGAGAGGTTTAATTGAGTATCTGTATGGCTCATCCATCTCCATCGCGCACCATCTGGGGACCCTTGAAGTAAAATACTGAACAGGCTAGGGTTGTTTTTCGTTGTTACTGAACACAACCCCACGGATCTGGGATCCGAGACCTGGAATTCGGGTGGTGAGATGGATGAGAGCAGAGAGTGATACTGAAGAAGGAAATGACCTCTCCCTCCTATACCCAGCCTGGGAACAGGAGGGAGAGAGAGAGTAGAAAATGTGGTCTCTATACTTTAAGATCTGGAGGATCTGATATAAGTGCACAGGGTGGACAAATAATACTAATAATTTTCATTTTCGTCCCCTGAATCTTCGTGGTGAACAGTCTAAGATCCAAGCAAAGAAACCGAGGACAATATCGAAACGCCGGAATATGTACACACAGAATCCCCAGGACACAAACTCTGGTCAAGGAGGGTTCATTTCGCCAGCATCTTCCGAACACGGCCTCGCGATTCGATCTGCATTTAGACCTGAGATACAGTGGGTGTCTCCTCACAGGCAAAAGAGCTCCAGATTGAAGCGTTGGGTGCTCTTTTCCTGAGGCTTTAGAAAGGGGACTCAGGTAGTCTCAGTCCAAGTAATAGACAACCACTGAGTGGAAGAAGCAGAGGGAGGAGGAAGCTCGAGAGAAAACTGTCAACAACACCGGAAGGACTGCAAGCAAGCTCGCAGCCATGCCGGTCGTTGGAGGAGATCGACTTGTGAACTTCGAAGATCAGGAAGACGAGAGCGAGTACGGATGGGTTCGCAAGGTTTCTGGACCAGTGGTGGTGGCTGAGGGTATGGGAGGAGCTGCCATGTACGAGCTCGTTCGTGTTGGTCACGACAAACTGATCGGAGAGATCATTAGATTGGAGGGTGATTCTGCCACCATTCAAGTTTACGAAGAAACTGCAGGTTTGATGGTCAATGACCCGGTGCTGAGAACCCACAAGCCTCTGTCAGTTGAGCTCGGGCCCGGAATTTTGGAGAATATCTTCGATGGTATCCAGAGGCCACTCAAGGCAATCGCCAAGAGTTGCAATGATGTTTACATTCCAAGAGGAGTTTCAGTTCCCGCTCTGGACAGATCCAAGCTGTGGGAGTGGACCCCAAGGCACATCAACCTCGGAGATGCTGTGACGGGAGGTGATCGTTACGGAACCGTTTTCGAAAACTCACTCATTGAGCACCACATTGGGGTGATTCCTGGTGCCATGGGTACAGTGTCTTACGTTGCTCCTCCTGGTCAGTACTCCATCGATGAGGAGATCTTGGAGCTCGAGTTCAACGGCAAGAGGAAGAGATTCACCATGCTCCAGACCTGGCCTGTCAGGACCCCGAGACCTTCTGCCAGCAAGCTTCCTGCAGATACCCCTCTTCTCACAGGGCAGCGAGTCCTGGATGCTCTCTTCCCCTCAGTTTTGGGTGGAACTTGTGCCATTCCTGGAGCCTTCGGTTGTGGAAAGACTGTCATCAGTCAAGCTCTCTCGAAGTATTCTAACTCTCATGGTGTGGTGTACGTTGGTTGTGGAGAACGTGGAAATGAGATGGCCGAGGTGCTCATGGACTTCCCTCAGCTTACCATGACTCTACCTGATGGCCGTGAGGAATCTGTCATGAAGAGGACCACCCTGGTGGCCAACACCTCCAACATGCCAGTGGCTGCTCGTGAGGCTTCGATCTACACAGGCATTACTTTGGCTGAGTACTTCAGGGATATGGGATACAACGTGAGTATGATGGCTGACTCCACATCTCGATGGGCTGAGGCTCTGCGTGAGATTTCTGGTCGTCTGGCTGAGATGCCTGCCGATTCTGGATACCCCGCATACTTGGCAGCCCGTCTGGCCTCTTTCTACGAGCGTGCAGGAAAGGTGAAGTGTCTCGGAAGCCCTGACCGAACAGGAAGTGTCACCATTGTGGGGGCTGTGTCACCACCAGGAGGAGACTTCTCTGATCCAGTAACAGCAGCTACTCTGGGTATTGTGCAGGTGTTTTGGGGTCTAGATAAGAAGCTCGCTCAGCGTAAACATTTCCCTTCAGTGAATTGGTTGATTTCGTACTCCAAGTACACTAACTCTTTGGCTGGTTTCTACGAAACCTTCGATCCTGACTTCATCTCCATCCGAACCAAGGCTCGTGAGATTCTCCAGCGGGAGGACGATTTGAACGAAATTGTGCAGTTGGTGGGAAAGGATGCTTTGGCAGAGAGTGACAAGATCACCCTCGAGGTTGCCAAGCTTCTCCGTGAGGATTATTTGGCTCAGAATGCCTTCACTCCCTACGACAAGTTCTGTCCCTTCTACAAGTCTGTGTGGATGATGAGGAACATGATCCATTTTGGCACTTTGGCCATGCAGGCTGTTGAGAGAGCAGCTAGCCCAGATGGACAGAAGATTACCTATAATGTCGTCAAGCAGAGATTAGGAGACATTATTTACCGACTTGCTTCTCAGAAGTTTGAAGACCCTGCAGATGGCGAAGATGCACTCACTTCCACCTTCAAGCAATTGTATACAGATATGGTTGCTGCTTTCAGAAATTTAGAGGAAGAGTACCGGTAAGACAGAAACCTAAAGTAACCTCTATACGTTGTTGGGCCCAGGCACCGCATTCACGATCTAGAGATTGCCTAGCACGCGAGTTAGAAGCCAGACATTCTGATAATTTTGAATAAAGTGGATGCTGAGCCATAGTTTTGTTGTTGTGCGGATCAGTAGCCATTAGTGGCAATTTGCCCGTTACAGATAACCAGGGTTATCTGCATGCGGTTTTGAGTGGAGTGAAGATCAGAAAGATCAAGATAGATGCGGGGAAGTGGCGACAAATATTTGATTCATGTGTAAATTCCATTTGGGCCCTTCATTCGAGCGTATAACTCTTTCTCGAGTCCAAGTGAAAGGGGACTATTGATACCTCGTCTCATTCAGTAAATTATGTAAATGATTTCAATATCACATCACCATTTCAAGGGTTTTCTGTCTACTCTCGGTGCAACACTAGTCCATTTACAGTATAATCTATGAAGATTCTAAAACCAAGAGTTTTCTCATGCAGTCCCTTTTGAACTTTGCTATAGCAGTGAGAAAAAGTCGTTGACAGGTCCTTGTAGGAAATAATTTTAGGAGCTGTTGTTGAAGTTGAACATTTAGAGCCTACATTTACTCATCCTCAAATGCTTAGAAATCGACAGGCGCTTGAATTGTTGACATCCACTATATTCGTGGTTTCATCACTCTTCTAATTGGTAAGAAAGAACATTCTCGGCGAATTTCATGTGGTTCAAAGGATTCGGCCATGCTCAGGTGGAACTAACTATGAATTGGGACCTTGTTTCTGTTCCTCAATCCAGCCTTATATGGGTGAGCACGTCACTTTAGATGCATGACCGACCGCGTGGGCTCATTACACGGGCTGTACACTGATACCACAACTTGACACCACGACCGGGTCCTACTAGTGAGGTCCTCTTCCTTTCTATCACTTGCTGATCCTATTCTGAACTGATTCCATTAATCAGTTAGCTTTTGTAGTTGCGTATGCTTAGTTCACGATACTGGTTCCTAAATAATACTGTGTAGAGATCCCTTTAGACGTGTCCCCATGCCCACCTCTGTACTCTCCTAGTGCTTCAGCAGCAGCTGGTCTCTAGGGATTCTATCTATGTGCCCTACATCGTGAGGACACACTCCGAAGATTCCCAAAGTAGAAAATACTTTTAATTTTAGCATCGTTTTAAGCATTGTCGAAGGTTTGAAGCGTACAGGTCATAGATCATGTTGTCGGTACCATAAGTACCTTAATTTACCACCGTGTATGAACCCTGCTTCAGTTCAAAAATCTTTTTCTGAATGGATTACTTTGTAAATTGGACATATCTACCTGTCAGGTACAGTGTTCTATATTCTTGTAGCATGAAAGGCAAGTACTTCCATCTTCTAATCATATTCTAATCACTTAGTAATAAGTATTGATATTCAAGTTTCTTAATCACTTTCTTCAGTCATGGAAATTTCCATAACCATGTTTGCTGCTACTGTATGAAATGTCAAGATACAATGTTTCAGAAAGAACTCAAAGGGAATCATCTGTCTGAATTGCACGTTTTTCATTCGTAACGCACAGGGTATTATTATGTGAATATGATCCATTAACCATGTTTGCTGCTACTGTATGAAATGTCAAGATACAATGTTTCAGAAAGAACTCAAAGGGAATCATCTGTCTGAATTGCACATTTTTCATTCGTAACGCACAGGGTATTACTATGTGAATATGATCCATTATGAACATCTACCAGCAGCAAACTGCTACTGTATGAAATGTCAAAAATACAAGTTTTAATGTTTCAGAAAGAACTCAAAAGGAATCATCTGTCTGAATTGCACACTTTTAAATTCGTAACGCACAGGGTATTATTATGTGAATATGATCCATTATGACCACCTACCAGCATCAAATTAATGAGGAGCTCCACTATAATCTACTATGCTGGAGAGAAGGTCATCTTTCTTACACCGGTTGTTTGAACAGAAGACAATTATAAAGTATTTTGGCTGGAGAGAGGGCCATCTCTCTTACACCGGTTGTTTGATCAACAGACGACAATTAAAAGGGTATTTCGCAGGACCATCTTAGAATGTAACATGCAACTATTTCAAACACCTGTTGTTTGATCAACAGACGACGACAACTATAAAGGCATTTTGCAGGACCAGAGAATGTAATATGCAACTACTTCAAATGAACAAAGAAAAACGACAGAATAGACCTACTTGCGACATATCTCCAGGAGGTCTAATTCATGCACAAAGACAACTTCAGGATGGGGAGCGCATGCCAGTATCTAGCAAAAATAGCTCACCTTCATCATAAACTTTGGATCACTTTTAGCAAGGGTTTTGTTTGTCAAGATGGCATACACTCCATCATCTTTACTTCATCTAAAGACTTTAAATATGAATACAAATAATACAACCTCCTTGTCCTGCTGTACAGAGGTTTAACGTGGGAGGGTAAATTTCCGTTTTCCTAAAGCTCCTTTCGTCTTTAGAGAATGAACTCGAGCAGAAACAATCTTGCACGATCTAGTTCAGGTTCTTCTTTGGGTCACTGGGGAAGGGATAAAAGATGTCCCGAAACTTGTCAACAGGAGCCGCGAGCAATCCCACGGCAGCTTCGAGAACCCACAGTTTCTCGGGAACTCCAGGGTGGGGCTGAGTAGGAGCAATGCTCTTCCCCAGAGCGAAAGTCGATCCTGCAGTCTCACGCTGAGACTCCTCAGTGTTCTCCTTCAAGTACGTCAGATCTTCATTCTCCTCCATCTTAATGTGCTCCTTCAAATCGGACATCATCTCGTCCATCTTCTTGTCGAACTCCTCCATATCAATAGTTTTCTGGAGGTCAGCTAGGATCTCCTTCACCTTGTGGTGATCTTCACGGGACTTGTCAGCTAATTCTTGACCTCTCTGGCCCAAGCCGGCTAACATTGGGTACAAAACAAGTTCTTCGGACACAGAGTGTCGAGAAATCTCCCACACAAACTGGTTGAACCATTTCCTGGCCTCCGCGTCATCTCCACTCTTGTGGGCTTTCTTGTAGTTGTCGAAATATGATTGCAACTCAGCGTGGTCACTCTTCACCTTGTCGATAATATCAGATCCTGTTGTCACCTTCTCCTCCTGTGCAGTGCTGGCTCGAACCTGAACCGCCTGTTTCCACAATTTTAACTACGTTAATCAGCTTTACTCTTAATCTGGTAACTAACACCATATGCTGATAAGGCATTCACCACCGTTTCCAGTGAGCTGCAGTCCACAATCCAGCCTGCTGCAAGAAATAATGCTCCTATCTCTCAAGGGAAATCGGTGTACACCCTTGATTCTTGAGTCCCCTCTGCTTCCACACTTATGGCATGCCCAAGTAGTAAAGAAGCCCATAAGACTGCCTGAACTAGAATGTGCTAGATATATAGATCCCTATTGAGACTTCATATGACCGATCAGAATGAACTATTAAGCCTGTTCTTAGTTATGTTCTCAAATAAGAAAGGGGCTACGGAAAGGATGGAGAAATTTTTACCCGCGCCGAGTGAATGGAAGCGTTGTGCTTAACACCAACAGTCCTCACATTCCTGCCAAAGAAGTTCGAGACTGGCGCAAAGTTCTGAAAATGGACCAATATAAAGTAATCAGATCAATGGATCTAACTGGAGTGTCAAAACCATTTCCTAATTAGCTATTCACAGTCGCATCAGAAACGGATCGAAATCCACATTGTTGTGATCCTTCACTGCAAAACTGTGAGTACAATATACCAAAGATATGCTATTCTAAACTACCACCTTCGAACCACACCTAGACAGGTCCCAGCACATTATTATCATCTATTCAACTCCGCAATTCACCTCTAAACTTCAGTTGCCTGAGCTGTAACACTTATGAGAAGCCTCACTAATATACACAATATGATTTTCCTGCCCCAGTATCAACTTCATATTTTGCGTGAGCTCCAATACTCATGGGAAGCCTCACTAATAAACTCTATGTCATTCTCCTGCCCCAGTATCATCTTCATTGTCCATCATCACAGATGACCGAACAAAGGAAGGAAATTGCAATCATTTAGACTCTCCTCAAACACTTAACAGTCGGGATCCTTCACAAAGTCGAACCTAAAATCTAACTAGCGTTTCAAGCAGATGCCAAAGTATGCATCAAGTTATCAAAGGACTCAAAATATTAATCATTACCGCTAGTCTAACGCTGGAGACCGACGGCGCTGCTGCGGACACTGGAGTCCTTGTGATGGCTGAGCCTGCAACCTTTGTGATAGTGGTAGCCATTGTTCGCAGACTACTCATCTGTTTTCGCAGACTCAAATGTTTGGATCGAACCGCAGATTAAATCGCGTAGCAAACACTTTCTGTGCAATACTGTCGCGTGTTCTGTTGTCGCTGAATATTGGTCGTTGTGATGCCCGCAGGCAGAGCGCTTTGTATAACCTCTGGGACTTGGGGGGCGGATCTGATCCGGCGGTCAGGATCTAGCATGACTTCCCGATCCATGCACCTTCGTCTCCAGTGTCTTCATGCATGAGAGCAGGGAGTAATCAGTCCACCTTGGTGGCGCCAACTGGATATGATCCTATGCTTTCGTCCTGTCATACGCCACGTGTATCAAGCGTCTGCCACGTGTGTCGATATTCTTCCGTGGGCTTTTCCATCGACGCCAGAGCGCGTGCCTTAGAGACGCTCCGAGAGTAGTTATCCTTGACGTGTCGTGGTTCCAAACTCTGATACCAAAATTTGTGTGCTCTCCACACGTACATCTATTCAGGGTAAAATGCGGGTTGCTCACGTAGTCCAACTGCGGTGGCTCAGTTCCGGGCCCAATAGCTACACTTGACTTACAACGAACTGGGTCTTCCCTATCTACCTCGTGGAGAGAACGGAACGGTCATGAGAACTGTTTCGTGTGGATCAAATTTCTTCCGGGGTCCTTGTATGTAACCTCGTACGAAGAGTTGGATATCATAGAGGCCTGTCGCTCCGACAACTTGTCGGCCGACTCAACTGTGTACGGGGGAGCCAACAACGTTAAGGTGGCTTCCCAGTCATTTCATTACGTAGAACGTCCAACTTCCAGTCGTACTAGATGGTTATGTGGAGCTCGATGCCTTTTCCTGTTATGTGGGAGACTTCATCATATATTGGGGAAGCGAATTATCATCGAAATTTTCCATATTAATGAGTATTTCCCATTGGTTAAATTTTAAATATAATTTGTCTTCGTTAGACATTACTATGAGCGAAGGGAAACATACGTGCTTAGATTTTTTTAGTTATAGATTCATTGAAAACAAATGATTATAATTGATGGTTCTGATTGAAAACTAAAATGATGGTTATGATTAAAAACATTTACAACCAAGGATTTATATCTAATGACTAACCTAGTTTATGAAGTTGCATGTAATCTCATAATATATTTTATAAAGTGATGGGATGTTATATTTATCACAAACTATAATGAAAATGGGGAGAACGAATTCATGATATTGTATTATTATTGTTATTATTATTATTATTATTAACATACTTCTTTGATTGATAATCATTTAAATCCATCTGTTTTCTTTCTTTATCTGATGAATGGATAATGAAATAAAATTTATTATTTCCGCATTTCTCATTGAATCAAAATGAATTTTCTATGAATTTATCATACTCTATCATTGAGGGATTGCTAAATAATTTTGTTAACCTTGTGGTAAAAATCTTTGGTGCTTAGCATTTACAATCTTGTTAGAAATTATGCAGAATAATTATATAATATTATATTTATAAAATTATATCCAGATGATCTAAGATTTGTGCTTTTATCTTTGCATATCTACAATCATTTCACTAATTATTTGAAATATGATATAATATTTTATCTAGAGTATGTTTTTAAATATGATTTTTATTATCAAAGCTATAAAGTAGCTATGTTTAGTAACTTGAAATAAGGTGATTAAATAAGAAAATGAAGAATAATTATTATAACATGCAATTTAAAATTCTATTCTTTCAAATTTTATGAATAAATTGAGATATTAAATTGGTACTGCTTTACATAACTCTAGCATTTGTAGTATTTTGTTTCCAAGAACTACTATTAAGCTTTAGCATTTAATTTAGAATATCCACTCAGAGATTAAAACTTGATTTTAAAGCTCATAATTTTTTTGATGGTTGTCTTTTATTTTCATTTATTTTAGTGTATCCACTCAGATGTTAAACCTTGATTTTTAGAGCTTTTAATCTACTCGACGGTTGTTAAGTATCTTGTTTGATCATACTCAAAGATATAAAATACTAACATCTATTAATAGAATTTACAATATCCACTCTTAGATAATACTTGATTGTCAAACCTTGAAACTTCATTGCAGTTGTTCATTATAGTGTTAATCTATACCTATAGGTATGATCTAAGAAAAGAGAGAGGTTAAATTTGCACTTTTGTATATCGTATCTAAAAGTTTATCGTTCTTTCTTTCAAAATTATAAATATAAATTAATATAATAAACATAAATCTTATCTTCTAGCTAGATCTAAAGCGCCAATCTTAGATTCCTATTTAGATTTTTTGGAGTTTTTTTGAGTTACTTGCACAGATGTCCAGTTAAAATTGCATTTTCATAAATATAGTGCAATAAATTTTAAATTACCCACACCAATAAAGAAAGTGTTATATTTGTATTTATATTTTATTTTCCTATTAGCTTTAATATATCAATAATTCCAAGTGCATCATTTTACATATAATTGGACTTTACTTAATTGTATTTATAATATAGTGGTATACACATTCTTGCAATGGACTTGTAAGATCAACATAGGAATATAGGGTTTTAAATTAGTAAGTTATAACTTCTTTTGCTCAAACTTAATATGATCAATTCTAGCAGATAATAATTATACTTATGTGTATCTTCTCAACTCTCATTTTGTTAGTGATGGTGTTGCTTAGCTGCATAGTTATGTGCCCATGCACTATATAAGCTAGTGTTGTTTAAGAGATCATTGGCTGGTGCAATCCATAAGAGAACAATTACAATGATGCTTCTTGGATGCTCTAGTAATTTGTAGATCTTCCGACTTACATAGTTAGGATATCTTAGGGGCAGATTTCTCATGTCGATATTATTGAGGCCTAGTCCCATTTTACCTCTTTTCTCTCTCCCTTGTATGGCTTTGATTGGATCTTTCCATCCTTCATGTGTTATGAGTGGTTGCCTTTTCTCATGTTATGAATCCGAAAGGATATCCTTACATTTTTTGAAGCTATTACTATTTAAATTTTGATTGATATATTAAGTAAATAATTATTACACACAGAGATTCATAAATTTTAACCTAATTATTTTTTATTTTTAATATTAATAAATTAGGAAAATTATATTTTGAAGTTGAATGTATCAATCAGATAATAAAAGCGGAGATATCTCTGATGTTATTATTCTTTACAAAATAAATTACTCTTATTATTGTGAATAAATAATGTATCAACTATATTTCACTTTGAAGTATATTTGTACACTTGGATTTATTATTTATTTATTTATTTATATCTTTCAACTTGAGTTCATTTGAGAGTTTATGTTGTAGGCTCCTTGTTAGAAATATGTGGATAGTTTCAAACTTTCCTTAAGATCTCTCCTAAATACATTAGTAATAAATCATTTTTATTCTTGTAATAAATCATAATAAATTAATTTACCTGTAAAAGACCAAATCCAAGGAGAGAAATAGGAGAATGGAAACTCACATTGGGACACTTGAATGAGGGAAAACTCCGAATGCCTAGCATGAGCTTTGGCTTTGGTATTTATAGGTAACATACAAGGCACTTGAGAAGCTTCTCAAGAAGCTTCCTCAAGCCGCTTTCTTAGAGTGCAAGCCAAGTTAACTAGGAAGCTTCTCAAGAAGCTTCCTTCTAGAAGCCGCCTACTTGGCATGCAAGCTAAGCTAGTTGGAAGCTTCTAGGAGCTTCCTTCTAGAAGCTATTTACTTAAGATGCAAGCTAAGCTAAGCTAACCGGGAAATTTCCCAAGAAACTTCCTAGATACTTCCAGAATATTCTAGACTAATTTATCTTATGTGTTACTTCGTGAGCCCAACTGACTTCGTCGCTAAACTCCATATTGTTACATTACCCTCTTCAATTATTGTAATAAATCAATTTTTATACATAAGTTCAGCATTATTACTAGTAACTTAAAGTAAAATTAAATAATAATAATATATTATGGAGAAAATGAAAGGGAGAAAAGCCTGGAAATTTAATTATATATAAAGAAAATTTTAATTTTTGTTAATCAGAATCCATATGAGACCGTTCCAATCCACATGGCCATTGTCAGCCTCTCGACTCGAAGGAAATGCTCTTCCTTTTTAACGGTGGAGTTTATATCACCATAAAACACAGATGGCATTGATTTTCGAGTAACACTAGACAATGAAACCATGCTTGAACTGAATAATAATAATTGAAGTTTATTTTGTTTGAATAGAGGATATCGTGCTATTGAGTGACCATACCCATACTATCCAGATATTGGATACGCATGCCATGAATTTATTGAACACAAGGATCACTCTAAAATTGAGTCCCAAAATCCATGCTATATCATCTCTTCTGCACTTTAATTTGCAAAGTATTAGCTTCGACTTATTTATAAGATTTACGCATTGTTCATTCTACTTTATAGACCTAATCTGCCCTTAGTAAGATAAAGATTGGGGAAATGGGTATGTGGAAGAATCTATAGAGGAAATGGACGTACATGTTACTTCTCGTACGGGGCGAATCCAAATTGTGTTCAAGCAATATATTCGCTATTATATATAGAATTTCCTTTAAGATTTTCCAGAGGTATAGAACTCTCGGAAGGAAGGCTTATCTGATTTGCATGTTAAACTTCTTATAATATTTCGGTTTTAATTATGTTGATTGAAAATGAGCATAGAATCTTATCTTATTGTTTAAATAGAAAAAGGGAGACCCCATCAAACCGGACAAGGGAGAGACAAAGAAGGTAAAATGGGACTAAGCCCCAATAGAGTCTAATGTTTTTTTAAATAATTAACCTATTTCGGGTGAATATACTAATAAATACAATGATAAGTACTTGATTCTCGGTGGTTTGATTAAATTTTGTCTTGACGTATCTATTGTTGTTGTGATTACTTTAATTGTCCTTCTAGATATTCACTGCTTTATCTATAACTCATCATCTTGACTTCATGACATCGTTAAAATAGATTTGATAATTAGACCTTTCTTTAGGCACCCACCTAGTACTCCTAAATAATCTGAAATAATATAGAATTTTTTTATCAATTAGATAAGAATCAATAAATGTATTTTACAATAATGAGTTGTCAATATAAATAGAATATCTCCAAATAGAAAAAATAGATATTAGTACATAGTTGCATATATTTATAATTTTGAATCTCGTTATATTAAGAAAATGAATTTTCCGTTGTAGTTGAGAAGTGAAATTATGTGAAATATTATATTTATCAATCATCAGCATTTTACTTTTTGTTTTAAGAAAATTTTGGGTCACTGTATTCATTTAAGAGTGAAGGGTAAATTCACACATTTTAATAATAAAATCATGAAATTCAACAGCCTGGGAAAATTTTCAAGTGAATGTGGAAAGTAAGAAACAAATAATCATCTTCAAGAAAAGTGAAAAGAAGATACGATTTTAGTCCAAATGGTATGAAGGGTCTATTGGACTATCCTAGATTTACCCAAAGGTGCTCTAGAGTTATAAACTGAAACTTCTAGTTACAATTTGTGTGTACACCGTGTGCAAAGAAAAAGAACAATTTGGTACCAAATACCATCAAGGATAAAAACTTAAATTGAAAACTTTATTCATTCTTTAAAGTTTACTTTCACTCTCTTATGCTTAAGCTACTCCAAAATAGTTCATAATATAATTTTACTTGAATTACCCTTGGTAAAGAATGTTATGTCAAAAAGTTTGATGTCTCACATGCTTCTCTTGGGGAATGTTTAAGCTTATTCTTGAAAATCTTAGATCTTCTTCTATTTAGAAACTACAAAATAATTTGAAATCTTCATAAGTCAAGTCAAATTGACCCACCTTCAAACTCCCCATTACAAGTCATCTGAATTTGCCTAGCCAATAGGATTTTTCATCTCCTACATATTAAGTCAAACTGACCATGTTGAGTCCAAGACAAAGGTCACACTCCAATATAATTTGATATAAAATTGATTATCCTATTATTAAAGAATCCTATTATAATATGCAATACTCCTTAAGGGTTGCATTCCAAAAAAATTAATTAAGGGGTATTTTATTTAGTGGAGTTTTCCAAGATGCCCTACTAAAAAAAGTTATTTTCCAAAATGCCACACTCAACAAAAGTTATTACCAAAATCCCTTCCTTGCACGACCACTTCAACTCATGCAACATCACAAAAGTGAGATGAGATGAGTGCCTAACTTCAACTTGCAGAAGCATGCAAAAAGTTTAGCCTTGCAAAGAAGAAGAACACTACAAGCAAGTGTGTTGGAATTTGTCTTTTTGCCCACACATGGGCGCAAAAGCTTACTCTTGCATAGAAGAACAATAATACAAGCAAGTGTGGTGCAAATTGTCCTTCTGCCTACACATGTGCACAAAATCCTACCTCATCTTGAAACTGACAAGTGTGGGAGAAAGGATGGATTGGAGGAGGGGTTAAGGGTGAAAATTTAAAATGAACATGGGGTATTTTGGAGAATACATTTTTTAAGTAGGGAATTTTAGAAAATTTCTGTTATTTTAATTTCAAAAATTTAATGTAAGATCTTCTATCATTTAGCCATATTAAGTTAGTTTAAAATATTCTTAGTTATTACTTTAATTTAGTTAGCTTTAACTTACTTAAAACCACCAAAGTCCTATTAGAGGTATGTGCATAATATGGGGTTATAGTCTATAAGATGCAACAATAAACATAAATTGGCTTATCTCTCTCTCAACATGAAACTTTGATGATTATTAAGGTAACACATCATGGACTAAGAAGATATATAATCAAGTCTATAACAATATTGCAAGGCTAAAACTCAAAAGCAATTCCAAGACTCAATGCATTACTTACAAGAGAATTCAATGAAAGAGAGATAAATAGCTATAAATGAAAGGATGATGAGTACTTCCTCACTCTTGTTTTTATACTCATTAAATTCTTATATAATAAATTTAGTGAATATTGTTATTCTTAGTAACTCTTTGGTCTTATGTTAGTCTAGATAGTCTAATTGCAATTATGATCTTAAGAGAGTAAGATAGGCTACTTGTATTCAATGAGCTAAAGAAAGCCCATGTGGTACTCTAGGCTTATTCTTACATAGTTGTGAGAAGGAGAAGGGATAGCTCTTGTTATGGAAACTCGATATTGCAAATGGGCCTAGAGTATTAGTAAAAAGACAAACACACAAAATCTCTTGTGTGTTCTCATGTGCACCACCTCTTATAGGTGAACCATGTATTTATTGTGTTGACTTCTCTTTTGTGTAGTATCTTACATATAAATTTTAGTGTGTCATCCCAATGTTGACCAAAATGTGGTATATCGATAAGAAATAAGTCATTGCCACAAGCATACAAGTTGGAAATGGCTAAATTTGGATAGAAGTGTCACTATTTGTAGTTATTTATGATTACATATTTAACCTCTTTGGCAAGAATTAATCCTAGAAGAGGTAATATCACCACAAAGGCACACTTTGGCAAGTAGAAAAGAAAAGATCATGTTAAAGATAACACTCACTAAAGATAAGTGTAAGCTAAACTCTAAACATGATGATTTAGTCTAATATGAAGAAGCTACTTCACTATAGAGATTCCTACTCCAAAAATCATATTATACCATTCCTAGAGGGCATGTCTTTGCCCAAATGCTCTTTGCATCAATGATTATTCTTCATGTTTGTTTCCATTGAGTATTGTCCACACTATAGTTTAACTAAGACATGTCAAGTCATTTCTCTAAAGGAATTACTACGGATCACACACCCTAGCCACAAATACTAGTGATTACACACACTTAGCACTTGGTACTTCAACTCCTCAATAGTCACTCAATGAAGATATGATACTAATACTCAAAATTAAGCAACACAAAGATGAGCTTTTTGCCTTTTCATTTTATTTCTCTTTGATTGACTGAATCAATATTTACACTTGACATATAACCTTAAATAACACATCCTATTTTGAGTGCAGGGTATCTGATCTGTGAGGACACTGCAAATATCTATCAAAATTACATGTGACCTCATCTCTATTGTACATTAGCTATCTCTTTATCTTTTCTTATCTAATCTTGATTACCTATGCATTGATATTTACATTCCATGTGTCCCAAGAAGATGTTACTTCTTACTTTGTCATCTTTGGATGTCTTACTACTCTAAAGATTAGCATTGCAAAGATCCTACAACTACAAAGAACTATTTTATGAAGGGTTCCTAAACCCTTAAGAAAAAAATACTACAACTTTGCTTAAGTTACTTTGCCTCTAATTATTATCAAGAGAAGTTCAACACTCTCCTTGTAATCTACTACCTATAACATTATGGTATCGCAAGACTTAGTGAACTTCTTGTTTGTATCTTCTTGACATTTCAAGGGCAAGCAATCCATGCATGGGTCTTCAAGTGCCTTTATGCTTAAGGTCTAAACCTACAATTTCAACTTATGCCGCTTGGCCTTCATCATGCTTCCCTCCATTGCTTCTTTGGCAATGGAGGGAAGCATGATCTTCTAAGGTCTTCAAAATCAAGATAACCTCCTCTTTGGTACTATAGAAATTCTGTACCTTTTATATGTATCTTTTTGAATCTTCTTCTGGTCAATGACTCACTCTTCCTTCTCCTTTCAATGATCATTTTGAAGCAATACTAGATGGAAACTAGTCTCCTTCCAATATTCCTCCATCATTGTTTGCAATGTGGTATGCTCGCAATGCTTGGTCTCCCTCTCATGCTTGAATTGAAAGACCATTATACTATGGTCTTGCAACTCACCTTTTAGTCATTTTTGGCATACATTGCTTGAAATCCAAAGAGCACACCTCTTTAATTGCAATTCTTATGATAATCTTTTTATAAGAAGCTCATGACAACATGTAAGAGGCACCATTGGAAAGATCTCAATGAGACAAAAAAAGTGGGGGAGGGAGGAGAAAGAATACAACTTCTTGTACCATGAGGAGGGTAAAATTCCCTTTTTTAAGTCTTAGTACTTTTGTTTAGGCCTCCAAAATTGGCTATGAAGTTTTTGGTGTATTTTCAACCTCTGTCTTATTAGTGGAAGTTCTTTTTTGGTGACTCCTCTGATATACATAGACCTATATGATATATGTAGACCATCTTGTATGTCACGCCATTTGAAGTGTTGCATCTAGATTTTTTAGACACTGGAGTTCCAATGTTAGTACTTAGAGGTATTTTAGCAGTTACTCATAGACTACATTCCAACGGTCAGATTTTGTGTTTGGGGTACTGACTTCATAGTAGGGCCCACCGTCTCTTGCACCGTCCATGCCATTGGGTGTGCCATCAGCAGGACCGTTGGGATGAGACCTAGGTCAAAATCAGGAGTATACCTTGGAAGTGTAGCTCCAAAGAGCTCACTTCTCTGATGTTGAGCCTCGGAGTTCTTGGCTAGAGTGGATAGAAAGTTGGCGAGCATCACCTGGAGTCTCTAAGCTAGAGTGGGTGTGGCTTGACTGTAATCAGTGCCCAATTTTTGGCAAGTTGTTGATGATCAGATCAAGTATTGATCTGAGTTTGATTGATTTGAGTTGTAAATGATCTGATTACATCAAAGAAGTGAGGCAAGGAGAAATTGGGTGCAGGAACTGCGAGTGTTGGTGGTATCTCCAAGCTCGGTGGATTGTGGTGTCTCAATCAAGTAGTTCCGATTTCCCTGAGAGAGTGTGTGTACGGAAGCACTAGAAAAATTTGGAGCCAGGGAAGAAGCAATTCTCAAGCGGTAGTTGTGATTTTGAGCTCAGGACCAATTTGTTGCAAGTTGAGCTCAAAAATTGAAATTAAAGATGGAGTTGGGAGCAGATCCTCACAAATTGAAGATTGGACAAAACCCCTTTTTCCAATTTGGCTTGAGTGAAGAGTTAGCTAAGGATTTAGTAGTCAGCCATTTTTAGGGATTTACATCAAATTTTATGTTAGATTTTGTGAAGGAGTTAAGTCAGATTTTGGCAAGAAGAACTTGAATCCGATCCTCGGTGATCCTCATAGCTCAAGAAGTAGATAGGTACTCCAATTATGTCAAATGCCAAATGGTGGCATAGTTAGTCTTGTGTTGATTTATGAGATGGAGTGTTGTTGTTTAGCATTCTTGTGATTGGTCCAATCACAAGAATGCTAAATGCCCCCTCCATTCTTTGCTTCATGTTTGTACATCGTGTTTGTGTGAGGTGCCTTGAATTTTGAACATTGGTGCTCTGGTGTGCTCTCAATAGTGAGGTTGGAGTGATGACCAGTTAGACTATCTTTGTTTCTCTCCGGTGAGGCAAGAAGTGATGATTGGAAAACC
Organism: Lunularia cruciata; assembly: GCA_948567375.1. Classification (NCBI taxonomy): domain Eukaryota; kingdom Viridiplantae; phylum Streptophyta; class Marchantiopsida; order Lunulariales; family Lunulariaceae; genus Lunularia; species Lunularia cruciata. Next base: position 11,453,504 of record OX419757.1, on the reverse strand, counting down.
GTGAGAATGCGTGTTATGATGGCAAGTTACAGGTTACCCTTGCTCCTAGTGTAGTTGTCTCAGTTAGAGTTAGATTAGTGGACAATGTTCCGTTAGTTTTGGCACTTGGTGGTGCTTGTTTAGTGTTGGCACTTGGTGGGGTACTTGTTGTTGCAGTTTACGGTTGCAGTTACTTTGTCACAATAGAGTTCTTTGGGGATTCCAGAGGAGATAGCCATGTAGTACACAGTGGGTTTACTTGGAGTGGCACTTGATATCAACTTGTATCTCAAGTCCCAGTGAGGGAGGCAATTGACTCTGAGTTGGAGTTTGACACAAGAGTTGATTTAGTTGAGAGTGCACTTGGTGTGTTTGCACTATTGTTGTGGGACATGGATGAGATTATGGGGCCTCCAAAGGCCCTAGGCATTACTCTGGTATAGTGGATACCATTGAGTTGGATGACTTCATCCAGGAGTTTGATAGTTGGTGTGATCTGCAATAGATGCGGAACCCGACTTTGTTCACACCCTTCATGGCATGGAAGAGGTTGTTTCAGCATCTGGAGGGTCCACCAATGGATGACTACCATGAGTTCAGAAGATTTCATTTGGAGGAGATTGAGTTATGGAGACAGTATTGGTCTCCAAACTATGTCTCTTTCACTTTAGGTTTGGTGGCCAAGAGTAGATTGGCTATACCTATAAGATTTCTAGCTCAAGTAGTGTTGGTGGAGCTAGTGGAGGTGCACTAGCTAAAGATAGTGCTACTACGAGTGGAGGTTCCGCTACAAGAGGTGGTGTGGTACCGGTGTTTAACCCCATGGTGGAGTTCTTCTAGTGTTTGAGGCAGAACTACCAAGGAGTGTGGACAGATAAGCTAAGGAGCTTGCAAGAGTTCCAGTAGAAGGTTGGAGAGAACCTACGTGAGGCATACACTCGCATGAGGCGGCTGATCAGTTTCACTTTGGGAGTTATTGAGGCCCAAGCAGTCCAGTTTTGGTATGGGATACTGGACATGGAGTTGCAATGTAGAGTTTGTGATGCTACGTTGTTACATGTTACTTTGCCTACTTTGGCAATGGTCTTTGGTTTGGTTGAGCATATTAAGCTCAACATGGTGGAGGAGAGAGTGGTGACATCTAGATTTGGTAGGGAGACCTCATCCACAGTTGTTACTTCTTCTAGAGTGCAGTAGAGTGCACTACGCTCAGTTGGTTTTTGAGGACAAGGTGGATAGCCTAGGTCCTATAGAGCGAGTGGAGTGCATATTGTAGTTAGACCCTTACCTTCATTTTTGGGTCAGCAACAGCTAGTGAGTAGTGGTGTTGGTTGTTAGACTTGTGGTGGACCTCACCATTTGAGAAAGTGTACTCAAGGTAGTGGACTTGATACCTTGGGTGCATCACAGCCAGCACAGAGGCAATGTGAGCATTGCCACAAATTTGGTCACACTAGTGACCGGTGCTTTGACCTACACCCAAAGTTACGGAGTTGTAGGGCTGCTATGGCAGGTAGTACTGTAACACCCATTTGTGCATGTGTGTGGTATTGTGATATTTAGCTTGGTATTACAAGTACTTAAGAGATATTATTTATATAGAGATAAAGGATGGTTCTATATTAGTCATAGTTAGCTAAAGTTAGTCATAACTAAGATAGATGCAACCTTACTTTAGAGGAAGTAGAAAAGATGAGCACCACTATTTTGGATTTTAGTGTATTGACTTGGTATTATTCCTAAGTGTTTGGCTTTGAGGAAAGAGTTGAGAATTCTTGGGCCCGCAAGCCTTTCTGTTTTGGATTCTTCTTTAGTCCAAGGATAGCCCATGTGAATGAATCCTTGATTTAGTGGTTGGGTCAAGATAAGACCACATGCTTAGGGGAATATGCCTATGTGAATGGATATTCCTTTCTACTTTTTGACTTTACTTGACTTTTAGTCTAGTAACTTGAGTTACTATGGTAATTAGTGAATTTGGTACGTAACTATTTCACAAGTATATAAACAAGGGGTGAGGAGGTACTCATCATCCTTTCATTTGCAACTATCTCTCTCTCATTGAGTTCTCTAGTGAGCAATGTCTTGAGTCTTGGAGTGTTAGCCTTGGAGGAGTATGATGGAGTTGGGGTTCCTTGCCTTCTTAGTCCATGGTGCGCTACCATAATAGCCATCAGAGGTTCATCCTGAGTGAGAGACAGGCCGGCTCACAGTACAGGAGCTTCAGTTCATGGAGGACAAGGTGGTAGAGGTAATGGTAGAGGATCTACACCTAGTAGGGGTGTAGTACCTGCCCTTACTTCTGATATAGCTATGGCTACTCGGATTAAGCAGTTGGAGCAAAGATTGGCTAGTATGGCTATTGCTTAGAGGAGATCAGATTCAGGTGTTGAGGCTTCCACCTCATATGAGAGATGTTGATAGAGATGCTTTGGACTTCATGTGCGGAGCAGCACATGTGGATGCATCTACAGCAGTGACTAGGAGGGTTATGCCCCATGGGTTTCAATATTGACTATTGGGAGGAGACAACCTCCTATTGACCAAGTTGGTAGTCCGGTGAGGGACGGTATGTTGCCTACCAGTATGCTTCAATAGTGGCAGTCTTGGCTCACTGTAGTCCAAGACCATAGCAACATCAATTTTATCTTTCAGTGGTGCAGTTACTTGGCCTAGTGACTTGTTGGAAGGGAACGCCCATGAAGAGGATACTCTAGTACCAGAGGAGATCACTCGGATTTGGAGTACGAGTGGGATTTTTCTATCCACCTTGGATGTTCCATTGTGGAGTTCAAAGGAGGCATTACAACAACATGCAGATCAATTGGTGGAACAAGCTTGGAGTAGAGCCTTTGTACCATCGGCAGATGAGTGTGAGGATGAGCCTCTAGAGTCGATTACTTTGACACCTCTGGATACCACACTCATTGCTTGGCAGTATCCAATAGAGGGGATATATCTATTGGAGTTGTTAGGTGGGATTAGCACCGGACTAGCTACGGTATTACAGGCAGGTATACGAGTACAGAGGTACTTGTATGTAGAAAGAGATGAGACTGCTAGGCGAGTCTCTCTATATCATATGGCACACTTGGCCTATTGATATCTGGAGTTATTACCGATCTCAATAGTCAAAGGTTACCAGAAGGCCCTACCAACAAACATTTCTTTACTGGGAGAGCATGATCTGGAGAGACATGGGCATATTCACTTGGTGATTTTTGGATGGCCATGTCAAGGATATACACGTGCGGGCCGAGGTTTGGATCTTTAGGATCCTTGTTTTGGTGTGTTTTGGGAGATGTTACGGATATTACGACATCTCCAGGTTCATCAGTCCGTTTCTCCAGCTTACCTTTTGGAGAACATTCCTTTGATTGGCGATTCTCGTACCAGAGTGGTGGCAAGTACACATCAGGTCCATTCTTGGATGGGAACTGATATATAATTAGATGCAGCCAGAGTGGGATCACGGGCTCATTGTCTTCGTCTTTGATGGACAAACCTCTTATCCATAGAGGTTTTACAACGTGCTTATGATGGGATTCAATGACTTAACCACATCCTTGTTGATGATATCTTGGATGTTGGGCGTCAATCTCATACAATGGTAGTGGCTGATAGGTCACCTATGGCAATGGTGAACCTAGTTGGATAGCCTAGAGTAGCATTTCCCACACTCATGAGTTTCCCAAGCTCTCATGGTTTTCAAGAGTGAGGACTTGAACTTGTTTGGGACTCACCGTTGCAACAGTTGGTGGAGCCCAACGTTGATGAGAGAGAGCGGGTGATGGGTTTTTGCACCAATATTACTACTATTCTAGTAGTGTCAAAGGCATCTAGGCGTCAAGTATTAGGTCAGGTTATGGACCTGAATTTTTTGACCTGGATTATGAGCCTTGGCTTGGCAAAGCATCATAGGATATGCTTGATAGGCATCACCACTTAGACACTTGTGAGCCTTGTGCCTATTGAGACAATTCAAGCACATGTTGGGGGCAATGGACCAAGTGGACATGGTATTCTTGGGACATAACCAGTAGCTACTAGGGAGAGTGGTCTACTTGGAGTCCATCCAAGTGAGCATGGGCTACTTGGATTACACCCTTGGTCCACTTGGGATGCAGCTAGAGGACGTGTGGAACTTGCAACCAGAGTGGAGGGAGTTTTTCACATAGAGGTTGGGACCTCTATGTCGTCTCTAGTGGTCATGAGCATGACACTATTGCTCCCAAGGGCCCAATGTAGCAGCCAGTCAGTACGTCTTCCACTCCTATAATAGTTATAGAGGATACTTGGGAGCCTAATCTTGGACCCAAGCTTACTGGAGAGGAAAGACGGAGGGTTTGGAGGTTCTTGAGGAGCCACACGAGTTATTTTTCCTTTAGTATGAAGGACTTGGGTGCTCTAAAGGGACCTAGTATATGGATTGAGATGACTAGCAATACACTAGTTTTCTGACGTCCTTATCAATATAGTGATTTGGAGAGGACATTGATTTAGAGCCGGAGTAGTGATCTTTTTGAGGCTGGGTTGGTGGAGATTTCACATGGAGAGTATGCATTAGCAACAATGATGCCAGCCAAGAAGGATATGCATGGCAACTACACAAATAGGTGGATGTGTGGAGATTACCGTCCTATCAACCGACATACCTGTAACACCCATTTGTGCATGTGTGTGGTATTGTGATATTTAGCTTGGTATTACAAGTACTTAAGAGATATTATTTATATAGAGATAAAGGATGGTTCTATATTAGTCATGGTTAGCTAAAGTTAGTCATAGCTAAGATAGATAGGACCTTACTTTAGAGGAAGTAGAAAAGATGAGCACCACTATTTTGGATTTTAGTGTGTTGACTTGGTATTATTCCTAGGTGTTTGGCTTTGGGGAAAGAGTTGAGAACTCTTGGGCCCGCAAGCCTTTTTGTTTTGGATTCTTCTTTAGTCCAAGGATAGCCCATGTGAATGAATCCTTGACTTAGTGGTTGGGTCAAGATAAGACCACATGCTTAGGGGAATATGCCTATGTGAATGGATATTCCTTTCTACTTTTTGACTTTACTTGACTTTTAGTCTAGTAACTTGAGTTACTATGGTAATTAGTAACTTTGGTACGTAACTATTTCACAAGTATATAAACAAGGGGTGAGGAGGTACTCATCATCCTTTCATTTGCAACTATCTCTCTCTCATTTAGTTCTCTAGTGAGCAATGTCTTGAGTCTTGGAGTGTTAGCCTTGGAGGAGTATGATGGAGTTGGGGTTCCTTGCCTTCTTAGTCCATGGTGCGCTACCATAATAGCCATCAGAGGTTCATCCTGAGTGAGAGACAGGCCGGCTCACATTTTTGGTTCCGTTGCCGGGACCTCTCTAGAAGGCAAGATAATGTTCCGCGTCCAATTCTACATTAGGCAGAAGGAGGCTATGAGAGCTCACTTGGAGAGAACATTAGGAGAGGAGAGGGCTGAACTTATGTTAGAGAACCAAGATCCATTTGTATACCCTATAGTTCATTTTGATGTCTTTGAGGTGATTTTGTACATCTTGTACACATCAGAGGAATTGGAGAGATTGTGTGAGGTGGATTGCAGATTTTGGGGATTAAGGTGATTTTGGGCAAAATCTCAAGTTTGAGATCTGGACTTGAGATTTCTACACATGATAGCTTGGGTTATCTTTCAGTTAGCACACTTAAAATTATTGAGAGAGCTTCTATGCGCACATGGCTAGAATTTTTGAAAGTTGATAGGGTAAAGTGCTCCTGCAACTGCATGCTCTCTGGAAAATTGTACAGAGTCTGCCATTTCTTCAATTTTCAGTGAATTGTCCTGAAAATTTTTAAGAAAATTCAGTGCATTGTATCCTACCTGCTGCCACAAAAATTAGAGAGAGATCGTTTTTGCGCAGGGCGTTATGAGTTTTTGAAGTGAGGGGGGTGGTTTTCAAACCAAATCTGAAATATGGGTGCTGAATAGAAAGGTGTCTAGGCCAAATGGCTCAATGAAAAGATCTGAAATTTTGCAGGGAGTGACGCCCTGGAGTTGTGATCAAGTGTGGAAAATTTCAGAGGACTGTGACATATTGGTTGGGAGATTTGAGTGACATTGTGAGGAAGGGTCAATTCTGCAGAGTGGAGATCTCATGCATGAGAAGTTTGAGATCAACAAAAAGCATGTTTGAGTGTTTAGATTCATCTTGGGGAACATGGAGGGTCATCAAGAGTGGAAATTGAGATTATGCAAGGTTCCCCAAGGGTTTGAGGTGATTGTAGGGGTGGATTTGAGGAAAAGAGAGTTTACAATAGAATTTGAAGAGAGTGTTGAGAGGATCCAAAAACCTACACCACTTGGAGGAAAGAGTGAGTCTAAGTGCTTTCTATATGGAGAGAAGGGACATAAGGCAAGTTCATGTCCATTGACCTTTGAGAGCAAGAGATTGAGGGAAAGGAGAGGCTTACTTGACTTGGGTTTGCATGTTGGACCTTCTTCACCAAGATTGGGAGGGAGAAGATCTAAGACCAAGGAGTTGTGTGAGGTTTGTGGAGTTGAAGGACTTCCAAAAGGACATGAGTGTAGTAGAGTAAAAGCACTTTTGGAAACTTTGGTGAAGGATCTTGGAGAGAGTCTTAGTACAGCTACAGAAATACTACCACCTTCATCAGCTAGTTCTCAAGATTAGTGATGGAGATAATCTTTCAACTTATGGATAAACTATCCATGAGAGTTAGATTAATATGCACTCTAGGATTTGATGTTGCTATAGAAATCTTGGAGCAACCTGAACCTTTTGTGTTCCCTAGAGTGGATTATTCTCAGATGGTGTTAGTCATGTATATACTCTATTAGTAATAGAGTGAGAGAAAAGAAAAGAGAAAAAAAAATTGAGAGAAAAGAAAGATAGTGAGGGGTTAAGATGGGGAAACTTCCGGTTTTCTTTGGCAAGGATGGAGAAGATGTGGAGGCCTTTGTGAGAGACTTCAAGAGAGCTTGCATAGGAAACAATGAGAGGAGGAAGAATGAGTTGGCCTCATTATTACCAGATTTCTTTGAGGATGCAGCACTTACATGGTATGAGTCAGAATACCAAAAGAGAGAGAGGAGAGAGGGGGAAGAGGAGTCTTGGGAGACTTTGACTTCAGCACTCATTGAGAACTTTCTTCCTGATGAGAGTTATGAGAGATTGATGAGTGAGGTTACATTTCTCAAGCAAGGAGATGGAGAGAAAGTGAGGGTCTATGTGGAAAGAGTAGAAAAGTTGGAGTCCAGATTTCGCATAGTGTTGAGGAAGGGTGGGGATGATGTGGAGACTACAATGATTGGCATAGGGGCCATGCTCACCAAGAATTTTGTGGGAGGATTGAGACCACAAATTAGAAGCAAGGTGAGATATGAGAAACCTTCTTCCAAGGTTGAAGCTATCAAGATCGCAATTCGTATGGAGGAGAGTTTGGAAGGGGATGAGAGTGATTTGGTGGTGAAGGAGGTTGTGCATCCTCCTCAAGGCTACAAGTATGGTGGAACTTCTGATACTTTGGTGACAAGGGTTGCACCACAAGTAATAGTCGCTCCAGTTCTTGCACCTCCACCAAAAGATCCACTCCAAACCATCACAGAACAACTTGCGGATCTCAAGATCAATGTGGTGCAACTATGGGAGAAGAGAGAGGTGGATCAGAATGTAGGGAGAGGGCCTAGGAGTTATGGAAACTATCCATATAGAGGAGGCCAACCAGCCAACAATTTCAATGATAGAAATTGTTTTGGTTGTGGAGGAAGATGCCATATCCAAAGGAATTGCCCAAATTCCACTTACCATGGAGGAAGGGGTTATGAGGGAGCCAATAGAGGGAAAGAGGGAGGTAGTGAAACCCAAGTGGCTCCTAATCCCAACAAAGGTAAGGAGATAGCATCGATAGATGTGGTTGAGAGCAAGTATGAGAAGGGAGAGTGCTCAAACTCCAAGGGTCTTAATATGGAGCTTTTGGCACAAGAGAAGAAGAGAGCTCGTTTTGCAGAGGATGTTCACTCTTCTCAAGGATTTACTTCAAGCAAGGATACTCCTATGTCTACTAGGAGCACTCACACCTCAACACCATCAACAACAAAGACTCCAAGGAAGAAGTTGGGGATGGAGGACTTCTTGATCTCAAAGCAACAATGGAACTACAATGTGTTGGAGGATGTTGGTAGTCACAAGGCTAACATCACAGTGGGCCAATTAATTGCTTTGAACCCTACCTTGAGAAAGGAGCTTAGAGGTGGTTTGAGTTCTACAAGGAGCAAGAAGAAGAAGAAGGCAAAAGTTCCAGTATCAATGGGGGTGGTGGATGCCAAGCCAACACCATGGGAAGCTTGTGAATATGCCTCCAAGATTGATGTGAGAGTGAATGGTCACAACATCAAGGATGCATTGGTTGATGGAGGATCAGCAGTGAATGCCATGTCAGAAAGGTTGATGAAGAAGTTGGGTATGATACCCTCAAGACCTTCAACATTTGTGGTGAGCATGGCAAACAAGCAACAAGTTCGACCAGTAGGGGTGATGGATAAGGTGGTAGTTTCAATTATGGGAGTTCAAAATCTCATAACTTTCCAAGTCTTGAAGGATTCAAGCTATGACTTACTTCTTGGGAGGCCATGGTTGAGAGCAGCACGCACAACTGATCGATGGCACAAAGGGTACTTGAGGATTGGGCCATCAAACCATAGAGTCACTGTTCCTGTGACTAACACCACCAACACTTCACATTCAGATACACCATCTTCTGATTATTGGGAATCAGATTCTGAAGAAGGAGCTTCAGGTGTGGACACAAGCATGGAAGAGAGACTTCCATGGAGGAGGATGAATCTGAATCTGATTCAGATGTGTATCCTTTGTGTGCTATGGATTTTGCACCTAAGCCAGAGGTTTTGAAGGACTCAGATAAATCACCATTGACACTTGAGGAGGTAGAGAGAAGGTTATCTACCCTCAAGTATGGCCCAAATGTTACCAAGGAGGAGAAGGTGAGATTTGAGGAGATTTTCCGCAAGTTCATCCATGTGTTTGCTTTTAGTTACAAGGATTTGAAGGAAGTCACCTTGGAGAAGCACAAGATAGAGGTGGAGTCACATGCAAGACCAATCCGCCAAAAGCAATGTCGCATTAGCCCACCAATATCTTTGGTTGTGAAGGAGGAGATTGATAAGCTCAAGGAGGCTGGATTTATCTTTGAGGTGGAGAATTCAGAATGGGTGTCTCCAATTGTCATTGTGAAGAAAAAGAATGGCAAGCTTTGGGTATGTGTGGATTACAAGAAGCTCAATGCTGTTACCAAGAAGGACTACTACCCATTGCCATTCATTGATGAGATCTTGGAGGAGGTTGCAGGTCATGAGAGGTACAGTTTTGGAGATGGTTATAGTGGATATAACCAAATGAAGATTGCACCAGAGCATCAACAACTCACCACATTCACCACACCTTGGGGAACTTACGCTTTCAAGGTCATGCCTTTTGGGCTTTACAATGCTCCAGCCACATTCCAACGGTTCATGAACAAGGTATTTGAACCTTTCATTAGGAAATTTGTGAGAGATTTCATTGATGACTTTTGTGTCTATGGGAGCAAGGAGGAGCACTTTGAGCACCTAATCAAAGTCTTGCAACGCTTGGATGAGGCAAATGCATCACTCAACCCAGAGAAGTGCATTTTTGGATGTGAAGAAGGTCTACTTTTGGGGCATATCATCTCCAAGGATGGAATAGCAGATTTTCCTCACCTTGATCTTGAGAAGGTGAGGAAAATCTCAGACCTTCCATTCCCTTCAAGCTTGACAAAGTTACGCCAATTCTTGGGGATGGTTGGGTACTATAGGAGGTTCATCTTCTCATTTTCCAACAAGGCTTATGCATTGACCATCTACATGAAGAAGGGTGTAGATTACATGGTGATTTTGGAAGACAAGGAGGCTCTCAAAGCTTTTGAGGAACTCAAGCAATCCCTTGTTGTAGCTCCAATTCTTGCTAAACCTGATTGGAGTAAACCTTTCATCCTCTACACTGATGCTTCTAATGTAGCTATAGGATGCACTCTTAGTCAATTAGACCAAGATGGGCATGATCATCCAATAGCTTATGCTAGTAGGCAGATGGTTTCAGCAGAGAAGAACTACTCTGTCACGGAGAGAGAAGGGTTGGCAGTGATCTTTGGTCTCAAGAAGTTTAGACACGACTTGATTGGAGGGAAAGCCACCATTGTCACGGATCACAAGGCTTTGAAGTACATCTTCAACAAGCCTAATGTTGAAGGGAGACTAGCAAGGTGGATGATACTCTTGTCTGAGTATGACTACACCATTGAAGATAGGCCAGGAAAGAAACATGCAAATGCTGATTTATTATCTAGAGCCTATGATCATGATGGATATGAGCCAGTGGATGATTCCTTCCCGGATGAAGAGCTCATGAAAATCTCAGTCACTCAAGAGGTTCCAATGGAGTACAAGGAGATTGCGGATTTTGTGACAAAAGGTAACTATCCAGAAGGGATGCATGCTAGGGAGAGGAAGGCCCTTGCAGCAAGATCTAGACCTTACACAATGGTGGAGGATATTCTTTTTCACCAAGGAGCAGATGGTCTACTTCGAAGAGCAGTGGGTAAGGAAGAGTCTATCCTACTCATAAAGGAGTTTCATGAAGGTTTAGTATGTGGAGGACACTTTGCAAGAAAGGTGACTGCTTTCAAGATTCTAGATGCAGGTTACCATTGGAGAGGGATTTTCAAGGATTGTCTTGATTATTGCAAAACTTGTCATGTTTGTCAAGCTTTTGCTAGAAAGTCTACATCCACTCTACCACTTAGATCAATTCCATTGCTAGGACCTTTTGAGAAGTGGGGAATTGATTTTGTAGGTCCTCTCAATAGAACCCCAAGGAACAATTGGTACATTGTGGTGGTTACTGATTACCTTACCAAGTGGGTTGAGGCTAGACCATTGAGGGACAAGAATGAAGATGAAGTGGGTAGATTTCTTTATGAACGCATTATCACTAGGTTTGGATGCCCTTTGGAGTTGGTTTCTGATAGAGGAGGAGAGTTTACAGGAAGCATTACTACAGCCATGCTACGACATTTCTCTAGAGTAACTACATCCTATAAGCCAAATTCCAATGGCTTGGCAGAGAGAACCAATCAGACCTTGTGCATGATGTTGGCCAAAGATGCAGAAATGGAGGGGGCTAAACATCATTGGGACAAGAGGATTCATGCAGTTTTGTGGGAGTATAGGACAACCATGAAGACTTCCACCGGATATTCTCCATTTCAATTGGTGTATGGTATTGAGTCTACCTTACCTATTCACTTTGATCTTCCTACCTTCCAAAGCATTCATAGGAGATTGAAGAAAGCACAAGGAGGTGATGCAGAGAAGTCAAGGAAGGATCAACTCATGGAGTTGGAAGAGGCAAGAGCAGTTGCTATGGTTCGAGTGGAGCAAGCCCAAAGGAAACAAAAGGAGAGCTATGATAAGAGGCAAGACAAGAAGAAGGTGGAGCCTTTCAAAGAAGGTGATTGGGTAATGTTGTTTGATTCCATTCGATTCAAGAGAGTGCAAAAGAAGTTTTTGCCTAAGTACTTTGGACCTTTCATAGTGGAGAAGGTGTGGGGCAATTACACCTATGATCTCAAGGAGTTGGGAGGAAGACACTTTGATAGGATTAACCATGATAAGTTGAAGATGTACCATAGAAGGTAGAGAGACCTTCACTTTGAGGACAAAGTGAAAACTTAGTCCGGGGGTAAATGTAACACCCATTTGTGCATGTGTGTGGTATTGTGATATTTAGCTTGGTATTACAAGTACTTAAGAGATATTATTTATATAGAGATAAAGGATGGTTCTATATTAGTCATGGTTAGCTAAAGTTAGTCATAGCTAAGATAGATAGGACCTTACTTTAGAGGAAGTAGAAAAGATGAGCACCACTATTTTGGATTTTAGTGTGTTGACTTGGTATTATTCCTAGGTGTTTGGCTTTGGGGAAAGAGTTGAGAACTCTTGGGCCCGCAAGCCTTTTTGTTTTGGATTCTTCTTTAGTCCAAGGATAGCCCATGTGAAGGAATCCTTGACTTAGTGGTTGGGTCAAGATAAGACCACATGCTTAGGGGAATATGCCCATGTGAATGGATATTCCTTTCTACTTTTTGACTTTACTTGACTTTTAGTCTAGTAACTTGAGTTACTATGGTAATTAGTAACTTTGGTACGTAACTATTTCACAAGTATATAAACAAGGGGTGAGGAGGTACTCATCATCCTTTCATTTGCAACTATCTCTCTCTCATTTAGTTCTCTAGTGAGCAATGTCTTGAGTCTTGGAGTGTTAGCCTTGGAGGAGTATGATGGAGTTGGGGTTCCTTGCCTTCTTAGTCCATGGTGCGCTACCATAATAGCCATCAGAGGTTCATCCTGAGTGAGAGACAAGCCGGCTCACAGACCAAGGCTGATCGGTATGCCATGCCTGCACTAGAGGAGATTTTTGATACAATTGGGCATGCAAAGGTCTTCAGTACTTTGGATCTTTGAGTGGGATATCATCAGTTGTCAATCAAGGAGGAGGATAAGGCCAAGACAACATTTTGGGCTATTGATCCTCACGGCAAGGATGTGTTATATCAGTGGAAGTTCTTACCATTTGGGTTAAAGAACGCTCTTGTGAGTTTAGAGGGTCATTGATAGGATCCTAGCTAGATTGGATTTTTCTTAGTGCTTTATTGATGACATTTTGGTCTATAGCACTACTGTGGAGGAGCATGAGAGACAGTTGTTGGAGGTGTTTGAGAGGTTGAGATCTCATGGACTCAAATTACATCTTAGGAAGTGTAGGTTCTTCCACGAGCAGGTTGAGTATTTGGGTCCCACTATCTACCCTGGAGGACTTGGTGTTCAGCAGACTAAGGTGGAGGCTATTGCATGTATTCCTTGGCCTACGGATGTGAGCAGAGTGCAAGCATTTCTTGGGTTGGCAAACTTCTATTGCCGCTATGTTAGAGGATTTAGTGCCATTGCCAAGGCCTTGATGAAGCTGACCAAGCTTACACAAGAGTGGTGTTGGGGAGATGAGCAAGAGAGAGCTTTTGTAGAGCTCAAGGAGAAGTTGACATCTACTCCTATTTTGAAGAGACCAATTAGAGGACGACCATTTCAGGTTCATACTGATTGGAGTATGTTGGGGCTTGGAGCAATGCTCACCCATCATGATGATGAGGAGGAGGAGTTTGTGGTGGCCTATGCTAGTCGCTTCAACAATTCAGTAGAGGCAAAGTATAGTTCATATGAGGGGGAGTGCTTGGTAGCAATTTGGGTAGTAGCACATTTCCAATGTTACCTATTCGGTAACCCCTTCACTCTCATCATTGATAATCAGCCGCTGAAGTGGTTGATGGAGTCTGACAAGCTTTCAAGGAAGCTTGGATGATGGGCTCTGGTTTCAGAGGAGTATGATTACACAATTGTTCACAGACCTAGAGTGGTGAACGATGATGCAGATGGGTTGAGTAGAAACCCGTGTCCCAACAAGTAGGATCAGACCAAAGCATCTTGGCATGGTGAGACAGATGAGGAGATGGTGCCAAGTTGCCATGCATTTGCCTTTGTTTGTATATTTTTTGAGGCTTTGGTGGTATCTCTCTCAACGCATACAAGAGGAGTTATTGAGGTCATAGATCCAGAGAGTGAAGATATTGGTTCAATTCAGCAAGACATTCATGATGATGTCTTAGTGATGGACTATCTTTGCACTTGTGTTGTGGGTGGCATAGTTGGGGCCAAGGAGAGAGACCGTGTTCTTCAGCAAGCCAGATGGTTCAAATTGGAGGGTAGACACCTTTTTCATGTATAAGAGGATAGTAGAGTGCAAGTAGTACCACTTCCATCTTAGAGACCACAATTGGTCTATCATGCTCATGAGGAGCTAGGAAATTTTGGATTCAAGCGTACATTTAGCTTACTCTAGAGTCATTATTGGTGGTGTGGTATGCAGACTAAGGTACAACAGTTTGTTGCCAGATATGTGGTTTGTGGCCAAGTTAGAGCATCATTCAATGCTCCTATGCCATAGTTACATCCATTACCTATCATGGGATTGGGTTACCGTTGGAATTTGGTTATCGTTGGAGTTTGGTTTGGTTACCGTTGGAGTTTAGACTTTGCTAGACCTTGACCGCTGATTGTGAGATATCATCAATATGTCTTGGTGATGGTGGAGCACTTCTCCAAGGGGATTGATTTGGTGGCACTTCCTGACAAGTCTAGTGAAGGGATAACTTACACGTTCTTGGATCAAGTTCTTAGTCATTTTGGTGCACCGATTGAGGTTTTGATTGATCAGGGTACAAAGTTCTTGGGGGAGTTTCAAGTCTTGTGTGACAAGGCTTTGATTGATCATTGTACTACATCCCAAGATCACCTTGAGGCAGATGGCTTAGCAGAGAGAGTGGTTCAGACAATGAAGAGAGGATTGCAAAAGTATGGTTTGCAGAGAGGCCACTTGGGAGATTGGGATCTCCAATTACCTTAGTTGGCCATGGGCTATTGATTCAGCCGGCAAGCCTCCTTAGCATCCTTTTCTCCTTACTTCCTACTCTATGGACGAGATCCAGACTTACTTGCAGCTATTTGTTGAGATGCTACTATAGTTTTGGACTTGGATGACCCAGATGTATGGATGAGCGCATGTTCTTAACGGGCAAAGATCTTTCGGAGAGTGATGCCGATGGTCTTTGAGAACTTGGCAATTGCTCAACATAGAAATACTTTAAGCTATGCTACCATTTGAGGAAGAGGTTATAGACCCTCAATCCATTGATTTCATCTAGGAGACTATGTATATCTACAATAGACAACACCAACAACACTTGATGTTTTGATAGGCCGCACTATCTTGAGAGTGCATAAGGTTTTGCAATCTAGAGTCCTTGTCTTAGAAGGACATGATGGTGTTGTTTGGAAGGATCATGTGCACAATTGTGCACCATGCCACCTCCCAAACATCAATGGTACTATGGACCCAAGCTTGGCACTTGTACATGCAGGCTTGAGGTGTATGTTATGTGGCTCTTCTGGTGGAGCTGCTACTATGTGAGTGTGTGATAGTTATTTGAGAGGATGACATATGGCATGTATGACTCCTCCTCTCATGGTGGTTCCTCAGAGACAGTGGTTATGTCCTAGATGTACTTGACCTATAGCTAGTTCATTCTTTATATGGTATAGATTGCAGATAGGCGACTAACAATGGGGCTCCAAAGCACCCTGCCTCCTAATCTTTGCCCATCATAGGGTATACCATATACTTGGAGTAGATGGCTATTTGGAGTTAGAGGGACCTAACTGCCAGCTAGAGGGGCGATTGTGGCACTTTAGAGTTTATGTATGACTTATGTGTGAGTTGTACTTCTATTGTGTATGATGTTGACAGCGATGTTTGTTGTGTAGTGATGTATATATGCACAATAGCTATCATGCTATTTGTAGTGTCACATCTAGATTGCTTGGACATTGGAGTTTTAGTGGTAGTAGTTAGAGGCATTTTGGCAGTTATTCATAGACTATTTCTGACGGTCAGATTTTGTGTTTGGGGTACTAACTTCATGGTGAGGCACACCGTCACTTACACTATCCGTGCCATCGGGTGTGCCGTCAACAGGACCGTTGGAATGAGACCTAGGTCAAAATCAAGAGTATACTCTGGAAGTGCAGCTCCAAAGAGCTCGCTTCTTTGATGTAGAGCCTTCAAGTTCCTAGTTAGAGTGGACAGAAAGCCGGTGAGCGTCACCTAGAGTTTCTTAGCTAGAGTGGGTGTGGCTTGACTGTAGTCAGTGCCCAGTTGTTGGCAAGTTGTTGAGGATCAGATCAAGTATTAATTTGAGTTCAACTGATTTGAGTTGTAAATGATCTGATTATTGTGGCACTTTAGAGTTTATGTCTGACTTATGTGTGAGTTGTGCTTCTATTGTGTATGATGTTGACAATGATGTATGTTGTGTAACAATGTATATATGCACGACATGTATAACATCTCTAAAAATTATTACCAAATCAATTTTCACCTAGAGCTAATTTTTATAGCTAATGATATTACATTAGGCCATGCATCCTTATATTGAGGAGGAATCAATTGCAAGTATCTTGATAATAGGCCGTCATAACTGATAGCAAATGATGCTCCATCAAACCCTTGTATATCTCACTCCTTGGTCACTATTGCTTCTTCGTTTTTTTGAACTCCTTCATGCATATCCTCTCCTTAAATATCCATTTCATCCCCCTTGGCCCTTCCTACTGTCATGCCTACACTCTCAACTGCAAGGGTGAATTGGGTGTGTTGAGGTTGTTAGTTCTTTGCTCCAAAGAACTTCTTGATCTTTGGCTTGATAACTCTCTTCTACTTGCTCCTCCTCATGTGATGTAGATGTTGCATCTAAATACTCTTCTCTTCTCTCCAATGTAGTTTTGGTGTCTTGGAGGAAGAGCTCTTTTTTCTCTATTTCTTCTTTTTTGGTTTCCTCTTTGTCTAAAAAGATATCCACCACTTTTGGATTCTTTTGTACCTTCTTGGCAAGACCTTGAAATCTTGAAGGGGTAGCTCACTTGTTTTCTAGGACAACCTTCACCATCTTCACCTCTACAAAATTGCCAATTATAGCAAATTCCTAGTCCGCTTTCCAAATTACTTGTGTTACTCCCTTTCCTTTTGGTTAGGATGCAAAGTACTACTCTGAGTAGAAGTGAATTTGGAACTTATTTTACTCCTTGCTTAGCAAATTGAGGCCCATGTATAAATCTATCACAAATAGAGCAAGGCAAGTGGCACTTCAGTTGTCCTCCAACTCTTAGAAAATAGATTAGATGTGCAATTAAAAATATATTTGCCCAATTTACTACCACTCTTTGATACATATGCTCAAATAAGATAGCTTGATGAAGTAGGTGGTACTCTTCAAGTGTGAAAACTTTATTTTCAAAGCCTCAATTGCTCTTTGGATTGGGTCATTGTGATTAATGATCCTCCATTGGTAGCTGGTATTTTGCTTCTCTATGAAGGACTCAACAATTCTTGAATTCACTTCTTCTCCCATGTTTCCAAGCTTAGTATCAAGAGTAATGGCTCATGCACTACTTGCATTCAACCCAAGAACCATCCTCTAATGCTCCGTGCTCCATCCCTTTAGGTTACCTCAAATTGCACCACTCTCTTGGTTTCTACTCCTCATTTCATGAACCATGAATAGTGAGCTAAGGTCCAAATTTCAAAGTAAGAAGGCTTGCTTTGGAGAAACTTACTCATATTCATTTCTACTTATCCACTACTAGATAGTGGAGGATTTTGGTGATTCAATGCCAACCAAAAACTACTAAAGTCAATAAAAAGAAGTTGTTCCCTAAAGGAATATGGGTAAAAAATGACTAGAAATGAAGGAAGCATCACAATGTCATAGTTCATTTATTATTTCCTATTTAACCTCTTGGATAGGAGATAATAAGAGGGTAGTGTAACTCCCTATGGTGCACTATAGAAAAGACAAAATTAACAATCACTTTCACTATGTATATAATCAAAGTTACTCTTGAAGGTGATGGTTCACTATGCCCTAAAGATCACTTTAACCCAAAGATATCAACTCCAAAGGCATGTATTACCCTTCTCTAAAGTCACAACCCTAAAGACATCTTTTAGTTGGTTGAATGCACTTTGTTTTTAAGTTTGTGGTACTCTCAATGCTCCAAATCCTAGTTGATTCCTTAGCACATTTTTTACTCCTTTGGGTCCCTCAAGAATCAGATATTTTGATAAAGTGCAAATTTACTTTGTACTATAGAACTTGTGATCCTATTGTGAAATTCCTCATCACTACTCAACAAAACATTTAGAATAAAACAAATTGGTATACTTTGGTTGTATACAAAAATTGCATGAGAAAGTCTAAAATTATTGGGCCAAAGCCTTATATAAAATTTACTAATTTACATCAAAGGGACTTAACACTTAAGTAGGCTCCTTGGTAATCTCCTATCTGATCCTACATCATTCACTTCAGGATTCAAATCCTATCTTATCTTAATCACATCTATGTTGGCTAGGCTTCTTACACATACCAATCAACATGTGTCAAGTATTTCCCAAATTGATTTTGAAATATACTTTCTTCATACTTGCAACTACAAAGGCACTTCTCTTAAAGTATTAACAACTAAGAATAATTATTTAACAGCAAATTCTAATATAACACTAAAGTCATTTATCTTGAAATATTTACAATTACAAATGCTTACTTAATAACAAAGTCTTGTACAACTTCAAAGGCAATTCTCTAGAAATATTGGAACATCTAGGTTAATGCTCCTATTTTCCAGGTTGACATCTCAACTTATAGGTTGATTTTGGTTGCTTATTTTGCTATTACCAACGCTTTGATTTTATTGTCATACATTGTTTACCATGCAAACACAAGCAATGCAACTAAATCATCTGCTACATATAGTGATCAACCAATTAGAATCCACCATGGATGTCAACCTAGATGCTCTTATAAATATATAGATTTATGAAGGTCTTCCTACTTGAGGATCTCCACAACAACCTTGGGAATTCTGAACCTTCAAATGCTTATAATGTTTGCTATAGACCTCCAAGTACTAAAAATTTGGCATCAATGGAAATCCCTTGAAAAGACAATTCTAACAAGATAAGACTGCTCTATTTTGATACATAAACACAAAGATATTAGCCCCAAAGTGAAAATAGAAAAATTCTGTTTGGGAAGAAAACTCTTTAGAATAGGATCCTTCATGGAGAGAATTCTTTGGTGGCTGGGTAGTCATTATTCTCATGTGAGAACTCTTGGTTGGGTCCCAATTATCCTTGGTGGCAGTTCTTTATCTAGGTCTTTGGGGCAAAGGTCTTCAAGACCTGGGATATTTGGAGCCATCTCCTTTGTACCTTTGCATACATAAGGATGAAGGTGAATAATACCCACCTAAGGGGTTTCTCACCTAATCATGAAAATATGCTTCTTTATATTTTACAAAAAATAAAATGGAACAAACTTGCACTTTCAATAAAAGATGGAGCACCACAAAGATCATTGCTATCGTCTTCCTCATTGTTTGTTATCCTTTCACCATTTTGCTATTGAGGGATTACTAACCCAAATAAATACCTAACTATTGAAGACTCTAATTCAATACTCACTCTTTGGTTGCTCTTAGAGAATTTTCTAATAGAAGATGAAATTGATTGTAAGAAATTTCTCATAAAAGTTAAAACTACTTACCCAATACCTAATTTCATAGTAGGTGTTCTTTGCTCAAAGGTCTCAAATGGGTAAGTTATTACTAACCTCATGTAAAAAAACTTTGAGAGGCACCAATGGTCCTTGGTGGGGTTCTTTGCTTAGGTGGCACCACCATTCAAATTTGTAGTACTATCATCGGTTCTCAAAATCTTTGTGCAAAGTATCTTAAAACTCTTCTCTCTAGCTTGGATTATGTTTTGCACTTCCTTCTTACCATAATGCAGATCTTCCTAGACTAATTCTTTGTACCCTTACATATATAGAGATAGGTCTAAAGATTGCCCATACACAATGGTCTCTCCCTTCAAATAAGAAAATAACACCTCTCATCTTTACAATGAGTAAGAAAAAATTAAAAGTTTTGCAAAAATGTGTGCAACTTTGTTAGATTTAAGCTAAAAATTGGTATTAGAGAAAACTTGGATGGTGAGTGTATTTAGAGTGTTTTATGCAAGCAATTTTTTTACTCCTTAAAGTTTTCCCAATGTTTTATCACATGGAATTTGGAGTTATTGGGTCATGTAACACCCATTTGTGCATGTATGTGCTATTGTGATATTTAGTTTGGTATTATAAGTACTTGAGAGATATTATTTAGAGCTAAAGTATGGTTCTACATTTGTCATGATTAGCTAAAGATAGTCATAGTTAAGATAGAGTGGACCTTACTTTAGAGGAAATAGGAAAGATGCACACCACTATTTTGGATTCTAATGTGTTGACTTGGTATTATTCATAGGTGTTTGGCTTTGAGGAAAGAATTGAGAACTCTTAGACCCACAAGTTGTTTTTTTAATTCTTCTATAGTCCAAGGAAAGCCCTTGTGAAGGAAACATTAATGTAATGGTTAGGTCAAGATAAGAGCACATGCTTAGGAGAATATTCCCATGAGTATAGATATTCCTTTAGCTTTTTGACTTTATTTGACTTTTAGCCTAGTAACTTGAGTTACTCTAGTAATTATTAACTTTGGTGTGTAATTATTTCACAAGTATAAAAAATAGAGGTGATGAGGTACTCATCATCCTTTCATTTTGCAACTATCCCTCTCTCATTGAGTTCTCTAGTGAACAATGCCTTGAGTCTTGGAATGTTAGCCTTGGAGGAGTATGATGGAGTTGGGGTTCTTTTCCTTCTTAGTCCATGGTCCGTTACCATAATAGCAATTAGAGGTTCATCCTAAGTGAGGGACATGCCGGCTCACAGTCCATGAAAGAGTTCAAGTAAAATGCAAATAGTACTTAATGAATATCAATTGGAGTTCAAAATGTAGGATGATTGAAGTTTGAGCTTTGATGATGATGTTTTTATCAAATTTGAGGATTTAGCTATTGATTTTGTCCAAGACAGATTTTGTCCATGATATATATATATTTATCATATATATATATATATATATATATATATATATATATATATATATATATATATCCAAGTAGGTGAGTTGATGTTCAATTATGCTCAAATTTTACATCATGGAAAGAAAATCATTAAGTATAGGATTTGTTTAGTTTTGAGAGTGTGAGTGCAATACCATAAGATTCAGATAGTCACTAGATTTGAGATAGGCTATGAAGTCAACATGAGTGATAATCTTAACATGCCATATTGGTTCTTTAGAATTTTCAAACAACTATAGATCAATAAATAAATTAAAGCAAGCTAATCAAGTTGAGTTTAAGATTTACTTTCATGGCAAAGCAAGAGAAAAGTTTGAGCAAAGAAAATAAAAATTATAGATTGTTCAACTAGTATTAGGTTCAAATCCAAAAATGTTGGTGTCATAAGGATTTATTAAAGCAAGAGGTTTCAATCAGCATATCAAATAGGTAATAATTGCAAGGTTTTGTCAATCTTTTGGATATTTTTTTCTTCTTGGAGTAAAGTCACTCTTTTATCCATCTTGTTTATCAACACAAAATCTTTAAATATTTTCTTAATATGGAAAAAAAGCTAAAAGGAGAGAAGGAAAATTTCAATTTTCCCTCCAATAGATTCTAGTTAAACTTTTAAACATATGTTTTGTAACAATATGTTTAGTGATGAAGTTAGTTACGACTAACAAAGTAAAGAATAGGCCAAATTAGCCTAGAATATTCCAAAAGTATCTAAGAAGTTTAGCTTGCATCCCAAGTAGGTAGCTTCTAGAAGGAAGCTTCTAGAAGCTTCTAACTATCTTAGCTTGCATGCCAAGTAGGCGGCTCCTAGAAGAAAGCTTCTTGAGAAGCTTCATGGTTAACTTGGCTTGCACTCCAAGAAAGCGGTTCAAGGAAGTTTCTTGAGAATCTTCTCAAGAGCCTTGTATGCTCCTTATAAATACCAAAGCTAAAGCTCATGCTAGGCATTCAAATTTTTCCCATACTCAAGAGTCCCAATGTGATTATTCCATTCCTGTATTTCACTCCTTGGTTGTGGTCTTTTACATGTTCTCATTGTAATTTAACACGTATGGATGAAAATTCATTTAAGAATTGAAGGTTGGCAAGTCATGTAGACTTTTCAGATACTAAATAGCATTCAAAATGATGGAGTCTTTTCATAAGTAATTTTTTTGGAGTTTTGATCCCTTCTATTTTTTTTCTAAAGAGATTATCTTGTAGGCTATGTATTTTTAAGCTTAATTTTGATTTTCAAATCAATATTTTAGGTTATATTTTCAATTTTCTTATATGATTTCAATGGAAGAAATTTAGGATGCACCAAGAGAGTATGAAATTCACAATAACCACTATGATCATAGGTTAGACAGATTTGGGTGTGAGATAATGAAGTTTGATGGACATGGTCATTACTTCTTATGGGAATATTAAGTAAAGGAGTCTTTAGACCATGAGTTTGGACAAAATTAGCCTATAAATATTTGTATCTTTTATCTTTTATCTTTAACTAATTATAATCACATAATTAGAAAATTATGTGGATTTTATAACATTTTTGAGGTACTTAAACAGAATTATTATTAGAAAGAGCTACAAAATCAACTTTATATATCCTTTAGATTGATGAGTTTCAAGATAAAGAACCAAGGGACAAAGATTCAAGATCATATTGATGTATTCAATTTCAATGTGGTGGATTTACAAATTTTTGAAAGGACTTAAGTAATCAAAAGAAGTTATTAGATCTATTAAGTAATCATGGGAAGGTATTACATATGATGTCTTAGTCCTTATCACAAGTGTTTCTAGATTATGATAAGAAGATCATTACCTTACAAGGATTTAGTGAGAGATTTCTTAACAAAAAATCTTCAATAGAAGTTGGTGTTGTCTTCTAAGCCATTGGTATTGTCTTTAGCAACATTGAATGTTAATTGACATTGTCTTCTTTAGCAACATTGAATGTGAGTTGTGATAGGCTCCAATTACAAGTGAAAGGTAAGAAAAAAAGTGAACAAAAGTGGAAAATTAAGAACTAGGAGGAAATCTCAAGACAAGGAGATGATAGTTTGTTAAGATTGTGGCAATAAGGCATGTAGAGAAGGACTATTATGGTAAGGAAAATGAGTCATCTATGTCAATCTACATAAAAATATGTCAAAAAATTAACAATTAAGAAGATTTGTGAAATGATGATTATGGTATGTGGAGCTATGAGTTTGTATTATATACTTCATCCAAGAGAATGAATAATGAATATATTCATGATTATGCTTATTATCATCATAGTTTTTACAATTGATAGTTTTTAATTCCTACTCTACTCAAATGATTTCATAAAGAATGATCATCTTGTGAGATTATGGGTATTGGATATATGAAGATTAAGACATTTGATAGAATATCTGCATATTGACTTAAATTAATTATATTCTTGATATGTTGAAGAACTTGATATATCTTGGAATTTTGGACATAAAAGGTCATTATTGGAGTATAAATGATGAGTATTTTGAGTCAAGGCCAAAGGTAAGGTACTTTTGAAGAGGAATGAGGATATGAATTTATGTATGTTATCATTTAATATTTCTTGTAAAGATACCAAGGTCAATTGCATTTGATCCATATAAGTGAGATGAACTAGGTGAATTTTTTGTCAAGAAAATAAGATTATTAGGTGCATGAAACACATATAAAAAATATGTGGTTTAAGTGTAGGATTGCACTTGCAATTAGGTCATATGAGTGAAAAATTTTAGTGGTTTTTTACAGAGGATTATTATACATTTTTCAGTCAAGAAAATTTAATTATTTTAAATACTATGTATATAAAATAAAAAAATAACATATATTTTCTTCAATTTTGGGACTCATAATTCCAAGGCAATTTTGAAGTACATGCAGAGTGATATGTGGGGCTATCCTCTACTATCTCTTATTTAGGTAAAGTAGGTATTTTAGGTTAATATACATAAGAAAAAATTCATCCATTCCTTAGTAAGCTTTGAGCATAGGATGAAGAATATAAAGCTTTGTGAGTAATAATTATATTTGCTAAGTAAATAGTAAGATTTTCTACTTAAGAATGAAATTATTAATGTTTAACTCTAGAAGAACTTTTTATGAGTATGAAGGAATGACCTTCTAGGTTGACATTGATGAAGTCTTCTGCTTTAGGTTATTTTTGAGGCATAAGAACATGAATTGGTGATTTAGGAATGAATGAGAGATTTGAAAAGTAAATCAATAGGAAATTTGCTTTGAGTCGTTATCCTTGATGGTGCAATATCAACTTATATTCCTTCTTGTACATGGTACATATGCAAGTTGTCCCAAGAGGTGTCTTTTGGGTGAGAGACAAGCTTGGTATTATTTTTGTTTTCAGATTGGATAATAATGTGGGATACACATTTTTATGATTTTAACATGTGATAAGAACAATTGGGGATAAGTCAGAATCTCACCATGGTTTTACACTTTACAACATTATTTTTTTGTTGAGTGGCTCAAGAAAACACTATTGGAACAAGTATGATCAAGCCAACCAGCTTTACCACAAAAATATTGGGCTAAAGTGTTGAATATTGTAACTTATTGGGTTGACATCTCTATGTAGTGAACCAACTTGACTTCCTTGGAGCTAACTTGTGTTTCTTTATTTTATTTAGAAATTTTGGCACATAGCATGACAGAATGTAGTAGAAAAATGTTGTTAGTCATTAGACAAACATCTCACAAAGTGAATGTATCTCTCATATGATGACTATGACCCTCTTCTAAAGGATGGTAGCCACATGTTTCTATTATTATAGGATTTTCTTGACAACCTATCTTACAATGAGTTTCATTATGAAGCTCCTTTATTACAAAATGTAACTCTTTGAAGATCTGTTGACACAAGCTTGTGTCATTATGAAGATCAGTGAAAAAACGGTCCTTGCAATACAAACGTCTACCATGAATTGAAGCGCCACCAAACTTTATGCCAACTGCAATTTCATGCTTCCCACATGAATGCATTGCCAAAAGAATTACTTCCAACCATTCCATGCCAAGCAACATGTGTTTATGGCATGATCGGGACCGCTTGTCAAGCGCCATAATGGATGAAAGATGGACTAGTTTCTACAAGACTATAAAATCAAGATCCCCTTTTTTGAGGAGAACTTTTTCATTTTCATTTTCTTTCATCACAATCAACATTTTGTTGCACTATAAGAAAGAAACATGACCGCTACTAACAGAACTCACCTTTCACTAGCAGCATACGAGATAAGTTTGAGAGATTGTGTAAGAGGTTGTTGGTGGTAGGATAAATTTGCAAATCCAAATAATTTAGCAATAGCATGATGAATTGCTAAGGATAGGAAACAAAAGCCTTTGGTAGAGATAGTGAACAAACCTCTAGAAATCTTGGAATGGTTTTGTACTACATGTAGGATTACCTCAAGAGTCAAAAGCTAGAATTCTTGGTATGAGATTGGTGTCTTTTGGATATTTCCTTGCTAGAAGAAATCTGTTTCAACATCTACATGAGTGGCAGGAGGTTGAATGCATGTTTGACCATGTGGATGGAAGATCACTAGCAATGAGTAGTAAGAAAAGAATACTTATTGTTTGGTCATATCCACATGGAAACACTCCATGGTCATCCAGGCAAGGATTTGAAGGATATGATTGATGACTTATTTGTAGGAGGAACTTTGACAAACAAGGATAAAATAGGGGAACTTAAGGACTTGGTTTGATGAGTTGTTACTAAAACCATCAAAAATTTGTTCAAATTGAATAGAATAGCCTATATGACCCTAAACTAGGCAATCTTGCAAGAATGATGACCTATGAGTTGGGCAAGGATGTTCCAAGAGCGGGTCAACAAGCTGTTGGATGACATAGCTTAGGGTGCCATCACAATCATAGCCCCTTTCATTTTTCACTTCTACATAGGAATGAACCTCCTAACCAAGGAAGAGAAGGAGAAATACCCTAGCCACTCTACCATACCTATGTATTTCAATGGGCATCATGATCTACTCAAGAAATTCTGAAGTACCACAGAGCAAACAACTAGTTTGCTTGTACCAAGAAATTTGAACATGTTATAGAGACCTACAATACAATCCTAATATGCAAGAAGGAGACTAGGTTCAAGTCCAAGATTTAGGCTTCCAAGAAGCACAAATGAGCAGTGCCAATGATAGATGTATTGTCTAGTGATAGTGGAAGCCAAGACATCCTAAGAAACAATGAGGAACCAAAAGAAATCTACCCCACAAACGAGTAGGATAGAGAAGCTGAGAAATCTGCCTGACAAACAAGTAGGATAGAGATAAACAACAAAGAAACATGAAGTGATGACTCTTCCAACCATATCTCATTGCTCAACAAGGAAGTAAATGTGGAAGATGGCAATGAAAAAGCTCAATTGTTACCTCTTACAATTGATATGACCAAGGAGTTATTCTTCTTCAAGGGGAAAGAGCCAAAGGAGGAAGGCAAGAGTACTCATATAGCCAAGCTGAAGCAAACTATGATACATTTCTTAGCCTTCATTGACTTTGTTTTGTGGACATGGAACAAGAATGCATAGCCAATTGGCAAGGGGAATGATACAATGCAAGAAACGCCCAAAGCAAAAAGCTCAAAAGGCCGCCCAAGCCCAAAACCACTTTTTAAGAAATGAACCAATCACCAAGAGCTACCAAGTGAAGGTAGAATAGCTACCAAGTGAATGAAAACCGGTGGAATAGAGGGTGGAAAAAGCAAACAACATATGCCAAGCTAATATAGAGGACAAACCAATATGACCAACATTGGCCAAAGCAAATAATACAGAATAATCTACAAATATGACCACAACCAAATTCTTCCTTAATTGAGTAAAATAAAAAAGAAATCACTTGCATGGTTGACAATGGTCTACATAGTGGATATCATAATGCCTATGACTGAAGCCTTGGAGGAGTTCCTACCATTCTACAAAGAACTTGATGGAATGATTCATGAACCGGTGGCATTGGTCTGATACCTCCATAGAACGACACAATCAGTTGCCTAAGAGAAGAACCTCCTCCATAATGAAGTGAATGAAGTTAAGGCTTGGAGTGCAAAGAAGGATAAGGAGTTGGAGAAGTTTGAGAAGTACAAGTACCAACAACATGACATTGCAAGACTCCACTTGCCCAACTAAATGCCAAAGATGACAAACATAGTCTCAAGTTTTTCCACCAATGAGAGGAGTACAAGGACAAGTTGTGGGCACAAGAAGATAAATTCAAGAGGCTAGAAATTGAAATCAAAGTCGCCCATACCAAAACAACCATGGCAAATTTTTTTTTCAAGAACATCAAAAAAATAACTGACCTTTGTATCTTGGACCCTACCACAAGTTTGAGATGGCAATAAGAAAAGGAGATGAAGGAATGAATGAATCTCCTTAGCAAACAAACAAGTCTAGAAAACAATTGAATAGCTCACAATAATTAGGCACAAAAAAACCAAGTTCATAGACTAGCTCAAATTAATGGCCAACAAGAACCTCTAGCTTATAAAGGTAAGGATATTTAGACACAAAATGGATGTATTAGAATAAAATTTTTATATAAAATACCAACTTATGGTGATGTCCAATAAATTGCAAGGGCATACCTAGGCTAGTTTCAAATAAATACTTGAAGCATAATAGAAGGAGCTTGTAGAGTTAATACATGTGTGTAAAAGAGCAAGTGGTTTGTCACCAATACAATAAGTTCATACCAACAACAAGTAACTTCACCAATGACCTCATACAAATTGAGTAATGGCTACCTTTGTCAAAAAATCTAAGTGTAATCTTGTTGGTAGGATAATGTAGATTTTGTAATCATAGACCAGGAATTTTCATTCTTGTACATAGTTTGTACATAATAGTTAGGATACAATACAAAGGCCTTGTGTTAGTCTAGCAAGCAACCAGTAAAGGTAGGTGACAATGCATTGAAGTGGTTGTAATCAAGGCTTACCCATGCTTTAGGATTAGGTTTAGGATTAAAGGATAAAATGTGATTAGCATTGAGTGCCTTGGATGTAATTAGAAGATTTCCATCTCATTGTAACCATTGGATTTATTTATGGTTGAGTAGGAACTATATAAGGGGCTTAGGTCCGATTGACCACCATGTCCACTCAATGCATCCTCTTTTAGAGTAAAATGATTCTCTTGGCTTCTAGTGAATTGGATGGAGTAGCAAAGCTATTGTGGCAATTCCAAGTGAGTGAGCTGAACGGCAAATTGTTGCACCAATCTTGACATGGGTATAATTCAAGAGTGCAATAATTGGTCTATTCCAAGCTATAAATTCCACACATGATGTGCAAGATAAGTTGGCAGAGTTGAAGCAAATTGGCTGTGTAAGAAGTTACATCATATAACTCCAAAACACAATCATGCAAATTCTAGATATAGTGGAAGATGAAGCACTGGATCTATTGTGAGGGGCTTGAAGCCACAAAAAAATTTAAAGATAATAATGTGAGAGCCACAACACTTGGAGAAAGCCATGCGGTTGGCTGAACATTTTGATTCTTTGGTTGCAACAACTTAGGCTTGACCTTGACCTCCACAAAACCTACCACAATTCCTCCACCCTACACAAGGGTGGAGGAATGGACAACAATGGAGATTGATGTCATTCAATAGAGATCACTTGGCATTGCATATAGAGAACAATTGTGATAGAATGGTGGTTGTTTTTATTATCACCAAATTGGACATGGCATTGTTGAATGTCCACTCAAGAATGGTTGACCTTGACAAGTCACCAAAATGGAGTTTGTAGAGCAAAATGATTAGGGAAATGAGGAATCCTAGTAGTAGATTTCAAGCTGCTTGTTGGGAACTTGATTAGTTCCAATGGGATCAAAGGCTTGACCTCTACAAGTTTGCTTCACTTGCAAGATATGATATCTTATTGTGGTTGTAAGATTTTGGTTGATTCGGGAAGTTCAAAAATTGCTTGTCCATGCAATTAGCTAAGGAATTACATATTCCTCAAGCTAGTAATTAGAAGTAGATTAATGATGGCGGATGGTAGAAAAGGGTTTTGCATTTTGTTCCTTGCATCTTGTTACCTTCAAGATTAGGGAAGACTATTTAGAGTGTATGAGATTTTTTGTGACACTTCTACACTATGATCATTCTAGGTATGTAACAATATGGAGTTTAGCGACAAAGTTAGTCAGGCTTACGAAGTAGCACATAAGACAAAGTAGCCTAGAATATTCCGGATGTATCTAGGAAGCTTCTTGGGAAGCTTCCCGGCTAGCTTAGCTTGCACCTCAAGTAAATAGCATCTAGAAGGAGGCTTCTAGAAGCTTCCAACTAGCTTAGCTTGCACGCCAAGTATGTAACAATATGGAGTTTAGTGACGAAGTTAGTTGAGCTTACGAAGTAGAGAATAAGACAAAATAGCCTAGAATATTCTAGAAGCATCTAAGAAGCTTCTTAGGAAGCTTCCTAACTAGTTAACTTGCGCCCTAAGTAGGTAGCTTCTAGAAGGAAGCTTCTAGAAGCTTCTAACTAGCTTAGCTTGCACGCCAAGTAGGCGGCTTCTAGAAGGAAGCTTCTTGAGAAGCTTCCTAGTTAACTTGGCTTGCACTCCAAGAAAGCGGCTCAAGGAAGCTTCTTGAGAAGCTTCAAGGGACTTGTATGATACCTATAAATACCAAGGCCGAAGCTCATGCTAGGCATTCGGAGTTTTCCCTCATTCAAGAGTCCCAATGTGAATTTCCATTCTCCTATTTCTCTCCTCGGTTTCGGTCTTTTACATTGGTATCAGAGCAGGAATGGGATGGATGGAATTTATGGACCACCAAATCCACTTCCGCCAAACCATTGTGACTTTCATGTCCAGATATTACCAAAGCATCGTTTCACACAGTTCATCACCTCACGCTTTGGGCAAGATTTTCTACATATGATCACCGTGTCAGAGGAACCCTTGATACTTCCAGTTGTGACTTATGGAGAACGGTGGACGTGTTGTATCTATGTGTTAATCAACTAGATAAATTGAGGGTAGTGGATTAGGGTAGTAGCAATGGCCGCAATACCGGATGTTATCCTTGCAATGCAACAACAAATCGAGCATCTTACTCGATTGTTGGATGAACGAGACCAGCAACGACAAGAACAGATAGATAGAGCGCCAGTTCGAGATGGAGAAGATCGCATTTGATTTCCGAAACCCAAGGTGTTTGAAGGCAAGAATGTTCCAGGCACAGTGGAAAATTTTGTGTTTGACTGTGAACGTTACTTTGAAGCTACCAATCTTCAAGACGAGCGGAAACAAATTCTCTTGGCTTCTAGCCAGTTGGACGGCGTGGCAAAACTTTGGTGGCAATTCCGAGTAGAAAGAGCTGAACGACAAATTGTTACACCAATTTTGACATGGGCAGAATTCAAGGATGCAATACTTGGTCGATTTCAAACTATAAATGCCACCCGAGCTGCACGAGATAAATTGGCGGAGTTGAGGCAGATTGGTTCGGTGAGAAGCTACATCACACAATTTCAGAATATCATCATGCAAATTCCAGATATCCAAGAAGGTGAAGTTCTGGATCGATTTGTGCGAGGATTGAAGTCACGAACCAGATTGGAGGTGACCATGCGAGAGCCACAGAACATAGAAGAAGCCATGCAATTGGCTGAGCATTTTGATTCCTTAGTTGCAACAACTTGGTCTCGACCTCGACCTACACAAAACCTACCCGTACCACGAGTGGAAGAACCGGTACCAATGGAGATTGATGCTATCCAGCGAAGACCACTTGGCACAGCAGATAGAGAAAGATTACGACAAAATGGAGGTTGCTTTTATTGTCGCCAGTTGGGGCATCGCATTGCTGAATGTCCACTCAAGAATGGACAACCTCGACAAGTTGCCCAAGTGGAGGTTGTGGAGCGGAATGATCCGGGAAACGAGGAATCCCAGTAGGAGATTTCGAGCCGCCTACTGGGAGCTTGATTAGTTCCAATGGGATTGAAGGCTCGACCTATGCAAGTTTGCTTCACTTGCAAGGTATGATATCTAATCGGGGTTGTAGAATTTTGGTTGATTCTGGAAGTTCAGAGAATTGCATGTCTATGCAAGTGGCAAAGGAATTGGGTATTCCTATCAAGCCAGTGATTGGAAGTAGTTTGATGATGGCGGATGGTAGAAAGGGTTCTGCATTCCGCACCTTGCATCTTGTTACCTTCAAGATTGGGAAGGAGTATTTGGAGTGTATGAGGTTCGTAGTGGCACCTCTACATTATGATATCATTCTAGGTCTACCTTGGCTTGAATGTCATAAGGTTCAATTTGATTGGACCCGACACCAAATTCAAGTACAACACCAAGGTAGGAATTTCTGATTAGGTTGTCTGGCACCTCTGAGTAAGACACCTAAGAATAGTCAGTCCCAAGATGGGAAGTTTGTCGAGAAGGTAGCCATAGAGCGAATCTGGAAGGGAGATGAGTCCCAAGATGGGAAGTTTGCCAGGAAGGCAACCATGGAGCAAGCTTGGAAGAGAGATGAGTCCCTAGAAGGGAAGTTTGTGAATGAAGCAGCCATAGAGCAAGCTTTGGAGGACGATAAGTCTGTATTTGCGGTGTGGATCAAGCCGATTGCACAAGAACAATCTGAGGAGGGCCAAGTGCCGCATCAAGCAATGGTTGATCGGATAGTTCAGGAGTTTGCAGATGTGTTTCCGGATGATCTCCCAAAGGGATTACCCTCCGATCGAGGTATGCCCTTCAAGATCAAGTTATTGCCAGGGAGTACTCCAGTGAGTAGACCAATCTATCGGCTCTCACCAAAGGAGTTGGAGGAGTTGCGAACAACACTTACAGAGTTGTTGGAGAAGGATTTCATACGACATAGTACCTCTCCGTGGGGAGCACCGGTACTATTTGTTCCAAAGAAGGATGGAGGACTTCGTTTCTGTATTGATTACCGTGGGCTCAATAAGCAAACCGTGAAGAATGCATATCCCTTGCCTCGGATCGATGACCTGCTTGATCAACTAAGTGGAGCACGGTACTTTTCCAAGCTGGATCTTCGTAGCGGCTATTGGCAAATTCCTATTGAAGGAGAGGACGTGCAAAAGACTGCTTTTCGCACAAGGTATGGACATTTTGAGTGGAGAGTGCTACCTTTTGGACTCACTAATGCTCCAGCAATCTTCATGGATCAGATGCATCGAGTGTTGGAGGGACTATTAGATCGGTCCGTGGTGGTGTTCTTAGATGATATCTTAATCTATAGCAGGACAGAGGCAAAACATGTGAATCATGTGCGAGAAGTCCTAAGACGACTACGACAGTGGAAATTTTACTGCAAGAAGTCAAAGTGTGCTTTTTGGCAGAAGGAGGTTACCTTCTTGGGTCATAAGATCTCATCAGAGGGGATCAAGATGGAAGAAGAGAAGATCATGGCCATTACTGATTGGCCTACCCCGAAGGATGTTACAGAAGTACGAGCATTCAATGGACTGGCCAGTTTTTATCGACGGTTCATCCACTATTATGCTCACGTGGCTGCACCATTGACTGACCTCTTGGGAAAGAACTCGAGCTTCCAGTGGACCACCAAGCATGAAGAAGCATTCCAGAAGTTAAAGCATATGGTGTCTTCAAGACCTATTCTTCAACCATATGATCCTCAACTACCTTGTGTGGTTGATTTTGATGCTTCTAACTTTGCAATTGGAGCTGTGTTGCAACAAGAATTTCCAGATGGACTACATCCAATTGCCTTTGTGTCTCGCCGACTAAATACAGCGGAAAGAAATTACTCTGCTCGGGATCGAGAACAACTTGCAATGGTATATGCCACCAAGGTATGGAGGCATTATCTCTTGGGGAAACAAGTGATCATGCGAACTGATCACAAGCCATTGTTGCAGACCTTACACCTAGAGCACATGAAGAGTCGACATCATCGATGGGAAGAGCAACTCCAATTGTTCGACATCAAACTTGAGTACAAACCAGGTCGGTTCCATGTCATCCCTGATGCTCTATCACGACGACCTGATTTGAAGTCTCTTCCTCTCATCACGGCAGCAATTACAACGGTGTCAATTGATCCCAAGATTCATAACGAGTTTCGGTTAGCCCTACAGCAAGATCCCTTCTTCCAAATGGTACACGGTCGTCTAACAGCACGTGACAAGGAGTACAACACCTTCTCCTTCAAGGAAGGCCTTTTATTCCATGCAGACCAGATCTATGTTCCAACCAAAGGTGATCTTCGACTTGTGCGCCTTCAAGAAGCCCATGATTTACCAATAGCTGGTCACATGGGAGTGGACAAGACCTTGGGCACCCTCCAACGCCAATGGTGGTGGCCCAACATGACACGAGATGTTCGAGACTTTGTCCGATCATGTGAGAGTTGCCAACGGAACAAGGCCAGCAACCAGAAGCCGAGTGGACTCCTTCAACCACTCGCCATTCCATCCGCTCGTTGGGAGCATGTGAGCTTGGATCTCATCACATCCTTGCCAAAGACAAAACAAGGACACACGGCAATTGTGGTGTTTGTGGATAAGCTTAGTAAGCAAATCCACTTGGCACCAACCTGTGATACCGTGGATGCTCCAACCTTAGCACAAATCTACGTCGACAATGTCTTCAAGCATCATGGGATGCCACGTGTACTCATCTCCGACCGTGATCCTCGATTTACCGGGAAGTTTTGGCAAGCACTCTTCCAGATACTTGGCACCAAGCTTGCTTTGTCCACGGCCTATCATCCTCAAACTGATGGACAAACCGAACGCGCCAATCGAACATTGGAGGATATGTTGCGGGCCTTTGTCAATGTCCACCATACCAATTGGGATGAATGTCTTGCAGCTGCAGAATTTGCCTACAACAATTCCAAACAGGCAAGCACTGGATTTTCTCCCTTCTTTCTCAATTTTGGCCAAGATCCGCTTGTTCCAGATTCTCTTCTTGCTCCCCCTCCCTCTCAGGTTCCTCATACTTCTACATTCTTGACCACTATATCCCAATCTCTCCAACAAGCCAAATCTCACCTCCTTGTTGCTCAGAATCGCCAAAAACAATATGCAGACCATCATCGTCGTGATCTCACCTTTGAAGTTGGTGATAAAGTCATGCTATCCTCTAGTAACCTCCCTCTCCCACTTGATACCCAAGTTCATAAACTTGCTCCTAATTGGATAGGACCCTTTGATATCACCCACATTATCTCTCCTGTTGCTTATCGTCTTGCCTTACCTTGTCACATGCGTATCCATCCTGTCTTTCATATTTCCAAGTTGAAACCCTTTGTTCCTAACCCTTCTTCCTTTTCCTCTTGAGTCCAACCTCCCCCTCTTCCTGTCCCTATCAATGATCATGAGGAGTACGAAGTTGACCGTATCCTTGCGCGTCGCCATATTCAACGAGGCCGTCACCAACATACGGAGTACAAGGTCCTTTGGAAAGGGTATCCCCTTCATGATGCTACATGGGAACCTCTTTCTCACCTCCAAAATGCACAGATGGCCATCAAGGAATTCGAAGCTTCACTGGCGACGAGGACGTCACCAACTAGCGGCGGGGGAATATGTAACAATATGGAGTTTAGTGACGAAGTTAGTTGAGCTTACGAAGTAGAGAATAAGACAAAATAGCCTAGAATATTCTAGAAGCATCTAAGAAGCTTCTTAGGAAGCTTCCTAACTAGTTAACTTGCGCCCTAAGCAGGTAGCTTCTAGAAGGAAGCTTCTAGAAGCTTCTAACTAGCTTAGCTTGCACGCCAAGTAGGCGGCTTCTAGAAGGAAGCTTCTTGAGAAGCTTCCTAGTTAACTTGGCTTGCACTCCAAGAAAGCGGCTCAAGGAAGCTTCTTGAGAAGCTTCAAGGGACTTGTATGATACCTATAAATACCAAGGCCGAAGCTCATGCTAGGCATTCGGAGTTTTCCCTCATTCAAGAGTCCCAATGTGAATTTCCATTCTCCTATTTCTCTCCTCGGTTTCGGTCTTTTACAAAGTAGGTGGCTTCTAGAAGGAAGCTTCTTGAGAAGCTTCCTAGTTAACTTGGCTTGCACTCTAAGAAAATGGCTTGAGGAAGCTTCTTGAGAAGCTTCTCAAGGGCCTTGTATGCTACCTATAAATACCAAAGCCAAAGCTCATGCTAGGATTTGGAGTTTTCACTCATTCAAGTGTCCCAATGTGAGTTTCCATTCTCCTATTTCTCTCCTCGGATTTGGTCTCATCATTGGTATCAGAACGGGAATGGGATGGATGGAATTTATGGACCACCAAATCTACTTCCACCAAACCATTCAGATTTTTACGTCCAAATACTACCCAAGCATCATTTCACACAGTTCATCACCTCGCACTTTGGACAAGATTTTCTGCATATGATCACCATATCTGAGTAACCCTTGGTGCTTCCGATTGTAACTTATGGAGAACGGTGGACATATTGTTTCTATGTGTTAATAAATTAGATAGATTGGGAGTGGTGTGATAGAAGAGCAACCATGGCGGTAATACCTGATGTTATCCTTGCTATGCAACAACAAATCGAGCACCTTACTCAATTGTTGGATGAACAAGATCTTTGACGACAAGAGCAAGTAGAGAGAGTACCAATTTGAGAAGGAGAAGATTGGATCAGATTGGATCAGATTCCCTAAACCCAAGGTATTTGAAGGCAAGAATCTCTCGGGTACAGTGGAGAATTTTGTGTTTGATTGTGAACATTATTTTGAAGCTACCAATCTACAAGACCAGCAAAAATAGATTCTCTTGGCTTCTAGCCAATTGGATGGAGTAGCAAAGCTATGGTAGAGATTCCGAGTGGAGCAAGCCGAACGAGAAATGGTTACACCAATCTTGACATAGCAAAATTCAAAAGCGCAATAATAAGTCGGTTCCAAGCTATAAATGCCACACGAGCTACACAAGATAAGTTGACAGAGTTGAAACAGATTGGCTCTGAAAGAAATTACATCACATTGTTCCAAAACACCATCATGCAAATTCTAGATATATTGGAAGGTGAAGCTCTAGATTGATTCGTGAGGGGCTTGAAGGCAAGAACCAAATTAGAGGTAACCATATAAGAGCCACAACACTTGGAGGAAGCCATGCAGTTGGCCGAACATTTTGATTCCTTGGTGGCAACAACTTGGTCTTGGCTTTGACCTTGACATCCACAAAGCCTACCAATACACTACACACAAGTGGAGGAGCCAACACCAATGGAGATTGATACAATTCAACAAAGACCACTTGGCACGGCAAATAGGGAGATACTGCAACAAAATGGTGGTTGTTTTTATTGTCCAGTTGGTGCATCGCATTGCTGAATGTCCACTCAAGAATAGATGACCTCGACAATTTGCCCAAGTGGAGATGTTGGAGCGGAATGATCAGGGAAACAAGGAATCTCAGTAGGAGAATTTGAGCTGCCTATTGGGAGCTTGATTAGTTCTAATGGGATTGAAGGCTCGACCTATGCAAGTTTGCTTCACTTGCAAGGTATGATATCTAATCGGGGTTGTAGGATTTTGATTGATTTTGATTGATTCTGGAAGTTCAGAGAATTGCATGTCTATGCAAGTAGCAAAGGAATTGGGTATTCCTATCAAGCTAGTGATTGGAAGTAGTTTGATGATGGTGGATGGTAGAAAGGGTTCTGCATTCCGTACCTCCCATCCTGTTACCTTCAAGATTGGGAAAGAGTATTTGGAGTGTATGAGGTTTGTAGTGGCACCTCTACACTATGATATCATTCTGGGTCTACCTTGGCTTGAATGTATAAGGTTCAATTTTATTGGATCCAAGGCCAAATTCAAGTACAACATCAAGGTAGGAATTTTTGATTAGGTTGTTTGGCACCTCTGAGTAAGACACCTAAGAATAGTCAGTCCCAAGATGGGAAGTTTGTCAAGAAGATAGCCATAGAGCAAATCTTGAAGGAAATGGAGTCCCAAGATGGGAAGTTTGCCAAGAAGGCAACCTTGGAAGAGCATGCTTGGAAGAGAGATGAGTCCCTAGAAGGGAAGTTTTTTAGTAAAGCAACCATTGAGTAAGCTTTAGAGGAAGATAAGTCTGTATTTGCGGTGTGGATCAAGCCGATTGCACAAGACCAATCTGTGGAGGACCAAGAGCCTCATCAAGTAATGGTTGATCAAATAGTTGAGGAGTTTGCAGATGTGTTTGCAGATGATTTGCCAAAGGGATTACCCTTCGATCAAGGTATGCCCTTCAAGATCAAGTTATTGCCAGGAAGTACTCCAGTGAGTACACCGATCTATCGGCTCTCACCAAAGGAGTTGGAGGAGTTTTGAACAACACTTACAGAGTTGTTGGAGAAGGACTTCATACAACATAGTACCTCTCCTTGGGGAGCACCGGTACTATTTGTACTATTTGAGAAACAAAGTCCTCCATCCAAAGAAGGATGGAGGACTTTGTTTATGTATTGATTATTGTAGGCTCAATAAGCAAACCGTGAAGAATGCATATCCCTTGCCTCGGATCGATAACTTGCTTGATCAACTAAGTAGAGCACATTACTTTTCCAAGTTGGATCTTTGCAGTGGCTATTGGAAAATTCCGATTGATAGAGAGGATGTGCAAAAGACTGCCTTTCACATAAGGTATGGGCATTTTGAGTGGAGAGTTTTACCTTTCGGACTCACTAATGCTCCAACAGTCTTCATGGATCAGATGCATCGGGTGTTGGATGGACTATTGGATTGGTTAGTGGTGGTGTTCTTAGATGATATCTTAATCTATAGTAAGACAGAGGTAGAGCACGTGAATCATGTGTGAGAAGTCCTAAGACGACTACGACAATGGAAATTTTACTGCAAGAAGTCAAAGTGTGCCTTTTGGCAGAAGGAGGTTACCTTCTTGGGTCATAAGATCTGCTCAGAGGAGATCAAGATGGAAGAAGAGAAGATCAAGGCCATTACTGATTGGCCTACCCTAAAGGATGCTAGAGAAGTACGGGCATTTAATGGATTGGCTAGTTTTTACCGGCGGTTCATCCACTATTATGCTCATGTGGTTGCACCATTGACTGACCTCTTGGGAAAGAACTTGAGCTTCTAGTGGAACACCAAGCATGAAGAAGCATTCTAGAAGTTGAAACATATGGTGTCTTCAAGACCCATTCTTCAACCATATGATCCTCAACTACCTTGTGTGGTTGATTTTGATACTTCCAACTTTGCAATTGGAGCTATGTTGCAATAAGAATTCCTAGATGGACCACATCCCATTGCCTTTGTTTCTTGCCGACTAAATACAACTGAAAGAAATTACTCTACTTGAGATCGGGAACAACTTGCAATGGTATATGCCACCAAGGTATGGAGGCATTATCTCTTGGGGAAACAAGTGATCATGCCAACTGATCACAAGCCATTGTTGCAGACCTTACACTTGGAGCACATGAAGAGTCGACATCATCAATGGGAAGAGCAACTCCAATTGTTCAACATCAAACTTGAGTACAAACCAGGTCGGTTCCATGTCATCCTCGATGCTCTATCACGACGACTTGATTTGAAGTCTCTTCCTCTCATCGCGGCAGCAATTACGAAGGTGTCAATTGACCCCAAGATCCATAACAAGTTTTGGTTAACTCTACAACAAGATCACTTCTTCCAAATGGTACATGGTCGTCTAACAATAGGTGACAAGGAGTATAATACCTTCTCCTTCAAAGAAAGCCTTCTATTCCATGCGGACCGGATCTATGTTCTAGCCAAAGGTGATCTTTGACTTGTGCGCCTTCAAGAAGCCCATGATTTACCCATCGCTGGTCACATGGGTGTAGACAAGACCTTGGGTACCCTCCAACATCAATGGTGGTGGCCAAACATGACACAAGATATTCAAGAATTTGTCCAATCGTGTGAGAGCTGCCAACGTAACAAGGCCAGCAACCAGAAGCCGAGTGGACTCCTTCAACCGCTTGCCATTCCATTAGCTCATTGGGAGCATGTGAGCTTGGATCTCATCACATCCTTGCCAAAGACAAAACAAGAACACACTGCCATCGTGGCATTTGTGGATAAGCTTAGTAAGCAAATCCACTTAGCACCAACTTGTGATACCGTGGATGCTCCTTAGTGAAAATCTACTTTGACAATGTCTTCAAGCATCATAAGATACCACGCGTACTCAGCTCTGATAATGATCCTCAATTTACCGGGAAGTTTTGGCAAACACTCTTTCAGATACTCGGCACCAAGCTTGCTTTGTCCATGGCCTATCATCCTCAAACTGATGGACAAACCAAACATGCAAATTGTACATTGGAGGATATGTTGTGTGCCTTTGTCAATGTCCACCATACCAATTGGGATGAATGTCTTACCGTTGTAGAATTTGCCTACAACAATTCCAAACAAGCAAGCACCAGATTCTCTCCTTTCTTTCTCAATTTTGGCCAAGATCCCCTTGTTCTAGATTCTCTTCTTGCTCCCCCTCCATCTCAAGTTCCTCATACTTCCACATTCTTGACCACTATATCCTAATCTCTCCAACAAGCCAAGTCTCACCTCCTTGTTGCTCAGAATCGCCAAAGACAATATGCTAACCACCATTGTTGTGATCTCACCTTTGAAGTTGGTGATAAAGTCATGATATCCTCCATTAACCTCCCTCTCCCACTTGATACCCAAGTTTGTAAACTTGCCTCTAATTGGATAGGACCCTTTGATATCATCTAAATTGTCTCTCCTGTTGCTTATCGACTTGCCTTGCCTTGTCACATGCATATCCATCTTGTCTTTCATGTTTCCAAGTTGAAACCCTTTGTTCCTAACCCCTCTTCCTTTTCCTCTCAAGTCCAACCTCCCCCTCTTCATGTCCCTATCAGTGATCATGAGGAGTACGAAGTTGATCGTATCCTTGCGCGTCGCCATATTCAACAAGACCGTTGCCAACATACGGAGTACAAGGTCCTTTGGAAAGGGTATCCTCTTCATGATGCCACCTGGAAACCTCTTTCTCACCTCTAGAATGCACAAATGGCCATCCAGGAATTTGAAGCTCCATTGGCAACAAGGACGTCACCAGCTAGCAGCGGGGGAATATGTAACAATATGGAGTTTAGCGACAAAGTTAGTCAGGTTTACAAAGTAGCACATAAGACAAAGTAGCCTAGAATATTTCGGAAGTATTTAAGAAGCTTCTTGGGAAGCTGCTTAAATACTTAACTTGCACCTCAAGTAAATAGCTTCTAGAAGGAAGCTTCTAGAAGCTTCCAACTAGCTTAGCTTGCATGCCAAGTAGGCGGCTTCTAGAAGGAAGCTTCTTGAGAAGCTTCCTTGTTAACTTGGCTTGCACTCTAAGAAAGCATCTTGAGGAAGCTTCTTGAGAAGCTTCTCAAGGGCCTTGTATGCTACCTATAAATACCAAAGCCAAAGCATATGCTAGGATTTGGAGTTTTTCCTCATTCAAGTGTCCCAATGTGAGTTTCCATTCTCCTATTTCTCTCCTCGGATTTGGTCTTTTACAAGGTCTATCTTAGCTTGAACGTCACAAGGTTCAATTTGATTGGAACCGATGACAAATTCAAGTACAACATCAAGGTAGGAATTTCCAATTAGGTTGTCTAGCACCTCTAGGTAAGACACCTAAGAATAATCAGTCCCAAGATGGATATTTTGTTGGGAAGGTAGCCATAGAGCAACCTCTGAAGGGCGATGAGTCCCAAGATGTGAATTTGTCAAGAAAACAACCATGGAGCAAGCTTTGAGGAGAGATGAGTCCTTAGATGAGAAGTTTGTTGGTGAAGTAGCCGTAGAGAAAGCTTTGGAGGAAGATGAGTCTGTTTTTGTGGTGTGGATCAAGCCAATTGCACAAAGAGAATTTGAGAGGAGTTAGGAGCTCATCAAGTGTAATACCAAGAGCTAGCCATATGATCTAGATGTGAAATTCTATTTGACAACATCTGGAATGATGTTATACATGATGGTCAAAATAGATCAAATAGAAGTATCACCAAGAGAGTACTTCTACTAATAGGGTAGAAATCAAAATAGACGTGAAAACCTTAGAACCAATAGCTAGACATATGATTTTAAGGTGAAAATTGGTTTGGTAACATCTAGAAGGATGTTACACATGATGGACTAAATCGATCAGATAGAGGTATCACCAAAAAGGGACTTCTATTCATAGAGTAGGAACAAATATATACTTGGGATCTTTGAAGGCAATTTTGGAGGTCTAAACAGATGATTTAGGCCTTGAAAATGTGCAAGTGCTCCCCCCCCCTCTCTCAATTGGAAAGGTACCATTGGAAAGCTCACGATGAGAAATACCAAGGGGCTGGATTGCCTTCTCTCTCCTTGGTTTTTCTTATCAAGAGCTTTCCAACGGTACCTCACCCACATGATTCTAAGATTCCTATAGGAAGATTCCCTAAAAGATTCCCTTTAGTCAAAGCTTGTTTGACCAACCCGAGAGGACCAGGACTGACATATCACTCATCCAAGTAAGTAATCCAAGAGTGGAGCTTGCTGATATATCACCTATCTGTGTTCCTAATCCTATGGTGTAGCTTCCTTGGAGGAGAACCTCTTTGTATATAAAATAAAGAGAAGGTGCTCCTTTGGAGCATCGGAGGTTTGAGTGTGAAATTGTGTGTTTCTCTTCAGGTCTCCTATCCTTGGAGTATTACAATGGTATCAAAGCAGGTGTTGTCATCCAAGAGAGCGGATCATCCCTCTTGGAAGAACATGGGCTACATAGACTGACTAATTTTGAGGAGAGACATCTTGGTGTAATTGGTAGACTAGGAGTGCTAGAGGGGGGATGGAATGGAGGCTCCGAGAGGACAATATCCAGCACCTTGCTTTCTATTCCTAAATCCATTCAGAGATTATGTACATTGAGAGAGGGTATCTGGTTTTTCACTTTGGAGCAAAGTTCATGGATATAGTGATAAATTTGCCAAACCCAATGATTCTACCTATAGTGATTATGATAGAGAGTGGGATTTGACAATCTACAATTGTTTGTGATGGATTTGAATGTCCAAATCCTTTCCCTTTTAACACTCAAGTAGAAATTTGTTATGTTGTGAGACCAAAAGTGATGTTTAGAGATTTTGTGGTCAAGAATTTTAGTGAGAAATATTATCAGCAAGTGGTAGCTTTTGAGGTCCCAATGGTAGTTCTGATAGTTTATGACCCTCCAAAGTGATCATATTAACTCTTTGTTAAAGTAGACAATAGCAATTGAGTGTTACAAGAACCATGGATCCGCACTTGCAAGAGTTGGTGCAAGGAATGCAGGGGATGTTGAATGAATTTTGAGAGATTAAGATGACCATGGAGGCATTACAAAGTCAAGTGAAACCCTAAAGAACGATCAAGCAATTCAAGAAGAAGAGCCATCTCAAAACCCAATACTTGAGCTTGAAGTACTTGGAGAGGCACTTGTGCCTACGAACCCTATCAATGATGAAGCCACATTACTACTCCGGATGAAGAAGACCTGCAACATTGAGCCTTACAAGGGGCAACATACGATGGGAGTAGTGGAGAACTAGATCTCAAGAATGAATCAATATTCTGGTTGTTCTCAATAGAGATCACAAAGCATGTTGTAAACGTGTTTGCATGTGGGTACTTGACCAATAAAGCCCTCACATGGTACAATGCTTGGGAACAATCCATGTTGGCAAAGAGAAGGGAGGTCATATGGACAAAAATGCAAGAAGGGTTGCTGAAGAATATCCAATCAATGGATTTTGTGTAGATGGCCCGGATCCGACTATGTGGATTGAAACAAAAGAATAGTGTACAATAGTATATGGAGGCATTTCTA
Organism: Lunularia cruciata; assembly: GCA_948567375.1. Taxonomy (NCBI): domain Eukaryota; kingdom Viridiplantae; phylum Streptophyta; class Marchantiopsida; order Lunulariales; family Lunulariaceae; genus Lunularia; species Lunularia cruciata. Next base: position 11,410,952 of record OX419757.1, on the reverse strand, counting down.
GATCTACAAGTTGCAATAAACGACATGAGTCTAGCAGAGGCTCTCAACAATTTCAAACAAGGGTTAAAGGAGTGGATTTGCCAAGAAGCCATGGTACAAAATTCTCGCACAATATTTGAAGCCATTGATTGTGCGTAGAGAATAGTAGGGGCATTAGGTGGAGGTGAAGGAGTAGTCTTACCTCAATATTATTGGCAGAAATGTCACACATTGGTGGACCAATACCAATGGAATTGGGAAACCTTTGGTTTTGAGACCAAGGAGCACAATTGCTTCAAGGAGAGCGAGGACGGGTAGAAGAACATAGAGGTGGAGTTCCACAAGGAGAAGGAACTTGAGGAGAACAACACCATTGTTAAAATTGTGGTTGTATTGGGCATATATCTACCAACTTGCATGCTTGTCTCCCTAGAGGCCCTTGGCCTTCATACATGTGATCTTTGAACAACATGGAGAGATGCACTAAAGAGGAGGAGGTGAAAATCACTTTGGAAAACAAAGATTGCCAGTAAATGTACCTTGTAGCCTTATTGGCTTAATAAGGAAGCAGAAAAGCAAGGGAAGGAAGAAGACAAGCGTGCAAAGGTGCCAAGAGGCAACCTCACAATTGATTATAGTAAATGGAGTCCTAGAAGGCAATCAAGTGAGATTTTTAATAGATCCAAGAGCAATAGAGAATTTTGTGTCTTGTTCTATTGCAATAGAATTGGGAATGGACCTAGAAAAAGATGAGAGTGAAGAAGTAGAGTTACCTAATTGGCAAACAAAGAAGATTGAATCATTACCTAGACAAGTAACACTCTCTATAGGAAAATATCAAGAAGCAATTGAGTGGTGAGTGATACAATTAGCTCATTATGATGTAATCTTAGGCATGCCATGGATGGAGCATTACAACCCTATGGTAGATTGGAGGAAGAAAGTATTGAGAACCCACCAATGGTCAATCATTGGGATTAAAGAAAAATCACACATGCAAGAATTGCCTCTCTATGTCATAGGGACAACAACTATCTGTAAGACCAATATATGTTTCATGGGTCTAATAAGAGAACTCCAAAGTGCACAACTTGATGGACAGATCCTTGATAAATTGAAGGATGTGGTAAATGAGTTTCAAGATGTCTTTCCCGATGATCTACCCTCAAGATTACCCCCAAAAAGGAGAGTAGATCATAAAATTGAGACACTCCCGAGGAAGACACCTCCTTGTAAGGCCCCATATCGCCTATCACCTTATGAATTGGAGGAGTGTAAAGATCAAATTGAGGATACGCTACAAAAAAGGTTCATCCAACCCAACATATCACCATATGGAGCTCCTATCTTGTTTGTGAAGAAGAAGGACAGTACAATGCACATGTGCAATGACTATTGGGGTCTCAATCAGCAAATAGTGAAGAACAAATACCCCTTACCTCATATGGATGACCTCTTTGATCAACTCAATGGAGCAAGACACTTCACCAAACTAGATTTGTGGAGCAATTACAATCAAATCCAAATTGTAGAAGAGGATGTGTACAAAACTGCCTTTCAAACCAGGCCACTTTGAGTATCTTGTGATGCCTTTTGGTCTCACCAATGCACCTGCCACTTTCATGAGTCTAATGAATGACATATTTCGTCCATAATTGGATAAGTCTATTATCATCTTCTTGGACAACATCTTAGTATATAGTCGCACAATGACGGAACACAAACAACATCTACGAGAAGTCCTCCAGATTCTAAGACAAAATTGATTGTATGCCAAAATCTCAAAGTGCAAGTTTGGCAAGTTTGAAGCAGACTACTTGGGGCATAGAGTAAATGCAAAGGGTATTCAAGTATTGATAGATAAAATAGAGGTCATTCAATAATGGAATGCCCCAAAAGATCAGACTCAACTCAAGAGGGGTTGATGGGATTCAATGATCTATTTGTCAAGGACTTCTCCAAGGTTGCATAGCCTTTAATGGCAATACTTGGCAAGGGGAAGAAGTGGATATGGGGAACCACACAAGAGTTGGCATTTCAAGAATTGGAAGCCGCCTTGCTATATGCACCAATCTTGAAGTGGTATGACCCAAAATGTCCAATCAAGTTGGCTACAGATGCATCAAACGTAGTAATAGGAGCAGTCCTACAACAAGAGGGGCATGACGGATGGCATCCAATTGTATATTTCTCTCAAAAGTTTTTAATAGTAGAGCACAATTACCACACCATAGAACAAGAAGAGTTGGTCATTGTCCTTGCAACCAAGCATTGGAAGCACTATCTAGGCAAACAGGGATTTGTAGTAGAGAGAGACCACAAACCTCTAGTCTACCTCAAGACACAGAAGGATCTGTCTTGTTGCCAAATTTGATGGGCAGAGTGATGACAACGCTTCAACATAACAATCACCTATGTGGAAGGTAAGAAGCAACTTGCAGATGCATTCACTAACATGCCAATGGCAAACAACTTGGTGGCAAAGGTTAAGATTAACCCTAAATTCTAGCTGCTACAAGAACTGATCCACAAATTGTAGGAGCGCAATCATCCAAAGGTATCACTGGCACCCAAGGACTCACCTTTTGTGATGGTAGAATATGGATCCCAAATGTCCCAAAATTACGCACCACCATTGTAGCAAAATGTCATGATTTGGCCATTGTAGGTCATGTTAGAGTGGTCAAGACCTTGGATGCAATCCAATGCCATTACCATTGGCCCAAACAAGCAACAACGTGATGGACTATATATGCAACTGCCTACTCTATTAATAGAACAAAGCTTCTAATCAACCTCTTGCAGGGCTCCTTCAACCTCTCCCCAATCCTACCCAATGTTGGGAATAGGTGAGTATAGATCTCGTGTGTGAATTACCCAAGACCACCTCAAGGTTTGACTCTATCTTGGTCTTTGTGGACCGGCTTAGCAAAATGATTCTACCACCAAGGATGTGACCGCTCCACAACTAGCTCAATTATACTTAGATGCAATCTTCTCTCACCATAGCTTGTCTTGAGTACTCATCATGGATAGAGGCACTCAATTCACTAGTTTGTTTTAGCAAACACTCTTTGGTTTCTTTGAAACCAAGTTGGCCATGTCTATAGGCTTACCACCCACAAAAAATGGACAAACAGAGCGGGCTAATTGCACTATTAAAGACATGTTACATGACTTCACCTTAGAGGAGCAAGAGAGGTGGGACACCCTATTCCCATTGGTGGAATTCACTTACAACAATTTGGTGAATGCATCCACCCAAGTCATTCTATTCATCCTCATGTATGGTGAGCATCACTTCAGACCTTCTAGCTTGATGAAGATCCATCCAGTGGCTACCCAGGTTGACACAATCAACACATTTATTTCTAAAATCCAACAAGGTGTGGAGAGCGTCAAGCATAGATTACAAGTTGCACAAAATTGACAAAAGTAGTTAGTTGATGCACACCATAGGCACATGGAGTTCAATGTTGGGGATTATGTGTGGCTGTCGACAACCAACCTTATATTAGTTGGACCTCATAAGCTCAGACCTCATTTTATTGGGCCTTTTTTATTCTTTGTCAAGTCGGCACTATGGCCTATCACCTCATGTTGTGTAACAATATAGAGTTTAGCAATGAAGTTAGTCGGGCTTACAAAGTAGAGAATAAGACAACATAGCCTAGAATATTCTAGAAGCATCTAAGAAGCTTCTTGGGAAGCTTCCCAACTAGTTAACTTGTGCCCTAAGCAAGTAGCTTCTAGAAGGAAGCATCTAGAAGCTTCTAACTAGCTTAGCTTGCAGGCCAACTAGGCGGCTTCTAGAAGGAAGCTTCTTGAGAAGCTTCCTAGTTAACTTGGCTTGCACTCCAAGAAAGCGGCTCAAGGAAGCTTCTTGAGAAGCTTCAAGGGTCTTGTATACTACCTATAAATACCAAAGCCGAAGCTCATGCTAGGCATTTGGAGTTTTCCCTCATTCAAGTGTCCCAATGTGAATTTCCATTCTCCTATTTCTTTCCTTGGATTCGGTCTTTTACATTGGTATCAGAGTAGGAATAGGATGGATGGAATTTATGGACCACCAAATCCACTTCCACCAAACCATTGGGATTTTTGCATCCAAATACTACCCAAGCATCGTTTCACATAGTTCATCTCCTCACACTTTGGACAAGATTTTTTGCATATGATCACCATATCTGAGGAACCCTTGGTGCTTCCGGTTGTAACTTATGGAGAATGGTGGACGTGCTATTTCTATGTGTTAATAAATTAGATAGATTGGGAGTGGTGTGATAGAGGAGCAACCATGGCGGCAATACCTGATGTTATCCTTGCTATGCAACAACAAATTGAGCACCTCACTTGATTGTTGGATGAACAAGATCTTTGACGACAAGAGCAGGTGGAGAGAGTACCAATTTGAGAAGGAAAAGATTGGATCAGATTCCCTAAACCCAAGGTATTTGAAGGCAAGAATCTCCTGAGTGCAATGGAGAATTTTGTGTTTGATTGTGAATGTTATTTTGAAGCTACCAATCTACAAGATGAGCAAAAAAAAATTCTCTTGGCTTCTAGCCAATTGGATGGAGTAGCAAAGCTATGGTGGAGATTCCGAGTGGAGCGAGCCGAACAACAAATGGTTGCACCGATCTTGACATGGGCAGAATCCAAGAGCGCAATAATCAGTCGGTTCCAAGCTATAAATGCCACACAAGATCCATAGGATAAGTTGGCAAAGTTGAAACAGATTTGCTTTGTAAGAAGTTACATCACGCAGTTCCAAAACATCATCATGCAAATTCCAAATATATTGGAAGGTGAAGCTCTAGATCAATTCGTGAGGGGCTTGAAGGCAAGAACCAAATTAGAGGTAACCATGCGAGAGCCACAACACTTGGAGGAAGCCATGCGTTTGGCCGAACATTTTGATTCCTTGGTGGCAACAACTTGGTCTCAACCTCGACCCCCACAAAGCCTACCAATACACTACACACAAGTGGAGGAGCCAGCACCAATGGAGATTGATGCAATTCAACAAAGACCATTGGGCATGGCAGACAGAGAGAAACTGCGACAAAATGGTGGTTGTTTTTATTGTCACCAGTTAGGGCATCACATTATTGAATGCCCACTCAAGAATGGACGGCCTCAACAAGTTGCCCAAGTGGAGGTTGTGGAGCGGAATGATCAGGGAAATGAGGAATCCCGATAGGAGATTTTGAGCCACCTATTGGGAGCTTGATTAGTTCCAATGGGATTGAAGGCTTGACCTATGCAAGTTTGCTTCACTTGCAAGGTATGATATCTAATCGGGGTTGTAGAATTTTAGTTGATTCTGGAAGTTCAAAGAATTGCATGTCTATGCAAGTAGCAAAGGAATTGGGTATTCCTATCAAGCCAGTGATTGGAAGTAGTTTGATGATGGTAGATGGTAGAAAGGGTTTTGCATCCCGCACTTCGCATCTTGTTACCTTCAAGATTGGGAAGGAGTATTTGGAGTGTATGAGGTTTGTAGTGGCACCTCTACACTATGATATCATTCAGGGTCTACCTTGGCTTGAACGTCATAAGGTTCAATTTGATTGGACCCAACGCCAAATTCAAGTACAACACCAAGGTAGGAATTTCCAATTAGGTTGTCTGGCACCTCTGAGTAAGACACCTAAGAATAGTCAGTCCCAAGATGGGAAGTTTGTTGAGAAGATAGCCATAGAGCAAATCTGGAAGGGAGATGAGTCCCAAGATGGGAAGTTTACCAAGAAGGCAACCATGGAGCAAGTTTGGAAGAGAGATGAGTCCCTAGAAGGGAAGTTTGTTAATGAAGCAGCCATAGAGCAAGCTTTGGAGGAAGATAAGTTTGTATTCACGGTGTGGATCAAGCCAATTGCACAAGAACAATCTGAGAAAGGCCAAGTGCCGCATCAAGCAATGGTTGATTGGATAGTTTAGGAGTTTGTAGATGTGTTTCTGGATGATCTGCCAAAGGGATTACCCTCTGATCGAGGTATGCCCTTCAAGATCAAGTTATTGCCATGGAGTACTCCAGTGAGTAGACCAATCTATCGGCTCTCACCAAAGGAGTTGGAGGAATTGCAAACAACACTTACAGAGTTGTTGGAGAAGGATTTCATACAACATAGTACCTCTCCTTGGGAAACACCGGTACTATTTGTTCCAAAGAAGGATGGAAGGCTTCGTTTCTGTATTGATTACCGTGGACTCAATAAGCAAACCGTGAAGAATGCATATCCCTTGCCTTGGATCGATGACTTGCGTGATCAACTAAGTGGAGCATGCTACTTTTCCAAGATGGATCTTTGTAGCGGCTATTGGCAATTTCTTATTGAAGGAGAGGATGTGCAAAAGACTACTTTTTGCACAAGGTATGGACATTTTGAGTGGAGAGTTCTACCTTTTGGACTCACTAATACTCCAACAGTCTTCATGGATCAGATGCATTGGGTGTTGGAGGGACTACTGGATCGGTCCGTGGTGGTGTTCTTAGATGATATCTTAATCTATAGCAGGACAGAGGCAGAACACATGAATCATGTGCGAGAAGTCCTAAGACGACTACGATAGTGGAAATTTTACTGCAAGAAGTCAAAGTGTGTTTTTTGGCAAAAGGAGGTTACCTTCTTGGGTCATAAGATCTCATCAGAGTGGATCAAGATGGAAGAAGAGAAGTTCAAGGCTATTACTGATTGGCCTACTTCAAAGGATGCTATAGAAGTACAAGCATTCAATGGATTGGCCAATTTTTACCGACGGTTCATCCACTATTATGCTCATGTGGCTGCACCATTGACTGACCTCTTGGGAAAGAACTCAAGCTTCCAGTGGACCACCAAGCATGAAGAAGCATTCCAAAAGTTAAAGCATGTGGTGTCTTCAAGACCTATTCTTCAACCATATGATCCTCAACTACCTTGTGTGGTTGATTTTGATGCTTCTAACTTTGCAATTGGAGCTATGTTGCAACAAGAATTTCTAGATGGACTACATCCTATTGCCTTTGTGTCTTGCCAACTAAATACAGCTGAAAGAAATTACTCTGCTCGAGATTGGGAACAACTTGCAATGGTATATGCCACCAAGGTATAGAGGCATTATCTCTTGGGGAAACAAGTGATCATGCAAACTGATCACAAGCCATTGTTGTAGACCTTACACTTGGAGCACATGAAGAGTCGGCATCATGGATGGGAAGAGCAACTCCAATTTTTTGACATCAAACTTGAGTACAAACCAGGTCAGTTCCATGTCATCCTCGATGCTCTATCACGACGACCTGATTTGAAGGATCTTCCTCTCATCACGGCGGCAATTACAATGGTGTCCATTGACCCTAAGGTCCATAATGAGTTTCAATCAGCTCTACAACAAGATCCCTTCTTCCAAATGGTACACGGTCGTCTGACAGCACGCAACAAGGAGTAAAACATCTTCTCCTTCAAGGAAGGCCTTTTATTCCATGCAGACCAGATCTATGTTCTAGCCAAAGGTGATCTTCGACTTGTGCGCCTTCAAGAAGCCCATGATTTACCAATAGCTGGTCACATGGGAGTGGACAAGACCTTGGGCACCCTCCAATGCCAATGATGATGGCCCAACATGACACAAGATGTTCAAGACTTTGTTTGATCATGTGAGAGTTGCCAACGGAACAAGGCCAGCAACCAGAAGCCGAGTGGACTCCTTCAACCACTTGCCATTCCATCCGCTCATTGGGAGCATGTGAGCTTGGATCTCATCACATCTTTGCCAAAGACAAAAAAAGGACACACCGCAATCGTGGTGTTTGTGGATAAGCTTAGTAAGCAAATCCACTTGGCACCAACCTACGATACCGTGGATGCTCCAACCTTAGCGCAAATCTACTACGACAATGTCTGCAAGCATCATGGGATGCCATGTGTACTCATCTTTGACCGTGATCCTCGATTTACCGAGAAGTTTTGGCAAGCACTCTTTCAGATACTCGGCACCAAGCTTGCTTTGTCCACAGCCTATCATCCTCAAATTGATGGACAAACTGAACGCGCCAATCATACATTGGAGGATATGTTGCGGGCCTTTATCAATGTCTACCATACCAACTGGATTTTCTCCCTTCTTCCTCAATTTTGGCCAAGATCCGCTTGTTCCAGATTCTCTTCTTGCTCCCCCTCCCTCTTAGGTTCCTCATACTTCCACATTCTTGACCACTATATCCCAATCTCTCCAACAAGCCAAGTCTCACCTCCTTGTTGCTCAGAATTGGCAAAAACAATATGCAGACTACCATCATCGTGATCTCACCTTTGAAGTTGGCAATAAAGTCATGCTATCCTCTAGTAACCTCCCTCTCCCACTTGATACCCATGTTCATAAACTTGTTCCTAATTGGATAGGACCCTCTGATATCACCCACATTGTCTCTCTTATTGCTTATCTACTTGCCTTGCCTTATCACATGCATATCCATCATGTCTTTCATATTTCCAAGTTGAAACCCTTTGTTCCTAACCCCTCTTCCTTTTCCTCTCGAGTCCAACCTCCTCCTCTCCCTGTCCCTATCAATGATCATGAGGAGTACGAAGTTGATCGTATCCTTGCACGTTGTCATATTCAACGAGGCCGTTGCCAACATACAGAGTACAAGGTCCTTTGGAAAGGGTATCCCCTTCATGATGCCACATGGGAACCTCTTTCCCACCTCCAAAATGCACAGATGGCCATCAAGGAATTTGAAGCTTCACTAGCGATGAGGACGTCACCAACTAGCGGCGGGGGAATATGTAACAATATGGAGTTTAGCAATGAAGTTAGTCGGGCTTACGAAGTAGAGAATAAGACAAAATAGCCTAGAATATTCTAGAAGCATCTAAGAAGCTTCTTGGGAAGCTTCCCAACTAGTTAACTTGCGCCCTAAGCAAGTAGCTTCTAGAAGGAAGCATCTAGAAGCTTCTAACTAGCTTAGCTTGTAGGCCAAGTAGGCGGCTTCTAGAAGGAAGCTTCTTGAGAAGCTTCCTGGTTAACTTGGCTTGCACTCCAAGAAAGCGGCTCAAGGAAGCTTCTTGAGAAGCTTCAAGGGTCTTGTATGCTACCTATAAATACCAAAGCCGAAGCTCATGCTAGGCATTTGGAGTTTTCTCTCATTCAAGTGTCCCAATGTGAATTTCCATTCTCCTATTTCTCTCCTTGGATTCGGTCTTTTACATGCTGCCACCACACATGAAGATCCATAAAGTGTTCCAAGTTTCCCTACTATGCAAATATGCTCCCCAATTGGGCCAATGTCATTCCACACAAGATATTTGACCTTGTCCGACACTCATTGATGGCACGGAGGAATATGAAGTGGAGCATATTCTCCAGAAATGCAAACGTGATACTCGCCATCCACGGGAGGACTATCTAGTATAGTGGAAAGTTTAACCCCTCTATGAAGCAACTTGGGAGCCCGTTGTCAATTTGACACATGCACTGGTGTTAGTGCAAGTGTTTGAGCAACAAGTACATAACGAGGATGTTACATTTTAAAAGGAGGGAGGTTTGTAATACGAAGAGCTAGCCATATGATCTAGATGTGAAATTTGGTTTAGTAACATCTGAAATGATGTTATACATGTCAAAATAAATCAGATAGAAGTATCACCAAAATAATACTTCTACTAATAGGGTAGGAACCAAAATAGACTTGAAAACTTTAGAATGAATAGCTAGACATATGATTTAAAGGTGAGAATTAGTTTGGTAACATCTAGAAAGATGTTACAGACTAAATAGATCAGATAGGGGTATCACCAAAAGGGGACTTCTACTCATAGAGTAGGAACCAAAATATGCCTAAAATCTTTGAAGGTGATTTTGGATGTCTAAATGGATGAATTAGGCCTTGAAAATGTGCAAATCCCTCCCCCAATAGAATAAAGGCTGGCCTTCTCTCCCCTTGGTTTTTCTCATTGAGAGCTTTCCAATGGTATCTCACCCATGTGATTTTAAGATTCCTACAAAAAGATTCTCTAAAAGATTCCCTTTGGTCAAAACTTGTTTGACCAACCAAATAGGACCAATACAAACATGTCATCCATCCAAGTAAGTAATCCTAAGGTGGAGCTTGCTGACATGTCATCTATCTATGTGCCTAATCTTGTGGTGGAGCTTCCTTGAAAGAGATCCACTTTGTCTATATAATAAAGAGAAGGTGCTCCTTTAGGGCATCGGAGGTTTGAGTGTGAAATTGTGTGTTTCTCTTCAGGTCTCCTATCCTCGAAGTATTAATTCAAGCAATGGTTGACCAAATAGTTCAAGAGTTTGTGAATGTGTTTCTAGATGATCTACCAAAGGGATTACACTTCAATTGTGGTATGCACTTCAAGAATGAGTTACTGCCATGGAGTACTCTAGTAAGTAGACCAATCTATCGGCTCTCACCAAAGGAGTTGGAGGAGTTGCACAACACTTATGTAGTTGTTGGAGAAGGATTTCATATGACTAGTACATCTCTTTGGGGAGAACCAGTATTATATGTTCCAAAGAAGGATAGAGGACTTCATTTCTGTATTGATTATTGTGAGCTCAATAAACAAACCAATGAAGAATATGTATCCCTTGCCTCAAGTTGATGACTTGCTTGATCAATTGAGTGGATCACGGTACTTCTCCAAGTTGGATCTTTGCAGCGACTATTGGCAAATCCCTATTGATAGAGAGGATGTGCAAAACATTGCCTTTCACATAAGGTATGGGCATTTTGAGTGGAGAGTTCTACCTTTTGGGCTCACTAATGCTCTAGTAGTCTTCATGGATCAGATGCATCAAGTCTTGGATGGACTATTGGATAGATACGTGGTGGTGTTCTTGGATGATATCTTTATCTATAGCAAGATAGAGGTTGAACATATGAACCACATGAAAAAATTCCTAAGATGACTACAATAGTGGAAATTTTATTGCAAGAAATCAAAGTGTGCCTTTTGGCATAAGGAAGTTACCTTCTTGGATCACAAGATCTCATGGGAGGGGATCAAGATGGAAGAAGATGCCATTACTGATTGGCCTACTCCAAAGGATGCTACATAAGTATGGGCATTTAATAGATTGGTCAATTTTTACCAATAGTTCATCCACTATTATGCCCATGTTTATGCCCATGTAGCCACACCATTGACTGATCTCTTGGGGAAGAACTCAAGCTTTCAGTGGACCACCAAGCACAAAGAAGCATTCCAAAAGTAGAAACATATGGTGTCTTCAAGACCCATTCTTCAACCATATGATCCTCAATTACCTAGTGTGGTTGATTTTGATGCTTCTAACTTTGAGATTGGAGCCATGTTGCAATAGGAACTCTTAGATGGATTACATCCTATTGCCTTTGTGTCTTGCTGACTAAATACAACTGAAAGGAATTACTCTACTTGAGATCAAGAACAACTAGCAATGGTATATGCCACCTAGGTATGGAGGCATTATCTCTTGGGGAAACAAGTGATCATGCAAACTGATCACAAACTATTGTTGTAGACAATACACTTAGAACACATGAAGAGTTGACATCATCATTGGAAGAAGCAACTCTAATTTTTTGACATCAAAATTGAGTACAAACCAGGTCAATTTCATGTCACCTCTAATACCCTTCCACAATGGCCTGATTTGAAGTCTCTCCCTCTCATCACGGTATTCATGACAATGGTATTAATCAACTCTAGGTTCCAAAATGAGTTTAGGTCAACTCTACAACAAGATCACTTCTTCTAGATGGTACATGGTTGTCTTGCAACATGTGACAAGGAATACAACACCTTCTTCCTCAAGGAAAACCTTCTATTCCATGAGGACCAAATATATGTTCTAGCCAAGGGTGATCTTCGACTTATGTGCCTCAAAGAAGCCCATGACTTACCAATCACCGGTCACATGGGTGTGGACAAGACCTTGGGTACTCTCCAATGCCAATGGTGGTGGTCCAACATGACACAAGATGTTTAAGACTTTCTCTAATCGTGTGAGAGTTGCCAATGCAACAAGGCCAACAACCAAAAACCGAGTAGACTCCTTTAGCCACTCCTCATTCCATCTGCTTGATGAGAACATGCAAGATTGGATTTCATCATATCCTTGCCCAAGACAAAGCAAGTTCACACAAAAATCATGGTGTTTGTGGATAAGCTTAGTAAGAAAATCTATTTGGCGCTAACCTTTGATATTGTGAATGTTCCAACATTGGCATAGATCTACTTTGACATTGTCTTCAAGCATCGTGGGATGCCTTGTGTACTCATCTCTGACCATGATCCTTGATTCATTGGGAAATTTTAGCAAGAATTCTTCTCAATGCTCAACACCAAGCTTGCTTTGTCCATGGCCTATCATCCTCAAACTAATGAAAAAATTGAATATGCAAATCTCACCTTGGAAGATATGTTTCATGCCTTTGTCAACATCCACTATACTAATTGGGATGAATGTCTTGCAGCTATGGAGTTTGCCTACAATAATTCCAAATAGGAATGCATTAGATTCTTTCTCAATTTTGGCCACGATCCACTTGTTCTAGATTCTTTTTTTGCTTTGTAACACCCATTTGTGCATGTGTGTGGTATTGTGATATTTAGCTTAGTACAACAAGTACTTAAGAGATATTATTTATATAGATAAAGGATAGTTCTACATTAGTCATGATTAGGTAAAGTTAGTCATAGCTAAGATAAAGGGGACCTTACTTTAGAGGAAGTGGAAAAGATAAGCACCATTATTTTGGATTCTAATGTGTTGACTTGGTATTATTCCTAGGTGTTTGGCTTTGAGGAAAGAGTTGAGAACTCTTGGGCCTGCAAGCCTTTTTGTTTTGGATTCTTCTATAGTCCAAGGATAGCCCATGTGAGATTCCTTGACTTAGTTGTTTGGTCAAGATAAGATCACATGATTAGTGGAATATACCCATATGGATGGATATTCCTTTATACTTTTTGACTTTACTTGACTTTTAGCCTAGGAACTTGAGTTACTTTGGTAAATAGTAACTTAAGTCCGTAACTATTTCACAAGAATATAAACAAGGGATGAGGAGGTACTCATCATCCTTTCATTTGCAACTATCTCTCTCTCATTGAGTTCTCTAGTGAGCAATATCTTGAGTCTTGGAGTGTTTAGCCTTGGAGAAGTATGACGAAGTTGGAGTTCTTTGCATTCTTAGTCCATGGTGCGCTACCATAATAGCCATCAAAGATTCATCTTGAGTGAGAGATAGGCCGGCTCACAACTCCTCCTCCATCTCATGTCCCTCACACTTCTACCTTCTTGACAACCATATCTCAATCCCTCCAACAAGCCAAGTCTCATCTCCTTGTTGCTCAAAATTGGCAAAAATAATATGCGGACCACCATCATCATGATCTCACATTTCAAGTTGGTGATAAATTCATGCTATTCTCTAGTAACCTACCCCTCCCACTTGATACCCAAGTTTGTAAACTCACCTCTAATTGGATAAGACCCTTTGATGTCACCCAAATTATCTCTCCTATTGCTTATCAACTTGCCTTGCCTTGTCATATGCATATCTACCTTGTCTTTCACATTCCCAAGTTGAAACCCTTTGTTCCTAACCCATCTTCTTTTCCTCCCATGTCCAACCTCCTCCTCCTCCAATCCCTATCAATGATCATGAGGAGCACAAAGTTGATTGTATCATCGCGCATCACCACATTCAATGAGGCTGCCGGCAACATACCAAATACAAGGTCCTTTAGAAAGGATATCTCCTTCATGATGCCACTTGGGAACCTCTTTTTCATCTCTAGAATGCACAAATGGTCATTTGGGAGTTCAAAGCTTCAATGGTGACGAGGACATCACCAACTAGCGGTGGGGGAAATATAAAAATATGGAGTTTAGCAATGAAGTTAGTTAGGGCTAACAAAGTAGCAAATAGGACAAATTAACCTAGAATATTCCAAAAGTATCTAAGAAGCTTCTTGGGAAGCTTCCTGGCTATCTTAGCTTGCACTCCAAGAAAATAGCTTTTAGAAGCTTCCAACTAGCCAAGTAGGAGATTTCTAGAATGAAGCTTCTTGAGAAGCTTCTTGGTTAACTTGGCTTGCACTCCAAGAAAGTGGCTCAAGGGAATTTCTTGAGAAGCTTCTCAAGAGCCTTGTATGCTCCCTATAAATACCAGAGCCAAATCTCATGCTAGGTATTTGGAATTCCCTCATTCAAGTGTCCCAATGTGAGCTTCTATTATCCTATTTCTCTCCTTAGTCTTGCTCTTTTATAGACTTTGCTCAAGTTAAACATGAAACAATAGATCGTCATCATGGGGACACTTTTATCTTGTTTTTAGTTATTTCCATCCCATGTCCTTGAGGGAAAGATCAGTTCTTACTAAATATACTATTAGTACATTGAAATTAGGTTTTCATACTCTCTTATAGTATAATGAAGTCCAAATAAATCAAATAAATTTTTTGACATGATGTAAAGATGGTCTATAGACTACCATGGATTTGTGATGTTTGGATATACATATCTTTTCAAACTCCAAGAAAAAGGTCTAAGTTGGATACTACTTCCAAGCAATTTCTTTTTCTTGGATATTAAAGTGGCATGACATGGATGTGGATTATATGGTCCTATAGTTTACAAGGTAATTATCAATAGAGATGTTCTCATCAATGAGTCTAGATCATTAAAGAAAGCTTGAAGTCTCTATATTGATAATGGAAAAACTTCTATCTTTAATCTTTTTTGAGGAGTACTAATCTTGATACTTTTCAAAATAAGCAACAATGAGTGGCTCCTAGATAAGTGGAGTTAGTTCTTGAGCTACACAAACATGATGAGCAAGTTGTAGATCATGAGCCTCCCTAAGTTAATCTATCACAAGAAGACTATGAAAAATCTTCTACTAGATGATCCTCAATTTGCACTAATAGATTCCTTAAAAGGTCCATTTCAATTGGAGGATGAGGATATTTCTCTTGAAGATGATGAAAATGTGTTAATCTTAGAGAAAGTGGAATCTTCTTCATATTAAGAGGCTCTAGCTTCTTTGGAAAGGCTTGAGTGAGATGCAATAATGGAAATAGAGATAAAGTCACTTATTAAAAATAAGTTTTGGGAGTTGGTCAAGCTTCCAAAAGATCAACAATTGGTAGAAAGCTAGTGGTTTTATAAACTAAAGAATAATCATATGAAAGAAGAAGAGAATATTTTCAAGGTTAGGTTTGTAGCCAAGAAATACACACAAGAAAGAGTTGTGAATTATAATGAGTATTTTGTACCATTAGCCAATATGCTATGATACAATTACTATGTATATTTTTTTTCTCATCTTATATCTTAGATCATAAACTATCAACTTATGTGTGTAATAAACTTTCTAAACTTTCTAAACTTGTGTTATCATAAACTTTCTTTATAGATTCTAAGATGAAGAGCTCTTCACAAGATAATGATTGTATTACATGAAGAAGGCTAGGAAGATGCGGTCTATAGATTGCTCAAATCTATTTATAGATTGAAGCTAGCTCCTAAACAATATGAAAAATAATTTGACTACTTCATGCAAGCTCAAAGCTTAAAACATAGGGTGTTTCATACATATGCATGTATGAAATCTATGGATTATGAGGTATTTGGCTTCATTAATTTAGTGATCTATGTGGATGACAAGCTCATTGCAACTAAGGATAAATCTAATATTGATAAATTCAAGGCACTATTGAGCTTTGACTTTAGAATGAAGGATTTAGGATCAAAAAATCCTAAACTTGGGATCATGGGATAACAATCAGAAACCAATCTTACTTATGTAATACCATTAGCTACAAATAGAAACTGGCTTCATAATATCTTGAGATGTTATACATGATGGTCTTAGTAAATCAGATAGAAGAGTCACCAAAATAGTACTTCCACTAAGAGGGTAGAGGCCAAAAACACACCAAAAACTTCAAAGCCAATTCAAAAGCTTAATGAAGGAATAAGGCCTTGGAAAATGGAAAAGTAACCCCTCATTCTAGAGAAGAGATGTTGCATTCTCCCCCTTTGTTTATCTTTATGAGATTTTTCTAATTGGACCTCTTCCATCCTATTTTGAGCTTCTTAAAAAAGATTCTACAAAGATACCCTTTGGTCAAACTTTTTTGACCAACCAAAGAGGACAAGGATTAACATGTCACCAATCCATGCATCTAATTTAAGTGTGTACCTCACTAACATATCACTAATCCATGTATCTTACTAAGGTTGTAGCTCCCTCGGATGGAATTCTCTTAGCTATATAATAAAGATAAGGTGCACCTTTGGAGAATCAAGGTTTTTTTAGGGTTCCAATCTTGTGTGTTTCTTTTTTTGGAATATTATATTTAGGATATAAAAACTTATATAAGCTCTTAAGTTGAAGCAATATAATAAAGTAGTAATCTAGGAAGATAAAGGTAATTTTAAGGTAAAAATATGTGATTCTTGTGTTTTTTAAGAACTGTTTAAGATGAAACAAATTGCAATAACAAGGCCAAGCTTCTTTTTGCATTAAAAAATTATAAGAATAATTTATCATTCAAAATTCTACTACTACTACAAGTTATCTAATAAAATTTTGTCATTGATGCAAATTATTCAAGCAAATTTTATTTTATTTTGCTTTGTACACTTCATACATGCATCTAGCATTAAATATAATTTTTTCATGATATTATATATTAGGTTGAGCCACTATATTGCCTTTATCATATGCTTATTTCTCCTTGCTCTCATTGCTTTGTTCTGTTTGTCATATTTATTCTCAATGTAATTTATTTGCTATATAGTGATCTCCTTGCCTTTTGTGAATATTTTTTCATGCATAATATTGGATTTTATTTAATGGATTGAATTGATTTGTAATTGGAGTAACAAGTAACCTAAGAGATAAAAGAAAGTGAAAGTTGAGTGCTATATAATAATATTTGATTAATTGTGAATCACTTCAAAGATCAAGCACTTTATTGAAAGTAGTTCAATCATAATCCTAAAATTTGGACAAAAGGAAGTGTGTTGCATGTTCCACATTTGTAACATAAGACTTTAATTTTGAACCAATAGACACTAGAGAGTAAATTCAAGACTTTTTTGAGTCTTCAAAGTAAATGTCAATAAATTTGATGAGTTGTTGATAATAGTTCGTTTATGAGCAAAAACCCATAGAGCAAATTTTAAAATTTAAGGAAATATAGGTAAGTTTTACAAGTGGTTTATAGATATGCTTAAATTACTACAATTGACTTTAAAGATCATGAAGGGAGAAAAAGCTCAAATTAGGTAAATTGAGTTGGTGAATTAGTGAAAGTAAGAATAGTAAGCGTGTGTTTGATAAATTGAGAAGAAGATAGCTCAAGTGCAATGGGTATCAAAGTAAAATTTTTGGACCAAGTCTTTATTATCAATAATAAGATGGATATTTGCCACAAATTCTTAAGTAGAATATTTTCATGAATTTTAGTCTTCCATATCTCTTGTACAAGGATATCTCTAGTGAATATTATGATCTATGCTTTATGATAAAATGAAGGAATATTTAGCATTATGCACAATTAATGGAGATTATAATACATGAAATTTATCTCTTGTTTTTTTATTCAGTCAAAATTCACTCAATACTCTCCTAACACAAAAGTTCCTTCAAAATTATATATGAAGAAATACTTTGTCAATCTAAAAGTTCATCAAGATCCATATAACTCTTAGAGTTAAAGGTAACTCAATATAAAAGCCATGATATCCCAAAGGTTAAAAACTCAATCTCTACTTGGACTCATAAAATCTTATTTTCCATACTCATCACACACTTTGGCTTACTCAAGAATGTATGATTTACCTCTCCTAAGGTCCTCCTTACACATCCTCCAAAATTACCGTAATAAAACTCTTGATCAATTGATAAATTCTATATAGATCAGATTATCATAAGGAATTAAGTAAATGAGTGTTAAGATCATGGATTCTTTTTTGTCTTACATGCTTCTTTTCACATAATTCTAGAACGTATCACAAGAATAGAAATTATTTTCCTAAGTTAAAATAAAAAATAAAAAATAAGCCTCAAATTCTTGAAGGTAAAAATCAAGCTACCTTCTTCTTCTCCTTGAGGTTACTAAACATAGTATAGCTAATAAATTTAGCATTCATAACCTTACTAAATCAAATTTATTTTGGTTACTACACAAAGTGAGAGGAATAATCTTGATAATTCCAAATTATAATAATCCCTAATTGATAAATAGTTAGAATATCGGGTCATCTTACTCATTTCAATTATAAAATATCAGATCATTTTTCCAATACATCCAAGACTAACTATCTTGATGAATCTACCACTTTTCAAACTAAGTATATTTAATGGTAAGTATATCCAAAACTTATAGTTGGATTACAAAGAATTGATGCATGTTCTTTGGCCATATATGACTATTATTGTTTAGACTACAGTATTTTTATTAGATTATTTTGAGAATTTACTATATTTAGGTAGAAATTTTCACTTTGATTATCATATAAATATTATAATGAGTATATTATAATTCTTAATTTTTTAAATTCTTAGTTGAGTTTTTGATAGCATACCAATTTTAGGTGGGAATCTTTCACTTGAATTAAGATTTTTTGGAGCAACTAATATTTCAAGTGCACCTAAGTTTCCAAGTCCATACAGCTACATTGTGAAAGCTTGAAGTTTAGGTTTGACCAAGACTATTTAGTATCATTTGATGATTAAAATATGATAATACGGCAAGTATAGCCTTATTCTTTGAGCCGGTCAAACTCATGATAAGTCTCCTGTTTATAAATAGAACCTCTATCCCAATGTACACTTTATTCCTAAGAATATGTTATTTCACATTCAAAGCTCAATTATATGTTCTTTTGAGACCAAAATTTATGATTCAAGATTTGTAGATAAATAACTAAAGTATTGCCATATTTGAAAAAAACTAAATTCCTAGAATGCTCCAAGGCTATGTAGTTTAGTTATTATACTCAATAGGCCTAAACTTTTGTGTAAAGATCTTATCTTAAATGCCATGTAAAATGTCAAAATTGCCTGTTTAGAAACTAGTGATCTTTACTAGAAATTAAAATCTTAAAAAAGCTCTAATGCTCCCATCAGGAAAAGAAGTATAACATTTATGAAGCATTATCATCCCAAAATCCTATTTTTTCATCTCACTTGACGTTAACTCTATTATCATTGATATCTTTTCTCTTTGTTTCTTGTACAATCGAAATCAAAATTTAATATATTAGGATTGAAGTTGAACTGAACTTACCAGACAGCTCCACAATTCTCAAAACCTATATTCTTATATATACCCTGATCAGTGTAATTCCTACTTATCCTTTCATTGTGAGCCTTTTATTTAGCTCCAAGGAAAATGTCATTGGGCAGATTATCACCATGCATTGTGAAAAAAATATTTTCAATCTTCATTTTATGCAAGAAATTACCTCATGGACTGAAAAGAATAATTAAATTTGGCACTATCTTTGACCTCACGTGAGCTTTTCTAGGTAAGCGTAATGTATATGAGTAGAGAAAACTTACGCAAAGGTGAAATTTTTAAATTTTTTCCATCAAGGAAATAAGAACTTATATAATCATTGTCATAGTATGATTTGGCAATAAATTTAAAGACTACCTAAAAGTTTTTAAAATTTCTTAAGTCTTTTCTTCCATTCTCATTCATGGAGGTCTCCTCCATGAATGAGACATTGGTCTATTGTTTACACAGTTAGGTCACATTAGACTGCAAGTGATAGTCATTGTCATATTATGGTTACTATATGGCAATCAATCTCAAAGATTGTTATTGTCATGTCAATTTTCTAATTACTTTCAAGATTACTTGGAAGATCTCTACAGTTGTCTTATTCATGGAAGTCTATTGTTAACATAGTTAAATAACAATAGAAAATATTGGGATGAGATTGAAATGCAGATTTATAAGATCAGCCTATTTCAACATAAATAACAGCTACTAGAACTTGGCTCTTTGTGCATCAGCAATTGCAATTCTGCATTTACATTTCAATCTCAACTGCAATGGCAACCTGGAAGTTTGAGAATGAAGGCTAGCTTGGAGTTGATAAAATAAGATAATTAACCACCTTAGTTATAAATTAAAATATTTCTTGTCATAGGATATCATCTCTAGTATCTTGAATAGTGTATAACATGCAAATATGACCATAATCCTAGGTTATCTATACTAGAAACAATATTCTTATTCATATCCTTGAAGCATTTGTGGTAAGCCAAATAAATATTACTTGTTATCCTTATAGATACTTATGCAATAATACTTATCTAATAATTTTCTCATCTTTAAATATCCAGATTTATTGGGTCGAGTTGATTAAAGGGGTAAACATGGAAATAACCATATTTAGCATTCAATTTTGGATAGATATCATTTAAATAAATCATTATTCTAGCAGGAAGGTCTCTTTTAGAAGAGTTATTGCTTATTAGGCTTATTGAATTAATCTCTAATGTTGGTGATGTCCATATTCATTGTTGGGAATGAAATCATTGGCAAAACACCATGTTCATTGATAACTACCATGGTAATACTAATATTAATATTTCTTTCAATATTCATGGTATCTTTTAGCTCCTTGGCTCTTTTTTGAGATTCCAAGGTTTGAATCGCTTCTCTACCTAGTCTCCTAGTTGTAGAATCAACAATATCTTTTCAACAAGAGTTTTTCCTTACCTCAATGGGTACCAGAGTTGAATTAGCGGGTTTCAAATCTGATTTTGCTGGACCCTGTAGTGCTTCTATAGTAAGTAGTTTACTCGTACTCTTACAAAAAAGCTTACTTGCTCATTCATTATCCAACCATGCAAAACATGAGAGAGTTTGGAGCAAAGTGAGAGAACTAAACAACACATAGATTTTGAAGCAAATGATGATAATCAAAGTTGATGATTTCTAGGAATACTATGTGATATAAAGACAAGTATATTAGACAAATAGTTGTAGTAGTCCAATACCATGATTGTTGGTGTGATCTGCATGGAAGACTAGTGACTATGAAGAGTGATTTGGGACTAGTGGTTTGTGATTATAGCAATTAGTGCTTAGTAAAGTGATATTGATTATTTTTTAAACAAATTAGTGAGAAAGAATTGCAACCACAACATCAAATTGTGAGGAGAGCAAACTACAAAATATTATGGTAAGAAAATCTTTTGGTAAAGTGCAAAGGTCACCATTGATTGAAACAAGAACACAAAAGAGAGCATTCACTATAGACAAAAAGAATAGAAATTGATGAAAAATGTGCTACAAGAAAAAGGGCCTCAAATAATCCTGATGGATCTCCAAGCACAAGAGAGTGATGGCCAAGCCATGTTGTTGACTTGTCATTAGGTATCAAGCATTGAAGAGAGGTCTCCAACCAATGGATGAGTGACTTGCATTGACACAGAGTATAGTATCAAGAAAGATGAGGTTTAACATGCAAGCAATAACTCAGCTCACAACATCCAACACCATAGAAGAAATTGCATCCACATAGGTGATGGAAATCATATACAATAACAAATAACAAATCCATGGGAGATGGTGTTCATGGGAGAAGATCTACTTAATTATATATTTGTTATAAGGTAAAGTAAGTGTAGTAGGGTGTTCAGGATCAAGTGTGATAGATTATACATAGCACAATTGTCTCAAGTTTGGGTATAATTAGTGTTTCTAGGTCTAATTAGGGATGTCACAGTGCAAATAGGAATTTGAGACTCCAATTAATGAGATCAAGGCAAAATGAGGTTTCTTTGGTAACTTTCAGGGTATTGTATAGTCCTTTCCATGCAGCCCTAGCATTGGATGACTCTCCTACAGATTTTTCAGAAACCAGAGGAGATTTTTTGGGAGAAACTTTATGAGCATGTAATAGGACCCACCTTTGGGGGCTTCATTGGCATGAAGCTGGGATTTGGAGCTAAGCATTATTAGCACGGACAAGCAGTTGGACCTGCATGTGATTTAGACATTAGAGGTAGAGTGAAATCTTCAAACATCACAAATAGACCTTTTTCCCATCTCTTATATGCTTCCTTTTCTAGGTTTTTTTTTTTTTTTTTATCTATTTGTGTTTTCCTTTCTTGTGATTGCACCCATAACACTTGTCTACTATGTCTTGATTTTCATGGCATTTTCTTTGTACTCATTGGGTTGTATATCCTTTCACTAGCCTATCTCAAGATGCCTCCTTTTTTTTCCTTGGCATGGGGTAAAAAGAGTACTAACTTAGGTGTCACTCTTCATCTAACATCGCATACCTCATATGTGAAAGTAGGAGGTAGACCCTTATGTTGCCTTTTTCAACATATACCTATTATTTTTGAGGTTTATCTAGAGGGATTTCCTTTGATCCCCATGTTTCATACTTCTCTTATACAAACAGAGCGCCCTACAAGTGGATTGTACTATTCAGGATGTCCCACCACTTGTCCTCCTTATCCCTCATTCTCATGTCACAAACACTCCACACCTCCTTCCACCTTGGACTCTCCTTCCATCCCTATTGCCTCACTACCCTCATAGGATCATGTGGAGCTCCCTCTCACTCTTACCACTCCCTATCCCACAAAGATTGTTCTCTTTTACGTGGGTCCTCAACACATCCTTGTATCTCATCCTATCAATGTTCCACATAGTCTTATGTGGATTGTCCATGGGTAGGGATTGGCCTTGCACAACATGTTAGTAGATCTCATTGTTTGTGTATGTGTGTAAATTCCACTTCCTTATATATGCCTCCAAATGCCATCCATACTCTAGTAGTATCTCTATAGGCTCCTTCTAACTCATACACTTGGTTACACTCTTGGACCTTATCCAAGCATTCCTACTAGGTTTGCGATAGTTACGGATGTATACCAAGATCCTTATGCCTTGACATCCTTGTATTGGATACACACTCTCCTTCTTATTACATGCTATTTTAGCTGATGACCACAAAAGAGATATTCCACTTGGACGTTGTTGGCCCTTTTTCCCCAATCAACATTATTACTTTTGGAACATGGAGGTGCTATAAGACTTTGAGAGACTACCTTAGGATTCATGGATTCTTGCAAGGAGATTGGGTAGCTATAAAAGACCAAAACCAAGGAGAGAAATAGGAGAATGGAAACTCACCTTAGGACACTTGAATGAGGGAAAACTCCAAATGCCTAGCATGAGCTTCGCTTGGTATTTATAGGTAGCTGTTGTGCATATATACATTGCTACACAACATACACCACTGTCAACATCATACACTATAGAAACACAACTCACACATAAGTCATACATAAACTCTAAAGTGCCACAATAATCAGATTGCTTACCACTCTCAACTCAACTCAACTCAGATCACTACTTGATCTGTCACTCTATAAACTGCCAACAACTGAACACTGATTACAATCAAGACACACCTACTCAAGCATAGAGAATCCAGGTGACGCTCACCGGCCTCTATCCACCATAGCCAGGAACTCGAAGGCTCAACATCAAAGAAGTGAGCTCTCTGGAGCTCACTTCAAAACTATGCTCCCTAGACTTGAGCTAGCACTAAAACCCTAATGGTCCCGCTGATGGCACACTCGATGGTGCAAACGGTGCAAAGTGACGGTGGGCTCCACCGTGAAGTCAGTACCCCAAACATGAAATCTGACCGTTGGAAAGTAGTCTCTTAGAAACTGCTGAAATAACTCTAACTACTAACACTAGAACTCCAATGTCCAAGCATCTAGACATGGCACTACAAATGGCGTGACAAATGTCATGCGTATATACATCGCTACACAACATACATCGTTGTCAACATCATACACTATAGAAGTACAACTCACATATAAGTCATACATAGACTCTAAAGTGCCACAATCACCTCCCTAGCTGGCAGTTAGGTCCCTCTAACTCCAGATAGCCATCTACTCTAAGTATATGGTATACCCTCTAATGGGCAAAGATCAGGAGGCCGGGTGCTATGGAGCCCCATTGTTAGTCGTCTATCTGCAATCTATACCATATAAAGAATGAACTAGCTATAGGTCAAGTACATCTAGGACATAACTACTGTCCCTGAGGAACCACCATGAGGGGAGGAGTCGTACATGCCATATGCCATCCTCTCGAACAGCTATCACACACTAACATAGTAGCAGCTCCACCAAAAGAGCCACATAACATACACCTCAAGCCTGCACGTACAAGTGCCAAGCTTAGGTCCATAGTACTATCAATGTTTGGGAGGTGGTATGGCGCACAATTGCGCACATGATCCTTCCAAACAACACCATCACGTCCTTCTAACACAAGGACTCCAGATGGCAAAACCTCGTGCACTTTCAAGATAGTGTGGCCTGTAGAAACATCAAGTGTCGTCGGTGTTGTCTACTGTAGATATACATAGTCGCTTGGATGAAATTGACAGATCGAGGGTCTATAACCTCCTCCTAGAATGGTGGCATAGCGTAAAGTATCTCTGTGCTGAGAAATCGCCAAGTTCTCAAAGGCCATCGGCATCACTCTCTGAAAGATCTCTACCCGCTGAGAACATGCACTCATCCATACACCGGGGTCATCCAAGTCCAAAACTACAATAGCATCTTGACAAATGGCTGCAGGTAAATCTAGATCTTGTCCATAGAGTAGAAAGTATGGAGAGAAGGATGCTAAGGAGGCTTGCCGGCTGAACCGATAGCCCATGGCCAACCAAGGTAATTGGAGATCCCAATCTCCCAAGTGGCCTCTCTGCAAACCATACTTTTGCAATCTTCTCTTCACCGTCTGAACCACTCTCTCTGCTAAGCCATCTGCCTCAGGGTGATCTTGGGATGTAGTATGATGATCAATCAAAGCTTTGTCACACAAGACATGAAACTCCCCCAAGAACTATGTACCCTGATCAGTCAAAACCTCAGCCGGTGCACCAAAATGACTAAGACCTCGATCCAGGAACAAGTAAGCTGTCCCTTCACTAGACTTGTCAGGAAGTGCCACCAACTCAATCCACTTGGAGAAGTGCTCCACCATCACCAAAACATACCGATGATGTCTCACAGTCAGCGGTAAAGGTCCGGCAAAGTCCAAACTCCAATGGTAACCCAATCCCATGATAGGTAATGGGTGTAACTATGGCGTAGGAGCATTGAATGATGCTCTAACTTGGTCACAAATCACACATCTGGCAACAAACTGCTGTACCTCGGTCTGCATATCGTGCCACCAATAATGACTCTGGAGTAAGCTATACATATGCTTTACTCCAAAATGTCCTAGCTCCTCATGAGCATGACGGACCAACTGTGGTCTCTGTGATGGAAGTGGTACTACTCACACTCTATCATCCTCCCATACACGCAAAAGGTGTCTACCCTCCAATCTGAACCGTTTGGCTCGCTGAAGAACACGGTCTCTCTCCTTGGCCCCAATTGTGCCACCCACAACACCAGTGCAAAGTTAGTCCATCACTAAGACATAATCATGAATGTCTCACTGAATTGTACCAATATCTTCACTCTCTGGATCTATGACCTCAATAACTCCTCCTGTATGCGCTAAGAGAGATACCACTAAAGCATCTGCAAATATACACAGCAAGGCCGATGCATGCCAACTTGGCACCATCTCCTCATCTGTCTCACCATGCCAACGTGCTCCGGTCTGATCTTGCTAGCTGGGACATGGGTTTCTACTCAACCCATTTGCATCATAGTTCACCACTCTAGGTCTGTGAACAACCGTGAAATCATACTCCTGTAAAATCAGAGCCCATCGTGCAAGCTTCCTTGAAAGCTTGTCGGACTCCATCAACCACTTCAGCAACTGATGATCAGTGATGAGAGTGAAGGGGTTACCAAATAGGTAACATCGGAAATGTGCTACTGCCCAAACTGCTGCCAAGCACTCTCCCTCATATGAACTATACTTCGCCTCCGCTAAATTGTTGGAGCGACTAGCATAGGCAACCACAAACTCTTTCCCCTCATCATCATGTTGGGTGAGCACCGCTCCAAGCCCCAACATAATCCAATCAGTGTGAACCTGAAATGGTCATTCCCTGATCGGCCTCCTCAAAATAGGAGCAGATGTCAACCTCTCCTTGAGCTCTACAAAAGCTCTCTCCTGCTCATCTCCCCAACACCACTCATGTGTAAGCTTGGTCAGCTTCGTCAAGGCCTGGCAATGACAATAAATCTTTTAACATAGTAGCGATAGAAATTTGCCAACCCAAGGAATGCTCACACTCTGCTCACATCCGTAGGCCAAGGAATACGTGCAATAGCCTCCTCCACCTTGGTCTATTGGACACCAAGTCCTCCGGGGTAGATAGTGTGACCCAAATACTCAACTTGCTTGTGGAAGAACCTACACTTCCCAAGATGTAATTTGAGTCCATGAGATCTCAACCTCTCAAACACCTCCAACAACTATCTCTCATGCTCCTCCACAGTAGTACTATAAACCAAAATATCATCAATATAGCACCGAGCAAAATCCAATCCAGCTAGGATCCTATCCATGAGCCTCTGGAACTCAGAAGGAGCATTCTTCAACCCAAATGGTAAGAACCTCCATTGATATAACACATCCTTGCCATGAGGATCAATAGCCCAAAATGTTGTCTTGGACTTATCCTCCTCCCTAATCGACAACTGATGATATCCCGCTTGAAGATCCAAAGTACTAAAGACCTTTGCATACCCAATCGCATCAAAAATCTCCTCCAATGTAGGCATGGCATACCGATCAGCCCTAGTCTGTCGGTTGATAGGACGGTAATCTCTACACATCCGCCTATCTGTATAGTTGCCATGCATATCCTTCTTGGCTTGCATCACTGTTGCTGATGCATACTCTCCATGTGAAATCTCCACCAAACCAGCCTCAAAAAGGTCACTACTCCGGCTCTGAATCAATGTCCTCTCCATATCACTATATCAATAAGGACGTCAGAAAACTGATGTGTCGCTAGTCAGCTCAATCCGTATACCAAGTCCCTTCAGAGCACCCAAATCCTTCATACTGAAGGCAAAACAACTTGTGTGACTCCTCAAGAACCTCCAAACCCTCTGTCTTTCCTCTCCAATAAGCTTGGGTCCAAGATCTGGTATCCTCTATAACTGTAGTAGGAGTGGAAGACGTACTGATTGGTTGCTACACTAGGCCCTTGGGAGCAATAGTGTCATGCTCTTGACCACTAGAGGTCCCAACCTTTGTGTGAAAAACTCCCTCCACTCTGGCTGCAAGCTTCACACGTCCTCTAGCTGCATCCCATGTGGACCAAGGGTGTAATCCAAGTAGCCCACGCTCACCTGGATGGACTCCAAGTAGACCACTCTCCCTAGTAGCTACTAGATGTGTCCCAAGAATACCATGTCCACTTGGTCCATTGCCCCCAGCATGTGCTTGAATTGTCTCGATAGGCACAGGGCTCACAAGTGTCCAAGTGGTGATGCCTATCAAGTGCATCCTACGCTGCTCTGCCAAGCCAAGGCTCACAACCCAGGTCAAACAGTTCAGGTCCATAGCCTGACCTAATACCTGACGCTTGGATGCCTCTAACATTGCTGGAACAGCGGTAATATCGGTGCAAAAACCCATCGCCCGCTCTCTCTCATCAACATTGGGCTCCACCAACTGCTGAAATTGTGAGTCCCAAACAAGTCCATGTCCTCCCTCTTGAAAAGCATGAGAGCCTAGGAAACTCATGAGTGTAGGAAATGCAGCTCTAGGCTGTCCAACTAGGTTCACCACTGCCATAGGTGACCTATCAGCCACTACCATTGTCTGAGACTGACGCCCAACATCCAAGATATTATCAACAAGGATGTGGTCAAGTTGCTAAATCCCATCATAAGCGCGCTGTAGAACCTCTCTGGGTAAGAGATTTGTCCACCAAAGACAAAGACGATGAGTCTGTGATCCCACTCTGGTTGCATCTAACAATACAGTAGGTCCCATCCAAGAATGGACCTGATGTGTACTCGCCACCACTCTAGTGCGAGAATCACCCATCAAAGGAACGTTCTCCAAAAGGTAAGCTAGAGAAACAGACTAATGAACTTGGAGATGTTGTAGTATCCGTAACATCTCCCAAAACACACCAGAATGAGGATCTTGAAGATCCAATCCTCTACCAGCACGTGTATGTCCTTGACATGGCCATCCAGAAATCACCAAGTGAATAGGCCCATGTCTCTCTAGGTCATGCGCCCCCAATAAGGAAATGTCTCCTGGTAGGGCCTTTTGGTAACCTCTGACTGTTGACATCGGTAATAACTCCGGATACCGATAGGCCAAGTATGCCACATGAGAGACTCACCTAGTAGTCTTATCTCTCTCTACATACAAGTACCTTTGTACTCGTATACCCGCCTATAACACCGCAGCTAGTCCGGTGCTGATCCCACCAAACAACTCCAATAGGCATATCTCCTCTATTGGATACTGCCAAGCAATGAGTGTGGTATCCAAAGGTGTCAAAGCAATTGCCTTTGGAGGCTCATCCTCACACTCATCTCCTGATGGTACAAAGGCTCCACTCCAAGCCTGCTGCACCAACTGATCTGCATGTTGCTGCAATGCCTCCTCTGAACTCCACAATGGAACATCCAAGGTGGATGGAACAATCCCACTCATACTCCAAAGCCGAGTGATCTCCTCTGGTATTGGAGTATCCTCTGCATGGGCGTTCCCCTCCAACAAGTCACCAGGCCAAGTAACTGCACCACTGAAAGCTAAAACTGATGTTGCCATGGTCCGGGACTGTAGTGAGCCAAGACTGCCACTATTGAAGCGTACTGGTAGGCAACATACCCGTCCTTCACCAGACTGCCAACCAAGTCTATAAGAGGTTATCTCCTCCATATAGTCAATGCTGAAACCCATGGGGTATAACACAGCTCCCCCAACTAGCACATCATATGACTCAACTATCGTTGCAATAGCTTGAGCTCTCACCACCGAGCTATCAGTCGGATGACCAGGCTGAACCTGGACAACAAGCTCTCCATGTGCGATGTACTGTGTCGAACCACCACCTAGAGATGTTTGGATCTGAAATGGACACCTCTCCACATCGGTCTTCCGTAACTCCAGACCGACAACAGCATCCTTCCCCAACATAAGGGGCTGCACACCAGAGTCTAACAAGACTCTCTGTGGTGTATAGACTTTCCCTGAAGGTCCCACCAAACAAAAAATCCCCCTCTGGTTATCCAATAGGACAACGCCAAGTGTAAACCGCGCTCTCTCAAAGGCCGGTTTAGCTAGCAACTCCTCCAATCTAGCCGTTGTTGCCTGCCATAAACCACTAGTCGCTAAACGGATCCCATGCTCCTCAACCAAGTTAGCTCCACTACCAACCATCTCTGCTCTAGTAGTAGGAACTACACCATCCCTACTCTCACACAACGTGGCAGCCAACCGGAATATTGGGGCTGGGTCAACTTCCAATGTAAACATATCACTAGCCGAAAACAAAGGATGCCGCATAATCAGCTGAGCTGCCCCCAACATCATGCTAGACTCAGTCTTTGTAGTAGCAGGTGGCTGATTAGCAGGTAGTCCATCACCATCTACCACACCTGCACCCTGGGATGTCTAGGAACCATGGATGTTGTCTGCAATGCCTCAGATAGCGTGAAAGTTTGGGGAAGTCTAACATGTCTCCCAACCTCTCCTCTCTGTGGGTCCAACTCCACTGATGCTCCTCTAGGCTCTGGAGCACGTACTGCACTCCTAGTCACTACTGCAGATGCATCCACTTGTGCTGCTCCGCACATGAAGTCCAAAGCATCTTTATCACCAACATATGAGGTGGAAGCCTCAGCACCCAAATCTGATCTCCTCTGAGCAATAGCCATACTAGCCAATCTCTGCTCCAACTGCTCAATCCGAGTAGCCATAGCTGTGTTAGAAGTAAGGGTAGGTACTGCACCCCTACTAGGTGTAGATCCTCTACCACCACCTCTACCACCTTGTCCTCCATGAACTGGAGCTCCTATACTACCTGCCATAGCAGCCCTACCACTCCGTAACTCCGGATGTAGGTCAAAACACCGATCACTAGTGTGACCAAATCTGTGGCAGTGCTCACACTACCTCTATGTTGGCAATGATGCACCAGAGGTATCAGGTCCACTGCCCTAAGTACACTCTCTCCTATGGTGAGGTCCACCACAAGTCCAACAAGCAACACCACCACTCACTGCCTGCTGCTGACCCAAAAATGAGGATAAGGGTCTAACTCCACTAGGCCCTCCACTCGCTCCATAGGATCTGGGCTGTCCACCTTGTCCTCAAAAACCAATTGGGCGTGGTGCACTCTGCTGCACTCTAGAAGAAGTCACAGCCGTGGATGAGGTCTCCCTACCAAATCCGGATGTCACCACTCTTTCCTCCATCATATTGAGCTCAATACGCTCAGCCAAACCAAAGACTATTGCCAAAGTGGGCAAAGTAGCCTGCAACAATGTAGCATCACAAACTCTACGTTGCAACTCCTTGTCCAGTATCCCATACCAAAACTGGACTGCCTGGGCCTCAGTAACTCCCTGAGTGAAACTGATCAGCCGCTTCATGCGAGTGTATGCCTCGCGTAGGCTCTCTCCAGCCTTCCGTTGGAACTCCTACAAGCTCCTCAGCTTGTCAGTCCGCACTCCCTGGTAGTTCGGCCTCAAACACAAGAAGAACTCCACCATGGGGTTAAACCCCGGTACCACACCACCTCCTGTAGTGGTACCTCCACTCGTAGTAGCACCATCTCCAACTAGTGCACCTCCACTAGCTCCACCCACACTACTCGAGCTAGAACTCGTAGGTACAGCCGATCTACTCCTGGCCACCAAGCGTGAAGTGATGGAGACATAGTGTGGAGACCAATATTGTCTCCATAACTCAATCTCCTCCAAATGAGCTCTCCTGAACTCATGGTAGTCATCCATCGGCGGACCCTCCAAGTGCTGAAACAACCTTTCCATGCCATGAAGGGTGTGAACAAAGTCAAGTTTTGCATCTGCTGCAGATCACACCAACTATCGAACTCCTGGATGAAGTCATCCAACTCAATGGTACCCACTGTACCAGAGTAACGCCTAGGGCCTTTGGAGGCCCCATAAATCTCATCCATGTCAGACAACAATGGTGCGGACACACCAAGTGCACTCTCAACTAAATCAGCTCCTGTGTCGAACTCCAACTCATAGTCAATCTCCTCCCTCACTTGGACATGAGATACAAGCTGATACCGAGCACCACTCCGAGTAAACCCACTACGTACTGCAAAGCTAACTCCTTTGGAATCTCCAAAGAACTCCGTTGTGACCAAGTAACTGCAACAGCAAACCCAAACCACCAACTACAACCGCAAGTCGCAACCGCAAGTGCCCCACCAAGTGCCAACACCACCACGTGCCAACACCACCAAGTGCCAATACTAACTAAGCACCACCCACTAATGTAACTCTAACCGAGATAACTACACTAGGAGAAAGGGCAACCTGTAATCTACCATCATAACACGCACTCTCACGGTCTGCAGGTCATCACTTCTTGCCTCACCAGAGATAAACAAAGATAGTATGAATGGTCATCACTTGAGCCTCACCACCGAGAGCACACCAAAGCACCAACGCTCAAAAGTCAGGGCACCTCACACAAACGTGGTGCACAAACAAGAAGCATAGAATGGAGGGGATCCAATCACAAGAAATCTAAACAAAAACCCTCCATCTCATAACACAACACAGGACTGACTCTACTACCATTTGGCATTTGACATAAGAGAAGTTTGTATCTAAGTCCTAAGCTACCAGGATCACCAAGAATGGGATCAAATTGCCTCTCCTAGCCAAAGCTACATGTGTATAGATAATAGTGGCACAGTCACTAGGACAACAAGTGAGGGTGGACCAATTGGCTAGGGCATCAGTCTAGGAACAAGAGATCTAGGGGTCAAACCCTATTGCGTACAATCTAGCAAGAAAGGCAGATTTTGCCAACCAATGACCAAGATCTACTCTAAACTAGCTAGCCTCACGCCAGCAAGTTGGCTTGCTGGCCCTTCTAGGCCTTTGTAGCCTCTCATAGCCCACAGCCCTATGCCGCGAAACTTCTCCAAATCTGTGAAAGTCCTCCAAACTAGCAAAACTCCTCCAAATTTGGCCAAAATCTGATGTAAATCCCAACCAAAATTTGACGTAAACCCTAAAGATGGCTATCCGCCAAATCCCCTGCTAACTTTCCACTCGAGCCAAATTGACAACACGGGTTGCCACTTCGAACCTCCTCCAAAATTGGTGAAACTTCTCCAAGTTTGCGAAAGTCCTCCAAACTAGCAAAAGTCTTCCAAATCTGGCCAAAATCTGACGTAAATCCCAACCAAAATCTTACTAAACCCTAAAGATGGTTGTTCGCCAAATCCCCCGCTAACTTTCCACTCGAGCCAAATTGACAACACGGGTTTTTCTAAATCACAAATTCATGAGAAGAGCTTCCCAACTCCACCTTCAATTTGACTTTCTAAGCCCAACTCGCACCAAATTGGTCATGCCTTCACCTCTTGAGCTCAAAATCACAACCACTGCTCAAAATTTGCTCCTTCTTTGCTCAAAATTTGGCCTGCGCTTCCGCACATCGTCCGCCTAATTGCCAAATCTGCATCAATTGAATGAGCTTCTACACACTAGGGAAACACTAAACTTGAATCGAGCTACTAACGATCTACCGAGCTTGGAGATACCACCAACACTCAAAGTTCATGCACCCGATTTCCCTCTGACTTCACTTTTCTGATGTAATCAGATTGCTTACCACTCTCAACTCAACTCAACTCAGACCAGTACTTGATCTGTCATTCTATAAACTGCCAATAACTGGGCACGGATTACAGTCAAGCTACACCCACTCAAGCATAGAGAATTCAAGTGACGCTCGTCGGCCTTTGTCCACCATAGCCAAGAACTCAAAGGCTCAACATCAGAGAAGTGAGCTCTCTGGAGCTCACTTCAAAACTATGCCCCATGGACTCGAGCTAGCACTAAAACCCTAATGGTCCCATTGACGGCACACTCGATGGTGCAAACGGTGCAAAGTGACGGTGGGCCCCACCGTGAAGTCAGTACCCCGAACATGAAATCTGACCGTCGGAAAGTAGTCTTTGAGAAACTACTGAAATAACTCTAACTACTATCACTAGAACTCCAATGTCCGAGCATCTAGACGCGACACTACAAATGGCATGACATAGCATACAAGACCCTTGAAGCTTCTCAAGAAGCTTCCTTGAGCCGCTTTCTTGGAGTGCAAGCCAAGTTAACCAAGAAGCTTCTCAAGAAGCTTCCTTCTAGAAGCCGCTTACTTGGCATGCAAGCTAAGCTTCCTTCTAGAAGCTACCTACTTAGGGCGCAAGTTAACTAGTTGGGAAGCTTCCCAAGAAGCTTCTTAGATGCTTTTAGAATATTCTAGGCTATTTTGTCTTATTCTCTACTTTGTAAGCCTGACTAACTTCATCGCTAAACTCCATATTGTTATAATAGCCCTCCAAGAAGAGTACACCATTTGGGCCCAAGTAGCCACCAAGCAAATTGGAGAGTGTCCAGACCATCACACCTTTATCCTAGAGTATTGCCGCCTTTATCAATCCTTAATATTAGGTTAGGTAGGGGAGTACATGTACTCTCACCCTCTTGGCCAACACTCTTTTTCCTTTGACTTGTTATTGGACTTATAGACCCTACATCTACCTACCATTGAGGACCTTCTTTTTTTTGTTCCTCTATGATCAACTGAATGAGGAGTTATAATTGATAGAGTCCTACTTTGCAGATGCTCTATTGCACTCTTTATTTCTCAATGGGTGGACTATTGTAATATCATTAGCTAGACATATTATCTAAAGGTGGAAATTGGCTTGGTAATATCTAGAAGGATGTTATATATGATAATGTAAGTGGATCAGATTGAGGTGTCACCAAAAGAATAATTCCATTAATAGAGCAAAGGCCAAAAACAACTTGAAAACTTCAAAGCCAATTTTGGAGGCCTAAACAGATGAATTAGGCCTCAAAAATGGAGGTTTTCTTTTCTTAGGAGAGGGGCAATGCTTTCTCCTCCTTGTTCATCTCATCAAGAGCTTTCCAATAGTACCTTACTCATGTTGTTTTGAGCTTCTTGTAAGAAGATTTTCCAAAGATCCCTTTGGTCAAACTTGTTTGACCAACCAAAGAGGATAAGGATCAACATGTAACCAATCCATACAACTAATATAAGTGTGGAGCTTGCTGACATGTCACCAATCCATGCATCTGATCCAAGGGTGGAGCTCCCTTTGAGTTGATCCTCTTTGCTATATAATAAAGACAAGGTGCTCCTTTGGGGCATCAAAGTATTGACCAATGAAGCCTTTTGTTTCTCTTTTGTTTCTTCTCTTGTATCTCTCTTGGGTTTCCTCCTATCCTTGGAACATTATAGCTATCAAGGCTAGTTTTTGAGCACTTATATGATTGCCTCTCCCCAAGTGCTTCAAATTCAGGTTTTCCTCTTCTCTTTGCCTTCTATCAATGCATTGCATGTGATCATGTGCCCCTTGGTGCAAGTTGTTTGTTAGGAGCTTTTGGTCTCCTTTCTCTTGCATTGGAGACCTTAAGTGTGCGCACCATTGGCATTGGGGATGGCTTTTTGCATCTAGTTTCTTACATTATTGCTTACAAATACGACACTTTGTTTTTCCTTCTTGTCTGCCCATCAATTTCTTGTGGTTACTCCAAGGGGTTGAATTTATGGGACATGAGACCTTGGGGAGAGACTCTTTGTGAATACAAGTTCCTAATACTTTAGTGCCAAAAATTTGGCAACTCAAGGAACAATATCAAGTCAAATAGAAGTGAGGTGATTATTGCGAGTATTCAAACATCCTTAAATATCCATTCAGATTGGATGTTTGTCTAAGTTGATGCTTCCAATGCCTTCAATACCAACTATTGTCAATAATCACTCTATACTCTTTGCTGAACTACAAATCAAATCCCACCTTGATCTCATTTGTCTATACTTTCTATGGTATCAAGACACCTCTATTGTATAATCATCATATTGCTACAAGAGAGTTCTCATAATTGACATCAACTAAGTGCACACAACAAGGAGATCTCCTAGGGCACTTGTCTTTGACATAATGCATTACACAACTTTACAACAAGTGGCAACAACTTTTGTGTCTTGTATGTTCCCATCCATCTCAAATGACACTCATATTGTGTGCCCTTTGAGAGATATTGTAAGAGTGATGTTTGCTTTCACATTTAGCTTAGAGGCCTTGAGTTTACAAGTCCAAACTTGTAAATGCAAAGTTAGGAGTCCATGCACGGTCCTCACTTCCTTTGACTTCTCATTAGAATTCCAAGTTGCACGACATTACGGGTGAGGTTGGGTCTTCCACATCTAGCTCTCATAGGGCTTTTGGACCAATGTGCATGTGGTTCTCCATATGACACATAAGGGATACACTTATTGCAATGTGTAGTTGGTGTAGAGCTCACCAAAGTCTATCATGCAGTTTGTGATACAATTGCTCAAATTTTACAAATTGCATTGGCCCAGGTTGAGATTGAACAATGGTTGGGTCTACTAAGACAGCCTACTAGTTGAATACAAGCAAATATTATTACTTTCATGGATGGTCATTGCACCTTGCATGATGTGGTGGTGTGAACTCTCTACAAGTGGAGTCATTGGGTACAAGCAATGTCGTTAAGAAAACAATCTATATATTACATCAGTGCTATTTAGTGTGTTAAGTAAACTAGTAGAAAATTATTTAGATTTAGTACAAGAAAATCTAGTTGTAGGCAATAACTTTTGGATTCCAACCAGGAATTTTGGTTATTTTCAGAAATTAAAATTGTTTTTTACATAAAACAGTGGCACCCATTGTAACTTTTTTTACCTATAGTAAATAGTAATTTCTTGGTAGTAACTTCTATAGTTGCTAAGATAGTGGGCTGCTATATGTTGTGGGTAGCTGCAAGTAGAGAAAAAATAGAGGACAAAGAAGAAGCATCAAGGAGGGTTTTTTGGAAGGAGACGATGATGAAAGAGTTGAGGCAGTGTGGGATGAAGTTTAAGAAAAATGATTGGGGTATGTAGCAGTAGGAATGACAAAATAGGGATAGGAGGAGTGTGTGAAAGTAAGCAATAACAATCTGGGGTTCTATAGGCTATTGAATCAAAGAAGAAGAAGAAGAAGAAGAAGAAGAAGAAGAAGAAGAAGAACATGGCAAGGGAAGGAGTGCAGCCGTGGGCCAGCTGAAAAAAGGTTGAGAGATCTACAATCTTGAGGGATCTAAGCCCGAGTTGAAGGTGCAACGGCAGAGTTCTTTGTATATTGGTCTAGATCCAAGACCAAATGTTGGTTGAGGAGTAGAAGAGAGATCTATAGACCTGAATGATAGTCTTTAACCTTGAATGCGTTATGGAAGTGGAGGTGTAAAAGGAAATGTGATTTATTGCTAAGGAGGTTTTTTTTGGGGAAAAAGAATAGTAGATGGAGCACATGATGAGGGAGTGGAGTGGCAAGAATGAAAAGAGAGTGCTCCTCAATGTGGGTATGAAGGACAAGATAGGGAATACACATCACTGGTGAGATCTATTATACTAGAGGAAGAGAAAGAGAAGGACCATGATATAATGCTGTGGATCAATTGTGGGTGAGGTAGAGTAGTAGAGTCGGCAAGAAAAGAGGAGGAGTTAAGAGAATTGAGAGGATTTTTGATTCCACGTGTGGAGGGTGGAAAGCCATTGATCAAGCAACAAGAGTTCAAATTGGTTATTTTCAAAGGACAAGGGAAGGTCATAGATAAGAAGGCTAGGAATTTAAATGAAATAAAAGCACAAGAGTACCAAGGAAAAGGGATAAACAGAACAGAATAGGGAAGAGGAAATTGATTTCATCAATTGAGGGAGTGCTGATTGGCTGTGTTGTTGATAGGATCATGAGCAATATGGGCAAACTAAGGATGGTGATGTAGAAGTAGCATGGGAATTGAGACTGCAAAGGCATGCACATTGTGTCGGGACTTGTGTTTGAAAAGGGCTTCAAGGAATAGTAGTAATGATCTTGTGAATTACAATCTGGTCAGGGATCAAGGATAGGGAGGAAAGTATGTTTTTGTGGGTTTTTCTTTTAAATTATCCGGCAAATGAGCAAAGCTCACTATTTTGCAGCTAATAATGTGTACTATTCTTTGATATACTACTGATTGTATGCTTATCAGTGATTTTGATAGGTCATTGTAGATGCTTAGTGGTGCATTACTCCTTTCATTCATCTAGCTCTAACATAGGTGGCAAAACAAGAGAGTCTAAATTGAAAGAGGTTGGACATACACCTTTCTCTTGCATTAGGATTTAATGGAGAATACAATTTGGCATTGACTCATATGTCTACCCAATAATAGAGTAATTGTGCACTCAATTTAGCATTAAGAAATCAATGAATAATGCTCTAGTGATGTATCATTCAATAATTTTTCCTTCAACTCCTTTGACTTCAGGAGTATCGTTCATCTGATCCTGAGGACTTGTTATTGAACATCCCAAAGAATTGGATTAGACTTATGCTTTGGAAGATTTCCATTGTTGATCCAGCTTAGAGGAGTAGTTGTAGTTGTCGTGGTCATTACCAAGTTGGTTTTATATCTGCAAGGTATTTTATCATATTTGAGATCCCATCACCATTTGACCAGACCTAGTTAGTGCTTATAACGGTTGTCACGAATAGACCCTAGGCAATTCCTAAATGTTTGCGGACAAATCATCCAAAAGCTATATCTATATGGTGACCTGACCAAGGAGGTTTCTATAGAAAGTAGGGGAGGAAAAGTAGGAGAAGAGCTTGAGGACAGCAGGATAGGAGAAGAAGGGGAAGAGCTTGAGAACAGCAAGAGGCAAAGAAAAGACTAGACAAGTTTTGGAGCAAATGAGATCAGATCAGAGTGCCAATCAAAACAAAGTCAAAAATAGGCAGCACAAACAACAGCGGTAATAGGCAGCAATGGTAACAGGAACAGTCGGCATCATCAAAGGAGAAGGAGAGATCTTCTTTCAGAACACATTGCATCAATTGTTGCGGCCAAGAAGAATTAAGTGAAACTCACCGACAGGTTTTCTTTGTACAGGTTCAGTATTCGTTGAAAGTTCACAATTTCCAACTATCAGACGTTATGCATGCTACTCATGCCATTGCACAGTCATGGTAGAACACTGTACTATGTGCATTTAGATAGTGACCCAATGTTGTAATACCACGAGCTAGCCATATGATCTAAATGTGAAATTTAGTTTGGTGACATCTAGAATGATGTTATACATGATGGTCAAAATAGATCAGATAGAAGTATCACCAAAAGAGTACTTCTACTAATAGAGCAGAAACCAAAATAGACTTAAGATTCTTAGAACCAAGAGCTAGACATATGATTTAAAGGTGAGAATTGGTTTGGTAACATTTGGAAGGATGTTACACATGATGGACTAAACAGATCAGAAAGAGGTATCACCAAAAGGAGACTTCTACTAATAGAGTAGGAACCGAAATATGCCTGAAATCTTTGAAGGCAATTTTGGAGGCCTAAACGAATGAATTAGGCCTAAAAAATGTGCAATTTCTTCCCCCCCCCCCCCCCCCCCCCCCCCACACTAGATGAAAGGCTAGTCTTCCCTTCCCCCTGTTTTTTCTCATCAAGAGCTTTCCAATGGTACCTTACGTGATTCAGAGACTCCTACAAGAAGATTCCCTAAAAGATTCCCTCCGGTCAAAGCTTGTTTGACCAACCAGAGAGGACCTAGACCAACATGTCACCCATCCAAGTAAGTAATCCAAGGGTGGAGCTTGATGACATGTCACCTATCCGTGTGCCTTATCCTATGGTGGAGCTTCCTTGGAGGAGATCCTCTTTGTCTATATAATAAAGAGAAGGTGCTCCTTTGGGCCACCAAATGTTGAGTGTGTAATCTGTGTTTTTTCTCTCTTCTCTATTACAAATATTACAAATGCGTAGTCAAAAAGGTTAACCATAGTGAATGTGAAATGTGAAACTCCTTTGTGAAACTTTACAAAGCTTGCTTCATAGACCAAGCTTTTCACCACTTTGGTTCACGCCAGCCCACTGAGTTGAAGTTACGGATAAACTTTGGGTGTTTACCCAACCAACAGAATGTTAAATCTGGTCTTCCACACGACTCTCAAGTGAATTGGTTCTAAGCATGAGGTTCTATTGAAATTAATGAATTGTGAGTCTAAGTGTGAGCAGCTAGGTGCACCGTGCATTCTTGAGACCATACGATCCCAGTGACAGCGGGAGCAACAACAACCATTGCCTCTAAGGGCAAGGAGTACCACTATGCACCCGGCCATCCTCAGATACCTTTGTACCTCTAGTGATTGAGCTTTTTGGATTCCTACATCACCATTTGAACAATCTCCTCAAGGATGCAACATGGGGTCCTTTGTAGAGGAGAGGAACACTCACCCTATCTCCGGCCATGCTCACATCCTATTACCAACAACACGCCTGATTGCAATGCGCCTAGCCTCACCGGACCAGTAGCTACAATAGGCACACCCAACATGGCTAGGTCCTTACTCCCCACTTACTAGACATACCATTAGAGACCTCTACCAAATTGTTCAGGAGTAGCTACCACCTCCTTAGTTTCTTGAGTGCTTGTTGCAGGTGTGCTTTTTCCCCTTGATTCCTTTGGGGCTTGCTTCTGTTTGTTTGTTGGCTGCTTGGGACTTTTGGGCCTCACGCTCGTTTTTTCCTCTCGCACTTATTTGTACCTTTCCCCTTCCCTTTTCCTCGGGAATACTCTTTGTATATATCCTTTATCTTTAGCACCTATTAATGGAAAGATGAAATAACATTCACTTTGGGATCTAAGGGACACCCTCCCATATTCTC
The DNA here is from genome assembly GCA_948567375.1 of Lunularia cruciata. NCBI lineage: Eukaryota > Viridiplantae > Streptophyta > Marchantiopsida > Lunulariales > Lunulariaceae > Lunularia > Lunularia cruciata. Next base: position 11,370,988 of record OX419757.1, on the reverse strand, counting down.
CCTCCAAGAGGGAGGGAAAAGGTCGATCTAAGGCTGTAGACTAAAAAGGCGACCCCGTAGAACACATGAAGGATGGGACGACTCTTAGGCTCTGGTAGGTTGAAACCATGTTGCATGCAACCCCCTTCTTCCTTCTACGAGCATAAGAGTACTCCTAAAGTTGAAATACAGAAAGAGCAACCATATACAAAGATTCAAGAAGAAAAGGGAGATCGCGTAGAAAACACGAAGGATGGGATGGGAAGGCCCCATCAAGATTCAAGTGAACTTCGAATAAGCACTGTCTAACGTGATCACAAAGAGTTTCGAATGCATCTACGAAGGTTGGAAAAAGTGCATTAGTTCTTGACAGTATTCAAAGTACATGTTTTGCTAATGCTCGTTTAGTACTTCTTTATTAGGATTGAATATTCAGAGTCACTTCATCAGAGACGTAACGGATCGGTTTGCATGAATATCCAAAAGATATGCCAAAGTTGTCAATATGGAGGTATATCCCTGGCATATTCTGCAGCGGACCCACCGCTGAAGGTACAGTACACGATTGTATGACGATGTTCCTCGACTGTTGCAGTGTAGACTTAGACTTGAGTGACGACGATTTCTCCCGTGACTTAAAAAGTATACGCGTTCCACAGGAGAAGGTCTTGTGAATCAGCTATCCGGTACCGTGGGACAGACTTGACTTTGGAACCAAGGTTCGTAAGAATTTTGTAATTTGTAAGAATTTTGTCGTTTCTGCCCCAGGTGTAGAGTTCGTGGCAGAGCATTTGGTTCGATGCTACGACGAGAGCCCGCGCCAGAAGGGTCTGATCAAGTATCGTGGGAACGGGCTCTCCCAGAGAAGGGGGAGGTGAATTTCTAACTGATTAGGTGCAGATTTCATTCGATCGGACCTTTAACTCTTTTCCAAGGAGAAAATTGAGGCTAGTCTCGTTGAAGGTATCCATTATGGTGGCAGCCGGTCTGTCTAATTACGAGATTATGGGGAAACTAAAGAGATTTCTGTGAATTGGTGAAATGCTGTGATGGGTGGTGTTAGATGTTCGGAGCGGATGGTAGTCGGGGGAGGAATGGGAAGGAGGAGGAGGAGGAGTTACTTTGGATGTGCTGGCAGAAGTTGAGGCGTTTCCAGGATATGGTGAGTTGAGGAGGAGGAGGAATTGTTGCATTGGAACAGCAGGGAGAGTTGGAAAATGGCTGCACCGACGACGAGGTTGTCTATGTCAAGTGCTCCTCAGAGTGTGAAAGCGTCTGGATCAGAAGCTTACTATAAGAGTAATCTAGATCTCGTTTTGAAGGAGAACAAGCAGCTGAAGCAGAGGTTGGACCAGCTAGAGAAAGAGAATCGTGGATTGAAGAAGGCTGTTTATGATTTGAGCGTAAGGTGTAGACTGTTACCCTTCCCTCTCGTGTTTCAGATAACTGGAGGCATCGTGATAGACAAATTAAGATGCCGTTGATTCCACCAGATAGACACCCACCTTTCCACGTGACAAGTGGTTTCGCTGAGGTAAAGACTGGCCATAGGGGCCTGGTATTGAAACACATAGATCAATTTTAGCAAGGGGCATCGGAAGCTGGGAGTACCGGCAAGCTGGCCCTGAGTATCTTTGGAGCCTCTGCCTTTATCGTTGTAGGTTCGGACCCTCAGGAGGAAGTCGGTTTTGGCCCCTAGTGATATAATAAGCAAGCCAGTGAATCTTCCTACAATATATGGGGTTCTTCGAATGGTGTCTGCTCCCATTCCTCGAATACATGGGGTTTGTAGGCAGAAACAAGTAAGCGCAGTTCACTAGCTCAAGTCGGAAAGAATGGAAGTTCGCGAGTTTACAGGGTCTGTCATGATGGCCTCTGATATCGGAAATAGCTCCGAAGTTGGAGACATGAAAGAAAGCTTGAACATGGTCTTGCCTCTCAAGCTATCTCGTCCATTGCGAGCACATAATGTACCTTTGGGGAAACCTATTGGCTTGCAGAAGAGGTCCAGGGAATGTGAATATTATTGCGAGTTCCAGAGCCTGTGCAATAACCAATTGAGCTTCAGAATCTGCTAGATCCAGGTTTACAACCACATTTTTGGTTACGATGTGCAATCTTAGTTAGTCCTACTACTTTGAAAATTGTAGCTCACATATACCTGTTGAACCTATGGTACGAATGCTTTACCTGCCACGTTTGACACCCTGGGTGAACTCTGAGGACCACAACTGAAGTCCAGCGGTTTGGATGGAGATATTCTGCTTCGATACTTGTCTTAGTAATCCAAATGTAGTATACAGAATGAGATGTCGGCTGATAGGGGGCCGGACTAGGAAATCAAGATTACAGCTTCTTTTCACTTACTTTGGAAGTAGAGAGTGTTGTCAAAATATCTCAGGGTCAGTTCATTACCACTCACAAAAGGGACACATATTTGGGAATTTGGACAACAGTTCAATCTGTGACTCTGTCAATCCGAAACTTAACATTCAGGGAAGCATAAGCGCTTCAGTAACGAAATTAGTACAGGCACTGTGAATTGATAGGGTTTGTTTATACAAGGGCTTGTTTATTCCTGATAAACGGAACGAGCAGCTCCTAAGCATCCCCGGTTGCATTCAATGACGCTCAAGAATTGCGGGTCTTCAGCAATCTATGGCTCCATTGTCATAGAGCCTGCAGCTCTTCGTCCGTATTTAGCAGAATGTTACCAGTACCGCTATTTTCTGTTTACGTCTGATAATTAGTGTTGTGGAGTTGTTTTGATGAGCGTGGGGGCTGACCTTCAAGCAGGGTAGCAATGTCAGCAACTTTTCGGAGTTGCCTTGATTATATGTAAACCTCGCCCAGGTTTAGTTTTCCCCATGTGTGTGGCTGCTTTCTCTTGGTAAACCAGCAGAGGTTTATTTGCACGAGCAGGTACTCGGTTGATTCGGGTGGTTAGGTCTCTGCCTGAATCTGGTCGTCTTGTTCCCTTGTGTAGTATTTATGCCTCGTAAGCATATAATCGGTGTGCAAGGCCCTAATTTCCACTGGTGGTTAATATTACAGGCACAGTGCTTGTATTGAACACCTGGGGAAAGTTGCAAGGCCTTTTGACATCGATAACATTATCACACCAGAAAGTTCATCTCCGGAGGAGCTCGATGATGTTATACGGGTTCCTGATCTTGGACCGCAAAAGGTTGGCCTCCAAGGTTTGGCTCTTACTGTCCTGTACGGAAACAGCTATTGTGTTTCTGTTTGTCATACGGTACGTCTTCAGTTTCCTGTTCTGTAGCAAGTATATGTCTAAGCACCGGAAGTTATGAAACCAAAACAATAATGGTGAACAAGTTAACCACTTTGTGCCTTGGAAGAAATGGTTAGTTTGATCAGGTTTGAGGTCAAGAGATAATCACGTGATCCCCTTGGGAAAGAAACGAACTACGGCAGATAAATATTGACTGGATACTGGCAAGATTACTTGTTCTAACTTTTGCTTTCCTTATTGACTCAGGAGTTCCTCCTTCAAAGTCAAATCGAAAAGCAGATCGAAGACAATTTTATCACAAATCCGATCTCAAGGTATGCCACGCGAGAACTTTTGGCAGAAAGATCAACGACTGTAAGTAGCATATTACGAGTTCTGTTACTACGGTCACGTATGGCAACCAGTGAATCTGACGGAAGTAATCTTGTTTCAGGGACACACAGGATCTGTCTATGCTGTACAGTTTTCCAAGACAAGCAACCTACTGGCTTCTGGGGCCTTTGACCAGAGTGTGCGTGTATGGGATGTTCAAAATTCGAGAGAGGTTAGTAACAAAGCCGTCCATGGGTAATCAACTAGAGACTGTCGAGAGATGATGGCACGACTTCGATACTTCTGGATGATGCTTTGTAATGCTGATATTGTTGTTGTATATTTACTCTTCAAATCAACCAAGAACTGCTTGAAAGATGATGGTATGACATTGATATTTCGGGATGATAAAATTTTCACTTAATCACTTGTACAGGTACTCTGCTTCCAAGAACATCAACTTAATGTCGCAGATGTTTGCTGGTCAAATGATGGGACTGTACTCCTCTCAGGAGGATTTGATCACTGTGTAAAAGAGTGGGATATTGTTGCGGGCAAAGTGATGCATTCATACAGCGAATTACAGGGTTTCATACAAGCTGTTCGCTTCAATCCTGCAGGTTGGTTTTCTTTTGTCGATGTTTTATCTATACTAACTGTTCAACCAGCGAAAACCGGAACAGTAAATATATATTTTTGAGTGACCAATTTGCATTGGTCTTGATGGAAGTGTCGGTGTTGCAGACAATGATGTCTTCTTGGCGGGAAGCACATCCAAGCAGGTCTATGTGCTGGATCGTCGTGTAAAGAGCACTGGGGCAATTGTAATGCACTTGAGTACCGATGCCAAAGTGAGCGCCTTGATCATGTATCGCAATGGGATCGCATGCATGTCCGGTGACTCTCATGGGGCAATGAAGCTTTGGGACTTACGAACTAAGGCATGCGTAGAAACAGTTTATAATGAAGAAGCGCACAAACCTATCACGTCTTTACACATGTCGGCTGCACCTGATGGTAAAGTAGTCCTTCTCCAGTACCTTCCGTGCGGTATCCATATCATGAGTTCGATGGATACCTCATGGAAAGGAGGTCTTCGTACGTATATTGTGCCAGTTATGCTTTAGATAAATCACGATCGCCAGAACAGCGGTAGTTGATCGAGACCTTTCGGGTAGCTTTGTGGTCTGGATTGTCACTATCACATGTCAGACATATATTGCAGGAGCCTATTTGCCACCTAACAGATCAATGGAGAAATCTATATAGTGCCCAATCTCATGTACTGACAAGATACTCATCACTTAACAGCACATGGAGATGATGGAGTTCATGTTGCAGTCAACAGCTACGATAATGGTTCGTTGGTTCTTCCTTTTCGTGCTACTTATCTTCCTCACTATGGAGACTATACATTGACAATGACTAGGAATCTGTTTGATTTGTGTTCATGCGTGCTTTGACCAGAAGTCTCTAGGAGTACTATGTACTTAAAGGAAAGAAGAAATTGGGCGAGATTCTGTTTATTGTCTTGATTGATATATCGAGCTTAACATAAGTTACAACCTCTTGTGTTGCAGTTTTGAGAGTGTACGACAGATTTTCAGTGATTGAGCAACCTCAAATGCGCTTGACTGGACTGCGGCTTTTGCACGCAATCAGTGGGACAAGGACCAAAAACTGGCCAATAAAGAGCTCCTTGTTTCAAGGCCATGATTGTGAGTATGATATCAAGAATGATTTCTGGTTTGCAGTTGCTCCTGGTTCCAAGGGCACACGTTGCTGGTTCTGTCTGTATACATGGTTTGTTGATACGGAAACACTGAAGGAAACATATAGCAAGTCTCCTATATTAAATATTCACTGACCAGTTATGTTCAAGAGTTCTTACGAGCTACAATAGTGGAGGTGATCACATTATTCTCACACTTAGTAGATCAGTATGAAGCTAAGATACTGGTTCATTGAGCAGATTTGCAATCAGCCAGGAAAAGGTGGCCAGCGGATGATGATGGGATAACAGCAAACGGAGATTTCCGCTTACGAAGCACAGAGACGCAGTAAGTTGATGCTTTCAGGAGGTGCTTACAAGTCAAGCAGGAGAATGAACAACTCGTGATTCATCAATTTTCATGAGACAATAAAAATCGCTGGTTCGCTTTTACCTCAAATGTTGATCTTTCCTGTATCTGTACAGGTCTTCCCAGGACCTAAATTTGCAGGATTCACTTCTTCTTGCAACTGGAAGTGCAGACAGCTGCGCCTACATTTACGATGTCAGCGGACCTTCTGTAAGTGGACCTCTGCCTGTCCCTTATACAGGTTGGAGTTACTCTTCTGGCCCTGGAGCTGGATTATTGCTGTTTTGCGTCGGGTTCGTCTTGGAGGTTTGCAGATCTTTGTCGGCTGAGGTTGTTAGATGAGGAGAGTGATGCTTGAAACATCTGCAAGGGGTTTGTTATGAAGAAGGCTTAAGACTCGAATTTGTCGTTTTTCTACACACTAGAATACATCATATAAGATTTGACTGAAATGGAAGATTCACACGTGGCAACTAATGATGTCAAGAATATTACTTGGTTAGAACTAGAAATCATTTTGTCTTTGTCTTCTACCTTCCCTAGGTATGTCGGTTTTTGCTAACTATTAGTCAGTCATCAGCCCGCAACTTACTTTCTTTTAAATGTCTCAGGGTACTGCTGAACTTGTGCAACAGCTGGATGGTCACACCGATCGTGTCTGTGGTGCTATATTCCACCCATCAGATCCCATTCTGGCCACTTGCAGCGCGGATTTTACTTTGAAAGTTTGGAGACCTAGACCTCATCAAGTGGCTGACCTTGGTTGATCAGCAACACTCAAATTCCTTCAAACGGCCTGTGTCTGTGCATCTCAGCTTGTGCACCCCACAAACAGGACTAGGTCTTCAAGAAGCTCAGCCAGCCACCCACCCACCCACCCTTGGTAGTGACATATGGTCTACTTTTCATGTGAGAATAGTTGTTTCTCTATTGTCATTCATCCTTTATTTAGATTTCAGGAGTTAGAGTCAGAGGGTGTGATATCGATTGTAGAAATATTCAATTCATTGGTGCTGTCGGTGAGCACCTTACAGCAGATGCGACGAGTTCTCTTACCATCAGATGACTGCTTTCATGCTGCTGGAAGATGCGGATTTGAATCCACCTGTGCTATGGTTAGAGTTTTTGTAAGGGGATACTGTCTTCACAGTATCTTTCTACACCTAGCAATCAATCGAATTCCACAATTTCCTGCATCTGTGTATACGCATGCAAATAAATGTGTTTGAGTGGGAATATACCGAGATTACTTGGAACCGAAAAATTATGTCCGTCCACCCATATGTTGGTGCACTCTTACAACATGAATGATAGTTCCCTCCGGAAAGACGGTGAATTTTGGGTTGCCTGAACAAAGCCAAAGTGGGGGCGCGAGTGTTAGCCTACACGCACAAATCTGCGAAATACTTATACTTGGACTTGGAAACTGGACAAATGGTCGAGTGAAGTATGACTTAAACTATTTCGGAAGGTTTATGCTGTAACTGTGCAGGTTTCTTCAATGTTCAAGGCTGTTCCACATGTTATGCATGTAACTTATCTTGAAACTTGTGATTTGAGTTGTGCAACCTCTTCAATCACTTCATCTATGTCCTACGGAACATAAATCTATTTGTTCTCACATGCCTGCTCTGGAATGGGGAAGAGGTGACGTGAAGACCTCAATCGACCTCAATAGATCCTCATTCAATTATTATAGCTGAATCATAGCATGGTCCAGATTGTTGAATCTATCACGCAAATTCCGAACTAATCTTCGTTGGCCAGAAGAAGCGAGTTCCACAGTTGCCACGAAGTCACGTAAAGGTATGGAATAGCTGCATCGGATTGGAAGTTGCCGATATCTTCTTATTACAGAACATGTCTCTGCAGCAGGTGGTCGAAAGTTTGTAACATTTTCAGTAGGTGGTACACAGACTTCGAGCAACTCACTCATCTCTATTGGCAGAGAAGTTGACTTTTGAGCTTCGAGGTAAATCAGATGTAATAGTGGTTACTATTTTCCCGGTCGGCTAATGAGTACTTTTTCACATGGTAACAATACTTGGAGAGATGAATTAGATTTCTAAACATCCTCTACATAAGTTTCTAAACTTATGTAGACCCATCCTTCGTGTTTGCTATTCGAGCGCCTCTTAGGAAGTTGCTAAACAAAAGAAGATCTGATTTGGTTTATCTTCGAACAGTTTGTGGTAATTTAGCTATTGCGCATTTTTCTCCGTCGGCCACAGTATTGTAGCTTGATAAGAAACTCAGTTTGTCTTTCTAACTTTCAAGTTAATCAACATTCCTTAATTTATGTTGGCAAGATGGTAGAGTTTTGACTCAAAGTGATGTTTAAGTAATGTACAAATCAGTCCTTCGTTGTCAGGTCTGACCATTCGGCTAAGATGCACAGTTTCTTCGTCTAATGTCGTGCCTTACAAGTTTGTTCTGGCGCCTACATTGCCAGGAAAAAATAAACGATGTATTTTTACATTCAGTAGTGATAATGAGGATTTTTATCTGTAATTTATAGAAGATCCCTCCGATGCGTATGTATGCATTTGGAAATTGTTTAATATTAGATGTACATCGTTTATATCTTGAACATGGTTACATTGCATTTGTATAGCTCGAACAAGCCGTAAATCGGCAGTCATAGATTTGACGACACCAATTTCGAAGTGTCCACCAGCATCGATCCCAATAATCCGACGTTCTATGTCCAGTACTAACACCATTCAACCGTAGTGGCTAGGTTCCCTTCTAATGTACAGGATTCTTCTCGCTAGCGATTTCATCACCCGAGATTCTCACATAATGTACAACTCTGCACAAAACTGACACAGTATTTAACCTTCAATTTCTCTACAAACTCTTGGTGTAGTCAGATTGAGCCTTCTGGTTCTCCCTAGCATTGTTGGGTGAAACTCCATCCGCATTACGATGGCTGCCGTAGTTAACATCTCCAGTCTTGCTCTTCAGGTCCCTGCCAGCGTCTTGGAGCTTAGACATGACATCCTCCTTCACACCGTCGAAGGTAGCTGCTGTCTTCTCGGCCATCTCCTTAGCAGCCTCCGTGACTCCACCGGTGGAACTCTTCTGGTCTGGCTGTCCCTGCCTTCCAACTCCGGGTTTCCTCCCTGGGCTTCCGGGACCGACAGCAGACTGATTGCTCGCATTGTACCCGCGCACAGCGTCTTGGCCACTAAGGGCCTCTTTGGAGCCGGTGTTAGGCAGAGCGTCTTGAATTCCCTGCCCCAAGTCGCTGACGGCGTTCTTCACCTTGTCCAGGACATTCTAAACATCACAATTCCACATCCACAATCTTGTCAATTTTCGATTCAAGCCTTCGTCTAGTCTATCACGACGCAGTTACTAGACCATCACGTAAAACTTGAATCCAGATAATATGATTCGTTTACTTCGTACCCAACTTAGGCATTCTGACCGTTAACGTAAACTACAACTACATTTCTGTCACTGGTCCATGGACGCTCCTAAGATTACTTGATTTACGGTATATGGTCATAATGTTCAGAAGAAAGTATTACGAAAGGAAGATTAGAACCGTACCTCGTCGTCGGGCTTGCGGGGGTCATTGGAGGCGCGGAGGCATAGGGACCGAGCGGGGTAGCTTCGGGATACGAGACTGGTAGTTCTCATGCCTCCATTGTTGAACGAAACCGAGTTCCTGCTGCTCACGACGGCGGCAACTGGAGCTGCTACCAAGGAACTCGACAGAACGCTGACGCAAGATGCCATGATTTCTCTTAGACTTCCTCAACGACAGAAATACACTCACTTGTGGAAATCCGAATCGCTTATAGAAAATAGATAGACAGATGGTCTGGGCGGTCGACAGGTTAACAGATTATACGCTTCACAAGTTGTTGATCGTACAGCTGAATCGGCGAGCTTGTTATATAGCATGAGCATGCACTGGACCTGAGCTATTTTGCGGCCAAGTGTCTTCAGGAAGAAGGAGTATACGTGTTAATAGCACTTTGGTCCCGGAGGAAGCTGAGGGACATCCACGAGATCTGATTCAGAGCTCCAGTGAGTGAAGATCCGAGGCACTACGAGAATAGCTATTGTGGATCAGACAAAGTGAGTTTGCCTGGTCACAAGCAGATTGAGTTTCCAGGTGGTGGCATTTGTGAGTTTCTTTACCGCCACCATTGACTAACGGTAACGTCTCTCCTCTCTCAGCGGAATTATATATCATTGAGTAGATCTACTTCGTCGATTGGAGGCGAAAGTATGAACTCTTCTTCTTGTGACTGCTCTCCAAGTGGCCGTTTTCAGTGAGTCCAGTGAGACAGACGATCTAAATATCAATGTGCAGAACTACTTTCCAGTCTTTCAATCATCTTTCAGTTCTAAGTCGAGTTTAATCAACCGTCAACTCAGTTCAGGCGAGTTCCGCGCGATCTAAGATAACTTAGACACCTGATTTGAACCTTCACTTTCGGTACGAACAGTTTACAGTACTTCACGATCTAAAATATCAATGTGCGGAACTACTTTCTAGTCTTTCAATCATCTTTCAGTTCTAATTCGACTTTAATCAACCATCAAATCAGTTCAGTCGAGTCCTTCGCGCCTAAAACTGACGGTTTATAAGAATGTAGGCACATGATCTGAACCCTCACTTTGGGATCGACATTCTACAGTATCTCATGTATGTTTTCGCCTATCGTGTTATGCTACTTACAGCCTTCTTGTCACCACTTATTGCTCAAGTTTCTCTGGTGCAACTTTCGTCAGTTTTTCCTCTCGAACATTCTATGGACAGTTCCAGTTCGCACTCGTTGCGTCGTTAACCGTTCTTTGGGTCACGGGTGCAACTCAGGACTTACTACACTGAGTCGAAGTCTTACGACTGGATGTGAGACGGCGAATTTATGTTTATTTTATTCCACACGAGATTTTAGCATGTAAGTTGATAATTATGTTACACGGGACGTTAAGGTGAAAGGTGCATGCGAAACCGGGGAGCGGATGAATGCGTACAAGTTTGTGAGTAGGACATCGTTCTTGAGAATCTCAAGAGTCTTCCTCATTTCATTGATCAGATTGTAGTAGTCGATAGGAAGTTCACCGAGAAGGGGACTAACCGTGAAGAAGAGTAAGAACAAGTGAAATTCATGCCTTGCAAAGTACCACAATCTTTAGAAACATCCCATGTTATGAGAGCCGTAGTGCAATTTCTGAAGTTCACAGGAACTTTGCATGTGAAATTGTTGAATCCGAAAAGAGTAAGAGGATTGCACATGATGAATTAATTGCACGAATTCAATGAAAAGATTGGGATACCATTTTCTATTATTTCAAGAGTACATAGAAACAGTCATATCGACAAATTTCTGCATCAGATCGAGTTTTCAACCGAAGCTGATGAATATGGTACAAAGCCGGCAATACAACTCATGCATCAACGTGCCGATCATCTCCTCAACCGCTTGACTAGCCAAAATCTGCCCCCGCAAATTTCAGCGAGGTTGTGACTTTTCACGTCCTTCAGATGCAGACAAATAAAGAAGATTTGTTGATGCGGAACTACACTCAATTTACTTTACAGAGTGAGGGAAGGAGAAACTATATAGTTGTGGACTCGATATCTATATACAAGGCAAACACTTCAGTTCTTCTTATTGGATCCAAGGTTCCTTGTGTACTCGGACTGCGCTTCGTTGCTCCTCTGCACGGCGTCTGCGGGAACGCCCTCAGCATTGCGGTGTTCACCGAAGTTCACATCACCAGTCTTGCTTCTTAAGTCCCTGCCATCGTCTTGAAGCTTGTCCTAATAAACATCATCGAGAGAAAGTCCGTCAGACTACCGCTTACATCAAATCAGAGTAGAATCCATGCAACTGACAGTCCGGATTTTTCAGAAGTATCTGATCTATTAATCACAGAGATGGCTTCTTGAGGCTCCATTTCGAGTTCACTCACAATGTCGTTATGAGTTTACTTACCATGATATTCTCCTTCACTCCATCGAATGTGACGGCAGTTTTCTCCGCCATCTCGTAAGCAGCTTGCGTGATTCCACCGGTAGAACTCTTGTGCTCTGGCTGTCCCTGTCGTCCAGCCCCCGGCTTCCTTCCTGGGCTTCCTACAAGAGGCTTTGACGGCTCCTTGCCAGTCATAGTGGTAGCTTCCTGGCCACCGGGCATGGCATCCTGGACCTTCTTGGAGATCTCATTCACAGCGATCTTCACCTTGTCCACTATAGTCTGCACAAAATATGGAGTTAAGCAAAGCTCATGTATCGGTGTACCTGAAACCACTGCAATTCGCTTCCTCCGTTTCCAACCAAGAGTATCTCAGATGTTATGACGTAAATAATCCTTGACACTGCAATTTGCTCCTACCATATGTATTAGGCAAACAGGGTCTGAAACCTTCTTCGAGATAGAACCCGCATGAATGATATTCCTTTCCACTGCTTTTGTCGCGAGTCACTGGAGACTTAAGATAACCGATCGAGAAAAGTAATTGTAAAAACGAAATGATTATGGAGAAAAGTACCTCATCGTCCTCCTTGCGGGGGTCGCGGTTGCCCCCAGCGGTGGCACGGATGCAGAGGCCGCGAGCAGGAGCTCGTCGGGCAGTCAATCCTTGAACTCGAAGGCCACCATTGTTGAAAGATACAGATTTCGTGCTGCTCACAACAGCGGGGTTTACCACAAGCGTGGTCGGAGCAACCATCATGCAAGACGATGCCATGATGCAACAACTAGATCCAGAACGTCAATCCAAATCGGGGATCAATTAAACTTTGAATTCCAAATCCCAATCTATCCACGTAAAGCGACCGGGTTATCGAGTATGGTGACAAACTCTTGTGTGAGTCAGGAGTGTTGGCGATTGCTGTTGCCACCAAAAGCGCTTTTATACTCTGCCAGTCGACGTCAAGAATCGACGGCATCCAGGAGTCCAATCATAATTTTCGTTCTACGTGTTGATTTCACCATGGACCCGGGGAAACCTAGAGGGGCGAGATCGGCGGGGAGGAAATCGGAGGGTGATGGAGAAGATGATTGTGGATTACCTGTGGTGATGTGGCTGGAGGCGATTCAAGCCCAGAAAGGTGCCCCCAGAAAGGCGGCACTTGTAGCCCTGTTTAGCCCGGCACCTGGCCTCCAACATGTTCCGCCAAGTTGGCTCCTCTAATCCTACCGGTAGTCGCAGCATGTGCTTGCGATACGGGCAAGTAACCAGAATCAATCCTAGTGAATTTCGGGGTCAGCTGTCTATGAAGAGATCTTTAGATTGGACCGAGGTGAGATTTCTTTCTAGAATCAGTCCTCGAGTTTCAGGGATGAATCGGCTAAATTACTGGAGCTATTGGTTCACTGATCAGCTCTACGAAATCTGTCAGTTTGATTCCACGCGAGATGATTTTCAGTCCAACGTCACACTCGCAGCTTGCACTTAACTTTGTTCCCTGGATCAGGTGCCTGATCTACAGTAGATTAAAGTTTTCACCACTGAATCACTCATACTTCACCGGATTCATTTCCCAGTATTGAAAATTTTATACAGGGAAATGACTACAGTGCTCACCGTGCTGGAGGTGGTGCTGGTACCATTAAAGCCATATACCTGAAGCGTGACACTGTCTGGATCCTAGAATGTACGGAGACACCTAGGATTTCGACTTCTTCCCTGAGGAGCGTGTGTTCTGCCCAGAGCGATCTATTCTTCGCCTTTTAGTTAAGAATACAGTTTGCGGCACATAGAAGCGGATTATGTCAAGTTTCCAAACGCCCCTTCGATGGGGTGTCGCCAGTGCAAAACAAAGGGGCATCGTAACTCCTTGCTTGGGGCACAGATGTCGTCTGTACTCCAACTGTCAGCGCATCTTAATTGTAAGATTGGTGGACAGAATCGTCTGATGGATTGGTTGCACTCCCCTCGATTGCTGCTTAGCTTGTCGAACTGATTCTTCAATTTCCTGCTGTGATTTTTTTCCACGTTCGTCAGGCGGGGGAATTCTATCTGGAATAACCGAAAGGCTGTACTGGTTGCTGTAACAGGACGAGTCGTAGGGTTTGTGTGTCGCTTTACTAATGAGCACACATTTTTGTCTAAGAAGAGCGGTCGATACCACTGCTGAGCAGCCTAGTCCATAGAGGACCTTGTCGTATAACAGCTTTGTATTTCATAGTACTTACGCTCTCGCGCTCCTACAAGTTCACGTTTGAAACTTTGAATGTCTACCCATGGGCTTTCTACACAGGTGTGAGTCGTGACTTCTAACACGGGATATGGGAAGGCGAAAATTACACCACACATCTGAATACTCTCATTTGCAGAAAGGTGTCGTTTCCAGCGAATTGGACTGCAGCTGAATTCTGAAAGCTAAAGTGGATTGCACTGACCAAATTTTACAATCTCCAAATGGAAAATTGGCGCAAAATGTGACGAAAGCCGGTCAAAACGAACTTATAATTGCTTCAGATTTCTCATATGGATCCAATAGGTGGATATAGAGTAATTAGGGTGAGAATCGACTGAAAATGGCAATGGCAATAGATTGAACATGGTAACCTTGGAGTCTATTGAAACAGGTCAGATATCTTATAAAGATTGGCAATTTTTTCACTCGATATAAGATGAACATGAGGCTATCATAGATCAGGCCAATTTATGCATTGAAAGGAGTCTCTTGAAGTCTCCGAAGCTAAGGATGAAGGCTGAAATCAGCGAGAACCAAAGTCTACTTTTGAGAACAAGTCGCTCACAGATTGACTCCCCGACCAATACCAGTACGGGGATGATCTCATACAATAAGTAGGACTTCATAACCACCAGACCTTACGTGTTCCCATGAAAATGTGGACACGAATCGAATAGGTTGGGTATCTCATTTGTAATCGATTGGTCCACTACCAGAGAGCAGGCAGTACGGATTTAGGATAAAGATCCAATCTAGAGAAGTTGGCGCGCTACAGTTAGACCCATATCAACAGTGACCCCTCGCATACGATAGTGAAAGGAATGAAGACTCTCAAGCCCAGAGATATATATATTTGAAGCCTCTCTAGCACGGAAAGCACGTCCATGTTGCCTGCACATGTTGATTCAGCACGTTGATGTCAATGTAAATCCGTGTGCTGTTGCCGGGATGAGTCGAGTTTGATCGAAACACGTAAACCCAATATCGCTATCAACAATTCGAACAGTTCAAGTGCTGAATCTGCAGCTGCTAAGTGGGTGATATACACACATGTCAATCCCGTTAAACGGTTGTTGAGATTGGTGTCCTCATTCCGTATCAAGTCACGGTTTCAGGGTGATCGTTTGTTAGCTGATGGACCCACCTTGATTGAATATCCTGCTTTCCCACCGCCTTGCTTGGAGTTTTTGTGGAGTCTGGTATAGAATTCGTAAACAGATTCTTCTCCCTAAGTACCGCCAAGTGGTTTCTTCTGCTTCTGTGATTCCTCCTCCAAACTCTTCATGATCAGAACCCTGAAATTTGGTTGAAACTGCAGCCAACCCAACACTAACAGACATATCAACATGATATTTTTCTTCCTGCCCAGAACATCGTTTGTTATGATCGCCTTCCCTTAGTGTCAACTTGCTCAGGAGGTATTCATTCCCATGTTTTAGTTCACAGTTATAGTAAAACCAAGTGGATGGATTCTAACTTAGTTGGAACTAACTTCCACATCGTTTTTCTCATTTCATTTTAGCTGTTGATATTGGCACAAACCTAGGACATTTTGTTCTGCTGGAATCTTGTACAGCTTTGTCTCTTTCACCTTGTCCGCTTTCAACTTGCACTATGTTATCTCATACTGGGCTCTTGGTTTCATCACACTACAACGCACTATTGGATCTGAAGGGCCGGCAGTACAATAGTACAGTCTTAGAAGACGCAACTTCACTGAAGAGAGAAAGGTTGCAGATGGATTAGCTGTTGAGCAAGAGGCGGTTGAGTGTCTTGATTCTAGCTCGACCAACGTTGTTCTTGTATTCTGCATGACCTGATATGCCTTGGGTCGATATCCTGTAATCAAGCCGTGCAAGTGTGTACTTGCGAGACATCTTCTACCTCCCATATACACATGATAGATAAGCTAGAGATATTCAGTGAGAAATGGTCAGTTTTTACTAAAATGGTTGCTCGAGATTTAAACCCTGCTCAGAGGCAGTGAGTTTGGTTGCTCATCAAACTTGAGATACATGGTCAAGTCTGGAAGATTCATTTTCATGGAGCACTCGGTTAAGGGTGGATTCCAAGAGAAACTTGGCATCGCTCCATGGATGTTTTCACTCCGAATTACGAGCTGCTTCCAGTGCTGATAACTTAGATTTCAAAGTCAATCTGTCGATGTGGACTAAAATCATTATAATGAAGGGCTGCGTGAGTCGATTGTCTGACGTGATGCGGAAGGTGAGAAGTTCAACTCGTGGTTACTGCAGCTGGATGGATGAGAAACTCACCACCGACTTGATTATGGCCAATGTCACCTTTTACCGACTCCATCTCTCATACTTCCTCGTTTTGATAATTTTAGGTACTTCCATACTGTGGCTGTCTCGTATATCGACCTCCAGAGATATTTCGATTGTGGATGCTTTTTTCAACATTACATCAATTTTGACTCTCACGGGTCTGACAACTATGAGAATGGCTGATTTTTCCTTACAAGAGAAGTTTTTCTTCCTGATCTTGATGACCTTGGGGAGTCATGCATTCACCTCTCTCATGCCTGTGTACGTTAGACGCCACTATTTTCATCGCCACTACAAACAGCTTCTCAGAAACTCTGGAAAGGATGTGGGAGTTCCCCCAGAGCAGAATACTGATGGGGGGGATGATACGATTCACAATCCTGGGATACACGCTTTGTCAACAGGAATGAGGTCTGTCAGTCCTCTTGTCTCACCGATGCATGTTGGAGCCGAGCATGAAGCATCTGGTGAGAGGATGCTTCAAACTTTTGAAACGCAGAAAGAACTTCCGGTGCACCACCATAACACAAACTGGTTCAAAGATGGGCAGAATAAGGAATTGCTATCTGCACTTCCATCTCCTTCACAGATAAAGAGCACCTATGAGCAGCAGAGCCTTGTGGTACTAAGTAAGGTAGTTCCAGCCTACATCATTGTGGTTCAGCTCTTAGCTTTCCTCCTGAATGAGTTCTACTTTTCAGTGACGCCGGAGGCAGAGGCTCAGCTGCGGATCAGGAACCTCAATACTGTCTTCTTCTCATTCTTCACTTCCGTCTCCGCTTTCACCAATTCAGGAGTTCCAGTCCACGATGATAATTTGATTCCATTTCAGAAGCATCACATATTGTTACTCCTTTATACATCTATATCTTTAACGGGGAACCTTCTGTATCCCCTTTGCCTGCGGTTGCTGATAAAGGTTCTTCATCATTCTGCACCAAAGACTAGAAAGCCAGTTTTCAGTTATCTTCTCGAACACCCCAGAAAGTGCTACACCCATCTGTTCCCGGCCACACAAACTCTGTGGCTCGCGCTCACAGTGCTAGGATTTACTGTTGTCCAGCTCGTGTTCTTCTGTGTCTTAAATTGGGACTCAGTTGCACTGAAGGATCTCGATCCACTTTCTAAAATTGTTGCCGGAGTCTACCAGTCCGTAAGTGTGCGTAATTCTGGAGGTGCAGTAGTGGCTATAAGTCAGCTCAACACAGCAATGCTGGTGCTTTTTGTTTTCATGATGTAAGTTCTCTCCATCCTCGCAGGAACTGCTGATTTTGATAGGATGTATGCTTGTTACCCGTGACGTGAACCTAGCATCAGCACCAGTACGATGGAGGTGAAAAATCTGTAAAATGTCTTTGGATACCTTAAATATGGCTAGACAGCAGCAGATGTTTTTTCTTGTTCTTCTTCTCCATAGTAGTACTCACTGATCGACGAGTAGCTTTTGATGTCCATCAGGTACATTGCTGCTTACCCGATAATTTTGTTGAGGCAAAATTCTTCTGAATATGATGAGGCAGACATCGCAGTTTTCCATGACAACGGCAAGTGGGAAACAGAATTGGGTGATAATAGCCTGGTTTTCCAGAGCAGAAAGCTGATTGCCAAAGACTCTGCCTATCTTTGTATCATCCTGTTTATCATCTGCATTTTGGAAGGGAATCAGATTCAAGAGGACCCCTTGAACTTCTCGGTGTTTAATATCATCTTTGAGGTTGTGAGGTAGGTATAAACTCCACGTATATTGAAGTTGTACCTCTCTTCATCGATTTATCTTCACAAACGTCACTTCAAATTGATGGCGAGGCTAAGCTGAATTTAGACTCAACGTTCAATCACTGATTTTCGATTTGACAGAAAGTAGTACGCTTGAGAGGAGAAGTGGTCTAACCGACATATCATTCACTTGTTTGCAGTGCATATGGTGGTGTGGGTATGTCGGTAGGTTACACTTGCGCACTGCGATTATCGCAGAGTTCAACTTGCACAGATGTGCCCTATAGCTTCTCTGGGAAATGGCATGCTCCAGGAAGATCATCATAGCAGTTGTTATGCTGATGGGGCGCCACAGAGGCCTACCTGACGAGATTGATTCTGCTATCAAGCTGCCTTCTTTCAATCTTCCTTCACAGCTCAATGCGCAAGAAACTTTGTTAAAATCTCCTTATCTCGATCAGAGCGGCCCAAAGGAACATATTGAGCATATATGATTGACGAGTTCAAAACTCGATGTAGAAATCTAGATTACATGTGATATGTGAAAGACATTCTTTCTCAGCCGAGTATTATATCCATTGTTGGAATGTTAGCACATAGTTGGACAACGATAAGAGACAGGCATTAGTAGTTTATCATTTTATCATTTAAGTAGTTCATGACTGACAGTGTAACGATTTCAATGAATCAGGAAAACACCATCCTACAGCAACATCTCAAATGCTCACATGCTATCAGAGGTAAAGCGCTGCCAACTTCTCATCGCTCACATGGTATCAGAGCTACAGCGCTACAAACTTCTCATCGGGTTTCATAAGCAAAATCAACCCGAAAGCTAGAGGAACAATAAGAGGCGATGGACAATAATATTCTGAGCAAGTTAGAAGGATTAGTGATAATATTTTGAGCATGTTAGAGGTACAGTAATAGGCAATGGCCAAAATTGAATTAGATGGTAGTAATCACAGCTTGTGGAAATATAGAGTGTTGGGCACATTGATGGCTGTTAACCTTCATGACATGGTTAATGGCATTGAAAAGGCGTCTCTTGCAACATACGAGAAAGCATTTCAGAGAATTTGATAAGAGGGACGAGAAAGCAATTAAAATTTTAAGTATGTCCATTGTGGGGTTTCAAATTCCTCTCCTTAGACATGCATCTCCCTCAAAGGAGACGTGGGATATGTTGGTTGTGCACATTTAGGGAGTAGAATGACAAGAATATTTGCACTCTGACGAAGATTTTTATCACCGTTGCAAGATATCAATACAACTAAGTAAGTCAAGTCACTTTGATACAATGGAGGATTTGAGAGATAATTTCATTTAAGTCAATGTAACGATTGATGGACGATAAAATCATGGAAGTTCTATCATCGTATGAGCATTGCGGTAGAAACATGTATGGATTAGACTAATGATTACTGCTTTCACATAGCTATGTGCATTCCTCCAAGAATAGGAGAAAAGAATTTGTGGACAGTGATGAAAATTTTGCAGGCGGGAGCGCTTTTTCACTCCAAAAGAATTCATTTCAAAACCAAAGTGATTTATATCACTTTGATTTTGGTTTTGGTTTATATCATTCACAAAGATCCCATATAACCCCAAAGAAGATAATAAAAAAACGGATTCCTCGTACAGCAAAGAGCACGCTCTACAGGAGAACAAATTGTTTGGTTTCAAATAGCTTCATCCAAACAAAGGTCAAGGGAAAGCTCCCGTATTCTTTGACAAGGCAAGACAATATGCCATTAGAGAGATTGACTGTAGAATACAGGAAGGTAGACCATTTACGGAAGACTTCTAATTTTGTTTACTTCCATACAAGATCAACAAGATATATGGTATTAGACAATGGTTGCAGAGTATTCAAAATGGCATAAGTAGTAGTTTGTGATGGATCTTCATACGTCATATGTCTTAGTTTGAGAAGAAACTATCCCCATGAATTTACCTTCAATAGAGAAATTATACGTACGATGTTATAGATTCTAACAATTCAACACAATCTGATATCGATCGATTTGATCAACATGTGATTGAAGTGTTGCTGAATCCACTAGAATACAAGGTTACTTATGCAAAATATGCTAGTAAATGGATTATGTGTAACATCTAGCATGGCAAACTTTATAAGATTCAAGTAGAAAGAAACACCTTGATTATTAGCAACTTTGGCTAGAACAATGAATGGCATCAAGATCTAGCTTGACAACCTTGGACAATTAAATGTTGAAACCTCAAAATTATAAGTGAAAATAAGATGGCAAAGGGACTTCTTCCACTGCATGGAACATCAACAATGAATGTGAAATATGCTTAAGGGGCAAGTAGATATGCACTAAGTTTCCACAAAACACTACTAAGAGAACAATGTCAATCATTAGTACTTATTGACCTAGCAGAGCAATGCAAGAATTGTCACATGGAGTAGCAAGATATTAGCAGTGGATGACTACTCATGTTTTACTTAAGTATCTTTTCTTTGAACAAATTTCAATAGTATTATTATACTCTTTGAACTTCTTGAACTTATTGAAATTAAGTTGAAAAGAGAATTAGGGACATTTGCATAAGTAGAGTGAACTAAGGTTATTTTCATAAACAAAAGGGTTGATTCATAATGAAGTACATAGTTCAAACAACTATATGATGAGTATGGGATCCATACTCAAGAAACAACTTCATACCCTCCAATCAAATTGCATAATTGAGAAATAAAATCAAATAAAAATGAATATTGCACATTTCATGCTTAAGTAACATAATTTAATATATTTTGGGGAGAATAATATACAATTTTATGTATAAATTGATTTAATATTCAACCCAAACATTGAAAGAATTGACTTAAAAAAGATAAATATTGGTATAAGACCAATAGTATACAAACATCCATTTTTTTGTTGTGTTATATGGATACATAATACTAAAACTGAACACAACCAACTTAATGATAAGAGCAAAAAATTTAATTTTAGCTTTTTGCACAATGAGAAAGCTTATATAGTTCAATTAATGTATTAATATGGAGTTAGTAGAAGAGTTTGCAAAAGCTAATGAGTTCTTAGAATTAGCTAAATCTAGCTAAAAGAGATTAAACTAGCATAATCTATGAATGCTAAGAATGTTCTAGAAGCTTCTAGGAATTTCCCAATGGTTGAGTAACTTGTATGCCAAGTTAAATGGTTAGCATAGCTTATATGCTAGGTAGATTGCTAGCTTAGCTTACACCCCAAGAAAGGTGGCTTCTAGAGGGAATCTTCCTTGGGAGCTTCTTGGAGGTCTTGTACTTATCTTCCCTATAAATACCAAGGTTGAAGCTCATGATATGCATTTAGAGCTTCATGCATTTGAGAGTTTCAATGTAATCTTCAATGCTATTATTTCTCCTTTTGTCTTTTACAATTAAAATACTATCCATAAGATGATATCAAATGAAGATATTTCTTTTGTTAAAGAAGACATTGTCAACTTACCAAAAATCTCAAAGTTATGCATTAAAAATAGAGATTGTGCCAAGCTTATCTTAGGTGAGAGATAAGCTTGGCACAATCTCTATTTTTAAAAGGGATACTTCTATTGATAGTTTATGTATGCACCATGTCTTAGAAGGAAGGAAAGTTTTTTATTGATCATTATCAAGGATAACTCAAAAAACAATCTTGCATTCATTCTCATATTCTCCTCATTCATTACTAACTCACTCATTTACTCTCTTATGCCCAAACTCCTCAAAAATGCAACATTGGAGAAAATTTCACCAACTTCAACATAAAAAGTACTTTATGCACAATCACAAAAGATCCTCTAGTGTTAGAGTTTACTCCATGATCAAAGTTTGTAATAGTGAGCCACTCAAGTAGAAAATTCACTCTTTACGTAATAGATATAGGTAATAGTCATAAATTCTCCTTCTACTCACTCACTCAATCCATGCTCTAAATTTATTTAGGATAAGATGTCTTTCCATTCTTAAGACTCCGTATATACTCATTAAATAGTGAATTCTTGGTAATTTGGTAAATTTCTTTCTTTACTGAAATTACCTATAAGATGTCATGAATTTTGTAGCGCTTAAGCAAGTTTGCATGGATACTAGAGTGAGTATCTTGGCAGATATAATTTTATCAATAGCTGCTCATGTGTTACTTGGTGGCGGCCGTCTACTACACTAAGGTTCTTGATCATGCTTTTAGTTGCCTTGTTTACATTGTCAGTTGGGCCATCAAATGTATTGTTAAGACTAGATTCCTAGCCGCTTTAGAGCGGTATATTTCAAAGCATAGCTCTAGAGAGCCACTTTTTTATGTTCAGTCTTTGAGCTCTTGGTTATGTTAGACAGAGGCCAGTGAGAGTCATTTCAATTCTCTTAGCTAGAGTGGGTGTGGCTTGACAATGTAATTAGGGCCTATTTTTGGCTGATTATTGAATTGATATTCAGATTTGAGATCTGATTCTAGTTGTGAATATTATTGTAGATCTTTGGAGTTTGTGTGACTTCTATACGAGTTGTGCTTCTATGATGTTAATAATGACTTATATTTTCACAACAAAGAAACATTAGTCAATGTACACTCATATGGGTTTTTGGCCTCATATGCTTCTTCTTGGAATTTTCTAAGCATATTCCATATGATGCTATTACTAATTAAAAACTGGAATATAGTGTAAAGTCAAGTCAAATCCACCTAACTTGGTCAAACCAATAAGATTATAATGTTTCTTATATACAAGTTCAATTTGATCATACATAATTAAAGATAAAAGTCACACTCCAATATAATCTAATATAAAATCACCCACAAACTCACACTCTAATAAATAATTTCCTTAAGAGATTTTACTTTAATGTAATCTAATTTAAAATTCATGAAGGAATCCCATTGAATATCCAGTAAGTAAATGTTGGATCTTTTTGCTGATGTAGCCACACTCATGTAAATAGATATACCTTTAGCTTAGTTATTACAAAAATTAGCTATCTATAACTAGCTCAAAACCATTGAAATACTACAAATGATTAATATGCCTCTTAAGATGTTGTAGTACATCAATCTTAAGATATACTATGGAGGAGGATTATGGCACTATTCAAGATTATCATCAAAATGCAAGAGGAGAAGAACTTCAAGAAACTGTACCACAGGATGATGCACCTTGACATCAGTCCTTAATCCATCTCAATCATCTATAGAAACCGATGAACTTAAATCAATTGAGTCAACACAACGGTAGTCTTCACGATTGAAACTAATACCTATCCTCTTTTTGGAAGAGTGCATCATGAATCTAACATCAATTTGCCAAGAACTAGATGAGATAACAGGATAAGTACAAGAACATACATGAACTCTCTCTCTTTATTTAGAAGCTACAAATGACCTCCCCATGGAAAGGCCATTCCTACACGTTGGGTATATAAGATCATGAGCAATGTAGATTGCTCTCTTGCACGTCATAAGGCTAGACTAGCAGCTAAGGATTACTAGCAATATCAATGAATTAGCTACACCAAGCGCGCTATATATATAATAAGATATAATAAGATATAATCTCATACATAATCATCATTTGGCCTTGATATATGACTATATCAAGGCCAAATGTAGAATATGTAGTGGAACGAGTTAGTCTATTTATGGCAAAAACCTTTCTCACATGACTATAAGAAAGGAAGCTATTTGTTACTTAAAAGGCACCAAGATCTTTGGTTTGAGATATGCAAACTATTCATCAAATCAAATTTTGATATTGGTTGGCTAGTCGGATGCAGATTGTGGTGGATGTTGAACATCAAGAAGGTCTATATTTGGCTATACATTTATTTAGGCGGTGCAATCATAAGTTATTTGGCTAATAATAAATTAATTGTTTCATTTAGTTCCACCGAGGTGAAGTACAGTGCTGTCTTAAATGCAACATGTGAAGCGACATGGCTCAATGAGAACTTAATCTCTTTGGGACAACTTGAGCTGAGTTCATCTCACGAGCAATGCATTATTCCACTCTCATAGAACGCACTTAGAGACACAACTTCATTTTGTATGTGGAAAAGGTACAAAGCAATGAGGTTCATGTCATTTGTTGTTTAGTAGAAAAGCAATTGGCATATACTGTATATTTAGGATCTACCTATGGCTGAATTTGAAAGGGTCTTGATCGTCACTTGGAGAAATTTGGATATCACTAGTAGTGTTTGGCTAGACAACTAGTACTAAAGGAGGATGTTAGAATGTTGGCACATAGCTGTGCAACGGTAATAACTACAGCTTAGCAGCTTATCGATTCAAAGGATATATAGAGTAAGTATATCGAGTAAGTAAGTAGGAGCGTGGCACTATTAGTTTATCGTTTAAGACATGAAACTGGCAGTATAAAAAATTTAATGAATTAGTAAAGCGCCATATTACTGCATTTTCTCAATTCATCCAGTCTTGATAAGGTATTTGCCTCTTGGCAATATACCTCATGAGTTGTGCATACGCAATGGTGAAAGAGGTGAACATATTATTCTGCTTCTGATGCATAGAATCTGCTCTGCAAAACTATCGTAGCGTAGATATCTCGTCACCTGGCATGAAGTTCTGTATGTCACATCTTGGAAGTTCATTCAGTGTTCGTTGCAATTGGGAGTATATGGCTAAGAATGGCTGACAAAATATAAAGCAATGGAGCCTGCAAACATGATGCTGTTATGCTGAAAAACTATGATGCCACGGTACGTTGCGACACCGTTTGTAACCCAATGGAACTATCAGAAGAGAAGAAGATCCAGTCGTGAAATCACGGAAGTAATTATCAGCTTCTATTTTGCGATCTCAAAACGATTGTCACAGATACGTACTTAAAAGTTATCTCCTGATTTCGTTGCAGTGAAATGAGATCTAGGATTTAGTCCTTCCAAAGGCAACATATAGAACGCGGGACGACTCAGGTGTTCTAGCTTCGTGGACTTCAATAACAGGTCTACGGAGCCGGCCCTTACAGAGCAAACAAGGAAAGTACTGCGGAGAGAGGTTGCCAGGAGCTGCTCTGGAACGATTCTCGCCTGGGGCGCCTTCAAGCACGCTGTCCGTTGACCGCAGAGAGCGGGAGTTGATCGCTACTCGGTCACCCACCTCACGCTATGCCCCGACAATATCTTCACGGCCCCTTCCCCATTCCGCTTAAGAGACTGGATCTGAAGATTCTCTGCTTCAAGTGGACGTGCCTCTTACATGGTCTTAACGGTCGTTTCAAACAGCTTCAGCTGCATCCTCTCAAATTTCCGCTTGGGTTATAGGCAACCGCTACGCTGCCCAGATGGAAGTGAGGGTGCAGATTTAAACAGACTCAAAGTGGAAGTTTGCATTCCCTACAGAAAAGTTGTGATGATCCCGATCTACTGCAGAAATACAACACTATCCATTACGTGCTTAACCATGCAGCCAAATGCTTCAAGTCAGGAAGGTCTGCGTCTTGATAAGCTTTTGGCCGAACCTCAAATTGGAATAGTGGAATACTTGAGTAATGGAAAAATTAATCATTAGGCTATTCCAGAACAGCACAGATTTTGTTCACAAAAAAGCATATATTATCATCTGATAAGCAGTAAGCCATGTCTTGTCCACTCAGGATATACCGTCTATTACTCTACCCAGTCTTGATAAACTTTGGCCGAACTAAAAATTGGCCTAGTACAATACTTCAAATTGAAAATTTCATCAGTTTGGTATCCCGGAACAGCACAGGTTTCGCTCACAAGTAAAGCAGATTATCATCTGATAAGTAGTTAGCCATGTCTTGTCTACTCAGGATGCACTGTGAACTACTCTACCTAGCGTATCGTTCACCAGGATTTGATTGGGTGATTGGGAGATCTCTTCACACTCAGAATTTGATTGTTGAATTTTCGTTTAAGTAGTGCAATGCACGTTTGCCACGAATGCAACATTCTGTATAAGCAGGCAGGTATGAGCTTCTCCATGAGTCCGGACACCAATTCCTCCCACTGTGTCATGGAATTACTTGCAAGCCCGGTAAGCACTGTCATGATCTCAATTAAACACTGTCATGATCTCAATTCATATCATGAAAATGGTCTGCAGTTGTGATTCTGGGTGTTGTTATGGACAGTGAGTTTTGCAGCTGCTACTCTTGGAGACTCGAGTTCACAAAGACGTAGGTGGTCGGAAAACCATTTTCATGATATGAATTGAAGTTCCTAAACACGAAACTACATCTAACCTCCCTAGATCAGCAGAAGCACACCGTGTACAGATGTACATTTCGCTATGGCATGCACATTTGCGTGTAAACGCTCAATTGCCAGAGGTGAAGCACTAATTGTGCATTTTCTCAACTCATTCGCTGGGGAACTGCCGACCCTCTATGACACGTGAAGAGCTGTCTGCAGAAGTAAAATATCTTCAATCAACAGAAAAGACATATCCCAAGCTGGCAACACCTTTCTCTGACGGAAACTGGAAGCTGGAACCTTGGAAGTACGTATCCTTGAACTCACCAAACTTGGCTGTAAAGACTTTGGTGGCGGGGTGGATAGGTCTACTAGATTGATGTGCATTCAACTGCAATGAATTCATGTGGAAACACCATATCTGAAACTTGTGAGAAACTGATTCTCGAGGAAATGTAGAACAATACATTCAGCCATGAAGAGTCAGACAAACATCTGGAACATCCTCTTGCATATTACTGGTGCACTGGGGGACAATGCTGTTATAATCCTTAATTTGCATCAAATACCCCTTGGAACTATCAGAATGCCAAAGGATAGCCGATAGATAAAGTGGATCAACTTCGGTGCAGCAGACAATTTAAAGAATCTGAAAGATTCTTCTTCACAACCTGGGAAAAAATGTGCAACCCACAAGTTGACTTGACTTGATACAAAAGCAAAAGGCTTAGTTATACAGTGGTGATGTATCTATTGTTGCTAAGTCGATGTGACAAACTCCCGGCCTGCGAGCTATCCACTACGTCTTCAGGAAACTCGCGTCATTCCAAAGTGGAATTTCCTTCAATTTGAAGAGAAAGGAGTTCCTAACTGCTGTTGTTCTTGACAAAGCCAAGTTCATTGGCATTGGCATAACGCTCCATGAAGCGCATGAACCGGTCCCATTCCTTGATATTCCGCATGACATATCGAGCTTCTATCTTTGCTGGCTTTCCGTTAACGAACTTAGCACTAACATCCACTGATGAAAGTTGACCTTCTTCATCAATCATATAGATGCCAGTAATATCACCCAACTCCCTCGAAGAGTCAAACACTGAGGGTTGATCAAACTCAAAATTTGCTACACCGTTTGTTCCATCTCTGGATCTGGTGAGCTTCACATCCGGTACGGTTTGTTCGTTTATCCCCCTGATAAATTGAATCACGGGTTGCACCGCTGCCACCACTGCTGGCTTGGAACCTGAACTCACGGCTTTGGATGCGCTCCAGACGGAAGCGGCAAGTTGACTGGCATCCCCACTGAACGAGCTTCTGGCACTGTGGCAGACTCCATTGCCCAAGAAGGAGACTGAAACTGCACAAAAATCCAGTGTCAGGTCTTCTCCCTGATTATCTATCTGAAAGGAGGTCAATGAATTTATTTTTCTCTCCGGCACAAACTCTGCTGGTTAGCTTTCCAGAACTCATTTGAAGACCTGGAGAAGTCAGGTCTCAAGAATTTCCAAGGTTCCCAAAGACTTGTGGCAGAACCCTTTCCTCTAGGGACCTCGTTAGCAAGCATAGATTTATGTCAGTACAAACGGACGAAAAGTAGGTACAGCCGATACCCACGACGGTCTACGCACAAACGAAGAGGAAGATTGCCTAAAATCATACAATGCGAGTCTCAAAGTGTAAGAGGATATCGCCAAACTCAAGAATTCTTCATAAAAGTAAAAGTGAGTGCATAAAAGTACTCAATTCTCAGAACGACCAAATTCTGAAAGAGACTACAAAGTGAGCTATTCCGCAAATGGGTTGTGCAAGATAAGAGTCTAATCAGACAGTGTGGAGAGAACCGGCAAAATCCTCGGACCAGAGAATTCCAATGCACCAGTGAATTGACAAAATTGGAAGTGGATAAGGCATGGCCGAGAGAGAATGTGACCTGTGCTGAGGCACGCTGGCGCTGGGACTAATTGCTGAGCATGCCCCTGAACCGCTCTCCTCTGCGGTTGGGAAGACGCAAATGAGGCAGATGGGCTGCAGCAGGACACAGAGAGATTTGACAAAGTGACCGCCATCGCCCCAAAATCGTCACTTTGGTCTACGATTTGTCTGGTGACACCATTCAGTGTTTCACACGACCTCCCTCTCCTGTTTCTCGCTCGTCTCTGCAGCAAACTCCTCTACTCGGCTCCAACTCAACCCGGTCGGCCTTAGGCCACCACGGCAGCTACCGTCCAACGAAGTAAGGGTATGGCATCCTCTCTCGCTTCCCCGCCCGCTTTCGCGCACGGTCTCTGTCACTACGGTGACATCCCGAAAACCATGCCCTACAACGGCTCCATAAACGAAAAGTCCCGAATATTATCTGCGTAGCGAAGGTGCCCGAGATTACCGGTAAATTCCAGTGGAATCCGGTGAGAGAGGTTCTCCAAAGGGATCTCCCCCAGGTCAAAAATTTCCGAATGCGTTTCAACTTTTTCAGCTACTGCTAAGGAGCAGCTTAGCTATCTGTAGACGAACACTGTTTTGATCAGTTTATTAACAAAGCAGTTGAATCGAGAATCCTGCAGTAAAAGCACTATATCGGGTGCGGAGATACAGCGTTGATGAACAGTTCATTCGGAGAATTCAGAGACCGGTCCAAGACTAGAGCCACTTTCCAGCCCAGCACAAGACGGTAACAGCTGCAAACCACGTCGGAGAGTTGAAATGGGATGGGCGAGTACGGTCCAGAAAAGAAAAGAAGGCAACGGATAAGACAGCGAAGGATGTGTGCGAGAAACGGAGCAGTTGCAGCGCACGTCTGAAACCGAAGACGAGAGGATAGATAGGGTGGTGGTCTACGTGTTCTCCTATGAGCCAAACACGTCCAGCCCGTGGCTGACAGCCTTCTACATCTGGCTGGAGTTTTGGAGGCTGTGAAAACTCTGGTGCATATTTTGTGGGCTCCGAAGCTCCCACAAGAGGCCGGGTTTCTCCTATGTTACCAACGACTTGCTGCTGTTATTGGAGTGTCTCGTGGGCTGGGCTGCGCGAGCTACAAACGACAAAATACTTCGGCCCAAAAAGACAAAGCTTTGGGACGTTGCGAGGGAACAGCACTGCGTGTGCTGGGTGAGTAGTCAGGGTCAACGAGAAACTGAACTCAAGTTTGATGCAGAACTAGGTTACTCGTACCTTTGCTGTTAAGTTGAAGCGCAGTATCGTTGGTTGCCCTGTACTTGATGATGGCAGACAGGGCTGTGTATCCTTCACTCTGAGTCTATGCATCTGGAAAAAATAAAGCCGCGCGCGGTACTTGTAGTTTTGAAATTGATTCTGACCTTCGCTCCTCTCATTCGAACATTTGACGAGGTTTCGCGTTGTCTGAAGGCTGTGCATATTCTTTCTGCTGTCGATTACTATTAGGGGTTGGTGGACAGAAATCGAGTGTTTCGGTTATGAGAACCATCCGGTGAAAACTGCGGGTAGCATGGAGTTGCAGAAACATACAGTACACCCATATGTAGCTCGCGACAGTGTGCATCCTACAGCGTAGGAAGTAAATGAATTACAGTTCAGGACTTGCCGTCATTGCTTCACTGAGAAATCCATTCACAACAAGGGGGAAGAATTTACACAACAGTCGGATCGACAGATACAAATTAACGAGCCACAAAGAATCAAGGATGAATGATTTGACGAGTGTTATTTGATAATTAGCTTACAATTACGAACTCTGAAAAAGGTCTTACGGGCCAGACGACTGCAGATGAACAATCGATCAAAGCTCTGCTCAACCTGGATTGAAGGCCGCACAGTAATACCTTAATACAGAATTTTCTTGCTCATCGAGCTTTCCAGAGGTACACAGCTGGCCATCTTCCAGATGAACTTGTAACCCGTACTCATTTCAAATGCATGCTATATCTGAAGATAATGATGTGTGTAGGTGTAGATGACTAAACTCGAATGAGGTGAAGTGTAGGTGCAGAGACTTAAAATTTCTCTAAACCTGTACATCACCGTTCATTGTGATCATACAACTGAGTGGAGTCACTGGAGTAGAAGGACGTCATTGAGACTTTTATGAACACAAATTGAACTGCGGAACCTATGACATTCCATCCTCCAGCTGTCCTCAAAAGAATAAGAATATACCTATCCAGAACTGAACCACAACCTCTGCTTGAACTTGCCCCAGCTTCAAGCTTGGTGAAAAGTTTCACTCAATGCCTCTGGTCAATTTAGGGCAGCAAGCTTTTCGTTAAAGCGAACCTGTTATAACAAATACAGGCCAAAGTCAGTTCTATTGTGGCAAAGTCCGGAGGTGCGGCATAACAATAAAAGTTCTTCATCAAGATCATGTTGTTTGAAATGAGAAAGAAGATGTCAAGACTATCTACAGATGCAGCTAAAATTTGGATTTCCTCATTACCTACACCTAAATACCAGACACTGTATCCTCCCATTCCCAAATCTCTCCAGTGATTGCCAGATACTCCCGACTGAGAACCAAAACCATTCTACAGAACTGGTTGCGTTGAAAACTAAAACGCACTTTTATGTAAGTTGGAAGAGTCTGATTCATTACAAGCAAAAAGCTACAGATACTCCAACTGAAGCTCTAGGCTCTATATGCAGACTGCCTCTGTATGGTATAGCTCCAATTTAGATCCTCGTATTTCTCCAGGAGGTAAGAAATAATGTCACAAAGTTACGACTGTATAAAACATCTCAGGTGGAGACAAACTCCTGTTTCGGTGTATGGCATAATCTTCCTGGTATGTACTTTCCAAACCCAAAGAGAACGAAGTCCCGTGATGAGAAAAGGCTACCAACGCATATCAACTTGTAACCGCCAAACTAACTTACAAATTTGCTACTCTAAGGAACCTATCATTGCGTTGGGTTACTGAACGCAGCAAGACAGAAGATATTAAACGATGGCTGTCGTGATTCAACGTTGCTTAACTTCTGAAGCACAAGCATCGAAGCAGACAACTAGCTGAGAGAAATTACTGACCGTCCATTCTTAGAACATCCAGTAAAAGTCATGATCTATTTGCTTGGGATCTGGCTTCCGGTATCATAAGAAGGCGTGCATATGATGACAATCAGAATCTGTCATGCTTAGGAGAAGACTTCTGACTGGTTTCGTCTATTGATGAGCAAAAACACATGTATAACTTCTTCACCTGCAAGGGAAAGACTTCCTAACGGTCTCATGCTCCGGGTTCAGGGTTTGATGGTGAAGCAATGGAAAAGACACTAGTGTGTAAAGGTTAAAATCAGACAAGCTACTTACAAAAAGAAAAAACGTACTGACAACAGACCACATAATATGAAGAAACCAAGTTCAGCACGTTCAAACTGGGACTATTAAAGATACATACACCTGTACCACGAGGCAATGCATACCTGTGCTTGAGTTTGAACTATGAAGAAATTTGTTTTGAGGTCTAGGAGGAAATGTTCCTTCTACTTTTCCTTGAAGCAGAACTTCTTGAGTGTGTTTCCTCCGTCAACTTCGTTTTCAGCTTCTTTGCATCAGGCCTTAGGTCGACAGTGTCCACGACTTCAGCAGCCTCTTTGTTCTCAGTGTTCTCAGTGCTTTCATTATCCTCTGACCCCTCTGGATTCTCTTGGTTCTCTGTCTTGGTTGTGCCTTCCTCATCGTTCCAACCCAGTGCTCTAGCCCGACTTTCCCACATCTCAGTGTTTTTCTTCTCCACGTGTAAAGCAGCTTCGGCTTTCTCTCTAGCTCCCTCACTCGTCTCCATTCCCTGGTTACACTTTTCAAACTCCTTCTGGAACTGCGATGCAATCTTTTTGGCATCCAAGAACGCTGCTTCCGATCTTTGTTGAGCCTCCTCAGCTACTGCTTCATTAAGCTTCAGTTCTTCTTTTAAGAGCTGGTATCTGCTTTTCCCCAATTCATCTTGCATGTCTGGATCATCTTTATTGCAATCTGCAAGCGGTAGACGAACAAATCTCAGAATTGACTCCTATATCTATTTGACTTCTTTATAGAGTTACGATTAGCCCCGCCAGAGGCCATACGACAGAAAGAATATTACGATCTATACGAGACAATGTAACTATCCAAAAACAACATCTGAAGATGGGTTTCGACTTCCGCGATTCTCCTCAGGTAAAGTTTGGGTCAGATTATTAAGCCGAATGTAAGGTCAGTGACATTGACACCAGTAAGATGAAAACGTTTTCCATCACTACTACGCAAACGCTGATTGACCCTGTACTTTATGCAATACTTAATTTTCATGGTGGGCGGCATCCACTCTTGATGTGTACACGCACAGGCCACAAGAAGAACTAGAGCCTCATATGACAGCTTGAAAGATCTGAGGTACAGCATATTTACACACAGGAAGAGGAGATCTGGAAATGTTTGGTCTAAACAAGCAGTTTCCATGTCAGGGGCAGACATTCAGTAATTCTTTTGGTGCATGTTCTCGAATCGTCCACTCAGGATGTAGCCAAGCCACTTTCACATGCGATCATGAGCACAATTTTGACTAGTGAAAGTTACGGTTAATGGCTCCAATATACATACTCCGAGACACTTTAGATGACAGATTCAGGAGTTACAAATGTACAAATGGGGTGAACAAGCACCTGCTTTCACAATGTGAAGGGAGTTCAAAAGAGACACACCTGGCAAAGTGACGTTCGCCAGGTCTGCAAAAGCAAACGATAGACAAACCCGCAGAAAATGGTTAGAAGTAGATTGAAAATAGGATCGCTTTGGATGAAAGAAGATCACAAAAGGTTGATTCCGAAGCATTAACTTGCCCCGGGTACAGATCCTTACGGACATCTATAGAGGTTAAACACACAGGGACAGGTGCCTGTTCCATTAGAGGGTGGTAGACTACAACGTAAGCTGAAGTCCATCCAAAAAAAGATCGATAAACTACTGACCTGCCAGGGGGTTGTTGGTCAGGCCGTCACTGGGGCAATCACAAATACATAGCGGGCATGATGCTAGGTGCTTTCCGGCGGCATCGCCAACGAAGTGCCAGTACAAAGGAGGACCCAAAATGTATGCAGCAAACCCAAGGGCGAGCGCCATGACCAACACTTTCACTCCTGAAACGCCCCCTTGTTGCGCCATGTCTCTTTCTCCTCCTCTGACTCCTACCCTTCAAGAGAATCTTCTGATTACTTCACACTAACACGCACCTCCTGACAAAGAGCAACCAACCGATTCCACGGTGAGTTCCCTTTTAATGTTTAGCAATTGCGCGGAGGTGACAAAGAAAACGCCTGGCTATCCAAGCCGCATTCCTTTAGCCGTGTGTTCACTCACAAGAGTTCATCTTCGAATGGCCCAGTTCTTCAAGTTAGGTGTTTAACGGAGCTGCATTGGTCCTTGCGATCTACTGCTTAGTGCCTGCCAACTCAAAGCTACATATCTTAGTGACCTATCTTCAGCTGCCCCTATGAAAAGCCCATCACGCAGCAAGTATCATCTCTCTCTCTCTCTCTCTCTCTCTCTCTCTCTCTCTCTCTCTCTCTCTCTCTCTCTCTCTCTCTCTCTCTCTCTCTCTCTCTCTCTGTGTGTGTGTGTGTGTGTGTGTGATGAAATTACCACTTCTATTTAAGGCCTAACTAAACTTGTGGAGTCTGCCTCCACTCCACAGAAACTAGCTTAGAACCACTCTATTCAGACCGGGCACATGCATTTCACAAGCACGTATGATCCTGTTGCCCCCTCAGCAGTAAGTTTCAGGTCCCCTACAGGCGCCAATGCGTCGCTCTCTGGCTCACACCATAAACAAACTAACTAAAACACTATCAAAAACTCCAACTAGCAACTTTCATCTCGTCCTCCTCCCCCACCCATGAAACGATTCCATCCCGCACTCCCACCAACCTCAAACTGACTCATAACTATGCATTCTCAGATCCCATAACCACCACCTGCCAGCTTCATTGTCAACAAGTTTCATTCTCAGCACTCACAGGTTTCATTCTCCATCCGTCAGATCACACCCAGCACCGGCACCAGCACCGCAGCTCGTCCTTCCCTTCCTTCTTCCTTGGTCCGATACAACAGAATCGTTGGCATTCAGGATCTCTCTTCGCTCAGACGGTGGCCCATCACACCATTGGCGATCCAAACCTTGACTTCCTGTCTCCCTCCCCCTCCCCAACCTTCCCTGCCCACGACCAAATCTCTCGAGCCCCTCCCGATCAGCTCTTCCCTTCCTCCCCTTCCTTCTGTTCTGTCCTCTCTCTACTCCTTCTGCATAGCTGCTTCTACTTCTGTCTGTCAACCCCGTCCTCGCCCTCCGTAGAAGCGCTGCGCCAAACAGGGCGGGCGCCAGCCTTCCCCGGCCACTTCCTTCCAGCCCACCCGCGCTGACCGTCGGCACGCTTGCTCCTTCCCGCTAAACTAGCGCCAAGCTATTGCCTCCTCTGGTCGTGGCTTCTGACAGGAGTTGTTCTTATTTTGTGAGGGACCTCTAACATTGACTTGCGGATATAAGAGATGGCTAGCGTAATCAAGTCGTGATGATCGCGTCGGGACGAGACGGTCGGTCAATTCACAGTTCTACTGTGACTCCAAACGTAACAGATTTTATCTGGGCAGGGAATCGGACTAGTGATCGGGAATAGTCCCCAGCTCGTTTCCAGGCCTGGTTTGCTCGGCAAGTGGCTCCAGCCGCTATTCGGCTATACGGCCGCCTCCTGCTCCTGTGGTCCTTTTCTTCTTAACCGTAAAGCGAGACAAATCCAGCAAGATAACTTAACATCTTAATTAGTTAACTCAAATGGGACACGAAGGATGGGAAGACCCCATCAAGCATGATAACTCAAATCATGATTTAAATACCTTACGCTGGCTCTCTCTCTCTTCCTTCGTCCCCCATATATATATCCATAAAATAATTTTAAAACACCATGGTTTTCGGCAAGGTTTTGGAAACTACATCGCTTCAGGTGAAGTTTTGTTCTGTCTTGAATTGGCAAGTAGGTAGAGACTCTTTGACCAAAATACAACCTACATATGTACAACGAGATGATACTATTTGTACTGGTGTACAGTGTACAATTGCTGTTCTCTTCTTCTGTTCTTTCAGGCTCCTCTTGCCCTCTCTCCTTTCATATTACCATAATCTGATGGGCTCAAGCCGGAGACAGTATCTAAATGACCTGTAGAAGCATGAAAAGCAGGTATGCTGAGGATGAATATACTTGCAATGGTTTTGCCTCTTCTTCACCTGAATTATTTTATGACTTTTAGCTTGGAAGCAGAGCTTTCTGACTTAATTCGTTACGGATTTATTCTTTTCTTCCCATACAACATCCGACTCTCGCAATTAGTTTTGATTCTCTTTAGAGATCTTTCCGGTGTTTGGGGCCGCCAAATGCTGAATCTTGAGCGTTAAGATCCACACCTGATTCACGTGCCTGCTAGGCGTTAATGGAAACCGCCTTCACATGATAGGAAGCAAGTGTGAAAGTTCTTGTACTAATGGTAGTCGACCAAGGGGCGACGAAGTTGAGTTTTGGTGTGAGCTCTCTCTAGCACTTCCATTCGTATCCTCTAGCGGATTATGGATAACTGAAGCTAGTGGGTCCGGTCCTTGTCCCGACTTGTTCTGAGTTGTATACAGCGGAAAACTAGAACGACTGTACCTTCTTGGCGCTAGATCGAGTAGGTACGATCACGGCCAAGAATGAGGTGATGGAAATTAAAGGTTACAACTTGTATGTAAAATTTATGCGTTGGGGAAAGCTCGGAGAGAACATAAAAGGTAAGCAAATGGACATGGGAGCAAAGAATGTGTTCTCCGTCCCTTTCTTGGGTTTACCTGTCCATACTATTCCAACCAGTAGTAGTTCTTTGAAAGAAGAAGTGACGTATATTGATAAAAGGCGACCGCGTAGGAAAAATGAAGGATGGTAAGATATCCGAGCTATGCAAGTCGTACGGTCTACACACAACTGGAGCATCCGAAGAAACATCACCGAATGTGATTGCTCTCCTATGGATTGCACCAGCCACTGCCTTATGTAGAGCAATGGACACACGCTGTCTAAAATATGCTACAAAGTATGAGAGTGAGAGTTGTACCCCTGACGCCTAACATGATAAGCTCTCGCGCACTCCCTGACAAATGTGTCAAATGCCGTGTCCATCGCTCCATATAACTCCAAGGCTAGAGGAACAAAGAGGTGACCTCGCTGCATGCCCCTATACTTGGAGACCTTGCGACCTGCTGCTGCACTCGCCGCCCATCCAGGGAATGGGTAATCACTCCCTCCAAAACTGTATCCCGCGTAGAGTCTGTGACCACGACATCCGCTACTGTCACCTGATCATCTCGGACCAAGTATAAGTCTGCCCTGACACGTGTCGTCTGCAATGCATACGAACGCTCCCTCCAAGCCAAGTATCCACTCTCTCGTGCCATAGCAAACACTATGTCTCTAATGGCATCATGGGTAGCTATCCTCTGTCCTCCAAAAAGACACTGTGTCATGTGGACCGCCACTGTATCTAGTGTAGAACCACACTCACAAGTGAGTAGTGAAGATGCATATGGGTGGACCAAACCTAGGCGAAACCTCATCGCTGTAGAGAAAGTAGCCGGTGCGAGTCGGAAAGCCCTAATGCATGGTCGAGCTATGATCCACGAGCATGCACCCTTGCCGGAGCAAGAGCGTAGATGTGCTCTAGTAACATGAGGAATGGACGAGTCAACTAAGGGAGAATGTAGCGTATGCTCACACTGTCGCTCCATCAAGGAAGACTGTAGACCTCTAGTCCAATCTGACGATAGTGAAGCAAACGGTGGAAAACCCTCTCGTGCTCGTGGGGATAAACTATCTCTCGTCTGCCGCAATAACACCTGGAGAGAAAAGGATCCTCCCTCCACCTCTATCACATAAGTCTCCAAAACCGGCCTATCAGCAACCACAATACGAGAGGAAAGTAGGGGTGCCAAGAGAGCCAAACTACCCAAAAATGCTATAGGTTCCATCTCCTCCATAGAAAGCAAGCCAACCCCACCACATGGGATCGGTAGAGCCGTCTGCCTATGTGCCAAATCACCTGTCACGCACTCAAAAGTCTTTGGTCCAATAATATCACCAAAGACTCCTATAATCCTCCTATCAAATGCTCTCAAACGTGATAGGAAGGACAATGAGGGGGGAACTGTACAGATGAGGTAGGATGGTCGACAAGCAATACTGGAAGAGAGTATACCAAATGTCACCCGCGGATCTCCTAGTAATGGAAGGTCATCCACATGGAGAACACATGGTCATCCACATGGAGAGTGACGTATATTGAGAAGGCAGACTATTATTGCTCGGGGATCTTCGCTCATTTGATATCATTCTCATGCATCCTGCCCTTGGACTTTGATATGATATTAGGACTTGAAGACAAGAGAGGCACAGACCCATCAATCTGCTTTAATTCCGTTGTACACGGTGTAAGCCTGATTCCTACATATTCTCATCCACAATCATATAGCGAATGTCTCTTTGGGAAGTGTTTCGTAAACGTCAAAACGGGGGTTGAGTTTCCTAGTCTTTTGGTTTCAAATTGGTTCTTCTTTCTGTGGCATTCTTATCCTTTTTTTGACAGTACCTTGTATTATGTCTTATTATTAATCACATAATTTCTACAGTTTTTAAGTTGCAAAATTCTATTAAACTGATGCATGTAGACTAACTACATAAACCATGGCGATGAAGCATACAAAGGATGTACTTAATTGGCCAATTTTATTCATGAATCTAAACTGCATGAGAGTTTCTGCTGAAGAAACCGTGAATATGTGATTTGGTTGATCGTTCTCCTCCAATACGTAGAAGGTGTTACAATAAACTTGACGTCTCTCCCCATTTATCACCGATGACGTGAACTGCTGAGATGTCTATCATTGAACCGACTCGTATTCAGAAACGAAAAACAAGTCTTAGAAGTTTCAAACTTTATCTCTTTCACAAGAATTACATAGGTCACAATTTCGAACTTTACAGGCGTCCACTCGAAGTGCGGCAGTAGTATTCATGTGGTGGCTCGCGCATCTTGTCTTAGTGCTTGCCTGCAAACATGACCAACCATCGCGTTTGCTTAATCAGTTCGAGTCCTTATGGGGAACATAAGACCCATCACGAGTCAACGAACAGCTTCACCTTTCCCTTCGTTTCTCATTCAAACTAACTCGCCTTCTTCAATGGATACGGTTTTGGATACAAGTTAATGTGGATCGAACGTCCATATCGACCATGACTGCGCTAAACTAGCGCACCTCTAACGACCGACCGCTCTTTTCCATGTGAGATTCCATCCCACCTGATCGATAGTTGACAACTGTTGCTTCCGTGGGGCGTAGCGAAGGCATAGCTTATGGCGCTATCCACGGTAAAGGACCCGACCATGCCTCCAAGGTTCTTTCCTATCTTATCTCCATCAGGATAGTGTCGTTGGAAATCTTTAAACTGGAGTTTTAGGAACAAGGCGTAACTGGGAGCTTGAGCATGCATTGAGCGATTTTCGTAAACTATTCCTTCATGTTGGTTTCTTGGTCGGGATCTTTGTCACGGTCCTTGTTTGGATTGCTTGTTTATCCGGAATATAGCGTACCCACCCTGATCCAAATCCAAAGTAGCAGTAGTGGTACCATGCTGCTGCTAGTGTCATTGTTGACTAGTTTTCTCCCCTGTACTTGCACTGGACAAATACTTGCCGAGTACGCGGAATCTCAAACTCATGCAGAATGTCATTCCGAACGCATGTCGCTCTTGTATCCGCTGCAATTAATATGGAATAGCAGCTCTATGATAGGGGGATTTCAAATGCAAAATATACGGGATCTTTACTGAAATCAGCAATCTCAGTAGAAAATTTACATAATCCATAAAATAGAGAAAAGGTGAGGGTTTTAAATAATGGGGCGATTTCAGATTTAGCTTTTTCTAACCCGGAGAAATCAATAAAAGCTTTTATGGATAATCCATTGAAAAGATCTATGGGCACAAAAATGGATGGGTATAGCTCCAGTAGCCTTAAAATCGTTATGGGAACCAAATCATGACCAATATTTTTTTATAGATTACAAGTGTTCCATGAATTTTTAATTGAGGTATTAATAGAAGCTCTAATGAATAGTGACTTAAAATTTGAATATGTTGCCGCTTGTCATCATAAGAGACCATGGAAAGTGTGAATCAAATCAAGTATAATGGAGTTTGGTTTAGATTAGTTCAAGTTGGTACAAATGTGGTTTTGGTTCTGCAATACTTGCAATGCCGCACACTAGAGCTCGCAATCGACTTTGTAACAAAATTAAGAAATGCATTCACTAGGTATTGAGAAATGAGTTTGAAGAGCACATTGATAATTGGAGTAAGATGGATTGGAGAAATAATGATGATGAAGACAACAGATTGGAATTATTAATAAACTGATAGAACTTTGCACAGCAATCTAGATATTTGCACAAAATTTTGTTTTAAAATTTTCCTAGGGGTTGAATCCCACGGCCTTTAGATAGCTAACTAGAATGGATTTATTTCCTTTTCATGCATTAGGATGTGCAATCAAAGATCATCCTACTAGTTAGAATGGATTTACATTTTTTCAATACCTTAGTCTATGCAATCTACAGTCACCTCGTGTTTGCAAATTCATCAAAAAGAAACCAAATTCCCATTTGGATGCATATAGTATTTGCTCTCAATGGGTTTGGATATCATTGTAGTATAGCATCAATAACAAGAAGGTTGAATATATGAGAGATTAGTATCGGATCTACTTTTAGATTTACACAACACATAATAATAACCATTGTATTTATCTTTGGTAATGAAGTAGCTTGACAATGAGAAGAGAGCACAAATTTCATCTATGTTTGCACAATAAAGATTTTGTTCACATGTGTGGGTTTAGTTCATGGTATTCTAGAGAGATTTATCAAGCTCAAAAAAAGTGTTATTTGGTCTAGAAAACCTTGAGAGATTATATTAACTTGGAATATGTGGTCTATATCTAAAAGACCTAGACCAAGGAGAGAAATAGAAACTCATATTGGGACACTTGAATGTTGGAAAACTCTGAATGTCTAGCATGAGCTTCAGCTTTGGTATTTTAGATAGCATACAAGGCCCTTGAGAAGCTTCTCAAGAAGCTTTCTTAGAGTGCAAGCCAAGTTAACCAAGAAGCTTCTCAAGAAGCCGCCTACTTGGCATGCAAGCTAAGCTAGTTGGAAACTTCTAGAAGCTACTTGCTTGGGTGCAAGTTAAGCTTGTTGGGAAGCTTCCTAAGAAGCTTCCTAGATGCTTCTAGAATATTTTGCACTAATTTGGCTTATTCTCTACTTCTTTAGCTTTACTAACTACATCGCTAAACTCATTATTGTTACATATTCCCCCATTGCTAGTTGGTGACGTCCTCATCACCAGTGAAGCTTTGAACTCTTGGATGGCAAGTTGTGCATTCTGGAGATGAGAAAATGTTCCCATGTGGCATCATGAAAGTGATACTCTTTCCAAAGGACCTTGTACTCTATATATCATTGATGACCTTGTTGAATGTGGCGATGTGCAAGGATATGATCAACTTCGTACTCCTCATGACCATTGATAGGGACAAGAGGAGGGAGAAGTTAGACTCAAGAGGAAAAAGAAGAGGGGTTAGGAACAATGGGTTTCAACTTGGAAATATGAAAGATAGGATGGATGCACATCTGACAAGGCAAAGCAAGTTGACAAGCAACAAGAGAGACAATTTGGGTGACATCAAAGGGTCCTATCCAATTAGGGGCAAGTTTACAAACTTGGGTATCAAGTGGGAGGGGTAGGTTACTAGAGGATAGCATGAATTTATCACCAACTTCAAAGGTGAGATCATGACGATGGTGGTCCCTATATTGTTTCTGATGATTTCGTGCAACAAGGAGATGAGATTTGGCTTGTTGGAGAGATTGGGAGATGGTGGTCAAGAAGGTTGAAAGTACGAGGGACCTAAGATGGAAGAGGAGCAAGAAGAGAATCTCGAACAAGTAGATCTTGACCAAAATTGAAAAAGAAAGGAGAAAATCCGATGCTTGCCTGTTTGGAATTATTGTAGGCAAATTTTGTAGTTGCAAGACACTCATCCTTATTGGTATGGTGGACATTGACAAAGGCACGCAACATATCTTTCAAGGTATAATTTGCCCGTTTGATTTGTCCATCAGTTTGAGGATGATAGGCAGTAGACAAAGCAAGCTTGGTGCTAAGTATCTGGAAGAGTGCTTGCCAAAACTTCCTAATGAATCAAGGATTGCGGTTGGAAATGAGTACACTTGGCATCCCATGATGCTTGAAGACATTGTCAAAGTAGATTTGTGCTAAGGTTAGAGTATCCACAATATCAAAGGTTGGTGCAAAGTGGATTTGCTTACTAAGCTTATCCACAAACACCACGATTGTTGTGTGTCCTTGCTTTGTCTTGGGCAAGGATATGATGAGATCCAAGTTCACATGTTCCCATTGAGTGGATGAAGTGATTGAAGGAGTCCACAATGCTTCTGGTTGCTAGCCTTATTGCGTTGGCAACTTTCACACAATTGGACAAACTCTTGAACATCTTGTCTCATGTAGGGCCACCACCATTGGCATTAGAGGGTACATAAGGTCTTGTCCACACCCATGTGACTAGCTATTGGTAAATCATGGGCTTCTTGAAAAACACAAGTCAGAGATCACCTTTGGTTGGAACATAAATCTGGTCCTCATGGAATAGATGGCATTTCCTTTAAGCAACAGGTGTTGTACTCATTGTCATATGTTGTAAGATGACCATGTACCATTTGGAAGAAGGGATCTTGTTGTAGAGCTGACCAAAACTTGGACCTTGGAGTCAATTGCCACCATTGTAATTTCCGGAGTGATAAGAGGAAGAGACTTCAAATTAGGTTGTCATGATAGAGCATGAGGGATGACATGGAAGCAACCTAGTTTGTACTCAAGTTTGATGTCAAACAATTGGATTTGCTCTTCCCGTCAATGATGTTGACTCTTCATGTGTTCCAAGTGTAAGGTCTACAACAATGGTTTATGATCAATTTGCATGATCACTTGTTTCCCCAGAGATAATACCTCCATACCTTTGTGGCATATACCATTGCAAGTTGTTCTTGATCTCAAGTAGAGTAATTTCTTTCAGCTATATTTAGTCGGCAAGACACAAAGGCAATGGGATGTAGTCCATTTGGGAATTCCTATTGTAGCATTGCTCCAATTGTAAAGTTATAAGCATCAAAATCAACAACACAAGGTAGTTGAGGATCATATAGTTGAAGGATAGGTCTTGAAGACACCATATGTTTTAGCTTCTAGAATGCTTCTTCATGCTTGGTGGTCCACTAGAAACTTGAGTTCTTCTCCAAGAGGTCAATCAATGGTGCAGCCACATGAGCATAATAATGGATGAACCGTCGGTAAAAATTGGCCAATCCATTAAATACCCATACTTTTGTGACATCCTTTGGAGTAGGCCAATTAGTAATGGCCTTGATTTTCTCCTCTTCTATCTTGATCCCTTTTGATGAGATCTTATGACCCAAGAAGGTGACTTACTTCTGCCAAAAGGCACACTTTGACTTCTTGCAATAAAATTTCTCTTGTTGTAGTCATCTAAGGTCTTCTTGCACATGATTCATGTGTTTTGCCTCTATCTTACTATAGATTATGATACCATCCAAGAACACCACCTTGTATCAATCCAATAGTCCATCCAACACATGATGCATCTAATCCATGAAAACTACTAGAGCATTAGTGAGCACAAAAGGTAGAACTCTCCACTCAAGATGCCCATACTTTGTACAAAAGGCAGTCTTTTGCACATCCTTCCTATCAATGGGGATTTTCCAATAGCCACTACAAAGATCCAACTTGGAAAAGTATTGTGCTCTACTTAGTTGATCAAGCAAGTCATCAATCAAAGGTAAGGGATATGCATACTTCACTATTTGCTTATTGAGCCCATGATAATCAATACAAAAATGAAGTACTCCGTCCTTCTTTAGAACAAGTAGTACCAGTGCTCTTCTAGAAGAGGTATTATGTTGTATGAAGTCCTTCTCCAAAAACTCCATAAGTGTTGTTTGCAACTCCTCCAACTCCTTTGGTGAGAGCTGATAGATTGGTCTACTCACTAGAGTACTCCTTGGTAATAACTTGATCTTGAAGGGCATACCATGATCTGAGGGTAATCCCTTCAGCAGATTATCTAGAAACACATCTACAAACTCCTAAACTATCTGATCAACCATTTCTTGATGAGGCTCTTGGCCCTCCTCAGATTATCCTTGTGCAATCGGCTTGTCTACATTGCAAATATAGACTTATCTTCCTCCAAAGCTTGCTCTATGGCTGCTTCATTAACAAACTTCCCATCTAGGGACTCATCTCTCTTCAAAGCTTACTCCATGGTTGCCTTCTTAGAAAACTTCCCATCTTGAGACTCATCTTCCTTCAAGACTTGCTATATGGCTACCTTCTTGACAAACTTTCCATCCTAGGACTAACTATTCTTAGATGTCTTACTCAAAGGTACCATATAATCTAATAAGAAATTCCTACCTTGGTGTTGTACTTGAATTTGTCATCGGGCACAATCAAATTGAACCTTATGATGTTCAAGCCAAGGTAGTCCTAGAATGATATCATAGTGTAGAGGTGCCACTACAAACCTCATACACTCCAAATACTCCTTCCAAATTTTGAAGGTAACATGATGCAAGGTACAGAGTGCAAAACCCTTTCTACCATCCGCCATCATCAATCTACTTCCAGTTATTGGCTTGATAGAAATACCAAATTCCTTTGCTACTTGCATAAACATGCATTTCTCCAAACTTTCAAAATCAACTACAATTCTACAATCGATTAGATGTTGCACCTTGCAAGTGAAGCAAACTTGCATAGTTCTAGCTTTTAATCCCATTAGAACTAAGCAAGCTCCCAATAGGCGGCTTGAAATCTCTTACTAGGATTCCTCGTTTCCTTGATTGTTCTACTCCACAAACTTCATCTGGGAAACTTGTCAAGGTTGCCCATTCTTTAGTGGACATTCAATGATATGATATCCTAATTGGTGACAATAAAAACAACCCCCATTTTGTCATAGTTTCTCTCTATCTGCAATGTCAAGTGATCTCTGTTGAATGCCATCAATCTCCATTGGTGCCGACTCCTCCACCCGTGTGTAGTGTATCGATTAGTTCTATGGAGGTTGAGGTTGAGACTAAGTTGTTGTAACCAAGGAATCAAAATGTTTGGCCAACCGCTATTGCAAGGATCATAAGGTCTCAAGATTGCACCAAGCACTTGGATGCCTGTGCTTAGGTTGTCTTGTTTGTCAGAGACTCAAAAATTCTCTTGTAGTACGACATTGGTATTTTTCTCTAGTTTAGTGACAATAGCTCTTTCCTGGCAACTTGCCTGCCATTATTTTGAGTGCTAACCCTTCCCAATGGATATTTGCATAAGGTTTTAGATTATTTTTGCCCTTCTTGTTCCTTTGGCTATTGTTCCTGGTCTGTCATTCTTAGGTTTGGTGGGGTTTTTGCTGTAATGGTCTGGTCTGGTCTAATAGAAACAGATCTGGTGGGATTTGTGGATTAGTCCACAGGTTATGCGACCAAATCAACCTTGGGCAACTTGTTCAATGATCTTATTCACCTACATAGGCTGGTCTGAGTACTCCAACAATTATGTTCTTTCCTCATCATTATTCACTTATCAAATACACACGCATTCACTCATGAGGACTTTTAGTTCCATCACCACACCAAGTCTTCCCAATTTAAAAATGCTTCAATAAAAGTCAAATAACTCCTACTAAATATTGTTCACATCAAAGCACTTTGACTAACCAAGCACATAAAGGAAAGAAAATAATCAACCTCGTTCTAATTCCT
This sequence comes from Lunularia cruciata, assembly GCA_948567375.1. Lineage (NCBI taxonomy): Eukaryota > Viridiplantae > Streptophyta > Marchantiopsida > Lunulariales > Lunulariaceae > Lunularia > Lunularia cruciata. The sequence continues at coordinate 11,326,069 of OX419757.1, read as the reverse complement.
ATCCTTACAGCTCTTCATCTCATCGTCTACAATGTTTCTACTTGACATCCCTTCCAAGTCTCCACTGCTCAACAAACTCTCCCTTGAGGTTTCTCTCTCTTATCTTAGAAGAACATGGACCTTCTTCTCTCCTTTTTTTTGACACAATTCAGGCCACTTCAAAATTTTCTGTCCAAACTTCACACTCTCCTTCCAACATTCAAAAAATAGTCTTTGTCCAACCCCTATCTCTCCTTCTTAGTCCAAACTCCTCCTTCTTGAAAAAACCTCCCTTGTCCTACACTCTCAAGGCAACACCTCTTGCAAAAATCCTCTCCTCTCTTGGCAACACATTATCTCCTTCCAACGCTCAAACCCAAGTTGTGAAAAAATTTCTCCTGTCCAGACTTCTCCTTCATGAAAAAACCTCTCTTCTCTTGCTCCTTTGTGAGCAAACCTTAGTCCTGCAAAAATTTCACCTCTCAAGGTAGCATACTCTCAAGGCATACCTGCAAAAATTCCTCTCTCAAGGCAGCACACTCTCAAGGCATACCTATGAAAATTCCTCTCTCAAGGCAGCACACTCTGAAGGCATACCTACAAAAATTCCTCTCTGGCCTGCTCTTGTTCAAACTTCTCCTTCATGAAAAACCTATCCTCTCCTGCTCCTTCCTAAGCAAACCCCTTGTCCTGCAAAAATTTCCCGTCTTAAGGCAGCACACTCTCAAGGCATACTTGCAAAAATTCCTCTCTCAAGGCAACACACTCTCAAGGCATACCTGCAAAAATTCCTCTCTGGCCTACACTTGTCCAAACTTCTCCTTGATGAAAAACCTCTCCTCTCTTGCTCCTTCCTGAGCAAACCTCTAGTCCTGCGAGAATTTCCCCTCTCAAGGTAGCACACTCTCAAGGCAAACCTACAAAATACATTCTCTCTGTCCAGCTTTCAACCTTTCTCTCAAGCCCTTACATTGAAAATGCCTTTCTCTGTCCATCCTTCCATTGTCAATCAAGCCCTTACATTCAAAAATGCACTCTCTTTGTCCAACCTTCAACCTCCTCTCAAGCCCTTACATTCAAAAATGCCCTTCTCTGTCTAGCCTTCCATTGTCAATCAAGCCCTTACATTCAAAAATGCCCTTCTTTTTCTAGCCTTCCACTATCAATCAAGCCCTTACATTCAAAAAATGTCTCTCTATCCAATCTTTCATTGTCAATCAAGCCCTTACATTTGAAAAATGTTTCTCTATCCAGCCTTCCACAATCAATCAAGCCTTTACATTTGAAATTGTCTCTTTGTCTAGCCTTCAACCTCCTCTTAAGCCCTTACATTTGAAAGTGCCCTTCTCTGTCCAGCCTTCCACTATCAATCAAGCCTTTACATTCAAAATTGTCTCTCTGTCCTATGAGCCGGCCTGTCTCTCACTCAAGATGAACCTTTGATGGCTATTATGGTAACGCAACATGGACTAAGAAGGCAAGGAACCCCAACTCCATCATACTCCTCCAAGGCTAACACTCCAAGACTCAAGACCTCGCTCACTAGAGAACTCAATGAGAGAGAGATAGTTGCAAATAAAAGGATGATAAGTACCTCCTCACCCCTTGTTTATATACTTGTGAAATAGTTATGTACCAAAGTTACAAATTATTGTAGGAACTCAAGTTACTAGATTAAAAGTCAAGTAAAGTCAAAAAGTAAAAAGGAATATCTATTCACATGGCCATATTCCACTAGCATGTGATCTTATCTTGACCCAACCACTAAGTCAAGGATTCCTTCACATGGGCTATCCTTGGACTATAGAAGAATCCAAAACAAAAAAGGCTTGCAGGCCCAGGAGTTCTTAACTCTTTCCTCAAAGCCAAACACCTAGGAATAATAGCAAGTTGACACACTAGAATCCAAAATAGTGGTGATCCTCTTCCACTTCTTCTAAAGCAAGGTCCACTCTATCTTAGCTATGACTAACTTTAGCTAATCATGACTAATCTAGAACCATTCTTTATCTCTATGTAAATATGATCTCTCAAGTACTTGTAATACCAAGCTAAATATCACAATACCACATACATGCACAAATGGGTGTTATAGTCCAGCCTTCAACCTGTCAATCAATCTCCCCATTCTTCCTTTGAGGAAAAAAGCCTTACGCCCCCTTGATCACTCAAAACTCTTCCCTAACTTTTACCGGCTTTTTGTTCCACAAAAGCTCACGAAACATTCCTTAAACTCTCTTGATCACTCAAAGCTTTCTCCTTCTTTCTTCCTCTACCACTAAAAATGGTAAATACTCCTAAGACCCCAATTAAAAGAACAAAAGTCTTGAGCTTATGTAACATAAATTTAAGCCCCGACTCATGCAACATTAAAAGACCCTTGAGCTTATAGCACCACAAACTATTTTTGAGCTTTACAATAATATAGAAAATATCCTCCGCGACAAGGTAGCAAACAACTCTCAAGACATATTGACATAAAATCTGAGTTCATTACAACAACAAGAAGAGGAAAAAAACTATCACACCAAAAGCATCAAGGGTATACATGGGCTATTTTCCCACCGACATCGCATGGCTTCCTCCAAGTGTTGTGGTTCTTGCATGGTTACCTCTAATTTGGTTCTTGACTTCAAGCCCCTCACAAATTGATCCAGAGCTTCACCTTCCAAAATATTTGGAATTTGCAGAATGGTGTTCTGGAATTGTGTGATGTAACTTCTTATAGAGCCAATATGTTTCAACTCTACCAACCTATCTTGTGCAGCTCGTGTGACATTTATAGCTTGGAACCGACTAATTATTATACTCTTGAATTCTGCCCATGTCAAGATTAGTACAAAAATCTGTCGTTCAACTTTCTCTACTCAAAATCTCCACCATAGCTTTGCTACTCCATCCAGTTGGCTAGAAGCCAAGAGAATATGTTTTTGCTCATCTTGCAGATTGGTAGCTTCAAAGTAACATTCATAGTCAAACAAAAAGTTCTCCTCTACACTTGAGAGATTCTTACCTTCAAATACCTTGGGTTTAGGGAATCAGATTTGATCTTCTCCTTCTCACCTTGATACTCTCTCTATGTGCTCTTGTCGTCGAAGCTCTTGTTCATCTAACATTCAATTAAAGTGCTTGATTTGTTTCTATATAGCAAGGATAACCTTGTGCATTGCCACCATGGTTGTTAATCTATCATGCCACCCCTAATCTATCTAATTTATTAACACATCAAAGCAACACGTCCACCATTCTCCATAAGTTACAACCAAAAGCACCAAGGGTTCCTCAAATATGGTGAAAATATATACATATGTAGAAAATCTTGTCCAAAGCATGAGGTGATGAATTGTATGAAATGATGCTTAGATAGTACTTTGACATAAAAATTCCAATGGTTTGGTGGAAGTGGATATGGTGGTATTAAAATTCTATCCATCCCATTCATGCTTTGATACCAATGTAAAAGATCAAGACCAAGGAAAGAGATAGAAACTCATATTGGGACACTTGAATGTGGTAAAACTTTGAATATCTAGCATGAGCTTTGGCTTTGGTATTTATAGGTAGTATACAAGGCCCTTGAGAAGCTTCTCAAGAAGCTTCCTTGAGCCACTTTCTTAGAGTGCAAGCCAAGTTAACCAAGAAGCTTCTCAAGAAGCTTCTTCTAGAAGTCACCTACTTGGGGTGCAAACTAAGCTAGTTGGAAGCTTTTAGAAGCTTCCTTCTAGAAGTTAACTACTTGGGGTGCAAGTTAAACTAGTCAAGAAACTTCCCAAGAAACTTCTTAGATGCTTCTAGAATATTTTGGGCTAATTTGGCTTATTCCCTACTTCATTAGTCTTACTAACTACGTCGTTAAACTCCACATTGTTACACTATAGAATTGTGTATTTGAAGGAGTGTCAATGGTTAAAAATCATGAATGGTGGTGTCATTGTTTGAGCATTTTCATTGTAAGAGCAATTATCCATTATGCATATTTTGAAAGAGAACGTGGATATTGTAGAGAGATTGAGAGAGTTAAAGGGTGGGAAGGAGAAGATTGAAGGAAGAAGGAAGAAGGAAGGAAAAAGAGAACAAGGGTTTAAGGGATGAAGGGTTGAGAGGAAGGCAACTTAAGAAGGAGGCATATGAAAGGAGTTTTGCTACTACTACTTTTCAAGGGAGTTTTGTTGTTACAACTACTTGTGAAAAGGAGTTCTCTTGCTTGATTTCAGGTTTGTTGCTCAAATTTTTATGTTTTTTGAAGATTTTAATGGCAACAATGAGAGCCACATTGAGAGGAGCATATGGATGAAACCTCAAAGTGATCTTGGCTAGTAGAGTTTCACTCCTCATATTATGTCTTATATTAAGTAATTGTAATACCAAGAGCTAGCCATATGATCTCAATGTGAAATTTGGTCTGGTAACATCTAGAATGATTTTACACATGATGGAGAAAATAAATCAGATAGAAGTATCACCAAAATAGTACTTTTACTAATAGGGCAAAAACCAAAATAGATTTGAAAACCTTAGAACCAATAGCTAGACATATGATTTCAAGGTGAGAATTGGTTTGGTAACATCTCGAAGGATGTTACACATGATAGACTAAATAGATCAAAAAGAAGTGTCACCAAAAGTGGACTTCCACTAATAGAGTAAGAACCAAAATATGCTTGAAATCTTTGAAGGCAATTTTAGAGGCCTAAACGGATGAATTAGACCTCAAATATGTGCACATTTCCCCCCCTAATGGAGGAAAGGTTGGCCTACCCTCCACCCTGCTTTGTCTTGTTAAGAGTCGTCCAACGGTATGTCACCCATATGATTTTGAGATTCCTACAAGAAAATTCCTTTTGGTCAAAGTTTGTTTGACCAACCAGATAGGACCAGGACCAACATGTCACCCATCCAAGTACATAATCCAAGGGTGGAGCTTGCTGACATGTCACCTATCTATGTGCTTAATCATAGGGTGGACCTTCCTTGGAGGAGATCCTCTTTGTCCATATAATAAAGAGAAGGTGCTCCTTTTGGGTATTGGATCATTGAGTGTTTGTGTTTTCTCTCTTCTCTTGTCCTTGGAGTATTAAAATGGTATTATAGTGAGTGCTTTAGTCCAAGAGAGTAGATCACACCTCTTGGAAGAGCACAAACTACTAAAACCAAGTAATTTGAGGTGGTGAACATAGAGTAATTGATAGACTTGGGAAGGGCTTTAAAGAGAAGATAGGATATATGCATCGGGAGGATAATTTCCGCACTTAGCTTTCCATTCTTGAATCCATTCTACATCAAGGTTATGTACATCCAGCGTGAGCAAATGAGAGTATTGCTAGTTTATCAATTTGGAGCACAATTCATGGATAGAGTGATGAACTCACCAAACCCAATGATTCTACCTATGGTCATATACAACAAAGAGTGGGATTTAACAATCTACATTCTCTTATGATGTTATGGATGTGACTGTCCCAAATCTACTTCCTTTCAACACCCAAGTAGAATTTTGTTATGTAGTGAGACCAAAAGTGATGTTTAGAGATTTTGTGGTTAGGAATTTTGGTGAGGAGTATTACCAACGAGTGATGGCTTCTAAGGTCCCAATGGTAGTCTTGATAGTTCATGCCTAGCATGACTTTGGCTTTGGTATTTATAGGTAACATACAAGGCTCTTGAGAAGCTTCTCAAGAAGCTTCCTTGAGCCGTTTTAGAGTGCAAGCCAAGTTAACTAGGAAGCTTCTAAAGAAGCTTCCTTTTAGAAGCCATCTACTTGGCTTGCAAGCTAAGCTAGTTAGAAGCTTCTAGAAGCTTCCTTCTAGAAGCAACCTGCTTGAAGCACAAGTTAACTAGTCAAGAAGCTTCCTAAGAAGCTCCTAGATGCTTTTGGAATATTCTATGCTAATTTGGCTTATTCTCTACTTTGTTAGCCTTACTAATTATGTCGCTAAACTCCATACTGTTACGTGTGCCTATGAACCCTTTCAACGATGAAATCACATGGTTACTCCCAATGAAGAAGACCTACAACATTAAGCCTTACAAGGTGCAGTGTACAATGGGAGTAGTGGAAAATTGGATCTCAAGAATGAATCAATATTTCCAATTTTTCTCAACAGAGATCACTAAGCATGTTGTATGCATGTTTGCATGTGCATACTTGATCAATAAAACCCTCACATGGTATGATGCTCGGGAAAAATCCATGGTGGTAGAGAGAAGGAGGTCACGTGGACAGCAATGCAAGAAGGATTGTTGGAGAATTTCAAATCGGTGGATTCCATGCAGATGGCCCAAATCCAACTATAGGGATTGAAATAGAAGAACAACTTATAAGAGTATGTGGAGGCATTTCTTGATCTACAAGTCACAATAATTGACATGAGTCCAACAACGGCTCTCAACAATTTCAAAAGAGTGTTGAAGGAATGGATTCGCCAAGAAGGCATGGTGCAAAATCCTCACATGGTATTTGAAGCCATTGCTTGTGCACAAAAAATAGCAAGAGCATTGGGTGGAGGTGATGGAGTAGTTCTACCTCAACATTATCAAGCAAAAATGCTACACATGGGTGGACCAATATCAATAGAATTGGGCAACCTTTGATTTTGAGATCAAGGAGCACAACCAGTGCAAAGAGAGCGTGCATAGGTAGAAGAACAAAGAGATGGAGTACCACAAGGAGAAGGAACTTGAGGAGAACAACACGATTGTTACAATTATGTCGTATTAGACACATATCTACCAACTATCTCAATCACTTCCCTAGAGGTCCCAAGCCTTCATACAAGTAATCTTTGAACAACATGGAGAGGCACACTAAAGAAGAGGAGGTGAAAATCACTTTGGAAAACAAAGATCACTAGTAAATCACTAGATCACTAGATCACTAGATCACTACCTCATGGACTTATTGGCTCAATAAGGAAGCAAAGAAGAGAGTGAAGGAAGAAGGAAAATGCACAAAGGTCCTGAAATGCAACCTCACAATTAGTTGTCGTGAATGGAGTTCTAGAAGGCAATCAAGTGAGAGTATTAATAGATCTTGGAGCAATCAAGAATTTCTTATCTCACTCTGTTGCAATAAGATTTGGAACGGATCCAGAGAGAGATGAGAGTGAAGAAGTAGAGTTACCTAATGGGAAAATAAAGAGGATTGAATCATTATCTAGACATGTAATACTCTCTAAAGGAGAATATCATGAATCAATTAAGAGGCAAGTGATACAATTAGCTCATTATGATGCAATCTTAGGCATGCCATGGATGGAGCATTATAACTCTATGGTAGATTGGAGGAAAAAAGTCATGGGAGCCCACCAATGGTCAATAATTGGGGTTAAAGAAAAATTACACAAGCAAGAACTACCTCTATATGTCATTGTGATGGCAATTGTCTATAAGACCAATAGGTGTTTCATGGGTCTAATAAGAGAAGTCCAAAGTGCACAACTTGATGGACAAATTCCTGAGAAATTGAAGGATGTGGTGGATGAATTTCAAGATGTCTTTCCCAATGATCTACTCTCAAGATTACCACTAAAAAGGAGAGTAGTTCATAAAATTGAGGCACTCCCACGAAAGACACCTCCTTGTAAGGCCCCATATTGCCTATCACCTCATGAGTTGGATGAGTGTAAGTTTCAAATTGAGGAGATGCTATAGAAAGGGTTCATCCAACCTAGCATATCACCATATGGAGCTCTTGTCTTGTTTGTGAAGAAGAAGGACGGTACAATGTGCATGTGCATTGACTATTTGGGTTTCAATCAGCAAATAATGAAGAACCCCTTACCTCGCATGGATGACCTATTTGATCAAGTCCATGGAACAAGATACTTTATCAAATTGGACTTGAGGAGTCGTTACAATCAAATCCAAATTGTAGAGGAGGATGTATACAAAACTGCCTTTCAAACCAAGTATGGCCACTTTGAGTATCTTGTGATGCCGTTTGGCCTCACCAATGCACCTGCCACTTTCATGAATCTAATAAATGATATATTTCATCCATACTTGGATAAGTCTTTTAACATCTTCTTGGATGATATCTTAGTATATAGTAGCACAATGACAGAACACAAAAAGCATCTATGAGAAGACCTCTAGATTCTAAGACAAAATTGATTGTATGCCAAAATCTCAAAGTGCAAGTTTGGCAAGTCTGAAGTAGACTACTTGGGGCATAGAGTAAATGCAGAGGGCATTTGAGTATTGAAAGATAAAAAGAGTTCATTAAAAAATGGAGTGCCCCAAAAGATCAGACCCAACTCAAGAGCTTCTTGGGGTTGACAAGATTCTATCGTAGATTTGTCAAGGACTTCTCCAAGGTTGCAAAGCCTTTAACGGCACTACTTATCAAGGAAAAGAAGTGGACATGGAGAATCACACAATAATTCACCTTTCAGGAATTATAAGCCCCCTTGCTACATGCACAAATCTTGAAGTGATATGATCCAAAAATGTCCAATCAAGTTGGCTATAGATGCATTAGCCGTAGCAATATGAGCAGTCCTACAACAAGAGTGGCATGACGAATGACATCCAATTGCATATTTCTCTCAAAAGTTATTACTTGTAGAGCACAACTACTATACCATAAGACAAGAAGAGATAGCCATCATCCTTGCAACCAAGCATTGGAAACACTATCTGGGCAAGAAGGCATTTGTAGTAGAGATAGACCACAAACCTCTTGTCTACTAGAAGACATAGAAAGATCTATCTCATTGCCAGATTTGGTGGGCAGAGTGGCAACAACACTTCAACATGACAATCACCTATGTGGAAGGTAAGAAGCAACTTGCAGATGCATTCACCCGCATGCCGATGGCAAACAATTTGGTAGTAGAGGTTAAGATTAACCCTTACTTCTTGCCAGAGATTTTGGCTGCTACAAAAAATGATCCACAGATGGTAGGAGTGCAATCATCCAAAGGTGTCACTAGCATCCAAGGACTCACCTTTTGTGATGGAAAATTATGGATCCCAAATGTCCCAGATTACGCACCACCATTCTAGCATAATGTCATGATTTGGCCATTATAGGTCATGTCGGAATGGAAAAGACCTTGGAAGCAATCCAATGCCATTAATATTGGCCCAAGATGAGCAATGACATGATGGACTATGTACACAACTGCCTATTCTTTCAACAGAACAAAGCTTCTAATCAAGCTCCTGCAATGCTCCTTCAACCTCTCTCCACTCCTACACAACGTTGGGAACAAGTGAGTATGAATCTTGTCTGTGAATTACGTAAGACCACCTCAGGGTTTGACTCCATCATGGTCTTTGGGGACCGGCTCAACAAAATGATTCATGAACGCCCTACCACCAAGGATGTGACCGCTCCACAACTACTTAGATGTAGTCTTCTCTCACCATAGCTTGTCTCGAGTACTCATCATTGATAGAGGTACTCAATTCACCAATTTATTTTGGTGCACACTTTTTGGTTTCTTCAAAACCAAGTTGGCCATGTCCACCACTTACCACCCACAAACAGATGGACAAACAAAGTGGGCTAATTGCACTATTGAAGACATGTTGCACGACTTCACCTTAGAAGAGCAAGAAAGGTGGAACACCCTACTCCCCTTGGTGGAACTTGCTTACAAAAATTTGGTGAATCCATCCACCAATATCACTCCATTTGTCTTCATGTATGGTGAGCATATTTCACACCTTCTAGCTTGATGAAGATCCGTTTGATAGCTACCAAGGTCGATTAGTCAATCAATTTGTTTCTTGAATCCAACAAGGTGTGGAGAGTGCCATGCACAAATTGCAGATTGTACAAAATCAACAAAAGTAGTATGCCGATGCACACTGTAGGCACATGGAGTTTAATGTTGAGGGATCAGGTGTGGATGTCTACAACAACCTCACATTAGTTGGCCCTTGTAAGCTTAGACCTCATTTTATGGGGCCCTTTTCTATTCTTTGTCGAGTTGGCATTGTGGCCCATTACCTCGAGCTACCACCACACATGAAGATCTATCCAGTGTTCCATGTTTCCCTAATACGCCAATATACTCCTTGATTGGGCCACTATCATTCCACACAAGACCTTTGACCTTGTCTGACACTCATTGATGGCACGGAGGAATATGAAGTGGAAAGTATCCTCCAAAAATGCATGCATGGTACTCACCATCTATGAGTAGACTATTTGGTACAATGAAAAGGTTACCTCCTCTATGAAGCAACCTAGGAGCTTGCTGCCAATTTGACACATGCACCGGTGTTGGTACAAGTGTTTGAGAAATAGTTCTACAACAAGGACATTGCATCTTAAAAGGAGGGTGGTTTGTAATACCAAGAGCTAACCATATGATCTCAATGTGAAATTTGGTTTGGTAACATCTAGAATGATGTTACACATGATGGAAAAATAAAACATGTAGAAGTATCACCAAAATGATACTTCTACTAATAGAGCAAAAACTAAAATAGACTTGAAAACCTTAGAACCAATAGCTAGACATATGATTTAAAGGTGAAAATTGGTTTGGTAACATTTGGAAGGATGTTACACATGATAGAATAAATAGATCAAAAAGAGGTGTCACCAAAAGGGGACTTCTACTAATAGAGTAGGAACCGAGATATGCTTGAAATCTTTGAAGGCTATTTTGGAGGCCTAAACGGATGAATTAGGCCTCGAACATGTGCACATTTCACTCCCAACAGGTAGGAGGCTGGCCTTCCCTCCCCCTTGCTTTGTCTCATCAAGAGCTTTGCAACGGTACCTCACCCATATGATTTTGAGATTCCTACATGAAGATTCCTAAAAGATTCTCTTTGGTCAAAGTTTGTTTGACCAACCAGATAGGACTAGGACCGACATGTCACCCATCCTAGTATGGAATCCAAGGGTGGAGCTTGCTGACATGTCAACTATCTATGTGCCTGATCCTAGGGTAGAGCTTCCTTGGAGGAGATCTTCTTTTTCCATATAATAAAGAGAAGGTGCTTCTTTGGGGCATTGGATGATTGAGTTGAAATCTGTGTTTTCTTCTTCTCTTGTCCTTGGAGAATTAAATGATGTTGTATAGATAAGACCCAAATTATTTTTGCTATCAAAGGGATCCAAGAAATTGACCTCGATGTAATGTATCTCAAATCTATATTGGGATTGACTATCTACATCCCAATGTGAATGGTTTGACTAGTGAATTAAAAAATTGATGAAATAAGAAGAAGCTTTGACAAATTCACACATGATTTCACCCCAAAATTTATGCATTCTATAATCTTCATTCTTGATCTTTTCATTTGGCACCCATGTAGACCAAATGCACCACATCTTCCCCTAAGCCCTAAACACATGCATAATGCACATATCCTAAACTTACCACCATGCAATCCATGCATACCAATATGAAACAAGGTTCTTAGTTTGCTTCATGGTGTTGTGCATTTTGTTTGTGTTATGTTGATACCCTTGTGTATAGAGTTTGCCAATACTTAGGACAAGAATACTCATACAGAAAAGTTAGGGAAGAGAGCTCACTCTTACCATTACCATACCCTATGTGGCATTTTGTTTGCCAAGGAGGAAATATGGAGGAGAAAGTTGTTTCATAGAGTTTGGTGGAGGAGTGGGTTCTTGTGAGAGATTGTAAATTATGAGATATTAGCAAGGCAATATGCATATGTTGCATTTCAGCCATTTTCCTAGATGTTGTGTTCTCTTCTCATTTTGGTTAGGAGGCCAAAGGTGGTACATGGAAATATCATTCTTAGAATGAAAGCAAAGATGAAGAGATAAACCTTGGAGGATTATGATTAGGTAGAGCTTGTGCTACATGCTATTGAGGTTGAGTTGATTGTGGTACATAGAAAACTTCCCCGTCTTGATGGTAGGTGCTTTGAGGTGACACATCTAAGATAGATTCTTACACACTTGTTCATGGAAAGTGGATTGATGGCAAAAGATGAGGTTATATATGGCATTAGAGATGACTTCATAGAGGAAGTCTATGTCCATGAGGTAGAGGATGAGGAAGATTATGTACTTGTTGAACAATAGGAGGAGCCTATGGAGTGAAAGTATGAGTGAAAGTATAGTTGAAAATACCCTTTTGAAAACCTTGTGTTTTCTTTGCATGCACCAAACATATATAAATATTTAATAAATAAATAACTTTAAGATGAGTTTGCTTTATCAAATTTATGAATCACAACTCAAGGATGAATCTTACTTGTCTATTTTCTTTCTTGTTGGTTAAGCTCTTTGTTTTGATATTGTCAAGTGTTAATGTACAAGTCACAATCCGCAAGTTGATCCCATGGAACCTAGTTCTAATTACCATCTCCAAGTTGAGCCCATAGTGGAACCTAGTTTTAATCACCATCTCTAGGTTGGCACATAGAGGAACCTAGTTCTAAAGGTGTAGTTGTGGGTCCTTATGAGCACCATTTATATAAATCGTTACATGGAGAGAGAGAAGAAAGTGAGCCAAAGACATTTCCTAAAGTGATACTAAGGCACTTAGAGGAGACTCCACCCTCTTTGGGAGAGATGGACCATGGGTTTGTTGAGAAGGAGAGTATATTAGTAGAGGAGGAGTTGCAATTGAGGACTCATGAAAAGAGACTAGCTGATCAAGAGTTGCATTTCAAGCTCACATAGCACCTTCTTATTGAGAAGGAGAGTAGAGAAGCAGAGTAAAAGATGCATTTTAGTATTGAGTAGAATGCTAGAGTTGAGAGATTGGAACAATTAGATAAGCTTGTGACGGAGAAGGAGATAGATGAGAGTGTTAGAGGACTGATTTTAAACTTTGAGTTCTGCGCTAGAGGGGGCTTATGAGGAGGCAAAGACTATCCTTCATGACAAAGTAGAGAGATGCACTCTAGAATTTCATGTGCATGTGGGTACTTAGACCAAAGATGGAAAGTGTCATACTAATGCCTTACAAGCTTCGAGATATCCAAATATTGAAATGAATATATGGACTTGTACTAGTAGGATAAAGATAGAGATGCATGCTCATAAGACTCATACTAGAGCCACATAGATAAAATTTATTGGGCAAGTTATTCAAGCAACAAAAACAAGGTTGATTCTCATATGAGAGCCTAGGGAGGAGCCTTATGTGTGCATAGGTAATATGGATGTTGTGTCTTGGAGATGACACTCTTTAGATGATCTTATACTCCCCTATCATTTTATAGGCACTTATGAGGAGTCATTATGGCCTCAAGAGAAGAAGATAGCTTTGAGAAATGAGTTATCTAGGCTGAAGGATTTGACAAAGAGTATAAGCTTATCAAAAGGATTCATACCTCATATCCTTTATCACACTAATTTGAGGATGAAGATTCTAGTTTACGATATTTGTTGTTTAATAGATATAGGGGTTCCTTGTCAATCTCTATTCTTGTAGTGGTGTAGGGAGGGAACATGAGCCAAGGCTGGAGGGCTTATAGAGCATGTATTACCTTATGGTATATTCCACAATAAAGAGTAAGAGAGTTTATTGAGCATTATGTGACACACTTTGAGGTTATTGTTTGGACTAGGGGTGTAGGGAAGGAGGTACAGCAACTACTTTGGTCCATGTGGGATTTTGGTTTCTAACCAACTAGAGTACATATATGTGCAAAGCTCATAGCATTCCTTTGTAAGATGGATGTGTTTATTGATAAGTATATAGGCTACATGGTTAGACCTTATAGAACATTTACATCGTTATGTTTATCTATCAAGGATGTATTGATAGTTCACAATGATGCTCTTCCTTATTATGTTATCCACCCTCCAAGGTTTACTCCTCTTCATATAGCTAAGACCTCATACACCTCATCATTAGACCTCCTTATAGCACTTCTAGATAGATTTAGAGCCTCCACACAACATATTACTCTGTTTTTAGAGGAAGAGTGGATCTCTAGTCATTTAGGAATTATGGTGCAAATTTTACTGAATTATAGTACCTTTGTGATAGTTTAGCATATTTTTTCATGAGCTCTTTATGCATCTCAGCAAGAGGGAATGGATGTGGATATATAGTATTTTTTTTCTACACCATATCCTCTTCCGATGCCTGGTCAATGCACTATAATGGTATGTTATGTAATCTACTCCTTGTGTACTCTTTTTTTGGTATACATATACATGTTCATCATTTTAATGAGTATACATTCATATGACTTATCATTTTGGTGGATTTTTTTACCGTACACTCACCCAGTTTTGATCTTCATTCATTGTACTTTATGAACTCATGTAGACTCACATTCTTTTGGGTACTACCTCATAAAATTTTGTAAATTTTGTCTTTCATAAGTTGTTAACATTAAGAAGTTGTTAATTTTAGTACAAGAATTGAGGGAGCAAGAAATTAAAAGACAACTTGTAATGAAATTATTTGTAGTTGACACTTATGAAAGTGGTGGATGTTGGTGGTTATCATTGAATGTTGGAAGCTTGGAGCAAAAAAGAAAGAGAGAATGTGCCATGAAATCATTTACATTTACATTTGCCACTTATGAAGGTATTCAAACTCTACAACATTTATCATTGGATGTTGCAATTTGGTCAGAGCATTCTAACTTTAGTCTTAATCTTAGCTCCCACACATATTGCACGTATTGACACATCCATCACATATTTTTCTATTTTTACAATCTACATATTCCCTTGATGAATGATCAATATTTTGAAGATCAATTTCATCAACTTTAAAACCCCCATAAATTGGAAGTTTAATGAATCAAATGAATGAGATATAATACAACAAAGGAACAAAAAATCATATGTGACTTATAAAAAATAAGTTTATATATGTGAGATATTATATCCCGTAACAATGATAGTTAGTATACTCAACACTTGAGATCTTATTTATATTTAATCTCTTGTCACTCATAATTTTCACTATCATTTCCAATAGCACAAGGGGTGTAACCAAGAACATGGAACTTCAGATCTGTAATATAACTACTGCTCCTACCGCCACCAAATGGTTTTGAATATATTTAAGACAATGTAGTTACCATAGTCTTTATTCTTTAGGTGTCTTTCTTGTCCTTTCAAATTCAAGCATCATAAAAGAAATTTGTTTAGATTCTGCATTTCTCTCCTTTATATAGAGCTTTTCTACTTTAGATTTGATTTTCTCTCTTTTAAAAAATATTCTCCACCTCAACTTTTATCTTCTCTTTTTCTCAACAAAGTACTAGTGCTTGTTCATCTTTGAAATATTTTGAGCTTCTATATTGGATATTACATAGACGCACTCTTCCATTTTCTATAGCTAGCTAAATCTTGGAATAAACTAGCAATAGAAGGTGTTATCTTGCCATTCACTTAGAAATCCTCCTTCACTTCCATGATACATCATCTCGCTCTGGAATAATATGGAGTTAGTAGAGGCTAATGAGTTAGCAAATAGGCCAAATTCCCCAAGAATTCTAAGAATGTCCTCAAAGCATTTGAAAGCTTTTTGGTACCTTCAAATTATTAAGTAACATCTATGCCAAGTTGACAGCTTATACAAAGAGGCTTCTTAGGAAGTTCCCAACTAGCTTAACTTGCTTACCAAGTAGGTGGCTTGAAGGAAGAAACTTCTTCCCAGTTGGCTTAGCTTGCTCTCCAAGCAAGCAACTTTTAGTAGAAAGCTTCCTTGGGAACTTCCCAAGAGCCTTGTATATTTCCCTATAAATACCACAGATGAAGCTCATGATAGGCATTTGGAAAATCATTTTGACAAATATGTAGATCTATATTTAAATAGATAAAAAAATTCCCATATGTATAAGGGATCTGTATTAGTTGTTCAAATTGATTAAATGGTGCAGAAATAGCTAAAACTAAATGCAAAAAGTTTCTCTCATTCAAGAATCCCAATATGATCTTCCACTCTAGTCTTCCATTCTCATATTTCTCCCCTCTATCTTTTACATTGGTACCAAAGTATGAATGGGATGGATGGAATTTATGGACCACCAAATCCATTTCTCCCAAACCATTGGAGCTTTCATATCCATGTAGTACACAAGCATCATTTCTTGCAAGTTATCATTTCATGATTTGGGTAAATGTGTTTGAATATGATCACCTTGTCAAGTGGACCATTGATACTTCTTATTGTAGCTTACATAGACTAGTGGAAATTTTGCATCTACATGTTACAAGTAGCTTGTTAAAATAGTAGCCATGGTGGTGATGCCCAAAGTTATCATTGCTATGCAACAACAAATTGAGCACCTTACTTGATTGTAGGAAGGGAGAGATCATCAATGAGAAGACCATATAGAGAGAGTACTATGTCAAGAAGGAGAAGAACAAATATAATTTCCAAAGCCCAAGCTATATGAAGGCAAGAATCTCTTGGATGTAGTGGAGAGTTTTATGTTTGATTATGAATGTTATTTTGAAGCTACAAATCTTCAAGGTGAATGGAGATAGATTCTCTTGGCTTCAAGCAAATTGGATGGAGTGGCCAAACTATGACAATTTCAAGTGGAGCAAGCTCAACAACAATTTATTATGTCAATCTCAACATGGAAAGAATTTGAGAGCACAATATTGGGAGATTCAAAGTGGTAAATGTTACATGAGCCATACAAGATAGATTGGTAGAACTGAAATAGATTGGTTTTATGAGTAGCTACATCACTCAATTCCAAAACACTATAATGCAAATTCGATAGACAAAAGAAGATGAAACACTAGATAAATTTGTGGGGGACTTGAAGTCACGCACTAAATTACAAGTGACCATGTGGGAGCTCAAACACTGGAGGAAACCATGTAGTTGGCGCAACACTTTGATTCCTTTGTTGCCACAACTTGGTCTTGATTTTGACCTTCACAAAACTTACCAATACATTACATGCAAGTGGAGGAGCTAAAATTGATGGAGATTGATTTCATCCAACACGTACCACTTGGCACTATAGATAGAGAAAGATTGTGACAAAATGGTGATTACTTTTACTATCACCAAATTAGATATTGCATTAATGAATGTCCACTCAAGAATGAATGACACTCCATAATATTTTAAACTATCATAAAATATACTTTATTATATAGTTATGATATTTTTGAAGTATATAACTATATAGAAAAAAAAAAGTTTATAAATATTTTATATAATTATATAAAAACATTATAATAATACATATTTTTTATTTAATATTCCTTTTAATAATATATATGACTTAAACATAAGGTAAATGAAATATAATATTATCTTAGTGTATAGAGGAAAGTGATATTAATTGAAGTTTTAAACATAACTTAAATGTGATATTTTCTTAGTATACACTAAGAAACTATCATCGAGGAAAATATAAAGGAAAATAATATTAAAAGAATTTTGAATTTGAGCTTTATTGAAAATGTTTATTTTCCATCTTTTCTTAAAGATACATGATATGAGTGACAACCGTAGGTTTGTCTTCTAGACATTGAACCAATAGAATTTTATAAGCTTGTTGTTTTACTAAAAGATGAGTAGAATGTACCAAATAATTTTAAACAAGGAATGTTGTAACAACACTATGTCAGTAAACTAATAGTCTAATATAAGAATAGGTCATTCTCTCAGGGATACAAGTAAAAAACAACTAGAGTTGGGGGAAAAGTGTCACAATATCACATCTCATTTATTTTTGCCTACTTAATCCCTTGGGTATGAACCACTCCCATAAGAGCGTAGTGTCACCTACTACAACCCACTAAAAAAAGATGAAATTAAAAGAAATCACTTCCATCGAAACTTTGAACTAAATTATCTTTGGATATGATGGCACATTTGTAATGAAAGTCACGTTGCAACAAAATATCAGTACTTTCCTTAGGTACAACTAGATTAAGGATAAGTGTTATTGGGATGCTCATGTATACTTCATTCCTTGTTTATCTCACCAAGTTTGCAATCATATAAGGTCAATATTACTACAAAGTCATCCAAGCAATGTCATTGAACATGTGTACAAAGAAGGAGTAGGATACTCTAAGGTTTTAATCACCATGATGACTACAATTCTGAAGTGGTGTTCTGCCCTTCCCAAAAGGTGCAACTTCACATGAGTTCTCAATAGATCATGCTTCTTGATCTTTCAATCTTATGCTACTTTATGACACTCTTGACCTTTGGTAGCCTATCAAGGTATCACCATTGGCCTTTTAGAATCCCTATAAATAAATGTATAATCAAACACAAATGATTCCACTCACTCAAGTGTCTCCACTCCTACTTTAGAATTTTACAAACATACTCAATTAATCATACAATCCTTCATAAAAGGTGCACACAAATACACATAAACCAACTCAAATTTTTTGATAATATAAACTTCATTTATTGCAAAAGAAGGATGCACCAAATGAACATGGTGAACATTGGACCAAAGCCTTTTATATATATCTTACTTATATGTTGAGGATATCAAATGGTTGTAATGTGCTAGAAATCTCCTATTTATATTTATGATACTCCTTGTTGATCTTGTATTTGTCACTTATCTTATCTTGATTTAACCTAAGTAGGCACGGCCCAAGTAGAAAGTCCACCTTAGCTTATTGATTTGTTGTTTAATGTTATCTTGTTGAGTAGTTGTCTTACACAAGATCTTTGTATCATGGCCTAGCTTATGTTTCTATGAAGTATGCATAGGCATAAAGAACCTTGGATCACAATAATTTTTTTGGTGAATCATGAATTCTATTCTATTCTAATTAGAAGATAGGTTGTAATCATGATGCTTGGCTAATTATTAAACTATATAAAATTCCTTACTTATTTTGTGAGTAGGTCTGTATCTCACTCAAGATGAACCTCTGATGGCTTTTATGGTAGCGCATCATGGACTAAGAAGGCAAGGAACTCCAACTCCATCATACTCCTCCAAGGCTAACACTCCAAGACTCAAGACATTGCTCACTATAGAATTTTATGAGAGAGAGAGTTGCAAATGAAAGGATGATGAGTACCTCCTCACACCTTGTTCATATACTTGTGAAATAGTTACGCACTAAAGTTACTATTTACAATAGTCACTCAAGTTACTAGGCTAAAAGTCAAGTCAAGTCAAAAAGTATAAAGGGATATCCATTCACATGGGCATATTCCACTATGGATGTGATCTTTTCTTGACCCAACCACTAAGTTAAGGATTCCTTCACATGGGTTATCCTTGAACTATAGAAGAATCCAAAAAAAAGGGTTGCAGGCCCAAGAGTTCTCAATTCTTTCCTCAAAGCCAAACACCTAGAAATAATACCAAGTCAACACACTAGAATCCAAAATAGTGATGCTCCTTTTTCCCATTTCCTCTAAAGTAAGGTTCCCACTATCTTAATTATGACTTACTTTAGCTAATCATCACTATGTACAACCATCATTTATCTTTATATAAATAATATCTCTCAAGTATTTGTAATACCAAGCTAAATTTACAATATTACACATATGCACAAATGGGTGTTACAATTCATTAGATATCTTGGTAGCTCTTGTGATAAACTCCCTTCTCCTTGGAAAGCCCGATAAGTTCTATGAGCTCCTACTTGGAAACACTAATTTCCTAAAGAAGACATGCTTGTGTGCCTTGGAATTTGAAGTTTGTATTGCTATGAAGTTTGACAAATATTGCCACCAATTGTTTGTTCATGTAGGGTTTTTGTTCCAATGTGTCAATCTTAATCTTAAGGTCCTTCAACTTCATATGTTGAGGGTGTTTTGTTGCTATCAATTCTAATTATGCAAGGTGTTGTGTCCTTGTGTATCCAATCAGAGCAAGTAACCCTACTCATTTGTTCTTGAAGTTTGTAAGTTTGTTTTGGACCCCCTTTGTCATGTCATTGTGTATCTTGTATAAATGTCACCTTCCTTCTCTCATTGACACTTTAGGCTCATAGTGAGCTCTTGGATACAAAGATCTATAATCCATTGAGATTCTTGTAATGAGATTTGGCTATGGTAGTCTTTGCCCATGCCTTTCATCCAACTTTTTTGTAATAGCTACTTATTTGTCTCATGCTTGTAGTTGATTAACATGCCTAGTTTGTTGTTGGGAAAATTTGTTGTTAGGGTATCTATGTATACTTTAAGATATTCCAAGACTCCTTTATTATGCCCTCAATGTGCAAGCTATTCCTTTTGATATTTTCCAGTGTGTGATCTTTGACTTGAGAGTGATCTTCTTTTATTACAAGCTTTTGCTTGATTTGGTTAAGTTCACTACAAAGTAGAGCCCTTTCCTTTGTAATTTTTTGTGCAAGTTTGTGAAGTTGTCTTACAAGTAATCTATCTCACCATGCCAATCTCCTAACATACCCCAACATACTCCAATAAATGTGAACCTAAAATGGTCATCCTCTGATTGATCTCCTCAAAATAGGAGCAAATGTCAACCTCTCCTTGAGCTCTACAAAAGCTCTCTCTTGCTCATCTCCCCCACACCACTCATGTGTAAGCTTGGTTAGCTTTATTAAGGCCTTGGCAATAGCAACCTCTAACATAGCGGTGATAGAAGTATGCCAACCCAAGGAATGCTTGCACTTTGCTCACATTCGTAGGTTGAGGAATACGTGCAATAGCCTCTACCTTGGTCTACTAAACACCAAGTCCTCCAAGGTAGATAGTGTGACCCAAATACTCAACATGCTTGTGAGAGAACCTACACTTCCCAAGATGTAATTTGAGTCCATGAGATCTCAACCTCTCAAACACCTCCAACAAATATCTCTCATGCTCCTTTACAATAATGTTATAAACCAAAATGTCATCAATATAACATCAAGCAAAATCCAATCCAACTAGGATATTTTCCATGACCCTTTGAAACTTAGCATGAGTTTTCTTTAGCCCAAATGGTAAGACCTCCATTGATAACACATCCTTGCCGTAAGGATCAATAGCCCAAAATGTTATTTTGGACTTATACTCCTCTCTAATCAACAACTAGTGATATATTGCTTGTAGATCCAAAGTACTAAAGATCTTTGCATGCCTGATTGCATCAAAGATCTCTTCTACTATAGGCAAGATATACCAATGAGCCCTAGTTTTTTAGTTGACAGGATTATAATCTCCATACATCTAACTATCTATATAGTTGCCATGCATATCCTTCTTGGTTGGCATCATTTTAGCTAGGGGATACTTTCTATGTGAAATCTCCACCAAACCAGCCTCAAAAATATCTCTACTTTGGCTCTAAATCAATATTCTCTCCATATCACTATAACAATGAGGACGTCCAAAAATGGGTATATTGCTAGTCAATTCAATCCAAATATTAGATCCTTTCATAGCACCTAAATCCTTTATATTAAAGGCAAAACAACTTCTATAGCCCCTCAAGAACCTCCAAACTCTCTATCTTTCTCCTCTTGTAAGCTTGGGTCATAGATCTGGCTCCTAAATATCTTTTGTAACTAATGTAGAAGTGGAAGACATACTGATTGGTTACTACACGGGGCCATGGGGAGCAATAGTGTCATGCTTCCAACCACTAGAAGTCTCAACTTCTATGTAAAAACTCCCTCCAATATGGCTACAAGCTCCATATGTCCTCTAGCTACATCTCAAGTAGCCCACACTCACTTTGATGGACTCCAAGTAGAACACTCTCCCTAGTAGCCATTGCTTGTGTTCCAAGAATACCATGTCCACTTGGTCCATCATCCTCATCATGTGCTTGAATTGTTGTGATAGGCACAAAGCTCACAAGTGTTCAAGTGGTGATGCCTATCAAGTGTATCCTACACTACTCTACTAAACCAAGGCTCACAATCCAAGTCAAATAGTTCAAGTCCATAGTCTAACCTAACACTTTGACACTTGGATGCTTGTAACATTGTTGAAATAACATTAATACTGGTGCAAAAACCCATCGCCTATCCTCTCTCATTGATGTTGGGCTCCACCAATTGTTGTAATTGTGAGTCCTAAACAAATCCAAGACCTCCCTCTTGAAAAGCATGGGAGCTTGGAAAACTCATAAGTGTGGGAAAAGTGGCCCAAATTTGTCCAACTAGGTTCACCATTGACATAGGTGACCTATCAGCCACTACCACCATATGAGACTGATGCCCAACATCCAAGATGTCATCAATAGTGAGGTGGTCTAGTCATTGAATCCCATCATATGCACATTGTAGAACCTCTTTGGGTAAAGGTTTGTCCACCAAAGATGAGACAATGAGCATGTGATCCCACTTTGGTTACATCCAACAACACAATAGATCCCATCCAAGAGTGGACCTAATGTGTTCTTGCCACCACCCGTGTGTGAGAATCACCCATCAAAGGATGCTCTCCAAAATGTAAGCTAGAGAAACAAACCAATGAACCTGGAGATATTGTAGTATATGTAACATCTTCCAAGAAACACCACAAGGATCTTAAAGATCCAAATCTTGACCAGCATGTGTATGTCTCTAACATGGCCATCCAAAAATCACCAAATGAATGGACCATATCTCTATAGATCTTGCGTCCCCAACAAGGAAATGTCTATTGGTAGGGTCTTTTAATAACCCTAGATTATTGACATCAATAATAACTTAGGATATTGATAGGCCAAGTGTGCCACATGATGAAGAGAGACTCACCTAGTAGTCTCATCTCTCTCCACATACAAGTACCTTTGTACTTGTTTATTTGCTTATAGTACTATAACTAGTTTATTGCTAATCCCACCAAACAACTCCAATAGACAAACTCCCTATTGCTAAGCAATGAATGTGGTATCTAGAGGTATCAAGGTAATTGTCTCTATAAGCTCATCCTAATATTGGTCTCCTAGTGGTACAAAATTGATTTGCATGTTGCTATAATGCTTCCTTTGAACTCCATAATGGAACATCCACGGTGGATGGAATGATCCCACTCATACTCCAAATTTGAGTGATCTCCTTTGGTAATGGAGTATCCTCTACATGGGTATTCCCTTCCAATAAGCCAAGTAATAGAGCCATTGAAAGTTGATACTTATACTATCATGGCGGCAATACGGGATGTTATCCTTGCAATGTAGCAACAAATCAAGCACCTTACTCGATTGTTGGATGAATGAGACCAACAACAACAAGAACATATAGAGAGAGTGCTAGTCTGAGATGGAGAAGATCATATTTGATTTCCAAAACCTAAGGTGTTTGAAAGCAAGAATCTTTCGGGCACAGTGGAGACTTTTGTGTTTGATTGCAAATGTTACTTCAAAGCCACCAATCTTCAAGATGAACAAAAATAGATTCTCTTGGCTTCTAGCCAATTGGATGGTGTGGCAAAACTTTGGTGGCAATTCCGAGTGGAGCAAGCTGAATGGTAGATTATTGCACCAATCTTGATATGGACAGAATTCAAGGATGCAATACTTGGTCAATTTCAAACTATAAATGTTCCTTGAGCCGCATGAGATAAATTAGTGGAGTTGAAGCAAATTGGCTTTGTAAGAGGCTACATCACACAATTTCAGAACATCATCATGCAAATTCCAGATATACAAGAAGGAGAAGTTCTTGATCAATTTGTGTAGGGATTGAAGTCACAAACCAAATTAGAGGTGACCATGCAAGAACCACTAAACGTAGAAGAAGCCATGCAATTGGCTGAGCGCTTTGATTCTTTGGTTGCAAAAACTTGGTCTCAACCTCAACTTACACCAAGCTTACTAGTACAATATGCATGGATGGAAGAACCAACACCAATGGAGATTGATGCTATCCAACAAAGGTCACTTGATGCAATAGATAGAGAAAGATTGTGACAAAATAGAGGTTGTTTTTATTATCACCAAGTTGGACATCACATTGTTGAATGTCCACTTAGTAATGGGCAACCTCAACAAGTTGCCCAAATGGAGTTTGTGGAACCAAATGATCAACGAAACAAAGAATCCCAGTAGGAGATTTCAAGCTGCCTATTGGGAGCTTGATTAGTTCTAATGGGATTGAAGTCTTGACCTATGGAAGTTTGCTTCACTTGCAAAGTATGATATCTAATTGGGGTTGTAGGATTTTGGTTGATTCTAAAAGTTTAGACAATTGCATGTCTATGCAAGTAACAAAGGAATTAGGTATTCCTTTCAAGCCAGTGATTGGAAGTAGTTTGATGATGGCGGATGGTAGAAAAGGTTTTGCATTTTGCACCTCGCATCTTGTTACCTTCAAGATTGGATAGGAGTATTTAGAGTATATGAGGTTTGTAGTGACACCTCTATACTATGATATCATTCTAGGTCTACCTTGGCTTGAACATCATAAGGTTTAATTCGATTGGACCCAATGCCAAATTCAAATACAACACCAAGGTAGGAATTTCTGATCAGGTTGTCTGGCACCTCTGAGTAAGACACCTAAGAATAGTCAGTCCCAAGATAGGAAGTTTGCAAAGAAGGTAGCCATAGAGCAAACCTTGAAGGGAGTGGAGTCCCAAGATGGGAAGTTTGCCAAGAAGGCAACCATGGAGCAAGCTTGGAAGAGAGATGAGTCCTTGGAAGGGAAGTTGGTTAGTAAAGCATCCATAGAGGAAGCTTTGGAGGAAGATAAGTCTATATTCATGGTATGGATCAAGCTGATTGCACCAAAACAATTAGAGGAGGGCCAAGAGCCTCATCAAGCAATGGTTGATCAGATAGTTTAGGATTTTGCAGACGTGTTTCCATATGATCAGCCAAAGGGATTACCCTCTGATCGAGGTTTGCCCTTCAAGATTGAGTTATTGCTAGTGAGTACTCCAATGAGTAGACCAATCTATCGGCTTTCACCAAAGGAGTTGGAGGAGTTGCAAACAACACTTATAGAGTTTTTGGAGAAGGACTTCATACAACATAGTACCTCTCCTTGGGGAGCACCGGTACTATTTGTTCCAAAGAAGGATGGAGGACTTCATTTTTGTATTGATTACCATGGGCTCAATAAGCAAACCATGAAGAATGCATATCCCTTGCCTCGGTTCAATGACTTGCTTGATCAACTAAGTAGAGCATGCTACTTTTCCAAGTTGGATCTTTGTAGCAACTATTGGCCAATTCCTATTGATAGAGAGGATGTGCAAAAGACTGCCTTTCATACAA
The DNA here is from genome assembly GCA_948567375.1 of Lunularia cruciata. Lineage (NCBI taxonomy): Eukaryota > Viridiplantae > Streptophyta > Marchantiopsida > Lunulariales > Lunulariaceae > Lunularia > Lunularia cruciata. The sequence continues at coordinate 11,301,055 of OX419757.1, read as the reverse complement.
GGTATGGGCATTTTGAGTGGAGAGTTCTACCTTTTGGACTCACTAATGTTCCAACAATCTTCATGGATCAGATGCATCTGGTGTTGGAGGGACTATTGGATTGGCTATAGTGAGCCAAGATTGCCATTATTGAAGCGTACTAGTAGGTGATAAACCTATCCCTCACTTGATTGCCAACTTGGTCTATAAGAGGTTGTCTCCTCCCAATAGTCAATAGTGAAACACATGGGGTATAACATTGCTCTCCCAATTATAACACATCATATGACTCAACTAAAATCATAATAGCCTAAGCTCTTGCCACAAAGCTATCAATCAGATAACCAAGCAACAAGTTCTCCACATGTGATGTATTGTGTAGAACTACCCCCAGAGATGTCTAGATCTAAAATGGACACTCTCCATGTTGGTCTTCCATAACTCCATATCAATAATTGCAGCCTTCTCAAACATAAGGGGCTACTATAATACTTAGAGGACAAGAGAAGAGAGAAAACATAGATTACTATATTAATAAAGAGAAGGTGCCCCAAAGGAGCACCTTCTCTTTATTATATAGACAAAGAGGATCTCCTCCAAGGAAGCTCCACCATAGGATTAGGCACACAGATAGGTGATGTGTCAGCAAGCTCTACCCTTGGATTACTCACTTGGATGGGTGACATGTCTAGTCTAGGTCCTATCTGGTTGGTCAAACAAGCTTTGACCAAATGGATTCTTTTAAGGAATCTTCCTGTAGAAATCTCAAAATCACATGAGTAAGGTACCATTGGAAAGCTCTCAATGAGACAAAGCAAGGAGGAGAGAAGGCCAACTATTCTTTTATTGGGAGGGGGGGGTCCACACATTTTCAAGGCCTAATTCATCCATTTAGGCCTCCAAAATTGCCTTCAAAGATTTCAGGGATATTTTTGTTCTTACTCTATTAGTAGAAGTCTCCTTTTGGTGATACTTCTTTCTGATTTGTTAAGTCCATCATGTGTAATATCCTTCCAGATGTGACAAAACCAATTCTTTAACTCATATGTCTAGCTATTGGTTCTAAGGTTCTCAAGTCTATTTCAATTTCTACCCTTGTAACAATATGGAGTTTAGCAATAAAGTAAGTTGGACTTATGAAGTAGCACATAAGACGAATTAGCCTAGAATATTCCAGAAGTATCTAGGAAGCTTCTTGGGAAGCTTTCCGGCTAGTTTAGCTTGCATTACAAGTAAGTAGCTTCTAGAATGAAGCTTCTAAAAGCTTCCAACTAGCTTAGCTTGCATGTCAAGTAGGCGGCTTTTAGAAGGAAGCTTCTTGAGAAACTTCCTAGTTAGCTTGGCTTGCACTCTAAGAAAGAGGCTTGAGGAATTTCTTGAGAAGCTTCTCAAGGATCTTATATGCTACCTATAAATACCAAAGACAAAGCTCATGCTAGGCATTTGGAGTTTTCCCTCATTCAAGTGTCTCAATGTGAGTTTCCATTCTCCTATTTCTCTCCTCGGTCTCGGTCTTTTACATTGGTATCAGAGTAGGAATGGGATGGATGGAATTTATGGACCACCAAATCCACTTCTGCCAAACCATGGGGATTTTCATGTCCAGATATTACCCAAGCACCATTTCACACAATTCATCACCTCACACTTTGGGCAAGATTTTCTACATATGATCACCGTGTCTAAGGAACCCTTGATACTTCCGGTTGTCACTTATGGAGAAAGGTGGATGTGTTGTATCTATGTGTTAATCAATTAGATAAATTGGGAGTAATAGGATAGAGTAGTAGCTATGGCGGCAATAATAGACGTTATCCTTGCGATGCAGTAACAAATCGAGCACCTAACTTGATTGTTCGATGAGCAAGACCAACAACAACAAGAACATATAAAGAGAGCGTCGGTCCAAGATGGAGAAGATTGTATTTGATTTCCTAAACTGAAGGTGTTTGAAAGCAAGAATCTTTTGGGCATAGTGGAGAATTTTGTGTTTGATTACGAACGTTACTTTGAAGTTACCAATCTTCAAGATGAACTAAAATAGATTCTCTTGGCTTCTAACCAATTAGATGGTTTGGCAAAACTTTGGTGGTGATTTTGAATGGAGCAAGCTGAACCACAAATTGTTGCACCAATCTTGATATAGACTAAATTCAAGGATGCAATACTTGGTCGATTTCAAACTATAAATACCACCCAAGCCGCATAAGATAAATTGGCAAAGTTGAAGCAGATTGGCTCAATAAGAGGTTACATCACACAATTTCAGAACATCATCATGCAAATTCCAAATAAACAAGAAGGAGAAGTTCCGGGTCAATTTGTATGAGGATTGAACTCATGAACCAAATTGGAGGTGACCTTGCAGGAACCACAAAATGTAGAAAAAGCCATGCAATTGGTTGAGTGCTTTGATTCCTTGGTTGCGACAACTTGGTCTTGACCTCAACTTACACTTAGCTTACTAATACAATATGCATGGGTAGAAGAACCAGCACCAATGGAGATTGATGCTATCCAACAAAGGCCACTTGGTGTAGTAGATAGAGAACAATTGTGACAAAATGGAGGTTTTTTTTATTGTCGCCAAGTTGGACATTGCATTGCTGAATGTTAACTTAGGAATGAGCAACCTCAACAAGTTGCCCAGATGGAGTTTGTGGAACCAAATGATCAAGGAAACAAAGAATCCCAGTAAGAGATTTTGAGCCGCCTATTGGGAGCTTGATTAGTTCCAATGGGATTGAAGGCTCAACCTATGCAAGTTTGCTGCACTTGCAAGGTACGATATCTAATCGGGGTTGTAGGATTTTGGTTCATTTTGGAACTTCAAAGAATTGCATGTTTATGCAAGTAGTAAAGGAATTGGGTATTCCTATCAAGCTAGTGATTGGAAGTAATTTGATGATGGCAGATGGTAGAAAGTGTTCTACATTCCGCACCTTGCATCTTGTTACCTTCAAGATTGGGAAGGAGTATTTGGAGTCTATGATGTTTGTAGTGGCACCTCTACATTATGATACCATTATGGGTCTACCTTGGCTTGAACATCATAAGGTTCAATTTGATTGGACCCGATGCCAAATTCAAGTACAACACCAAGGTATGAATTTCCAATTAGGTTATTTGACACCTTTGAGTAAGACACCTAAGAAAAGTCAGTCCCAAGATGAGAAGTTTGTCAAGAAGGTAGCCATAGAGCAAACCTTGAAGGGAGTGGCGTCCCAAGATGAGAAGTTTGCCAAGAAGGCAACCATGGAGAAAGCTTGGAATAGAGATGAGTCCTTGGAAGGGAATTTGGTTAGTAAAGCAGCCATAGAGCAAGCTTTGGAGAAATATAAGTGTGTATTTGCGGTGTGGATCAAGCCAACTACACAAAAACAATCAGAGGAGGGCCAAGAGCCTTATCAAGCAATGGTTGATCAGATAGTTCATAAGTTTGTAGACGTGTTTTTGGATGATCTACCAAACGGATTACCCTCCAATCAAGGTATGCCCTTCAAGATCAAGTTATTGCTAGGGAGTACTCCAGTGAGTAGCGATCTATCGGCTCTCACCAAAGGAGTTGGAGGAGTTGCAAACAACACTTATAGAGTTGTTGGAGAAGGACTTCATACAACATAGTACCTCTCCTTGGGGAGCACGGATACTATTTGTTCCAAAGAAGGATGGATGACTTCATTTTTGTATTGATTACCGTGGGCTCAATAAGCAAACCATGAAGAATGCATATCCCTTGCCTTGGATCAATGACTTGCTTGATCAACTAAGTAGAGCACGCCACTTTTCCAAGTTGGATCTTTGTAGTGGCTATTGGAAAATTCCTATTGATAGAGAGGATGTGCAAAAGACTGCCTTTTGTACAAGGTATGGGCATTTTGAGTGGAGAGTTCTACCTTTAAGACTCACTTATGGTCCAACAGTCTTCATGGATCAGATGCATCGGGTGTTGGATGGACTATTGGATTGGTCCGTAGTGGTGTTCTTGGATGATATCTTAATTTATAGTAAGACAAAAGCAAAACATGTAAATCATGTGCGAGAAGCCCTAAGATGACTATAACAATGGAAATTTTACTACAAGAAGTCAAAGTGTGTCTTTTGGCAAAAGGAGGTTACCTTCTTGGGTCATAAGATCTCATCAGAGGGGATCAAGATGAAAGAAGAGAAAATCAAGGCCATTATTGATTGTCCTACCCAAAAGGATGCTATAGAAGTACGGGCATTCAATGGATTGGCCAGTTTTTACCAACGGTTCATCCATTATTGTGCTCATGTGGTTGCACCATTGACTGACCTCTTGGGAAAGAACTTGAGTTTCCAATGGACCACCAAGTATGAATAAGCATTCTAGAAATTAAAGCATATGGTGTCTTCAAGACCCATTCTTCAACCATATGATCCTCAACTACCTTGTGTGGTTGATTTTGATGCTTCTAACTTTGCAATTGGAGTCGTGTTGCAACAAGAATTCCCAAATGGACTAAATCCCATTACCTTTGTGTCTCACCGACTCAATACGGCTGAACAAAACTACTCTACTTGAGATTGAGAACAACTTGCAATGGTATATGCTACCAAGGTATGGAGGCATTACCTATTAGAGAAACAAGTGATCATGCAAACTGATCACAAACCATTGTTGCAGACCTTACACTTGGAATACATGAAGAGTCAACATCATCGATGGGATGAACAACTCTAACTGTATGACATCAAACTTGAGTACAAACTAGGTCGGTTCCATGTCATCCTTGATGCTTTATCACAATGACCTAATTTGAAGTCTCTTCTTCTCATCACAAGGGCAATTTCAATGGTGTGAGTTGACTCCAAAGTCTAAAATGAGTTTCAATTAGCTCTACACCAAGATCCTTTCTTCCAAATGGTACATGGTTACCTTACGGTATGCGATGAGGAGTACAACACCTTCTCCATCAAGGAGGGCCTTTTATTCCATGAGGACCGGATCTATGTTTTAGCTAAAGGTGATCTTTGACTTGTGCACCTTCAAGAAGCCCATGATTTACCCATCACTTGTCACATGGGTGTGGACAAGACCTTGGGTACACTCCAACGTCAATGGTGGTGGCCCAACATGACATGAGATGTTCAAGAATTTTTCTGATTGTGTGAGAGTTGCCAACGTAACACGGCCAACAACCAAAAGCCGAGTAGACTCCTTCAACCACTCACCATTCCATCCACTCACTGGGAGCATGTGAGCTTGGATCTCATCACATCTTTGCCAAAGACAAAACAAGGACACACCACAATCGTGGTGTTTGTGGATAAGCTTAGTAAGCAAATCCACTTGACACCAATCTGTGATACCGTGGATGCTCCAACCTTAATGCAAATCTACTTTGACAATGTCTTCAGGCATCATAGGATGCCACATGTACTCATCTTAGACCGTGATCCTTGATTTACTAGGAAGTTTTGGCAAGCACTCTTCCAGATACTTGGCACCAAGCTTGCTTTGTCCATGGCCTATCATCCTCAAACTGATGGACAAACCAAACGTGCAAATTGTACATTGGAGAATATGCTGCATGTCTTTGTCAATGTCCAACATATTAATTGGGATGAATGTTTTGCAATTGTAGAATTTGCCTATAACAATTCCAAACAGGCAAGCACTGGATTTTCTCCTTTCTTTCTTAATTTTGGCCAAGATCCACTTGTTCTAGATTCTCTTCTTGCTCCCCCTCCATCTCAAGTTCCTCATACTTCCACATTCTTAACCACTATATCCCACTTTCTCCAACAAGCCAAGTCTCACCTCCTTGTTGCTCCGAATCGCCAAAAACAATATGCGGACCACCATCGTCGTGATCTCACCTTTGAAGTTAGTGATAAAGTCATGCTATCCTCTAGTAACCTCCCTCTCCCACTTGATACCCAAGTTTGTAAACTTGCACCTAATTGGATAGGACCCTTTGATATCACCCAAATTTTCTCTCTTGTTGCTTATCAACTTGCCTTGCCTTGTCATATGTGTATCCATCTTGTCTTTCATGTTTCCAAGTTGAAACCCTTTGTTCCTAACCCCTCTTCTTTTTCCTCTCGAGTCCAACCCCTCTTCTTGTCCCTATCAATGATCATGAGGAGTACAAAGTTGATCGTATCCTTGCACGTCACCATATTCAACAAAGCCATTGCCAACATATGGAGTACAAGGTTCTTTGGAAAGGGTATCTCCTTCATGATGCCACATAGGAACTTCTTTCTCACTTCTAGAATGCATCAACAGCCATCCAAGAATTCAAATCTTCACTAGCGATGAGGACATCACCAACTAGCGGTGGGGGAATATGTAACAATATGGAGTTTAGCAACAAAGTTAGTCGGACTTACGAAGTAGCACATAAGACAAATTAGCCTAGAATATTCCAGAAGTATCTAAGAAGCTTCTTGGGAAGCTTTGCGGCTAGCTTTGCTTGCACCGCAAGTAAGTAGCTTCTAAAAGGAAGCTTCTAGAAGCTTCCAACTAGCTTAGCTTGCATGTCAAGTAGGCGGCTTCTAGAAAGAAACTTCTTGAGAAGCTTCCTAGTTAACTTAGCTTGCACTCAAAGAAAGTGGCTTGAGGAAGCTTCTTGAGAAGCTTCTAAAGGGCCTTGTATGCTACTTATAAATACCAAAGCCAAAGCTCATGCTAGGCATTCGGAGTTTTCTCTCATTCAAGTGTCCCAATGTGAGTTTCCGTTGTCTTATTTCTCTCCTCAATCTTGGTCTTTTACAACCCTATTAGTAGAAGTACTTTTTTGGTGATACTTCTATCTGATCTATTTTGACAATCATGTATAACATCATTCTAGATGTTACCAAACCAAATTTCATATCTAGATCATATGGCTAGCTCTTGGTATTATAGCTACACACCAAAATCTATTAAGACCCTCTATGGTGTATAGAACTTCCCTAAAGGTCTCACTAAACAAAAGATCTCCCTTTAGTTATCCAAGAGGACAACCTTAAGTGTAAACCACACTTGCTCAAAGGCCGATCTAGTTGGTAACTTCCCTAATCTAGTCATTGATGCTTGCCACAAACCACTTGTTGTTGAGTGGATCCCATGCTTCTCAACCAAGTTAGCTCCACTATCAACCACTTCTACTCTACAAGTAGGAACCACATCATCCCTATTGTTACAAAGCATGGCAGCCAACTGGAACACTAGGGTTGGGTCAACTCTCAATGTAAACATGTCACTAGTTAAGAATAATGGAAAGTGAAAAATCAACTAAGCCACCTCTAACATCATGCTAGACTCAATATGTGTAGAAGTAGTTGATAGACTAATAGGTAGTCTATCATACATCTCATCACCACCTACCACACCTACACTAGGACATCTAGGAGCCATGGATGCCATTTGTAGTACCATAGAGATTGTAAAAGATTAGGGAAGTCTCACTTGTCTGCCAACCTCTCCTCTCTATGGGTCCAACTCCATTGGTGCTCCTCTAGGCTCTGGTGCACATATTGCACTTGTAGTCATTATGGTAGATGAATCTACCTATGCTACTCTACACATGAAGTCCAAGATACCTCCATCACCAACATATGAGGTGGAAGCCTCAACACCCAAATTTGATCTCCTTAAAGCTATGACCATGCTAGCCAATCTCTGATCCACTTGTTTAATGCAAGTAGCCATAGTTGTATTAGAAGTGAGGGTAGGTATTGCATCCCTACTAGGTGTGGATCCTCCACCACCTCATCTTCCATGACTTGGAGCTCCTCTACCACTCCATAACTCCAAGTGTAGGTCAAAGCATTAGTCACTAGTATGACTAAATTTGTTGGAATGTTCACACTATCTTTGTGTTGGTTGTGTTGCACCAAAGGTACCAGGTCTGTTTCCCTAAATGCATTCTCTCTTTTTGTGAGGTCCACCACAAGTCCAACAAGCAACACCACCACTCACTAACTATTGTTCAACCAAAAATGACGGTAAGGATCTAGGCTGCCCATCTTGTCCTTGAAATCCAACATGGCATGGTGCACTCTACTACACTTTGGAAGAAGTAACAACTATAGATGAGGTCTCCTTACCAAATCCAAATGTTACCACTCTCTCTCTTCCACCATGTTGAGCTCAATACTCTCAACCAAATCAAAGACCATTGCCAAAGTAGGTGAAGTAGCATGTAACAATGTAGCATCACAGACTTTATGTCACAACTCTCTTGTTAATCTCCCATACCAAAACTAGACTACTTAGGCCTCAATAACTCCTTGAGTTAAACTGATCAGTCATCTCATGCAATTGTATGCCTTGCATAGGCTCTCTCCAATCTTTTGATGGAACTCTTGCAAGCCTTCTTAACTTGTTAGTTTGTACTCCTTGGTAGTTTTGCCTCAAACATTGGAGGAACTCCACCATAAGATTAAACCCTAATACTACACGACCTCTTGTAGAAGTACCTCCACTCATAATAGCACCATCTCCAAGAGATCCACCAACACTATTAGAGTTAAAACTCATGGGTATTGCCAATCTACCTCTAGAAACCAAGTCTCAAAGGATAGAAACATAGTTCGGAGATCAATATTGTGTCCATTGGTGAACTTAGTGAACATTAGCTCAATCTCTTCCAAGTGAGCTCTCTTGAACTCATGGTAGTCCCCAATTGGTGGGCCTTCCAAGTGCTAAAAAACCCTTTCTATGAAAGGTATGAACAAAGTCAAGTTCCACATCTATTGCAAATCACATCAACTGTCAACCTCCTAAATGAAGTCATCCAACTCAATGATACCTATTATACCGAAGTAATGCCTAAGGCCTTTGGAGGCCCCATAAATCTCATCCATATCCCACAACAATTGTGCGGACACACCATGTGCACTCTTAATTGAATAAGATCATGTGTCAAACTCCAACTTAGAGTCAATCTCCTCCCTCATTGGGACCTAAGATGCATGCTCATACTAAGCGCCACTCTAAGGAAACCACTACGTAATACAATGTTATCTCCTCTAAAATCCCCAAAGGACTCCATTGTGACAAAGTAACCAAAAATTGCAAACCACAACTGTAACCACCACAAGTATCTACTAAGTGCCAACACCACCAACCACACATCATCCACTAATGTAGCTCTAACTACAATAACTACACTAAGGGAATGGGCAACTTGTAACTTGCCACCACAACATGCACTCTCATGATGTGCAAGTCATTACTTCTTGCCTCACCGAAACGAAACACAATTAGTTTGACAGGTCATCACTCCAACCTTGCTATTGAGTGCTATTCCACACAAGAGCACCAATGCTCTTAATTTAGGGCACCTCATACAAACATGATCCACAAAAAGAAAGTAGAGAATGGAGGGGATCCAATCACAAGAAGGCTAAACAAAAACAATCTATCTCATAAATCAACATCAGACTAACTCTACCATTATCTAGCATTTGATATAATAGGAGTTATCTATCTACTTCATAAGCTACAAGGATCATAAAGAATGAGATGAAACTTTCTCTTGCCAAAGTTGATGAAATCCCACCACAAAATTTAGCTTTAAATCTTACGTAGAATTTGATGTAGCTCCTAGAGTTTGTTGACCGCCAAATCCTCTACTAAATTTTCACTCAAGCCAAATTAGAAGTTATGGATCTTCAAATCTCTAATTCATGGGAATGGGTTCCCAATTCTTCCTTCAATTTTGCCTTTAAAGCTCAATTTGCACCAAATTGGTCCTACTTTCATTTCTTGAGCTCAAAACAAACACTATTGCTTGAAATTGACTCTCTATGGCTCCACATATGGCTAGCACTTCTACACATGATCACTCTCAAGGAAACCTAAACTATGATCAAGGTACTAACTTCCATCAGGCTTAAAGATACCAATACCCTCAGTTCTTACACTCGATTTCCTTGTGACTCACTTCTTTGATGTAATAAGTTCATTCACAACTCAAATCACATTCAATCATATCAATCTTTGATCTATCACTTAACAATCTACTAACAATTGGGCACTGATTATAATCAAGCCACACCTACTCTAGTTAAGAGACTCTAGGTGATGCTTATTGGCTCTTTACCCACTCTAGCTAGGAACTTGAAGGCTCCATATCAAAGAAGTGAGCTACTTGGAGCTGCACTTTCAAGGTAAACCTCTGATTTGACCTAGACTCAAACCCTAATGGTCCCACTAATAGCACATCCAATGAGGTGAATAGTGCAAGTGACAATGAGCCATACCATATAATCAGTACTCCAAACAAGAATCAAACAGTCAACAAGTAGTCTATGAGTTGCTTCCAAAATACTTCTAACAACCAACCTTGCTACTTCAAAGTCCAAGCAATCTAGATGTGATGCTACAAATTGCATGACATAGTGTATATTATCATCAACCACAAGAGTGAGTTACATTTGTACTTTAATCAATGAAGAATGTCTTCCATATCATCATTGCCTCTCACTTCTGCATCATCTTCTAGTTGTGGATCTATAGGCTAGTCACTACAATCTTCTCTCACCTCTTTAAGAGTTTATGACCTTGTGAGTTATGATTGTATCAATGGCCACATTTGCATATCCTTCAACTACGGATATGTTGCATAGTAGTCCTCATATGGATCTTTATCCTTCATTTTGAGGACTTCTTCATTTATGGGTGGTTTGGTATCTATATGGCACTCTTCATTAATGTGACTATGCTCATCTTTTTTAGCTTGGTAAACTTGCTTCATTCATGACAATCTAGCTTCATTGTCATTGGCATCTATGATGAAGTTAGTGATTGTGGCTACTTTCATGGATGCCTTCTTCAATTTGGAAATAAAAGCTTCCAATTCATCTTCCATCATTGACTTCTCTTTGGCCAAAGATCTATCCTTGTCCTCATCTTTGTTTGCTTGTTGAAACAACTATGCTTTGTTGTAAGTATTCCCAATGTCCACCTTGGTATCTATTATGGGTGATGTTATCTCTTAGAGAGTAAAGGAATCTTCACTCTTTAATCCTTCAAGATTCACCAAAGTTACCTTTCCTTGACCCAATGCAATTTGTGATCTTAAGTGCTTTACTTTGTTCCAGTTATCATCTTTCACTTCATTTTTGTGGTTGTCTTTACTTTCACTTTCACTTGAAGACTTACTTGGGATATTTTTTCCATGTCTTAAAGGTATGACCTTGGGTTGTGCAATAGTTTTTAATGTTGCAAGAGTCATCCACAAGCACAAATTTCTTCATGTGTGCATGCTCCTTGTTTTTTATCATGTATTTCTCTACTTTCTTAGTTATATCTGGGTGTTTGGTAAGGTATTTTGGAAGATGGAAGTGGTTGTTTTTCTTTCCCCTTTTCTAAGGAGTTCCAATCCTATGTAAAAGTGTAAGATGTTGTGCGTATATACATCGCTACACAACATACATCGCTGTCAACATCATACACTATAAAAGCACAACTCACACATAAATCATACATAGACTCTAAAGTGCCACAATAATCAGATTGCTTAACACTTTCAACTCAACTCAACTCAGATCAGTACTTGATCTGTCACTCTATAAACTGCCAACAATTGGGCACTGATTACATTCAAGCCACACCCACTCAAGCATAGAGAATCCAGGTGACACTCGCCGGCCTCTGTCCACCATAGCCAGGAACTCGAAGGCTCAACATCAGAGAAGTGAGCTCTCTGGAGCTCACTTCGAAACTATACCCCCTGGACTCAAGCTAGCCCTGAAACCCTAACGGTCCCACTGACGGCACACTTGACGGTGCAAATGGTGCAAAGTGACACTGGGCCCCACCGTGAAGTCAGTACCCCAAACACGAAATCTAACCATCGGAAAGTAGTCCCTGAGAAACAGCTAGAATAACTCTAACTACCATCACTGGAACTCCAGTGTCCGAGCATCTAGATGCGGAACTACAAATGGCGTGACAGCTATCGTGCGTATATACATCGCTACACAACATACATCGCTGTCAACATCATACACTATAAAAGCACAACTCACACATAAGTCATACATAGACTCTAAAGTGCCACAATCGCCCCCCTAGCTGGCGGTTAGGTCCCTCTAACTCCAGATAGCCATCTACTCTAAGTATATGGTATACCCTCTAATGGGCAAAGATCAGGAGGCCGGGTGCTATGGAGCCCCATCGTTAGTCGCCTGTCTGCAATCTATACCATATAAAGAATGAACTAGCTATAGGTCAAGTACATCTAGGACATAACCACTGTCCCTGAGGAACCACCGTGCGGAAGGAGTCATACATGCCATATGCCATCCTCTCGAACAGCTATCACACACTAACATAGTAGCAGCTCCACCAGAAGAGCCACATAACATACACCTCAAGCCTGCACGTACAAGTGCCAAGCTTGGGTCCATAGTACCATCAATGTTTGGGAGGTGGCATGGCGCACAATTGCGCACATGATCCTTCCAAACAACACCATCACGTCCTTCTAACACAAGGACTCCAGATGGCAAAACCTTGCGCACTCTCAAGATAGTGCGGCTTGTAGAAACATCAAGTGTCGTCGGTGTTGTCTGCTGTAGATATACATAGTTGCCTGGATGAAATCGACGGATCAAGGGTCTATAACCTCCTCCTTGAATGGTAGCATAGCGTAAAGTATCTCTATGCTGAGCAATCGCCAAGTTCTCGAAGGCCATTGGCATCACTCTCCAAAAGATCTCTGCCCGCTGAGAACATGCGCTCATCCATACATCAGGGTCATCCAAGTCCAAAACTACAGTAGCATCTCGATGAATGGCTGTAGGTAAATCTAGATCTTGTCCATAGAGTAGAAAGTATGGAGAGAAGGATGCTAAGGAGGCTTGCCGGCTCAACCGATAGCCCATGGCCAACCAAGGTAACTGGAGATCCCAATCTCCCAAGTGGCCTCTCTGCAAACCATACTTTCGCAATCCTCTCTTCACCGTCTGAACCACTCTCTCTGCTAAGCCATCTGCCTCAGGGTGATCTCGGGATGTAGTACGATGATCAATCAAAGCCTTGTCACACAAGACCTGAAACTCTCCCAAGAACTCTGTACCCTGATCAGTCAAAACCTCAGCTGGTGCACCAAAATGACTAAGAACTCGATCCAGGAACGAGTAAGCTGTCCCTTCACTAGACTTGTCAGGAAGTGCCACCAACTCAATCCACTTGGAGAAGTGCTCCACCATCACCAAAACATACCGATGATGTCTTACAGTCAGCGGTAAAGGTCCGGCGAAGTCCAAACTCCAACGGTAACCCAATCCCATGATAGGTAATGGGTGTAAATGTGGCGTAGGAGCATTGAATGATGCTCTAACTCGGTCACAAACCACACATCTGGCAACAAACTGCTGTACCTCGGTCTGCATATTGCACCACCAATAATGACTCTGGAGTAAGCTATATGTACGCTTTACTCCAAAATGTCCTAGCTCCTCATGAGCATGACGGACCAACTATGGTCTCTGTGATGGAAGTGGTACTACTCGCACTCTACCATCCTCCCATACACGCAAAAGGTGTCTACCCTCCAATCTGAACCGTTTGGCTCGCTGAAGAACACGGTCTCTCTCCTTGGCCCCAATTGTGCCACCCACAACACCAGTGCGAAGATAGTCCATCACTAAGACATCATCATGAATGTCTCGCTAAACTGTACCAATATCTTCACTCTCTGGATCTGTGACCTCAATAACTCCTCCTGTATGCGCTGAGAGAGATACCACCAAGGTCTCTGCAAATATACACAAAAAGGCCGATGCATGCCAACCTGGCACCATCTCCTCATCTGTCTCACCATGCCAACGTGCTCCGGTCTGATCCTGCTGGTTGGGACATGGGTTTCTACTCAACCCATCTGCATCACGGTTCACCACTCCAGGTCTGTGAACAACCGTGAAATCATACTCCTGTAAAATCAGAGCCCATCGTGCAAGCTTCCCTGAAAGCTTGTCGGACTCCATCAACCACTTCAGCGGCTGATGATCAGTGATGAGAGTGAAGGGGTTACCAAATAGGTAACATCGGAAATGTGCTACTGCCCAAACTGCTGCCAAGCACTCTCCCTCATATGAACTATACTTCGCCTCCGCTGAATTGTTGGAGCGACTAGCATAGGCCACCACAAACTCCTTCTCCTCATCATCATGTTGGGTGAGCACCGCTCCAAGCCCCAACATACTCCAATCAGTGTGAACCTGAAATGGTCGTCCCCTGATCGGTCTCCTCAAAATAGGAGCAGATGTCAACCTCTCCTTGAGCTCTACAAAAGCTCTCTCCTGCTCATCTCCCCAACACCACTCATGTGTAAGCTTGGTCAGCTTTGTCAAGGCCTTGGCAATGGTGCTAAATCCTCTAACATAGCGGCGATAGAAGTTCGCCAACCCAAGGAATGCTCGCACTCTGCTCACATCCGTAGGCCGAGGAACACGTGTGCAATAGCCTCCACCTTGGTCTGCTGGACACCAAGTCCTCCGGGGTAGATAGTGTGACCCAAATACTCAACCTGCTCATGGAAGAACCTACACTTCCCAGGATGTAATTTGAGTCCATGAGATCTCAACCTCTCAAACACCTCCAACAACTGTCTCTCATGCTCCTCCACAGTAGTGCTATACACCAAAATGTCATCAATATAGCACCGAGCAAAATCCAGTCCAGCTAAGATCCTATCCATGACCCTCTGGAACTCAGCAGGAGCGTTCTTCAACCCAAATGGTAAGAACCTCCACTGATATAACACATCCTTGTCGTGAGGATCAATAGCCCAAAATGCTGTCTTGGACTTATCCTCCTCCCTGATCGGCAACTGATGATATCCCGCTCGTAGATCCAAAGTACTGAAGACCTTTGCATGCCCAATCGCATCAAAAATCTCCTCCGGTGTAGGCATGGCATACCGATCAGCCCTGGTTTGTCGGTTGATAGGACGGTAACCTCCACACATCCGCCTATCTGTATAGTTGCCATGCATAACCTTCTTGGCTGGCATCACTGTCGCTGATGCATACTCTCCATGTGAAATCTCCACCAAACCAGCCTCAAAAAGGTCACTACTCCGGCTCTGAATCAATGTCCTCTCCATCTCACTATATCGATAAGGACGTCAGAAAACAGGTGTGTCGCTAGTCAGCTCAATCCGTATACCAGGTCCCTTCAGAGCACCCAAATCCTTCATACTGAAGGCAAAACAACTCGTGTGACTCCTCAAGAACCTCCAAACCCTCCGTCTTTCCTCTCCAGTAAGCTTGGGTCCAAGATCTGGCTCCCAAGTATCCTCTGTAACTGTAGTAGGAGTGGAAGACATACTGACTGGCTGCTACACTGGGCCCTTGGGAGCAATGGTGTCATGCTCCCGACCACTAGAGGTCCCAACCTCTGTGTGAAAAACTCCCTCCACTCTGGCTGCAAGCTCCATACGTCCTCTGGCTGCATCCCATGTGGGCCAAGAGTGTAATCCAAGTAGCCCACGCTCACCTGGATGGACTCCAAGTAGACCACTCTCCCTAGTAGCTACTGGATGTGTCCCAAGAATACCATGTCCACTCGGTCCATCACCCCCAGCATGTGCCTGAATCGTCTCGATAGGCACAGGGCTCACAAGTGATCGAGTGGTGATGCCTATCAAGCGCATCCTACGCTGCTCTGCCAAACCAAGGCTCACAATCCAGGTCAAACAGTTCAAGTCCATAGCCTGACCTAACACCTGACGCCTGGATGCCTCTAACACTATTGGAACAGCGGTAATACCGGTGCGAAAACCCATCACCCGCTCTCTTTCATCAGCATTGGGCTCCACCAACTGCTGTAACTATGAGTCCCAAACAAGTCCAGGTCCTCCCTCTCAAAAAGCATGAGAGCCAGGGAAACTCATGAGTGTGGGAAATGCAGCTCTAGGCTGTCCAACTAGGTTCACCACTGCCATGGGTGACCTATCAGCCACTACCACTGTCTGAGACTGACGCCCAACATCCAAGATATCATCAACAAGAATGTGGTCCAGTCGCTGAATCCCATCATAAGCACGTTGTAGAACCTCTCTGGGTAAGAGGTTTGTCCACCAAAGACGAAGACGATGAGCCCGTGATCCCACTTTGGCTGCATCTAACAATACAGCAGGTCCCATCCATGAATAGACCTGATGTGTACTTGCCACCACTCTAGTGCGAGAATCACCCATCAATGGAACGTTCTCCAAAAGGTAAGCTGGAGAAACAGACTGATGAACCTGGAGATGTCGTAGTATCCGTAACATCTCCCAAAACACACCAGAACAAGGATCCTGAAGACCCAAACCGCGGCCCGCACGTGTGTGTCCCTAACATGGCCATCCAGAAATCACCAAGTGAATAGGCCCATGTCTCTCTAGGTCATGCGCCCCCAGTAAGGAAATGTCTCCTGGTAAGGCCTTCTGGTAACCTCTGACTGCTGACATCGGTAATAACTCCGGATACCGATAGGCCAAGTGTGCCACATGATGTAGAGAGACTCGCCTAGCAGTCTCATCTCTCTCTACATACAAGTACCTCTGTACTCGGATACCCGCTTGTAACACCGCAGCTAGTCCGGTGTTGATCCCACCAAACAACTCTAATAGACATATCCCCTCTACTGGATACTGCCAAGCAATGAGTGTGGTATCCAGAGGTGTCAAAGCAATCGCCTCTGGAGGCTCATCCTCACACTCATCCCCTGATGGTACGAAGGCTCCACTCCAAGCCTGCTGCACCAACTGATCTGCATGCTGCTACAATGCCTCCTCTGAACTCCACAATGGAACATCCAAGGTGGATGGAACAATCCCACTCGTACTCCATAGCCGAGTGATCTCCTCTGGTACTGGAGTATCCTCTGCATGGGCGTTCCCCTCCAACAAGTCACTAGGCCAAGTAACTGCACCGCTGAAAGCTAAAACTGATGCTGCCATGGTCCCGGACTGTAGTGAGCCAAGACTGCCACTACTGAAACGTACTGGTAGGCGACATACTCGTCCCTCACCAGACTGCCAACCAGGTCTATAAGAGGCTGTCTCCTCCCAATAGTCAATACTGAAACCCATAGAGTATAACACTGCTCTCCCAACTAGCACATCATAGGACTCAGCTATCGTCGCAATAGCTTGAGCTCTCACCACCGAGCTATCAGTCGGATGACCAGGCTGAACCTGGACAACAAGCTCCTCACGTGTGATGTACTGTGTCGAACCACCACCTAGAGATGTCTGGATCTGAAATGGACACCTCTCCACATCGGTCTTCCGTAACTCCAGACCAACAACGGCAGCCTTCCCCAACATAAGAGGCTGCGCACCAGAGTCTAACAAGACTCTCTGTGGTGTATAGACCTTCCCTGAAGGTCCCACCAAACGAAAGATCCCCCTTTGGTTATCCAATAGGACAACACCAGGTGTAAACCGCGCTCTCTCAAAGGCCGGTCTAGCTGGCAACTCCTCCAGTCTAGCCGCTGCTGCCTGCCATAAACCACTGGTCGCTGAACGGATCCCATGCTCCTCAACCAAGTCAGCTCTACTACCAACCACCTCTGCTCTAGTAGTAGGAACTGCACCATCCCTACTCTCACACAACGTGGCAGCCAACCGGAACACTGGGGCTGGGTCAACTCCCAATGTAAACATGTCACTGGTTGAAAATAAAGGATGCCGCATAATCAGCTGAGCCGCCCCCAACATCATGCTAGACTCAGTCTGTGTAGTAGCAGGTGGCTGACTAGCAGGTACTCCATCAGGTACTCCATCACCACCTACTACACTTGCACTGGGACGTCTAGGAACCATGGATGTCGTCTGCAATGCCTCAGATAGCGTGAAAGACTGGGGAAGTCTGACCTGTCTCCCAACCTCTCCTCTCTGTGGGTCCAACTCCACTGATGCTCCTCTAGGCTCTGGAGCACGTACTGCACTCCTAGTCACTGCTGCAGATGCATCCACCTGTGCTGCTCCGCACATGAAGTCCAAAGCATCTCTATCACCAGCATATGAGGTGGAAGCCTCAGCACCCGAATCTGATCTCCTATGAGCAATAGCCATACTAGCCAATCTCTGCTCCAACTGCTCAATCCGAGTAGCCATAGCTGTGTCAGAAGTAAGGGCAGGTACTGCACCCCTACTAGGTGTAGATCCTCTACCACCACCTCTACCACCTCGTCCTCCATGAATTGGAGCTCCTCTACTACCTGCCATAGCAGCCCTACCACTCCGTAACTCCGGGTGTAGGTCAAAACACCGGTCACTAGTATGACCAAATCTATGGCAGTGCTCACACTGCCTCTGTACTAGCTGTGATGCACCAGAGGTATCAGGTCCGCTGCCCTGAGTACACTCTCTCCTATGGTGAGGTCCACCACAAGTCCAACAAGCAACACCACCACTCACTGGCTGCTATTGACCCAAAAATGAGGGTAAGGGTCTAACTCCACTAGGCCCTCCACTCGCTCCATAGGATCTGGGCTGTCCACCCTGTCCTCGAAAACCAACTGGGCGTGGTGCACTCTGCTGCACTCTAGAAGAAGTCACAACCGTGGATGAGGTCTCTCTACCAAATCCAGCTGTCACCACTCTCTCCTCCACCATGTTGAGCTCAATACGCTCAGCCAAACCAAAGACTACTGCCAAAGTGGGTGAAGTAGCTTGCAACAACGTAGCATCAAGAACTCTACGTCGCAACTCCCTGTCCAATATCCCATACCAAAACTGGACTGCCTGGGCCTCAGTAACTCCCTGAGTGAAACTGATCAGCCGCCTCATGCGAGTGTATGCCTCGCGTAGGCTCTCTCCAGCCTTCCGCTGGAACTCCAGCAAGCTCCTCAGCTTGTCAGTCCTGTAACACCCATTTGTGCATGTGTGTGGTATTGTGATATTTAGCTTGGTATTACAAGTACTTAAGAGATATTATTTATATAGAGATAAAGGATGGTTCTATATTAGTCATGGTTAGCTAAAGTTAGTCATAGCTAAGATAGATGGGACCTTACTTTAGAGGAAGTAGAAAAGATGAGCACCACTATTTTGGATTTTAGTGTGTTGACTTGGTATTATTCCTAGGTGTTTGGCTTTGGGGAAAGAGTTGAGAACTCTTGGGCCCGCAAGCCTTTTTGTTTTGGATTCTTCTTTAGTCCAAGGATAGCCCATGTGAAGGAATCCTTGCTTTAGTGGTTGGGTCAAGATAAGGGGAATATGCCCATGTGAATGGATATTCCTTTCTACTTTTTGACTTTACTTGACTTTTAGTCTAGTAACTTGAGTTACTACGGTAATTAGTAACTTTGGTACGTAACTATTTCACAAGTATATAAACAAGGAGTGAGGAGGTACTCATCATCCTTTCATTTGCAACTATCTCTCTCTCATTGAGTTCTCTAGTGAGCAATGTCTTGAGTCTTGGAGTGTTAGCCTTGGAGGAGTATGATGGAGTTGGGGTTCCTTGCCTTCTTAGTCCATGGTGCGCTACCATAATAGCCATCAGAGGTTTATCCTGAGTGAGAGACAGGCCGGCTCACATTTTTGGTTCCGTTGCCGGGACCTCTCTAGAAGGCAAGATAATGTTCCGCGTCCAATTCTACATTAGGCAGAAGGAGGCTATGAGAGCTCACTTGGAGAGAACATTAGGAGAGGAGAGGGCTGAACTTATGTTAGAGAACCAAGATCCATTTGTATACCCTGTAGTTCATTATGATGTCTTTGAGGTGATTTTGTACATCTTGTACACATGAGAGGAATTGGAGAGATTGTGTGAGGTGGATTGCAGATTTTGGGGATTAAGGTGATTTTGGGCAAAATCTCAAGTTTGAGATCTGGACTTGAGATTTCTACACATGATAGCTTGGGTTATCTTTCAGTTAGCACACTTGAAATTATTGAGAGAGCTTCTATGCGCACTGGGCTAGAATTTTTGAAAGTTGATAGGGTAAAGTGCTCCCGCAACTGCATGCTCTCTGGAAAATTGTACAGAGTCTGCCATTTCTTCAATTTTTAGTGAATTGTCCTGAAAATTTCCAAGAAAATTCAGTGCATTGTATCCTACCTGGTGCCACAAAAATTAGAGAGAGATCATTTTTTCGCAGTGCGTTATGAGTTTTTGAAGTGAGGGGGGTGGTTTTCAGACCAAATCTGAAATATGGGTGCTGAATAGAAACGTGTCTAGGCCAAATGGCTCAATGAAAAGATCTAAAATTTTGCAGGGAGGGATGCCCTAGAGTTGTGATCAGGTGTGGAAAATTTCAGAGGACTGTGACATATTCGTTGGGAGATTTGAGTGACATTGTGAGGAAGGGTCAATTCTGCAGAGTGGAGATCTCATGCATGAGAAGTTTGAGATCAACAAAAAGCATGTTTGAGTGTTTAGATTCATCTTTGGGAACATGGAGGGTCATCAAGAGTGGAAATTGAGATTATGCAAGGTTCCCCAAGGGTTTCAGGTGATTGTAGGGGTGGATTTGAGGAAAAGAGAGTTTACAATAGAATTTGAAGAGAGTGTTGAGAGGATCCAAAAACCTACACCACTTGGAGGAAAGAGTGAGTCTAAGTGCTTTCTATGTGGAGAGAAGGGACATAAGGCAAGTTCATGTCCATTAACCTTTGAGAGCAAGAGATTGAGGGAAAGGAGAGGCTTACTTGACTTGGGTTTGCATGTTGGACCTTCTTCACCAAGATTGGGAGGGAGAAGATCTAAGACCAAGGAGTTGTGTGAGGTTTGTGGAGTTGAAGGACTTCCAAAAGGACATGAGTGTAGTGGAGTAAAAGCACTTTTGGAAACTTTGGTGAAGGATCTTGGAGAGAGTCTTAGTACAGCTACATAAATACTACCACCTTCATCAGCTAGTTCTCAAGATTAGTGATGGAGATAATCTTTCAACTTATGGATAAACTATCCATGAGAGTTAGATTAATATGCACTCTAGGATTTGATGTTGCTATAGAAATCTTGGAGCAACCTGAACCTTTTGTGTTCCCTAGAGTGGATTATTCTCAGATGGTGTTAGTCATGTATATACTCTATTAGTAATAGAGTGAGAGAAAAGAAAAGAGAAAAAAAAAATTAAGAGAAAAGAAAGATAGTGAGGGGTTAAGATGGGGAAACTTCCGGTTTTCTTTGGCAAGGATGGAGAAGATGTGGAGGCCTTTGTGAGAGACTTCAAGAGAGCTTGCATAGGAAACAATGAGAGGAGGAAGAATGAGTGGGCCTCATTATTACCAGATTTCTTTGAGGATGCAGCACTTACATGGTATGAGTCAGAATACCAAAAGAGAGAGAGGAGAGAGGGGGAAGAGGAGTCTTGGGAGACTTTGACTTCAGCACTCATTGAGAACTTTCTTCCTGATGAGAGTTATGAGAGATTGATGAGTGAGGTTACATTTCTCAAGCAAGGAGATGGAGAGAAAGTGAGGGTCTATGTGGAAAGAGTGGAAAAGTTGGAGTCCAGATTTCGCATAGTGTTGAGGAAGGGTGGGGATGATGTGGAGACTACAATGATTGGCATAGGGGCCATGCTCACCAAGAATTTTGTGGGAGGATTGAGACCACAAATTAGAAGCAAGGTGAGATATGAGAAACCTTCTTCCAAGGTTGAAGCTATCAAGATCGCAATTCGTATGGAGGAGAGTTTGGAAGGGGATGAGAGTGATTTGGTGGTGAAGGAGGTTGTGCATCCTCCTCAAGGCTACAAGTATGGTGGAACTTCTGATACTTTGGTGACAAGGGTTGCACCACAAGTAGTAGTTGCTCCAATTCTTGCACCTCCACCAAAAGATCCACTCCAAACCATCACAGAACAACTTGCGGATCTCAAGATCAATGTGGTGCAACTATGGGAGAAGAGAGAGGTGGATCAGAATGTAGGGAGAGGACCTAGGAGTTATGGAAACTATCCATATAGAGGAGGCCAACCAGCCAACAATTTCAATGATAGAAATTGTTTTGGTTGTGGAGGAAGAGGCCATATCCAAAGGAATTGCCCAAATTCCACTTACCATGGAGGAAGGGGTTATGAGGGAGCCAATAGAGGGAAAGAGGGAGGTAGTGAAACCCAAGTGGCTCCTAATCCCAACAAAGGTAAGGGGATAGCATCCATAGATGTGGTTGAGAGCAAGTATGAGAAGGGAGAGTGCTCAAACTCCAAGGGTCTTAATTTGGAGCTTTTGGCACAAGAGAAGAAGAGAGCTCGTTTTGCAGAGGATGTTCACTCTTCTCAAGGATTTACTTCAAGCAAGGATACTCCTATGTCTACTAGGAGCACTCGCACCTCAACACCATCAACAACAAAGACTCCAAGGAAGAAGTTGGGGATGGAGGACTTCTTGATCTCAAAGCAACAATGGAACTACAATGTGTTGGAGGATGTTGGTAGTCACAAGGCTAACATCACAGTGGGCCAATTAATTGCTTTGAACCCTACCTTGAGAAAGGAGCTTAGAGGTGGTTTGAGTTCTACAAGGAGCAAAAAGAAGAAGAAGGCAAAAGTTCCAGTATCAATGGGGGTGGTGGATGCCAAGCCAGCACCATGGGAGGCTTGTGAATATGCCTCCAAGATTGATGTGAGAGTGAATGGTCACAACATCAAGGATGCATTGGTTGATGGAGGATCAGCAGTGAATGCCATGTCAGAAAGGTTGATGAAGAAGTTGGGTATGATACCCTCAAGACCTTCAACATTTGTGGTGAGCATGGCAAACAAGCAACAAGTTCGACCAGTAGGGGTGATGGATAAGGTGGTAGTTTCAGTTATGGGAGTTCAAAATCTCATGACTTTCCAAGTCTTGAAGGATTCAAGCTATGACTTACTTCTTGGGAGGCCATGGTTGAGAGCAGCACGCACAACTGATCGATGGCACAAAGGGTACTTGAGGATTGGGCCATCAAACCATAGAGTCACTGTCCCTGTGACTAACACCACCAACACTTCACATTCAGATACCCCATCTTCTAATTATTGTGAATCAGATTCTGAAGAAGGAGCTTCAGGTGTGGACACAAGCATGGAAGAGGAGACTTCCACGGAGGAAGATGAATCTGAATCTGATTCAGATGTGTATCCCTTGTGTGCTATGGATTTTGCACCTAAGCCAGAGGTTTTGAAGGACCCAGATAAATCACCATTGACACTTGAGGAGGTAGAGAGAAGGTTATCTACCCTCAAGTATGGCCCAAATGTTACCAAGGAGGAGAAGGTGAGATTTGAGGAGATTTTCCGCAAGTTCATCCATGTGTTTGCTTTTAGTTACAAGGATTTGAAGGAAGTCACCTTGGAGGAGCACAAGATAGAGGTGGAGTCACATGCAAGACCAATCCGCCAAAAGCAACGTCGCATTAGCCCACCAATATCTTTGGTTGTGAAGGAGGAGATTGATAAGCTCAAGGAGGCTGGATTTATCTTTGAGGTGGAGAATTCAGAATGGGTGTCTCCAATTGTCATTGTGAAGAAAAAGAATGGCAAGCTTCGGGTATGTGTGGATTACAAGAAGCTTAATGCTGTTACCAAGAAGGACTACTACCCATTGCCATTCATTGATGAGATCTTGGAGGAGGTTGCAGGTCATGAGAGGTACAGTTTTGGAGATGGTTATAGTGGATATAACCAAATAAAGATTGCACCAGAGCATCAACAACTCACCACATTCACCACACCTTGGGGAACTTACGCTTTCAAGGTCATGCCTTTTGGGCTTTGCAATGCTCCAGCCACATTCCAACGGTTCATGAACAAGGTATTTGAACCTTTCATTGGGAAATTTGTGAGAGATTTCATTGATGACTTTTGTGTCTATGGGAGCAAGGAGGAGCACTTTGAGCACCTAATCAAAGTCTTGCAACGCTTGGATGAGGCAAATGCATCACTCAACCCAGAGAAGTGCATTTTTGGATGTGAAGAAGGTCTACTTTTGGGGCACATCATCTCCAAGGATGGAATAGCAGTTGATCCTGAGAAGGTGAGAAAAATCTCAGACCTTCCATTCCCTTCAAGCTTGACAAAGTTACGCCAATTCTTGGGAATGGTTGGGTACTATAGGAGGTTCATCTTCTCATTTTCCAACAAGGCTTATGCATTGACCATCTATATGAAGAAGGGTGTAGATTACATGGTGATTTTGGAAGACAAGGAGGCTCTCAAAGCTTTTGAGGAGCTCAAGCAATCCCTTGTTGTAGCTCCAATTCTTGCTAAACCTGATTGGAGTAAGCCTTTCATCCTCTACACTGATGCTTCTAATGTAGCTATAGGATGCACTCTTAGTCAATTAGACCAAGATGGGCATGATCATCCAATAGCTTATGCTAGTAGGCAGATGGTTTCAGCAGAGAAGAACTACTCTGTCACAGAGAGAGAAGGGTTGGCAGTGATCTTTGGTCTCAAGAAGTTTAGACACTACTTGATTGGAGGGAAAGCCACAATTGTCACGGATCACAAGGCTTTGAAGTACATCTTCAACAAGCCTAATGTTGAAGGGAGACTAGCAAGGTGGATGATACTCTTGTCTGAGTATGACTACACAATTGAGGATAGGCCAGGAAAGAAACATGCAAATGCTGATTTGTTATCTAGAGCCTATGATCATGATGGAGATGAGCCAGTAGATGATTCCTTCCCGGATGAGGAGCTCATGACAATCTCAGTCACTCAAGAGATTCCAATGGAGTACAAGGAGATTGTGGATTTTGTGACAAGAGGTAACTATCCAGAAGGGATGCATGCTAGGGAGAGGAAGGCCCTTGCAGCAAGATCTAGACCTTACACAATGGTGGAGGATATTCTTTTTCACCAAGGAGCAGATGGTCTACTTCGAAGAGCAGTGGGTAAGGAAGAGTCTATCCTACTCATAAAGGAGTTTCATGAAGGTTTAGTATGTGGAGGACACTTTGCAGGAAAGGTGACTGCTTTCAAGATTCTAGATGCAGGTTACCATTGGAGAGGGATTTTCAAGGATTGTCTTGATTATTGCAAAACTTGTCATGTTTGTCAAGCTTTTGCTAGAAAGTCTACATCCACTCCACCACTTAGATCAATTCCATTGCTAGGACCTTTTGAGAAGTGGGGAATTGATTTTGTAGGACCTCTCAATAGAACCCCAAGGAACAATCGGTACATTGTGGTAGTTACTGATTACCTTACCAAGTGGGTTGAGGCTAGACCATTGAGGGACAAGAATGAAGATGAAGTGGGTAGATTTCTTTATGAACACATTATCACTAGGTTTGGATGCCCTTTGGAGTTGGTTTCTGATAGAGGAGGAGAGTTTACAGGAAGCATTACTACAGCCATGCTACGACATTTCTCTATCACACATAGAGTAACTACATCCTATAAGCCCAATTCCAATGGCTTGGCAGAGAGAACCAATCAGACCTTGTGCATGATGTTGGCCAAAGATGCAGAAATGGAGGGGGCTAAACATCATTGGGACAAGAGGATTCATGCAGTTTTGTGGGAGTATAGGACAACCATGAAGACTTCCACTGGATATTCTCCATTCCAATTTGTGTATGGTATTGAGTCTACCTTACCTATTCACTTTGATCTTCCTACCTTCCAAAGCATTCATAGGAGATTGAAGAAAGCACAAGGAAGTGATGCAGGGAAGTCAAGGAAGGATCAACTCATGGAGTTGGAAGAGGCAAGAGCAGTTGCTATGGTTCGAGTGGAGCAAGCCCAAAGGAAACAAAAGGAGAGCTATGACAAGAGGCAAGGCAAGAAGAAGGTGGAGCCTTTCAAAGAAGGTGATTGGGTAATGTTGTTTGATTCCATTCGATTCAAGAGAGTGCAAAAGAAGTTTTTGCCTAAGTACTTTGGACCTTTCATAGTAGAGAAGGTGTGGGGCAATTACACCTATGATCTCAAGGAGTTGGGAGGAAGACACTTTGATAGGATTAACCATGATAAGTTGAAGATGTACCATAGAAGGTAGAGAGACCTTCACTTTGAGGACAAAGTGAAAACTTAGTCCGGGGGTAAATGTAACACCCATTTGTGCATGTGTGTGGTATTGTGATATTTAGCTTGGTATTACAAGTACTTAAGAGATATTATTTATATAGAGATAAAGGATGGTTCTATATTAGTCATGGTTAGCTAAAGTTAGTCATAGCTAAGATAGATGGGACCTTACTTTAGAGGAAGTAGAAAAGATGAGCACCACTATTTTGGATTTTAGTGTGTTGACTTGGTATTATTCCTAGGTGTTTGGCTTTGGGGAAAGAGTTGAGAACTCTTGGGCCCACAAGCCTTTTTGTTTTGGATTCTTCTTTAGTCCAAGGATAGCCCATGTGAAGGAATCCTTGCTTTAGTGGTTGGGTCAAGATAAGGGGAATATGCCCATGTGAATGGATATTCCTTTCTACTTTTTGACTTTACTTGACTTTTAGTCTAGTAACTTGAGTTACTACGGTAATTAGTAACTTTGGTACGTAACTATTTCACAAGTATATAAACAAGGAGTGAGGAGGTACTCATCATCCTTTCATTTGCAACTATCTCTCTCTCATTGAGTTCTCTAGTGAGCAATGTCTTGAGTCTTGGAGTGTTAGCCTTGGAGGAGTATGATGGAGTTGGGGTTCCTTGCCTTCTTAGTCCATGGTGCGCTACCATAATAGCCATCAGAGGTTTATCCTGAGTGAGAGACAGGCCGGCTCACAGTCCGCACTCCCTGGTAGTTCTGCCTCAAACATAGGAAGAACTCCACCATGGGGTTAAACCCCGGTACCACACCACCTCCTGCAGCGGTACCTCCACTCGTAGTAGCACTATCTCCAGCTAGTGCACCTCCACTAGCTCCACCAACACTACTCGAGCTAGAACTCGTAGGTACAGCCGACCTACTCCTGGCCACCAAACCTGAAGTGATGGAGACATAGTGTGGAGACCAATACTGTCTCCATAACTCAATCTCCTCCAAATGAGCTCTCCTGAACTCATGGTAGTCGTCCATCGGTGGACCCACCAAGTGCTGAAACAACCCCTTCCATGCCATGAAGGGTGTGAACAAAGTCGGGTTCCGCATCTACTGCAGATCACACCAACTATCGAACTCCTGGATGAAGTCATCCAACTCAATGGTACCCACTGTATCAGAGTAACGCCTAGGGCCTTTGGAGGCCCCATAAATCTTGTCCATGTCCCACAACAACGGTGCGGACACACCAAGTGCACTCTCAATTGAATCAGCTCCTGTGTCAAACTCCAACTTAGAGTCAATCTCTTCCCTCACTGGGACCTGAGATACAAACGGATACCGAGTACCACTCCGAGTAAACCCACTGCGTACTGCAGGGCTAACTCCTCTGGAATCTCCAAAGATCTCCGTCGTGACCACGTAACTGCAGCAGCAAACCCGAACCACCAATTGCAACCGCAAGTCGCAACTGCAAGTGCCCCACCAAGTGCCAACACCACCACGTGCCAACACCAACTAAACACCACCCACTAATGTAACTCTACCGAGATAACTACACTAGGGGAAGGGCAACCTGTAACCTGCCATCATAACACGCACTCTCACGGTCTGTAGGTCATCACTTCCTGCCTCACCGGAGAGAAACAAAGGTAGTCTGACAGGTCATCACTCCAGCCTCACCACCGAGAGCACACCAGAGCACCAACGCTCAAAAGTCAAGGCACCTCACACAAACGTGGTGCACAAACAGGAAGTAGAGAATGGAGGGGATCCAATCACAAGAAATCTAAACGAAAACCCTCCATCTCATAACACAACACGGGACTGACTCTGCCACCATTTGGCATTTGACATAAGAGTAGTTCGTATCTAAGTCCTAAGCTACCAGGATCACCAAGAATGGGATCAAACTGCCTCTCCTAGCCAAAGCTACATGTGTATAGATAACAGTGGCACAGTCACTATGACAACAAGTGAGGGTGGACCAGTTGGCTAGGGCACCAGTCTAGGAACAAGAGATCTAGGGGTCAAACCCTGTTGCACACAATCTAGCAAGAAAGGCAGATTTTGCCAACCAATGACCAAGATCTACACTAAACTAGCTAGCCTCACGCCAGCAAGCTGGCTTGCTGGCCCTTCTAGGCCTTCGTAGCCTCTCATAGCCCACAGACCTCGAAGCCTTGAAACGCCGAAATTCAGCCAAATGAGGCCTTTCTTGTTGCCACTTTGAACCTTCTCCAAAATTGGCAAAACTTCTCCAAATTTGCAAAACTCCTCCAAACTAGCAAAACTTCTCCAAATCTGGCCAAACAGCAAACTCCTCCAATTCTGGCCATAAATCTGACGTAAACCCTGACATAAACCCTAAAGATGGATGTCCGCCAAATCCCCCGCTAACTTTCCACTCGAGCCAAATTGACAAAACGGGTTTTTCCAAATCACAATTTCATGAGAAGAGCTTTCCAACTCCACCTTCAATTTCACTTTCTGAGCCCAACTCGCAGCAAATTGGTCCTGCCTTCACCTCCTGAGCTCAAAATCACAACATTGCTCAAAAATTGCTCCTTCTTTGCTCAAAATTTGGCCAGCGCTTCCGCACACCGTCCGCCTAACTGCCAAATTTGCATCAACTACACGAGCTTCTGCACACTAGGGAAACATAGAACCTGAATCAAGCTACCACGATCCACCGAGCTTGGAGATACCACCAACACTCAACGTTCCTGCACCCGATTTCCCCCTGACTTCACTTCTCTGATGTAATCAGATTGCTTAACACTTTCAACTCAACTCAACTCAGATCAGTACTTGATCTGTCACTCTATAAACTGCCAACAACTGGGCACTGATTACAGTCAAGCCACACCCACTCAAGCATAGAGAATCCAGGTGACGCTCGCCGGCCTCTGTCCACCATAGCCAGGAACTCGAAGGCTCAACATCAGAGAAGTGAGCTCTCTGGAGCTCACTTTGAAACTATACCCCCTGGACTTGAGCTAGCCCTGAAACCCTAACGGTCCCGCTGACGGCACACTCGATGGTGCAAACGGTGCAAAGTGACGGTGGGCCCCACCGTGAAGTCAGTACCCCGAACACAAAATCTAACCATCAGAAAGTAGTCCCTGTGAAATAGCTAGAATAACTCTAACTACCATCATTGGAACTCCAGTGTCCGAGCATCTAGATGCGGAACTACAAATGGCGTGACAAAGATAACGTGCAATATGATCTTGATACCTCCCTTCTTAGTCACATCCTATGCTAGCTTGGCAACATGGTTAGAAATTTTTTTTGCCTAGCTCATTGGTTTGCCTTTGTGAAGAATTTGAAAGAAAATTGCTTGGTTGAGGTTGACAAAAGTAATTTGTTTTGATTTGAAGAGTTTCATATTTTTTTTGGTAATGATTCTTTTTGTGGTATCTTTAAGGGAGTCTACATGATAGCCATAAATAGTTTCTTTGTCAAAGAAATTGGGTATCTTGGCCTTCTATTTCTTACTACAACTTTTGTGATATGTCTATGAAATTTTGTCCAAAATGTTAGATTTTAAGTCTAGGAACCTATTGCCAATGATCTTTGGTCCAAAAATTAAGACTTCCTCTCAAGTCCCAAGGGCTTAATAAGGATGAGTCCAAAAAACCATACTCTCACAACAAGAAATCCAAATTTTCTATTATGGATATGCTCATCTCTAAGATGTAGGTCCTACTTAGATATCTTGGGAGTTTTGATGATGAATTTGGGTGTTCTCCTTTTCTCCTCTCGTCCCTTGACTCCATGGCTATCACTACACTCATGGGTTAAACCAATATATCAAGGACCCTACACAAAACTTATTCTCTCATGAACTCTTGTGTCTTTAGACTCATAATGTTGACCAATAAACCTCCTTCATGGGTGAGACCAAGGT
Source organism: Lunularia cruciata (assembly GCA_948567375.1). Classification (NCBI taxonomy): domain Eukaryota; kingdom Viridiplantae; phylum Streptophyta; class Marchantiopsida; order Lunulariales; family Lunulariaceae; genus Lunularia; species Lunularia cruciata. The sequence continues at coordinate 11,271,280 of OX419757.1, read as the reverse complement.
GTCTATAGAAAACATTGAGATTTTGAAATGCAAAAAGATCCACATTGCCTACAAGAGTCCTTGCTTTATAGTTGGGGTAAACCATTCCAACATTTGATGGTTGTGCCATTTGGTGAAGGGTCATTGTCTTGCCTTTCAATCAATATAAACAATCAAAATTTCTATTATTTTGCGGCACGATCATGTTGGAACTTGATTGTACAAACTGATGACAATGGTTGTTTGTATTTTTAAGGTAGTGAAATTGTTAAGTTATGCTTGTTATTACAAAGGTCGTAAGGTTTGTAGTGATGATATGTCTTGAGTTACACAAGGAGGTCATGGTCATGAGCACAAATCCTATTGCCTTTATATGGTTCTTTAATGGACTCATCTCCAAGGTATTCCTTTTTTTAATTTTGCGTCCTATCCATGTTATAGTCTTGTCTAACAATCAATGAACATTTGTTGATTTTTTCCCACCTAATATACTACCTTGTATTATTATTATTATATAAAACTAAATAAAATATATATTTGTGCTCTAATAAGGAAAAGGTGGGTTATTACAAATATGAGGACCAAGATGGAAAAAAACCAAGAAGTTTTGCATAGAATTACTAAAATAATCAAAACTAGTTTTATAAGTAAGAGATAAACAATATAGATTTATAGCATAAATTTCAATTTATAGAATATAGATTTGTAGTATACATTTCAATTACTAAAGATGGTATTAGATAAGCTTACACAATTAATTGAATCTTAAGTGTTATAATTTTCAAGTTTGGAATCATTAAAAATAGGTTTATAAGAAAGAAAGTGTTTTGACAACTATTACATTGTAGGCTATGTATAATCTATGTTTTCATTATTTTTTTAACAAATGAATTTTTTTAAGAAGTTTTGAATGTTACTCCAACCATTTTACACATAGATAAAAAAAAACCAACTATAAATCAAGAAGAAAATAATTTAGCAATTTCCATCATATATTTTTACTCAAAAATGATAAAAGAGGAGCTCTTATTTATAAATGTCACAAGTTTAGATTAATCAATATTCTAAGGGAGAATTTTAGAGATTGCAATTAACTCGTACATTTGTGCTATGTTGTTTCTACTTTTGGTTTTATTGGATACAACAATCCAATAGTTTTTGCAAACACAACCTTTTGAAGGTAATAATGGCTACCAAAATTGGCAAATGGCTACCAAAATTGAAATATATGAACAAATATTGCATTACTTGTACATTTGGGTTGTATAATAATCATTCCATCTCCTTTTTCATTGAATGTCAGCATTTGTTGATTATAAAGTTATGAGACATCAAGGAGACCATAAACAAAATAAATTTCATTCCCATGTAAATTTTATAGTTATGCTCAATTTTATTTTATTTTGCACTCATGAGATGAAATTTGTTAGGCTTCTAAATGCCACAATAATAACTTAAAATTAACACAAAGTATATTACTCTAAAATTAAATAACAAATTTATTTAGATAATTTTATCATTGATCAAATGTAGGCTAAAAGATATTATTAAGTGTATCCTATTAATAAAATGTCATGGTGTGTAACTTGGAGTTATAAAACAAGGTATTAAAGACAATGTTTACTTCTTAAGTCTTATATATATATATATATATATATATATATATATATATATATATATATATATATATATATATATATATATCCTAATGTTATATTTTATTTTCCATCAATTGAGGCAATCAATGGCAATCATTAATTGCCATAGTTCAAGGCTTGGAACTTGTTAATATGAATTTTATAAGTTAAATTGTATATAAATATATAAATATCATTTCCATATAACTCCCATGTTTGGGTATTTCTTTGGTAATTTAGGTTGTAAATATCAAATTCAAAAAGCTTTCTTATGAAACAAACACTTAGTGAAGAGATTGTCTATAATTGTTGAATGGATTTAAAAGACTATATTTCTAAAATTAGGTCGAGCTTTTTAACCCATGAATTCTTATTTCCTTAAGTACCTTAAAATATATTGATAACATTATAAATTACTTTAAATCTAATTGAACTTCAAATTTGCCGTATGAAACTTTTAAATGTAGAAACCCTGATCTAAGTTTGATACTTAATCCTTCATTTGACATAAGTGAACTTAGTACTTTGTTTTATTTTCTCAATTGTTTGTGGCTCTGAGTACATTTGATACTGCCATACATAATCAATCACCAACAACTTATATGATGCTTAAGAAATAAATTTGAGTAAGCTTAATATTTAGAAAGAGATGTTAATATTGAATTTCAAACATACCTATAGATACGGTATCTGATAAAAAAATCCTTGTTTAGAGTTACCTTTCTAGAAATCCTAAGCAATAATTTACTTGGAGCTAAATGTTACTTACTTGGAAATAGACAATGGCAAACACATGATCTACTTGTTTATTGATTTGCTTCAAAATATACATAATATTAATTGATTAGTTTTGTACTGGTCATAGTTAAATTAAATTACTATAATGTATTGATTTGCTTCAAAATATACATATTATTAATTTTTGGTTTTTTATTGGTCATAGTAAAAATTTAAATACTATATTGTAAGCAATATAGACAAAGAAGACTATGGTATCTTATTCTATCTTATTTGAGAACTAATACAATTAGTAGGTGATATGTCTTTACATTGGAATTTGATACATTACAATAAAGTTGGGTTGATTAATGTTAGCTCTAATTATTACAATAGCTCCATAAATTCCTTTGTTGTATCATTTTTAAATAAAATTAGTAATTGACTTCTCAAAATACTTTCAATTCACTATTATGGTTTTTTAATATCTTATTCTTCTAATTAATACCATATATTTACTAATATAGAATAGATCAATTTTAATAAATCACTTACTATTAACATTTACAAAATCAGAATTATAACAATTATTGTTTACAAGAGAAGAGAGTACATGCTTCATGCAATGTTTGGTATCTAATTTCTTAATGAAGATAAATAAACAAACTCATTGAATTTGTGTTTATATCCAATAAATTATTCAATTTAAATATAGAAATTCCCCTTAGTTTAAAAGAACTAACTATGATATGGCTATAATTAAAGCTTAATTGATTATTTGTAGGCTCTACTAGCGGGAGTGAAGATAGCTAAAGCTGATTTATGTTAATTCATTATTATAGAAATTCATAAATTATATCATTCAAGTAACTAGTATAGAAACTATATTATAACTAATAAATTATATCCTTCAAATATATTAAAATTTATCAATATAAATAAAACTCAATAAATTAGATGCATTATTTGTATAAATCTGCAATGGTTTTTGTTAATTCTACCTCACTTTTAATAGATTGAGTATTCTATTTAAAGTGATTAGTTAATACACATTATTTTTACAAAGATATTGTGATTTATACATTTAACAATTGATAAAAAATAGTAATAACCTTGATGACAATGAACTAAATTGCAAGTTTTACTTGAAATATGTAAAGTCATTAACAATGCTAATTTAGAGTCAACAAGGTTAATCAAGATATTAAAAAGGGAATTAATGTTTAACTAGCTTTAGTTAGAGAAATTTAGATTGTCAGATTGTCAACAAGGCTAGCAAATGCTAACTTGAGGTTGTATTTATATGGATTAAGTGATAAATAAGATACATAGTGGTGCATATTTGGATATGTGTGTAGAATTTTATGTAAATGCCTTTTAGTTAGGTTTGCTACTATGAAAAAACAGTGCTAATATTGTACAATAGATATAGTGATGCTACCTTGCCTTTATAACAACTGTACTTCTACCTTGATATCAATTAGATATATGAGGCTCAAGATCTTTTATGAGTTGTACTTATAATACAATATAATGATTAAGATTACACATTTAAAAACTAACAATCTTTTAAATGATACACAAATTTGATTATGATTATTTAGCAAAATATAAAATTAACATAACTTTTGGTTTATAGCTAAATAAAATATTTCTTTGAGTTCTCTTTTTAGAAAAAACTGAATCAAAGAGAAGTAGAAAGCATATTTATTGTTCTAAAACACAATCTATTATAATTTATACTACAAATATATGTCCTTGAATATTGGTGAAAAATTTAATGAACTCTTTCTGATTATTTGAAAATTCTACATAGATAACTATGATAAACTTCAAAGTGAGGTTAGTTATTAGTTTTAACTTTTGCTCACAATCATGTTTTGCAACCTAGTTGTTAAAAAAAGCATTTTCAATTAGTCTAATGAAATTAAACATCTCAAAGAATATGGAAATAAATAGACGTGTGTTAATTAAATAAAGCTAATTTGAAGGATCAAGAAGTTGAATTTATGCATCCAAAGTATTCCAAAGTTTATAATTTTAGATAAATTAGTAAGTCTATCTACCAAGCAAAGGATATAGTACAAGTCACAGATGCTCAAGTCTGACACCTTTTGGTGTAGATCACAAGATCTTATCCCATCAATGAGAAAAAGACGACCACATAGGAAAAACTAAGGATGTGAAGACCCCATCAAGCCGTACAAAGGAGAGACAAAAAGGTAACATGGGGCTAAGCCTCAATAGAGTCTATATGAGAAATCTGTCCTACCGCACCTAAGATATCCAAGCTATGCAAGTCATACGGTCTACACACAACTGGAGCATCCAAAGAAACATCACCTTATGTGATTGCTCTCCTATAGATTGCACCAGCCACTGCCCTATATAGAGCAATGGACAAATGCTGTCTAAAATATGCTACAAAGTATGGGAGTGAGAGTGGTACTCCCTTACGCCTAACATGATAAGCTCTCACGCACTCCCTAACAAATGTGTCAAATGCCGTGTCCATTGCTCCATATAACTCCAAGGCTAGAAGAACAAAGAGGTGACCTTGTTGCATGCCCCTATACTTGGAGATCTTACTACCTACTGTTGCACTCGCTGCCCATTTAGGGGGACGGGTAATCACTCCTTCCAAAACTGTATCACGTGTAGGGTCCATAACCATGACATCTGCTACTGTCACCTGATCATCTCGGACCAAGTATAAGTCTACCCTGACACGTGTTGTCTGCAAAGCATACAAACGCTCTCTCAAAGCCAAGTATCCACTCTCTCGTGCCATAGCAAACACTATGTCCCTAATGGCATTATGGGTAGCTATCTTCTATCCTCCAAAAGGACACCGTGTCAAGTAGACCGCTGTTGCATCTAGTGTAGAACCACACTCACAAGTGAGTAACGAAGATGCAAATGGGTGGACCAAACCTAAGCAAAACCTCATCGCTATAAAGAAAGTAGCTAGTGCGAGTTGGAATGCCCTAATGTACGATTGAGCTAGGATCCAAGAGCATGCACCCTTGCAAGAGCAAGAGAAAGGACGTGCTCTAGTAGCCTAAGGAATGGATGCATTGACTAAGAGAGAATGTAGCATATGCTTACATTGTCACTCCATCAAGGAAGATTATAAACCTCTAGTCTACTATGATAATAGTGAAGCAAAAGGTGGGAAATCCTCTTGTGCTCGAGGAGATAGATTATCTCTCGTCTACCATAGTAACATCTAGAGAGAATATGATCCTCCTTCCACCTCCATCATATAAGTCTCCAAAAATAGCCTATCAACAACCACAAAATGGGAAGAAAGTAGGGGTGCCAAGAGAGCCCAACTACCCAAAAATGCTATAGGTGGTGTCTCCTTCATAGAAAGCAAGCCAACCCTACCACATGAGATCAGCAAAGCCATCTGTCTACGTGCCAAATCTCTTGTCACACACTCAAAAGTCCTGGGTCCAATAATATCACCAAAGACTCCCATATGCTCCCAAACGTGAGAGGAAGGACGGTGAGGGAGGAACTATATAGACGAGGTAGGATGATCAACAAGCAATACTAGAAGAGAGTATACAAAATACCACATGCGGATCTCCTAGTAATGGAAGGTCATCCACATGGAGAATATACTCTACAAGGGCAGCATATAGGAAGAGTGTGACAAAATCCTCCAATCTTATTGGCATTCCAAGAACATAAAGTCCATCGGTGGATGTGCTACATCCCTTTGGAAGCTCAAGGTAAGGAGGGATACCTAAAGGGGACCATGGCTTACACTTTTACACCTTGACTCTCAAGCCTAATAGATGTAGCTTGGTAGTCAAGTAGTCAAAGGCTTGCATAATCTAATCTACAAGGCCTACAATATGTGTATCATCTGCCAAGGAGTGAAATATACAACCTGACATGGCCAAAGTAGTAGATAGAAGAGCTCTAAAGTGAATCATGGCAAATAAGGGCTCCCCAAAGGATCCCCTTGACGTGTACTAACAATTGACTCCAAGACGGTGACTCCTTCCTGTGAACCACCATGCTGGTAGTAAAGGGAAGTACGAGAGCCATAAAAAGACCGCACAAAAGGAATGCGACTTGACAAGGATCCACTAGCATCCCTAAGCTCTCTAAAGATGGATGCCCGTGAGACCATATTAAAAGTGTTCTCAACATCCGCCTATAGGATAATCCACTCTAGATAGATATCTAGGATTGCTCTAATGCCTAGAGATAGAGCCTCACATCCACCAGGTATAGCTACTCCAAACTGATGTGGACTAAGGTGCTATAAAAAATGAGAACAATGTTGAAGGACAATGGTACAACTGACCAAACGCAAAAAGATCTCTCTAATAGCAATCAATCTAATGCCTCCCATGTCCTTCTCCATCACAAGAAGTAGACTAGCACCTAACACCCGACTAATAGACATAGGAATGTCTCTTCTTGCTACTGCTACAACCACTTGGAACAACTTGGTATAAGCACTTGAAGGATTATTTGCCTAGAAGCAATCTCTAAAGTGCTCATAAACCATCCTTGACAAGCCTCTTGAGGAAATGCGAGGAGCAGTGCACAATGCTTGTGCAAATAATGACCTATCAAGACATAGAGGCTACTCAAGCTGATAATCTAAGACCTCTAGTGGTAGTATCTCTACTACTATAGGATGTAGTGAGCGTAGGGAAGAGATACTCTTATCAGTAGGACTTACTATAGACAAAGGGTGTAGCGCTTGTGCTGCTCTACTAAACTCTCCCACTTGACCCAATGTCCTACATCGTTGTAATCGAGTGGACTCTGTGATATCCTGTGCCATTGCCTATCTCCTAAATTGTGTAGCCCTAACAGACTCCTCTTGAAGGGCTACCCAATCCCCCACTCAGAATCAATAAAATCTAACAGCCACCTCTTTATGCTTCACTTGTCCCCCTCTAGCATAACGAAGACACCATCAAGGGAGTAAGAAGAATATGAACCATGCTAACTCTTCCAAGGGATCACGTGCCAAACGATCAAGTGGTAGGCAAAAAGCATGTCTAGCCTCATCATGAAGTGTGCAAGGTAGCCTATGGAATAGACGTGGACATGGAAAACTAGTCTCAAATAACCCCTAAATGCAACCTGAGAAGCTAACTACTCCCACGACTCGATTTGTATCCCTAGAATGATCAACAAAGCGATAAAAGAAGCGTGTGTAATCCCGAGTGTCAATGCTAATGATGTGGTTGCTCGCCTCACGTGGTCCAATCATAGTCCTTGTGCATCCTTCCCACATGGGTCTTTACACCTTGCGAGGTAAAGCGTCGGTGACACACCGGTCATGGTGTATCTCGACTCGCTCTAGGCGACCCCACATGGGAAGGTATAGCCATGGCTAGCACAAGAATAATGATAGTAACACATGTTGCTCCTCTCCATATCTCCCCATATTTTCAAAACCACGATCCCTTACATCCAACTCACATAAGAAAATAATCTCTCCAAACCCTTAAATCTATAACTCTCCTAACTTTTAATTTCCATCTCCAAAGTTTTCAAATTGAATCCCCATGGAACTTAATCATGAAAACCAAGAGATTGGAAATGAAAATTCCAGACCCATCACTCTCAATATATAATGATCACTTAAACCCTAAAAAGACTTAAAATCCTCATAACTTTCTACTCCATTCTCCATAGTCTTCAATCTGGGTGCCAATGGAACCAAAATTGAAAGACAAAGAGAATCAACTATTCCCTTGAGTGCTATGTGCTAGAGAACCCTCAGAAAATATAAATATTGTCTCACGTCTCTCCCTCTCCTCTCCCGTCTCCACACTCTCCCGCAGTAGTAGTCTCTCCAAGTAGTGGAAAAGACGTGGTCGCATGCACAATGCTCCGACCTTCTTCTACCAGGACTATTTGCACTGGCACGTTAGTGGTGGTTCCCCATCTTCATTCCGATCAGTGCCTAGAGTGCATTATAGATAGGCTTTTGCTTTTTGAGTTGTACTCTACCCGCATTGCGTTACTCTACATTACCACAGAGCCTCCCGAGCTTCTCGAAAGGAGCAATACGGGTTTACCAATTCCGCATAATGTACCATTTCTCTCAACAACAAGAACCTAAAAAAACCCCAATGTGTTTGTGATTTAGAAAGGTAAAATTTAATTCCAATGAGAATATAATATATATATATATAAACAAAAATGTTAAACCAAGAAATATCTATAGAATTTCACTTACAAGACTTATTGACTTGTAAGTTATGGCATGATTTAGCCTAAAATCAACCTTTATTGTTTATTAACTAGACTTAGTCACTTTTTGTTGAAACAAGTTTATTTTAAAATATAGTAGATTAATTTGCAATAAACTTAACCATTAACTATAATCATGTTCATTAAGTAAAGATTCAATCTATAAATATGTTTGTTGTGAGATATTCACACATAAGCTACAAGTCTCTTAGTTGATATTAAATTTTCTTAGCCGATATGGTATTCGTGACAATATGATATATCTTAAACTTAGTTTCATCTAAATTAGTAGAATTAGTGCTCCGTCCATCAAGATGATACTCATCCTCACCAAATATAAACAAGTATTAAATATGGAGTTTCTATTTGAGACTATATACTATAATTATGAAATTGGGATAGAAATCAAGTAGAAATCAATTAAATAGTATTATTTTCTCAAAATAACAAGTCTACTTAATAGTTTAATTTTATATAGAGGAAGGATGGAGAAAAATAACACAAGAATACAAAATGAAGTAGTAAAAAGTAAGAAATTTATAAAAGGATATGGAAACTTTAATAGGTTATAAGATTATCTTTAAATATTTATATAAAATTACTATTAAATTTCATAAAAGCGTAAGTAAAACTCCTCGATGAATATGGAGACCACTGAATTTAAAGTCCATAGTGGAAAATTAGGAGTTTATAATAGATACAAGGTATTTAACATATACATGTCAATGGAGAGTATTTTACGTTTTATAGTATTTTGGATGAATGTAGTGCAATAGATCTCCAAAATTTCATAGAAAGTTTTAAACCTATTCTTTAGGATTCTCAGATTTAGACTTTTCTAACTTTTATTAATTTTATAACTACTTTCTACATGTTTTATAGATATTGGTTTTGATAAACTCTAGTTAGTTTGTTATTATCTCGGACATACGAATAGTAGAAAGTAAGAGGACATATTCATTCTACTTTACCTTCACTAGCACAACATCGTAACTGGTAGGTAATTTAGTCTAAATACCGTAATACAATAAGATTTTCAATTCAAGACTTTACTATATTGGTATATGAACGGATTGACTTTCGTAGTTATGAACAATGTACACGCAAAACCAGTCTTATACCAAATTTGAAGAATTCTAAGAATCATGTAAAGAATTTTCCTAGAACTCTCGATATGGAGAATTTACAAAGAAACAGGCGAAATTTATACGAATGATCTCAATTTCTAAAATTTGATGAAGTCCTCCTGACATCTCTCATAAAATTTGTTCTATTCTGAATTTTGTAATATGCCAATTAGAACCCCTAATGTTATATTAGACTATTAATATCATAGTCATGTCTAAAATGTTTACATCACAGTACAAACCCGACGTCAAGCACATTCACCAATAATATAAGTTATTTCTTCGTATCGTTCAAGGACAAGAAGAAAGTATGTCAAACCAATCATTGAATTTGAATATCATTCCTTCATTTAAAAGAAATGAATGGAAAGTTGATATTTCGTAACCTGGAATGGAAAGAAAGTGAATGATTTTAAGACGATTCTCTAGATTACTCAATAAATATCCAACAATGAACCCAAAGAGCAAGTATTATGCTCTCCAAATAAATTACAAGAACTTCTGGAAAGAACATTCTGAAGGAGAAGTATTATGCTTAAATCCTTCAACCTCGTCATCGAGATACAACCATTTCATTTATGAAACTTTATTACTACTTGTTTTAATTGCATACAATATGAGATTCACTATACCATCTCGCATATGGATAATTGTAATGGAATCTAACAACTTCGCATTCTAGTAACGTAGAAGAAAATTGATGAAAGTTTAAAATTTCTGAAAAGGAAAATGATGAGAGTAGCTAGTCGTTCAAGTGGATACACTTTCTCAGTTTCGTTTCGTTAAGTGATTCTGCTGCAAGACACCTGACCTTTGTCTCTCTAACCGGTTAGAGACAAATGTCAGGTGTCTTGAGAGGAAGGCAAGCATACATAGGTCACTGGTTTGCGGAAATGACATGGAATGTTTTCTATCCTGGAGCTCATGAAGTCATTCTCCACGCAAAATGATGGCCAAAACCCTAATCGAAATCATAATTTCGAATCATTAGTCCTCTCCATTTTGACAGCTGCATGAAACCAGTGGATGCTTTCGATGTGGAGCACGCTGGAAACGCAGATAACAGTTACGGAGGCCAACATGGGTTTCGATGATCAGAATGAGCGTGAGGCAGACACAACTAAGCAGGTCCTGATGGTCCGTTATGTGCCCATGCATGTACGATGGTAAATAGTTTAACATTTAAGAAGGTCTTTATGACCCTGAAGGCAGGGAAGTAACATGTAAGCAGGTCTGCATGGTCCGATGTATGACCCTGCCATGCCATGCACCCGTGATGGTATGAATGTGGAATGGAGAGGCCTTCGTACTGAACATTCTAACGAAGGCCGTGGGGGGAAGAGCCGTGATGAGACTCGAGAGCGAAGGCGGTAAAGGGGCTCGAAGAAAGGTCTTTCAGCAGTAGCAGGGGGTCGTTGTGGTTACCGCCTCACGCAAATCCAGCAGGATCTGCGAGTTTGGCTCCGGGGGCGGAATCGATCACTGAACAGAATGAAATGTGGGATTCTGATAGTGGAGGTAGGTCGCGAGGTTGTGAGCGTTAGTGGTGGATAAGAAAGTGAAATTTCTTTACAGGTTGTAGGAATACGGTATCGCGGGTGACGGAGGGAGGTTCAATTCGACCTCGAGAGCGATTGAGCGCGGTGGAAGTTTGGTAGCGTATAGAGGAGCGTTTGAATTATTTGAGATTGTGGAAGTGGCGTTGAGGGGTTAAGAGGGAGTATATCGGTGGAGGAAGGGTTTAGAGCTTGAAGGATGATGCAGAGCGGGAGATGGCTGGAAGGGAGGTAGGATTTAAGACGGGGGATATTGTGGATACTGCGGGGCGGAAGAATGCAGAATCGGTGTTCTTCATAGCGAGGAAGTGGTAAATTATGGCGCCTTTTCTCTCTGACGATGAGCTGCAGCAGAGAGCTGGAGAGGAGGTAGTGGAATATGTTCATGAGCTCAGACAGCAATTGGAGACTCATAAAGCGCGAGCCGATGCTGCAGTTATCAATGCCGAACAAACATGTGCGCTCATTGAGCAGAAGTTTCTCTCTCTCAGTTCTCAGTTTGCTCAGCTGGAGCATGAGAAGCAGCAGAGTGTTGCCACTTTGGACCGTCGCTCAGGCGAGCTAGCCCTGGCGCAGAGTCACGCACACAAGCTCGAGCTGGATGCCGTGAGTTGCTTGAATTCTTTTCTCAATTTGGAATAAATTTACCGTTGAGCCTGTTAATAAATTGCTCGGTGGCTGAGCACTTGCAATGGGAGCTGACGTGGAGTGAGTCTTGGATTGAAAAACCATCTTGCTTTAATACAAACAAGATGGTTTTCTCTTTAGAGACAAGAATGCCAAATTTTAATTCCGAAAGCTTTTAAGATAAATTCAGAGGGTGTACCTGTTACTAGGAGGGAATTCTCTCGCCTGCTAGGACCGTCCCGGATGAAATTCTGGTTTTGGTTTTTTGCTTTCCTTGTTTTAGTGCAAGCGTAGTGAAACGCACGTTTTGATTTCTGGCCAGATTTTGCTAGACTGTCGAGCCGGTATCTGATGGGAAGTTTCAAGATCTACTTGATTGATAGAGTATTAGAATGTAATAGGTTGTCTTAATCAATACTTAAATCTTCCGGACTCCCCGGGGTTTTAGGTAGGGTTTGATTCGCATACCCGAGGAAGACATACTACCTGTAGAAATATTGATTGTCTAACAATATACTTTCTGGTTATTCTTTTGGCAGATAAAGCATCAATGCGATCTAGATCGAGTGTCATTCGAGCTTAGTGAAGCGCGCAAATCCAAAAGGGAGCTTTTAGACGTGGTGGAGCAGAAGAACTCGGAGCTCGATGAGAAAAACGTATCTATAAAGTCGTTTCTCGAGAAAATTGTGAGTTCAGGCATACGTATAAGCTCCCACTTTCTGAGTTATCTTCACAAAGTGCCTCAGTTTTCCTGCTCCTGCTTAGCTCCTGATCTTTGGTAGGACGTGCATTTCTAAACGATCTGTAAGGCCTGACAAAACTGTTTCGAATAAGGACAATGAAATGTTAGATAGATCTTCCGCCCGCTGTATAAAGTGGGCGGAAGAATTGTCAAAAGCATATGAACAGTAGTTTTGTACCGTGGCTGGCCAGGGGATGCAGTTTTGGAATAGTACTCAAAGAGTGCATGCAACTGTACTAAGAAACGTGCACAGTAATGAGAATGAAGTTTTGTACTAGGCATGCTCGATGATGGTCTAAACAGGCTTTAGTAAGTAAATTGCCAAAAAATTCACGAGAAGAAGGTTCCAAGTAGTTTACTTAAAGTGAGGACTTTCTCCTGCATTTGAAGCTTTGATGTGGCAATTGAAGCAAGGCTTTAATGAATGTCTGAAGAAGTATTTGCGGATCTTTTCTGGATGTAGTTCTCTTCGCGTGGTAAAAAGCAGATGAACATTTTCATTTAGTATGCCCTCATTCGTTGTCACATTTTAGACTGGAGGACCGCCAAGGACATCCAAGACAGAACAGTGACTGAATCACTTGATAGACTATCGCCGCCTGAGGCCTTGCCACAAACTCTTCATTGAACAGAATGTCTGGCCGATTCTAGGCATCTCCTAATGGCAGATGATGTTCTGCAGGTTACGTTAACAGATGAACGGAGCGTCTTAGAAGGAAAAGTTCGGGAGCATGATGCAGAGATGGGAAGATCACACGCGGTTCAAGCACGGCTTCAACAAGTATGTTTGTTTAGCAATACCTGCTAAAATCCACGATTTTGCCTCCAGAAAATGTATAGGGTGCTGGTGTTAGCTGCGGCTGATGGATGACCACTGGAGTCTGGTTGCAGAGACCGCCCAATTTGAGTCCATGCTTAACAGTTACTTGATGTGGATGATCAACTTGTGTCAAGGTTCCTTAGTTTCTGGAAACCATACCAGTAACTTATTGGGTGATTTTTGGATCGTTATACCATCATGAATAGCACCCATGAATATCAACCAAGTTGCTAACTGGATGCCATAGTCAGATAACTTAAATTCTGCATACACATATCTCTCTTGTTTACCAGGAGAAGGAGCTTCTGGAGCAGCACAATGCGTGGCTTAACGAAGAGCTCAATGTCAAAGTTAAAGGGCTAATGGAAGAGCGTCGTGCCAGCGCGGACCTGGAGGCTGATTTGCAGTCTAGGATTCTGCAGGTATGGTGTCTGCTATAATAAGTCGTAATGAAGCTCTGGAAAACTTTTGGATATCTGTAGAAACTACAAACGGAGCTCAATGCGTCCAGTATATGATGGCAAGAACACTCGACGATTGAAGTTTTCAACCTGATTTAGTTCTCCTTACGAGAACAATCTGCTGCATCTGGCATTCTCTCTGCTTCCGGCCAAGTTTTGTTGAATTCCTTTTATCTCGGTTGTGTTGTCTTACAAAAGTGCGATCAAAAGCCTTTGAAACCGTTTGAAGTGTAAGGGCCTCACTTGTCAGTGGGTTAATTCTGTTTGAGATGTAGTCCGAGAGGTCTTACAAAGAAGCCAAGGAATCAGTTCAAAGGGGTATCGATCGAATTGGAGACCTGGAGGCAAAACTCGCTCAAACAAGAGAGGTAGTCACGTCGCACATCATAGTTTGATCTGTCCATCCTGTATATGCTTGCAGAGACCTAGTCCTAGGTTGCAGTTGTCATCTCAAATTCTTGTGGGGTAAGGAACCTACACCTTCAATCTGCGCTAACTGTTTTGCTTCTCTGTTGTCTACTTTATCTACTACATTTTGAGCAGGAGTTAAGATTCACGAAGGAACAAGCTATTCTACAAGAAAATCATCTTTCAACTGAAATTACAACGGTATGGTCTTTTCCTCTGTGAGCAGGCGCTTAACCCGGCTTGTTACCCCTTGTTATCTTGTTATCTACCCCCTTGTTATCTACACCAACGCCTTTACACTGGAACAATTGTAGCTCCTTTAGAAGTGATTACTTTTCATCGATGGTTTCTGCTTCATCTGTTGGCCTATGGCTACTTTTGAGATGTTTGTCGAATTAGATTTAGAGAACGAAGGAAGTCGAGTTAGGAGGGACACAGCGAAGGACCATATACTCAAAATTACTGAGGTATAGAACTGGATTTCAATTGGTTCTATATTGCATCATCGGTTGGTCATAAATTACTGAGGTTGATTCTTCGGTTATGCAGGCAACGAAACTTGCTGATCTGTACAAGCAGAGCTCCGATGAGTGGTCAAATAAGTCCAATGAATTGGAGGGTGTAATTAAAGCTCTTGAGGTCAGTTCAAGAAACTACTACCTCTTACGTTTCCAGAATAAAAAGGATGCGCCTGCTGTTGCAACAGTTTAGACCGCTGGGTTGCATGGAAGTCTCATTTTGGTTATGAAGAGAGGTGGTAAAATCATAGTGGACTTGGCTCCACATGCCGATCTACCCTGCACTTTTCGATCTATAGACCTTGTGCATCTTGGTCTGTGGGCAGACTCACTTGAATCAGGTGGAAGCTGACTATCAAGAAAAGCTCAACAAAGAGATCCAAGCCCGTGAAGCGGCTATCAAAGTAGGTTATTGACTGCTCTTCTTGGTGTACTTTTGTGTACAGTAGCCGAAGCTTGTACTGAACATGATGCAAGGATGCATGAGTTTTGCAGTATTCACTGTTACCGCATTGCCCCATGTTTAGATTCTCTGCTTTTATATTTTCTTGCTGTTGTTTCTCCAGTGAGATCCGTACTTACGTTGTGTTTGCATGGTGATATAGTTTGTCTCTTTATGACAAGAATGCTTTTCATTTTTCAGGAGTCACTGGAGCTGAAAGAAAAGTTGGAGAAGGCCCTTGCCGAAGGTCATGCAGATACTGATAGGGATGGAGATGCTCTTGCACTTCCTGCCCATACTGTGAAGATGATGGCCGAGTCCACGTACTAACTTTTAACCTATTGAGCTTTCTACTGTTATACCATTTACCAGCATGTGAAGTGGTTCTATTTCATGGTTATTTTGAAGGCATTGTCATGGCCACGGTTTTATTGCGATTGCGTTTTATCATCCAAGGTAGTGATGTTAGCTTTATATCTCCAACAGGGATAGGCATCTAACCTTGGAGCTGCACGGGGATGGAGCCATGCTTCCTTCCATTGGGAAAGGGGTGTCGGGAACAGCCCTTGCGGCAGCTCTTTTGCGAGATGGCTGGAGTGTAAGTATTTTTCGTCCTCAGCTCTTCACTATATTACAAGCGATTACTGGTGACCACGTGATCTAATCAACCGACAGGTTCCATGCGGTTGTAGGGAGATGCCACGAGTTCATTACAGTGGATTAACTCGAACTTCCTGCTAAATATTGGTTATTTGCGTGCAGTTATCGACCATGTATACAAAGTACCAGGAGGCTGTCGATGCATGGCGGCATGAGAAGCACGAACGGAAGCATTCACAAGCATTGCTAGAGAGAGTGCGTTGTCGTTTCTTGTTATTGGATGCAGATCACATATTTTTTTGTGTCACTCTTCAATTTTCCCGGACAGGAATTTCCACGAAATGAGTCTTCTTGTGATTGCTTATGATTTCATGGCCAAGTAAACCCGAGTGCCAAGGGCTAGGGAGGCATATCTGCTTTTTTGACATAGGTTTCGCTGTGCAGGTTCTCCAGGAGATAGAGATGAAAGCAGAAGTTATCTTCGATGAGAGAGGTAAGACTCGTTGGATAAGCAACTAATTCTGCACTAGTCTTGATGCTTGGTGATATTAATCTGATCTGCACATATCCTCCAAATGTTGAGCTCTTCGGGTATTGACCGGCTACTACCGCATCCTTGTTTGCAAACAGCCGAGCATGCAAGGATGGTTGAAGCTTACCACGTGATGGAGGAAAAGCTTCATTATTCTATGGCAGACCAGGGCACGCTTGAGAACACTATAAAAGACTTGAAGGTGTGGAAAGTACTTGCGTCATAGGGTTTCAAATCAATGTGTTAGCGTCGATCGATCTACCATACCTGTCGTGCCACGAGGTTCATGTATCAGAAGTTATTTGCGATTAACATTGCGTTTGGAAAAGATACTGAATCAGTGGGAGCTTGCATACAGGCCGATCTTAGAAAGAAGGAACGGGAAGTGAAGGGAGCTCAAAAGGAAATTTCCGATCTTCAGACTCAGGTATAAAGCCTCTTCTAGCCGCAGGAAGCTTGAAAATTCGAGAACATTTTCTTCCAATATGTTTAGTGCTCGCAGTTCTAAGTTCACAGTTGCAACTTGCCAGTCCTTGACAACCTTTCTTTCTTTATCCAGAGGTGGTAAGCTCACCTTCTTAAGTTATTGTTGACTTGAAAGTAGTTATCAACCATTTAGCTGCTTGCTAAAATCACAAGTTTACCTTGCTGGGTTCTCCGGAATCTTGGGTTTCGTGCGTACCCGACTCAACGCTTGCTTACACAGCGTCTCCTTTGGAATCCAGGTTGCAGGTTTACTGAAAGAATGTGCAGAAGTCAAGCAAAGATATGAAGCTGGAGATTGGCATCCGAATGGAGACGCTTTTCCCTTCTACGCTACTTCTGAGCCTGACAATTCTGCTGCTGATCTTGTAATTTCAGAGAAGTTGGTGAGTTGCGATTTTGTTCTGTCCCTGGAATTCAAGCTGAAGGAAACAATGCTCTCTTCGATAATTTTGGCCGGAAAATAGCTGGACAGCTTGTGTAACGTAAAAGGCCTAATGCTTATCAGTTTACTTGTACAAGTGAACAAACTACAGTGGTTCTGATCCGATCCTCTAAGATGCAGTCATCCATTTCCCTGTTTCAACCGCATGATTTCTTAGAATTCGGTTATGTTTGTTGGTACTTCTATTATAGGTGACATTCAAAGACATCCGAGGAATGGTGGAGCAGAACAGTCAACTGCGTGTGCTTGTCAGGAATCTCGCTGAAGAAAGTGAGCAGAAAGAGTCTGAGTTAAAGGTTGGTGATAATTTTGCCTCTGTTCCCGTGATTTACTTGTACGTTCTGGATATTTTCTAGATCCGCAATCTAATGGAGCAACAAACGCGGACTGAAACGCTTGCACAAGAAGTTCCCAATGAGGACCCTGTTTGCTCTAAACAACTGATCATATCAACGTCTGCGAATTTATTTAGTTCTAAATTATGATAGCGTATATCCACTTAAATGAATTGCACAATGCAGGAGCTTTTTTCTGCTGAGCTGAAAAGACGAGCAGATGATGCGGTTCGCAAGGTGTCCGAGACGCTGAAACAATACAAGGAGAAGACAGAGATAATTGAAACTCTTCAAGCAAGTGTAAGTTAGTTGGTTTGCAGATAAGGCTGCAAAAACAGAGATTGAAGTGTCCACGATACAAATCGATGAGATATCTCCTTTGCAGGATAAGCATTCATAGCAGTCCATGTACTAGACTTATTATTGGTTGTCGGATCAGCTTATTCTGTAGCCAGTTGAAAAGTTGTCTTCTCTGTATCCAGAGACATCATCAGTCGGAGACACGTGCTATTTGCTCTGTTAAAGTGATCCTACAGATTGTCGATACCAGCGGATTAGCTTGCATCGCTCCTGACGTCTAGAGGAAGTGAATGCTCTCTCTACGAATTATTATGATAGTGGTTAAACATATCTCATACTGATACATGCCTTTCATGAATCCTTCATGTGTTCTACGTGGTCGCCTTTTTCTCTTTTTATGAATTAGATTTCATCTCCTATTTGCATATTTTATAGTCAGTTCTGCTTTCATTTCATCTACATTTCATATGCATTTAATGAGTTCTGGATCCCAAGTTCCTCGAACGGCTTGTGTCCTCATATTTCCTATATCTCATACTTCATTGGTATATTATTTGCTGCACCAGGTAGCCATGTACAGGAGACTGTATGAAGAGGAGCTGAAGTCACGATACACCTCAGTGCAGATTAACGCTGGGGCGACCGTAATTACTACAGGTTTGTATGCATTTCTGCAAGTAACCATTATGGCATCAGGAGCAAATCTCAAATGTTGGGGTGTTAATGCCGTGCATTTTGTAAGATCGGCTCAGTATGTAAATTGTCATCCAGAAAGTCCTGTTAAAATTTTAGGAAAATTTGGGTACTCGGGCGCGCAGACATGAGGTTTTAAAAAGGATAATTAACCTATGCCTGATTGAATTCAGAAGGAGATGGAAGAGATTATGGGAGACTCATGCATACTTCCCAGGTATATACATGACTTAAAATCCTATGTACGATCACCTCCTTCAAAGACGTCTCTCTCTCTCAAGGGTACACTTGCTCGCACTCAATATGTACTGCAGGTACCCAAGCATCAAAAACATCATACTAACCCCTGTGTGCAGACTTAAGCATGATTACCGCCCTATGGAATTGATAGTCATGACGATCTTTACTAGCTTACCATCACATGTCATGGCCAAGGCAGTCCATGTCAGAGTGGGTATGAAAAAACGGGTTCTGTATTTCATTACGTAATACGTGACTTAATCAGTCTCGGAATCTAAGTCATCTCAGTATTATAAGTCATAGTACGGCAATCTAAGTCATACATGTCACATCTCCAGTTTGCAACGTCATATTGACAGATTGATTGGAATAACTAGTGTGCCTTGTGTCAGGTTGGAAAGTTTATATCTTTATAGAGCTGAGTTGTTGTGATACAGGAGGAAATTCGGAGAGTACGTGAAGAATCTGAGACGCGAATCAGAAAGTTGGAAGACGACCTCAACAAGGCAAAGTAGGTTTTGGTCACCGTCTACAGCAGCGTATTTGTAATTTGATTCGAAGACAAATTTACTCTTTGAAGTTCATTTTAGCAATTTCTTGGTTAATAAATCGTAGCTTCTTAGACTTTGGAGCGCGTTCATACAATTCAGAGAGTCAGGAGTAAATCACATGACCTGCAGTGGAAGGGAGTATTTTGTTTGTCAAATTAACTAAGTAGGAGTGGCACATAGGATACAGCATTCCTGTAACAAGGAACATCGTGTCATGCTTGTGATCAGGCAAGAGTTGACCAACGCTCGTGTTGAGCGAGCTCGAGTCGATGCAGAAGCTGCTCTTGCAAGGGAGCAAATGGTCTCTTTGACAAGAGAGGCCGAGAATCGGGTATGACCATCAATGTTTTCAAGTCTACTTTTATATCAGCTGCTTAACTAGATTCTAGGTCCGACGAGTTGGATCCTGTGCACTGATTCTGCATGCTGATTTGTCCTGCAGCGTAGAGAAATGGACGGAGTATTAGTTAGAAATATGGAGTTCACGCAAACAATTACCGATTATCAACAGCGACTGAGAGAGAGTTCTCAGAAGATGCAAGCTGCTGAGGAGCTTGCCCACAAACTTCAAATTGAGGTAAAGGAAGCTAGGGCGGTTAAGCAAAGTGTTTTGGACGCTTCATTTACCGAAGAAATTCTTTTACTTTGCGAAGCAGATTACTTCGTATTTTTACTGGATGTTTAGCATTCTAGCCAGTTGTAAACAAAGTTAATTCCACTGATTCTTTGTTCATGAAGGCCTCAGTTCTTGAAAAAGAGAAGGAGCTTCTTGCTGCTGCTGAGAAAAGAGCTTCTGAAGAAGTTGCCACTTTGTCTGATCGCGTACATCGGTTGCAGGTGCGTTGTTTATATCTAAAGTAATTCTGCAAATTTAAAACAAGAGATAGGAGCCGTTTCCGTTTTCGTTCTATCTGTTCGTGTTGGCGTCAAGTTGTTTTACTGAATATAATCTGTGTTACAGGCTTCATTGGACACTTATCAAAGCGTCGAAGAAGCACGGGAGGTATAAGAAGATGAATCACACAACCTGCTCATTCAGTTGCTTTCATTAAGCGCTTTTAGTATTTACTTTCCGGTACTGCTATGTTCGTCGCCACATATTAACTACCATCGTTTCAACAATTTTTTAGCTCTGACACTTGTTAAGCGATACTAAAATTCGATACGGGGGTTACTGGAAAATGGATTCAGCTAATCTGCTTAGGGTGGTCCTAATATATTTGGTTGTCTTTGTTTCATTTACAGAGCGTCAGGGCAACAGAGATGAAGAAATTGCAGGACGACTGGAGTAGTATGCAAGTAAGCACCATTCGTTCATAGTAAATATTATTCTGCTGAATAGACTAGATTGCGAGTCTTACTTTCAGTGCGCAGTAGCTTCCAACTCATGCGATATTAGCCACTATCAAGAACTTCACTTTTTTGGGTTGGTTGTGCTTTGAGAAGACTCAAAATAACTTTCTTAAGGAATTTGGATCCTGCTAAGTTTGGTAAGTTGCAATTATCCCGAACGGCCTGCAGAAAGAGTGGGCTGAGGGGAAAAGCGAGTTGGAATTGGAGCGCAGTCATTCTCGAGATTTGATAGTCTCACGAGACAAGGCTGTGAAGGAGGCGATGGACCGCATGGAGGTTGTAGGAAAAGAGCTGGCAGACGCTCTCAAGGCAATGTCAGCTGCCGAAACCAGGGCACAAGTTGCAGAGGTAAGTTGCAAAATCTTATCATTTTAGCGTTGTCGGATCATCTCCTTGCTGGGCTCCATATTGGGCGAGATCCAAGCTAAATTATATCTCTTTCTTTGCAGGTTCGATGTACTGAGCTGGAGGCGAACCTGAAGAAGGCTGATGACAAGGTAACTGTGGTTCATTAGCTGTTTTTTGTAGCTCAGCTGACTCGACATGTTCTTAATCCGCCATACGATTTTGCAATGATGCTCATCAAACAGCTTGCGTTAAAATGAATTAGCTCATTGTGAAGTTAACTCTCAGCTGCTTCGATGTGCCTGTTGTTCACCTTTATGGTATTACACTGGCTCCAATATCAGATTACCATGGCCTTGATTGGAGGTAAACGTTCAGACACAGGGGAGAAGTCCTCCGAAGAGATCGATGCAGAGGTATGCACTGTTCAAAGTTTAGATACATACTCTCGACATAAGTGACTTACAGTGTATGTCTAGATTTCGGTTTCAAAATGATGTTCTATCTGGTCCGGGCATCGAAGAGATTGATGCGGAGGTATGGATTGTTCAAAGCATTCATATATACTCTTGACACTCATGAGTTTTCGAGCAGAAACTCAGTATGAGGGGTACTGACAATTGCTCAGCTACTTCGGCACTGCGTGAGGCACTGATGAAGTCGCAGGTGTTTTCGTGAAGGTTTACTATGGCCGCCTTCTGCTTCCCCTTTGCTGTTTAGCGTCTCAGGATTCAAGCGTCCATAGTGCTTGTTGTGATATACTTCATATCCTGTCCTTTTTCGCTTCGCTCTCTTTACCCTGTTACACTGCGACAGGTTTCTGCAGCCACACCATCCTATAGCTCTCACTTTGTTCCACTCCTCCATTCCCCAGCTAATTCCCTCCCTATTATTTTTCCTTTGCACTTTGCCTGATTCATGGGACATCTTGTGTATACAGTGTTCCTACCCGACTCCAGCCCACGTTTTTTATTTTTATCGTTCACGCACTGCTTACTGTCAGTCTTTTACATAGTGTTACCTATTTCTCGCAGTTGTTTGCATAGAGTTCACGATTTCATGGTGGTTTACTAGTCTGTTAGCCATATGTTATTCTCAAATTGTTTCAATTATGCCTTTGCTTCAAGTTACATTCGATGCATTCTACCTTATGGATTTCTAGCATTGTGAATTATGTACATCTTGCTTACCGATCATTTGCACTTCATGAGTTCTGGATAACCCATTCCCAGAACGGCTTCTGTTCTCGTATACCTATATATACCCTCGACATACGTGACTTAGAGTTTATGTCTACATTACAAGATCAGATGCATTCTACCTTATGGATTTCTAGCATTGTGAATTATGTACATCTTGCTTACCGATCATTTGCACTTCATGAGTTCTGGATAACCCGTTCCCAGAACGGTTTCTGTTCTCGTATACCTATATATACTCTCGACATACGTGACTTAGAGAGTTTATGTCTACATTACAAGATCAGACTCATGTCCTATCCGATCCGGGCACCTTCGCGGGAAACCAAGGTCTTAGAACGGGTTCTGCATACAGTTACACAATAGACTTTTGTGTCGATATCTTCTGTGGAGTTGAAAGTGTTCCTTCAATACGCTGGTTCATTTACTCTGCGTTGCAAGATCAAAGTGACCGCAATATAAGTCTCGCTTAAAGCTGCAACAAGTGCATAGCTGAAAAGTATTTCAATTGATTAGAAACTTCAGTTTACTTCCGCACAAGGATTTATTTATTTGCTGTTTCATTGTCGTGCTGTGCAACAGATACTTGCAAATCTACAAGAAGCAAGAGAGGAGCTGGAACTAGTTAAAGAGGACCTTATGGCGTCCAAGGGTCATACGGAACAGGTTAGATGTTTTCCGAGGAACTCAGGTTCAGATTATGCATGTCGAGGTGAAGGATACTTTGCATGGATAAGCTTACCTTTTGCCTCTTCTTGTTGCAGTACAAGCGGATTGCTGAGGCCAACGAGGAGGCTCTTAAGCAATTGGAGGCAGCCCATAATCAGTATAAGACAGATGTAATTTACGTTTACGAATTCCATGTTCTCTTCTTGATTTGCAATACCGATTTTTCAGACCCCTCATGTATGTAGCAGGATTATGCGTTTTACTCCGGAAGTGACTGCATTGCAGGTGGAGCACATGAAAGAGGTCATGGAAGCTGATGTCAGAAGGCTGAGAGAGAAGATGGCAAAATTGGAAGCAGAACTTGCTGAAAAGGAAAGTAACAATGCTTCAAAGGTTGACGAGAAAGAAGTTGCCTTGCGGGAGGCTCGTCGCGAAATAGCCACCATTCAAGAATCTCTTTCCTCAACTCAGTAAGAATTTGTTTTGTGAAGCTCTACTTTAGGTTGTGCAGGTGCTGAAGATGCATTCAATGATGTGGGGGAAATGAGTCCAAAGTAATAGTGCTGACGTAGGATGTGAATGGTGCTAACAAAGAAGTTAATATGATCTCTCAAGTTAGCAGGTGGTTTCTACTCGAATGCCACTCTTACACTAGGTTTTACTTTTGTGTTCCACTTAGAGCATCTTTGCAAGAAGCAGATGAAAGAGTTAAAACTCTGAAGCAGGAAGTTGACAAGTATCACCAGCAGTGGCGCGAAGCTCAACGGAATTACGAAAGACAGGTAAGAACTAACAAAGTTGGTCTCTCTGTACAGACACGATGTTTGTTTGCCTCCACCTCCTAATTTCACTAAGCTGTGGAGTGTCGTGAAGTCCTGTTGTTTAACTAAATTTTGCTCCAGCAAGGTTTAGGTCAACAGGCTAATCTGTTTCTCTTATCTTCAGTAATTGAGATCCAATGTGATCGTCTCGCAGATCCTTCAACAAGCAGATACGATAAGGGAGCTGACCCAAGCAGAAGAGAGAGTCACAAAGCTAGAAGAATCTGAAGCGACTTTCAGGAAGCAGGCAGAAACCGCAGAAACTCAGCTGGTAAGGGTTTTTCACTAGGTGCCCCTTGTATCACTTAAAACTTTGCAGATAATTGATGAGGGATTTACTTCATATACCTTGCTCACAATGTTCCTATCCATACCTACATGGTTATAGGACCCTGTCCTAAGGAACGGGATCTATTTCTCAATGTATTCATCACTCCAGGTTTTGATGAGTGAATGGATTTGTGCAGATTGAACTCTTTGTTCGTTTTAAATTGTATATGGCCCACGTCAGATAGGATTTTGTTTCAGTATCGAGTGCAAGCGACTTGTTCCCAAGATATTTCTAGTTCTACATGGAAGGATCGTAGCAACTGAAAATGAAATGTATATGGTAAAAATGGCGTTCTTGAACAGGCGTCAGCCCAAGTTGTATGGGCTGTGGAGAAGTCATTCCTAGACGCGGCGAAGGTGGAGACGGAGAAGAAGTGCAAGGAACTTGAGGAGCAGGTGAGATAGTCTTTTTTTGTGCCAACGGAGAGAAGATAGCAACCAATAGATTAAGACTGAAGTCAGTGATGCCGAGTAGGAGCTTGAGTTATTTTCCAGCCTCGTCCCACTAGATTTCGCTAATTTGATGTTACTTGCGTTTTGCTATATTCTGGAAAACCTCTCGTAGTTGTATTTAGCCACTGATACGACCTTATGTCCC
The DNA here is from genome assembly GCA_948567375.1 of Lunularia cruciata. Classification (NCBI taxonomy): domain Eukaryota; kingdom Viridiplantae; phylum Streptophyta; class Marchantiopsida; order Lunulariales; family Lunulariaceae; genus Lunularia; species Lunularia cruciata. The sequence continues at coordinate 11,246,515 of OX419757.1, read as the reverse complement.
TTATGCTTAACGGCTGTATGGGTATAAGAAGAAACGGGAGATCTCAATACATTGAAGACAGAAGCTGAAGGATTTTTTGTGTGGAGAGTGTAGCACTGGGACATGCAACTACTAAAATTCCGTATTTGATGTAGAATCGACTATTATTAGATCGCCTGGAAGCTATACACATTACCTCAGCAGAACAATCTCGCAAAGAGTCCGGCGGGGCAGGAGACAGCGAAAGTGCTGAAACCAAGGGTGAACTTGATCTGCAAAATGTCATCCGATATTTGCGTCGCTCCAAAGAAACGGTCAGTAAATTTATTCTTGAAATACTACCTTTCATTTGAGATATCGGTCCCTCAGACTGGAAACTAGTACCTGAAAATGCAAGTGATGAATAAAAACTGGAATCTCTGATAATATGGATCCTTGATCGTTTTCCAGGCTGAGACCGAAGTTTCACTTCTAAAGCAAGAACGTCTCCGATTGCAGAGACAGGTATGCTCTTTACTTGTTTGCTAGGGCCTCTTTCTCATAACTTTAAATGATGGTTTGCAGAGTCTTCCCAGCACCACTTGACTTTGACTAATAAGCTATAAACCTACCAGATTCTCTTCTTTTCACGAAGTAATATTGTATTACTGCTCTGTCTAAAACTCCTCTTCCCCGTTCACATACACAGCTAGACGCCGCACTTCGTGCTGCAGAGGAGGCTCGATCGACATTACGGCGCGATCAAGAGAATGCCCGTACCATCCTTTACTCTGATGAGGAGCTCAAGTCTTTGCAGGCTCAGGTAATTCTTGGAGATTGTTAAAGAATACGCTCAGCTTCTTAAAATTTTTTGGTGGAGTTACTTCTTGTCTACTTAAACTATCAAGACGGGTTGTACAAGGCACTTCAGAACATTCCGTTGCCTTTCTACCATACCCATAGCTGTTGGCATAGATTTTGCAATTGACAAAGATAGGCTGGCAGGCTTGAGAGAGAGTGAGTACTACGTCAGATGGAAATATTCACAGCGATCTTAGTACACTAGATCGCTTACTAACCAAGACGTGGTTCCAGGTGTGAATAAGGTTGAATTAGTGTGCTGTCAGGGAGAAGACTAGCAAACGTCAGCAGCAACGCCATCCGGAATAAGTCATCAGCTTTTAAGTGTCGACACTACGCGACTAGATTATTCCCTTTTAAATCTGAGTAAAGCATCGCTGTCTGCAGGTCAGAGAGATCAACCTATTGCGAGAGAGCAACTCGCAACTTAGGGAAGAAAACCGCAGGAATTTTGAGGACTCGAGGGTGAGTTTTGATTTTCTCAATGGATGTAATACCCCACGAACTGGAAGCTGCATATCAATTCCCGTTGGAACACAATACGAATGAGAAGTCCGATGTCAAGTTCTTGTAAGCGATTGTTCGGAATATGCCTAAAGCACCTAAATCTACTTTCCAGGAGTCCCGTGAGAAGGTGAGACTAGCGCAACTAGAACTCGAGCCACTGCAGAAAAGATTGAAGGAGAAGGAAGTGGAGCTGGAATCTGCTGGGAAAGAACTTGAAATGCAAAGGGCTGAAACGCAACGGTGGCAGACGAGAGTTACTAAGGTGCTCGTCTTGAAAGTTTTTGTCACTGAATATTGAGTAGATAAAAGGAATTGATTCTTACTGATTGTTTATTGCTTTGCCTTTCCAGTTGTTAGAAAAGTACAAAGCAATCGATATGGAGGATTACCAACGGGTGAAGAGTGAACTCGACGAAGTTCAGGTATGGTTTTGAAAATCAAATTTCTCTTAGAGAAATTAGGAACGAGTAGGCGATTACGACAAAACTCTAGCTTACCTCTGGCATATACTTGCATCCTATAATTTACCTACTTGATATGAAGCCGTTACTCTTACGCACAATATTGTTCGCCTTCACTATTGGTCCTACTCGTTGGTTGCGGTGCGATGATCATATTAGTCACTCACTGTCAGTCACGTATATATTTTGGGACGATGTCGAATTCTTTAGACCTACGATCTGCTTACTAGTTCGTAGCAGGCTTGTTGGAGTTGTGAGGTTCCGGGACAAAGCCTACGGAAAGGAAAGCTATTGCACCTGTATACTGCAATAGTGAGAGTGGGATTGCAAGGGTTTTGTGTGTGCCCTAGTCCGTGCATGAATGTTTTTTGTTTTTCTTGTCAAGGGAAGGCTACAGCTAATACTTGCCTCCCTACCCTCTCATCTCTTCGTTTTATTCTTCTGGGCACTACTTCCACGGAGAACCAATGCACTCGAAAGAACATAAACTCAGGATGCATCCAGCTATCTTGACACCCATGGGCCGTGACGAAGTGGTGGGTGTTTCGGTGCAAACTTGCTTTGAATAGACTGCTACTGACAGACTCATACTGACATAGAGCATGCAGGGGTTTATCCCAGTTCTCATACGCACGCACCGGAGACGTCTCTAATTTCTTGAGATTCGGGCAGTTCATGTCCTATGCACTAACAAGTTTATGCAGTCAGTAAGTCATGCTTCGCTCTCAACGTCACACTTGCTCACACTCACAGTGTATTGCAGGTTCCGATGTGTCAAACATCATGCTAACCTCTGTATGCAGGCTCTCACATTCTTACCTCTCTACGTAATTGATAGTTATGACGATATTTACTGGGTTACCATCATGTGTCAGTCCTGTGGGACGTGGGTGTGGAACCGGGTTGTATGCAACGGGTTTTGTATTCCATACACAAGATGTACCCTAGTTCATGCATACCAACTGGTCCTAAGCAGCATAACTAAAGGTGAATGTTCTGCTTACAGGAGTCTGTAAAGAGTCTAAAGATAGAAATCGAGGCAGCGAAAGAAGAGGTTGAAGTTGCCAAAAAGGAATCCGAGGTGGCGCGTAACAAGTTCGAGAAGTCGCAAAATGAGATCACTGAGAAGGACAGCAGGATAAGCGAGTTGGAAAGGAAAGCTCAAGAAGGCGAGGTAATCAAAATTCATGATTCTGAGAGTAAGAGGTTTGATGTGTTGTTATGCTGTCATGATGGAAACGGAGGAGTAATTTGGTACAACCAAGTGAGTCGTAATCCTTCACAGGTCTTTCCCGTAACCGCTGCGTTTTCTTCATCCCAATGGACTTTGTTTGTGACAGGCCGTCAAATCAGAGCTGGATAGGTACAGGAGACATGCTAATTTTCAGAAGGTACTACTGGTGTGGCCTTATCTTACCCCGTCAATGCTCTTACGAAGATGGTTTCGTTCTTTATGCAGAAACTAATTGGCATGAGTGTGGCTAAATTCTTGCAGCGCAAAATTGAGAACCTTCTGAAAGAGAAGGAAGAACTGAGTAAGGAAATTGAGAATTTTACCAAACAAACGGAAGAGCTAAAGGAGCTCAAAGCAACCGCAGGTTAGTGACGCAAGTGAAACCCAAGCCTAAGATACTCCCTGACTTTGTCATGAAAAGTTACACTAGATTGTTCGTCGCTTGCTTGTATGAAGACTTATCTGCTTGCCCTCTTGAGACAGGTAAACGGACATCCATGGAGTCACGGCATGAAGCGGCACGACAAGAGGCTGCCTTGAGGCAAGAGGCTGCTGCTTTGAGACAAGAAGCTGCTGCTTTGAGACAAGAAGCTGCTGCTCGTCAAGAACAAGCCCAGAGGGAAGCAGAGAGTATTCTCAAGGAGAAGGAAACCACTTTGAAGGAGCGAGATGCTAGAATACAGGTCTGGCTGATTATTTCAATGGATTCTTGTGTTCAATTGTGGTTTCCTTTTGTGACATTCTATGAAACTAACTAAACTGTTGTATGTTCATAGACACTCGAGAAGATACTGGAAAGAGAAAGGGAATCCTTACGCAAAGAGAAAGCATTCCGACAACGGGATCAGAAAACTTTCATGGACTTGACTCAAAAAGCAGCTCAGGTAACGATGTTTCTTAACTTTGGTTTGCTCGTGAGACGTTTTATCCTTTTCATAACAAACACAAATGCCCTCCATTGTCTTTTGAGGTATCTAGCTAGACTTATTTTGTTTCATGGCAAATTTCCACCACATTCCCTAGTAACAGTATCGGAATACTTCCATTCCCCCTCCGTAGAATCTTGGGCTTCTGTCTGCTTCTCACAGATACTTACAGATCGGTTTCTGAATCTTGGACAGGAATATAAGAGAATCGAGAGCGAACTGGAGGCTTTGAAGCGAGTTCAGCCAGTCGAGGTACTGTAATTGTATTGATTTCTGGCGGAAGTGGACCAATTTTTGGCTGGGTTAACAGTTATGGTGCATTGAAGATGAGAACTGCTTTGTACCCTGGAGAATCTGAGTGCATCCACTGTATATATATGTAGCAGTTGAAAGAGTGAAGATGTATAATCTCCCCTAACGTGGAACCGTGTGCTTGTATTACAGCCACTGGTTATCAATCCAAGCAGCTCTGATGCGTCTCTTCTACTTGAAAACGAGGAAAGAGCTGTTAGCGTCGAACCTGTTGCCACTCCTGTGGCTGAGCTGCCCGTAAGCGTCCAAGAACCTGTTACCCAGTCAAGCGCAGTTGTTCTTTCATCGGGAACTGCTCTGGTACCTCAAGCCATAGTTATGATCAACAATGAGAGCACACCTCAACCTGCTCCGGTAGACACTAGTGCTCCAGCAATAGATGGTGCCCTAAATACTGTACCGGCGACTGGAATAACCATAACTTCAGGGGCAGTAAGTGCGAGCTCCACTGGGTTGACTGCAAGTGGAGCAACTACTTCTGGGCCTCGTCAGGCAATTAGAACAAATTTGCCGAATGCTCCGCCTGCATCCGTTCGTCCACCCTTTAGACCACCTCCTGCTCAAGCACCAGTGTCTGATCAGAGGGAGAAAGAAATCCTTCAGTTGCGGGCGGCAATCGAAGAACGGGAGGTGCGGCCAATATACTTGAGTAAAACATGGAGTTGTCCTTCTGATTGATTCACTCTTAGTTCATCAGGCAGTAGCTGGCCTCTTAACCTGCCCGAAAGTTTGATTGCCATTCATGTAGATTGCACGTAAAGTCATCTGTTACTTCGTACTTATATTTGAGGAATAGGTTTCGTATTTTGCCTTTACTTCTTTCCTAGAGCTGAGGACTGTAACTGATATTGATATCTTTCGGCGGGAATAGAAGTATGATCATACTTATTGCAGAATATGAATCCTGAGACCCTGGAGATTTGATTACGCCGCTAACTCGCGTTATTAAAACGAGGACTTTCCCAGACTAAGTAGCGTGAAAAGAGGTACCAAATTTATGCTGTAAAACGAGGTCTATTCTTCATCCTGTCGTCGTTGCTTCCTTGTTTTGCAGAGGAATGCAGCAGTTAGCGTGTCTCAAGCTAGAAAGTCAGGTCGCAGATTGATTCGTCCCAGGATTGAGCCTGCCGGTCAGCAAGAGATCATATCTGAAGCTGGTGAAATAACAGGAGAAGTTCCTGGCGAAGAAACTGATATGGAGTTTGTCGAACAAGCCAAACTATCTGTTGTTGGAAATGATGCTGGCGAACTCCCATCTACATCTGGAACAGCTTCACAGGTGTCAGAGCTTGCCGCCCTAGTTACGGAATCTACGCCACAACCAGCTGTTCCTATCAATGTGAACCTTCCTCCAGTGTCCGTACCTCCTCTTCGTAAGCGATCTGCTACGGCTTCAGATTTAAACATTGCTGATGAGATCCCCCTGGAAGAGGTGAAGAGTGAAACTGCACCTCCTCAGAAAAGGCCCAGACCAGTTGAAATTACGCCTGAACTAGTAGCTGAAGAAGGAGGCGCTTCTGCGAGCACATCTGTAGCTGGTTCGAAGGTGCCAAGTGAGATTGGTCAAGAAACTCAGGAAGTACTTACTGAACTGAGTGGAGTTCTTGCATCAACTGAGGAACTTGTTGCAGCTGTAACAATAATACCTGATAGTGAGAGAGAACGGCCTGCCACTGAGTCATCGGATGCCCAACCTCAGAAAAGGCCCCGTTTTATTAGACCGGAGGCCGTGTTACTCCCACAGGAGCCTGTACCAAGAGTTGAGGAGATGCAAGAGGCTGAGAAGTCCGACGTTGGGAAGGTTGACGAGAGCATCGAGGATCCAAATCGGGAGTCAGACGTGGCAACTGAGGCTAAAGGATCAACGGAGACGTTAGCAGAGTTTGGAGCCACTGAACTAGAATTCACAGACGCTCCAGCACAAGTTGACCAAACTTTGGGGGATGAAGGTCAACCAAAGACTGCTTCAGTGTCACTGGTTGACATTGTTGGCGAGGTATCACAGGATGCCGGTGATGTTGCACCCCTCTCTCAAGGTGGGATAGATGTTGACGTGAATGAGCGCATGGCAGGTTTTGAAGACGACGTCCAAATAGCCTCGACTTTTGACACAAGTGGGGTGGAATACGGTGAATCTACTGAACCTGACATCGCCGTTGGTGATACTGGGGTCCAACGAACTAGCGCCACCTTCTCTGAGACCTTGGTAACGGAAGAAACCCAGGATGTAAGTGAGATGGAAGAGGGAGAGATGGTGGTAGAGACTACGGTAACGGAGACTACGGTTCGAACTGAGACATTCTCAGAGGAGGTCCTCGAGACAAGGGTAGTGCAGGAGAAGCCTGCCGCACAGAGAGAGGACATAAGTGTGCAAGAGATAGCACCTTCTTCCCTTAGTGAACAAAATGTGGGAGCTTCTTTGACCACCAGTGAGAATAGAGACACTACTGGTACAGCTGCAGAACATCCACCCAGTGATGTGCAAGTTGGCTCTGTAGAGGTTGCCAGTGACGTGATTGGCTCAGGAGAGACGGGGGCCCAGGAGCAGAAAGTCTCTGTGGAACAGGCGGCCGACGGAGGTCACTCCATGCTCACTCGATTGGCAGCAGTCAAAAGTACGACTATACATCTGGCAGAGAGAGCAAAGGAGAGAGCTGTACTTCGGCGAGGAGGCCTCAATCCTCCATCACCGGCAGCCAGAGGCCGAGGACGTACAGCAAGAGGTGCTAAGGTTTGTGTCATTATCACCTGTACTCTGTCCAATATTTAGTCATGTCTCCCATTTCCTTGATATGACAGCAGCAGCATTTGGCTTGCATTTGTTTTTGCTCGGGTTGCTCTGGTCGATGTTCGTAGGAGTTACACCGGTCAATGGACTCAAGAATCAATGTAGCAATACAGTATGAATCGGCAGTTGCTCCATATTTTATTGCGTCATAAATAACGGTTGCATCTTTACACAGAGAGCTCCTGGAGGCGGGAGAGGAGGTGGGCGAGTTATTTCCACGGGGGTCCGAGGGCGAGGGCAAGCAGGTAGTAGGGTTGTCGCAAGCATATGACACTACACATTCAGTATACAGAACTCTTTAGCATGGATATAAATCACATGGGACTTGACTTGTTAGTGCTGAATTTCTTGGCAATCTTCTGATGGTAATTATGCTGCAGGTGGTACCCCAGCTCAGGGTTCTGAAGGTGCAAGGCCTGTGAATCAAGGTGGTAATGGTGCCGCTGGCCAGTCAGATCCGCAAGCAAGCCCTCCAACCAGTAGTTCCATGGAAGCTGCCCCAAGGGAAGGAGAAGAGTAATTGTACAACAAGGTCACCTACTGATCACAAACAATTTTGAAAGGTGATCCTCGCAAACATCTTTATGCAGATTTCGAGGAGGTGCAATAAATTAGACAGAGTAGAAGATCTTGCAGAACTTCATCAGTTCTGAAGGTCTTGATGCATTTACATGCAGGTCTATATGCTGAATATTGCCCAAGCGAAGTGCTCTGAGGAGGTCGATCTGAAATTCATGGGAACCCCTGATTAGTTTACCGAGGCAAATTGTCGAATGGAGGTCATCTTGACAGGGACTTGAGCCTGTAACCAGTTCTACAGTATTATATTCCGCTGTTCCACGATTTTAGGTAATTTGGAACTCTGAGGTTAGACCAGTAAGGTGCTCTGAAGTAGCCAGAAGGACCTCGCTAATTAGTTGTCACGTATTTGATGGGATTTGGTTGTTCTGTAGTTCATTTCGGAAATGGGTATCGCATAATGTCTCTTTTGTCCATCGCCTTGTTCTTTCGTCACAGGCGTGGCCACTTGTGCATAATTTGATTACGGAGTTTCTAATTTTCAGCTTTCCAGTAGGCATCAGAAAGCAAGCGACGGCACTGATCATCTCTTTGTTTCTTTATTCAGAAACAGATTGATTGTATCCGACCTTTAATGACAGTTCTCTGAGCTGTTTGTCAAGAATGCCTTCGTTAACCGACTGGAGAGCACATCATCTTTGGTTGGCTCCGCCGATTTGGAAGAATATAGAGAGATTGAAGGCACATGAGAGGAAAGTTGAATTTAATGGATATATCACTTAATATGCATTCACCGACCCGGGAGTATATTAAATTTTCTCTTAGTACACAGGCCGTAGGAAGTCGTTGAGGACGTCCAACTAGTCTGAACCTGGTCAGGCCTTCGGTTCCGGAGTTTCTCCGGTCCACGTTTGTACATACTTAGGTTGACCATCGGAGAAGAGGGTTAGGTTCTGTGCGTATAACTTGATAAGAAGTGAAGAGTGGGACGTCGAAAAGGATAAGTCACGTCGCAGTTGCTTATTTGCGTGAAGTTGAGAAAAGGCGAAGGTCCCCCATTTGGTCTCTTGTCCTTTTCCCTGTGTGCAGTATCCGTCTATTGAAGGATCAGTCGACGTGAAATCGTTCTTGTATATCGAATGGGAAGACCTCCCTGACGTTTGTTCGAGCTCCTTGGCTGAAATCTTTTGCTTCACGATTTCAGTACTCAGTATTTATGACTCCTCCCTTGCCTACTAATCAACTTTCTTGGTGAGCACTGCCCCGTTAAGACGAGAAGCTCTTACTAGAGAGTATGGAAAACTTATCTGTGTTACAAGAACAAGTTTGCGACAAGTTTCCTGTGTGCACTACTCAGTCTCGTGAAGGGTTTGCCTTGACTCAAAAATCATTGCATTTACTTATCGAGAGAATTACTCTCCTAGATATCGAGTTCCCTCTGCGGTAGTCTTCGTATTTCAGCACTAATAACTCGTTGGTGGGAAGAATTCACACTTCACCGCACTCTAAAGTCGCCTATTCTTCGCCCGTTCTCGGTCCGAGTACTTATGTACGAAAATGGACTGTTTCGTTCAGTTACCGAGTGATCAATCTACTTTTGTGGAGTCTTTTGACTAGTAAGCTATCACTTGCAGTCACTCATTTCTCCCCACAGAAACAGGTAAAGGCCGTGAGTATTTCTCATCTATGGTTCTCTTACTATGTTTTGTGTTTGACAAAACCATACCGTCATCTCTCACAAGTACCGTCTTCTGTGGTCAGACCGTACATCTTTACACAGTTTTACTCTATCTGTGACATCTATCTACCTAAGTGAAGCTCGACTCAAAGGCTCGGGGCATCTCTCCATCCATATTTTAGGCAGTGTCCGCTGCCGAAACCGCTTCTTCGGCAGACGTAATGCAGGAATGGTGACGAAGAACAAGTCGGTGATTACCGAAACGTGAAAGTGACTTACAAACGGCAACACAAGTTCAACACATTTAATATGACAAATTCAAGGCGGCAAGTTTCAACACAACAAAGGCGAAAGCTAGACCATTATACATGTCCATGTATCGTCACTACTGTCTGAAGTCGGCGACCGGAAGCAACCTCTTTGAACTGGCGTCTTCTCGAACATCGCTGATTAAGGTTTGAAGAGGTTCAAAGGAAGTTGGTTAGCATCGTTAGCTTATCCATATCTACCATGAACATTTAAGCACGCAATTTGAATTCATCTGCAAGCAAATTTCCAAGGGACTGGCACAGCTCGATGAAACCTCGTCATATCATATCGACTATGAAATTTTAAATCGTAAGTCGTGTTCATCGGCGCGAAAGTTTCCATGGGACTGGCACAGTTCGTTGAAACCCTGTAAGAAAATTTCAGATGTTATTACTTGTAAGTCGGTTTTCCATATTTTGCACCCCTTCCAAGTAGCCCGTGGTGGGAATTAAACACATGGAGGTGGTACGCTACACTGAAATTATAGACGGGGGCCAACCTACACGCTTAAGATATCCACTGAGTTGAGGAAACAGATGAACTCGGAAGTTAATCTAGAGAAAAAAAGTGACTTCCTTTAGCCGGTTAAAAACTGTCATTAAAGTTTTCAATATATTTGAACTTTATGTGTGAAATGGCATGTACATTTCAGAGAATGAGGCAACGAAGGATGGGAAGACCCCATCAAGCCATACAAGGGAGAGACAAAAAAGGTAACATGGGGCTAAGCCCCAATAGAGTCTATATGAGAAATCTGCACTACCGCACCTAAGATATCCGAGCTATGCAAGTCGTACAGTCTACACACAACTGGAGCATCCGAAGAAACATCACCTAATGTGATTGCTCTCCTATGGATTGCACTAGCCATTGCCCTCTGTAGAGTAATGGACACACGTTGTCTAAAATATGCTACAAAGTATGAGAGTGAGAGTGGTACCCCTGACGCCTAACATGATAAGCTCTCGTGCACTCCTTGACAAATATGTCAAATGCCGTGTCCATCGCTCCATATAACTCCAAGGCTAGAGGAACAAAGAGGTGACCTCGCTGCATGCCCCTATACTTGGAGACCTTATGACCTGCTACCGCACTCGCCACCCATCTAGGGGGATGGGTAATCATTCCCTCCGAAATTGTATCCCATGTAGGGTCCATCACCACAACATCCGCTACTGTCACCTGATCATCTAGGACCAAGTATAAGTCTGCCCTGACACGTGTCGTCTGCAAAACATACCAACGCTCACTCCAAGCCAAGTATCCACTCTCTCATGCCATAACAAGCACTATGTCCCTAATGGCATCATGGGTAGCTATCCTCTGTCCTCGAAAAGGACACCGTGTCATGTGGACCGCTGCTGCATCTAGTGTAGAACCACACTCACAAGTGAGTAATGAAGATGCAGATGGATGGACCAAACCTAGGCAAAACCTCATCGCTGTAGAGAAAGTAGCTGGTGCGAGTCGGAATGCCCTAATTCACGGTCGAGCTAGGATCCAAGAGCCTGCACCCTTGCCGGAGCAAGAGCGAAGACGTGCTCTAGTAGCCTGAGGAATGGACGAGTAGACTAAGAGAGAATGTAACGTATGTTCACACTGTCGTTCCATCAAGGAAGATTGTAAACCTCTAGTCCAATCTGACGATAGTGAAGCAAAAGGTGGAAAATACTCTCGTGCTCGAGGGGATAGACTATCTCTCATATGCCGCAATAACACATGGAGATGATTACCTCATTTCAGAGAATGAGGTAATTATCTACATAACCTACACTAGCAAGTTTACATATTTCTGAAAACCTTTAATCTCCTATTCTTTTGTCCTTTCTTACCATTTCTCAACTTGAGCCGGCTATTTCAGATACACTTTTTGGATGGAATGTGACTGCCATAAACCGAAATTTTTTAATGATGTGGATCGAGCTTGAAACTCTATTTTTCATTTAGTTCACACTACATCGTCGTTCAACATTCTAAGTTAATTACTACATTGCTTTGAAAAAGTGATTTGTACAGGGTTTAATGAACACATTGCAGTTCTGAGAGGCAGTTGATGTCCACACTTTGGTAGGACAGATTCTTCCTGCCATGAGTCTTAAATTCCAACTGTGAATCTTCTGTGGCTCTATCACTCTAAACATATCTGCAACAACATATGATGATTTCACCGGATAAGATCCACCACCATCGGTCTGTACTAGTAATTGTGCTACTTTCCAACAGCTTTTGCAGTTAAACTTTTGGTCATAAACATCACTCCTCTCGTATATTCTCTTCTCTGGAATTACTCGTTCTTTACGGATATCACTTTTCTCTCATATGATGAATCTGAAAATGCATCTAGGATTGATATTAACTAGAAATATACATCCTTAAGTGATAGGCAAAATAACCTCGTAAAGCAACCAACCAAGTAACCTCGCAACTAGTCGAGTCAAACTTTCGATAAGGGGATTTACTTTTGTAGATTCAAGGGTCAATAACTATAAGTCAGGAGGATAGTTCATGTCAAAACGCAATTGCTTTGAAGCTTTTGCTCTCGATACTCAGTACTGCAATCAAGAATTTGATGCTTCAAAATTTCACACAAGTTGTTACTTCGTGCGCAAAATCATGTCATGTACCGTGAATATGAAGTTTACTAGGTCGCTCAGATGAGGCAAAGTCTTTTCTAACAAGCTTTGAAAGACAAAGAACTATAATTACGATCTTTTGGAAGCTTGAAGTTGTCCTAGTGAATTGAGCTCCGAATATAGATCCTTCTTTACCATATACATGCAACTTTAACATCATGATAAATACTTTGATACGGAAGGTAAATGGTTTAGGTGATTTGAGTCCAATTTCATCGAAGAGATTCTTGTCACTTTTGCGTGAGAGTTTCACTTCAAAACGGCTTTTAGCAAAATGAAGTTGTACATCCTGAATTCGACCATTTAATTGCCTTTGACTGATCCAACTTTCTATATTCCATGGTGGACCTCGTATGTTTCGTGATAAATAAGCTAGTAGAAGGGCGACCGGGTAGAAAACGCGAAGGATGGGAAGACCCCATCAAGCCGTACAAGGGGGAGATATTTATAGATAAATAAACGAGGATTTAGCTTTCAATTATGTTGGTGGTCTGAAAAGACTTGAGTGTAGTGGTTAATAATGGACTCCGGAGTGATACTTCAAAGCAATACACGAGAGACAAGTCTTTTGATACATTATTGTGTTATCTATTGCCATGATGATGTACCTTTGTTGTACTTGTTGCATTTAAAGCATGAAGGAATTTTCCTTTAGTAAACGTATTGAAAAACTTCACTTTCTTCCTATATGTATGTAAATTCATTACCCTCTACGCCACGTAGGAGAATTCTTTATGCGAATTATTGCTGTAGGATTGGCATGAAGACTCGTAATGCTTCATATCCTCTGTCCTATTTGGACAGCATTAAAGCTCCCAAAGAATGTACACGTGCAGGTTGTTGTTCAGCTCAAAGTACAGCTCAAAGTACAGCTCTTCGAGTCTGGAGTTTACAATTGCTCGTCAACAACTGTTGCGTGGAGATGAACACCGTATGAGGTACTTCAATATTCATGTTTCTAGGAGTAAGGTATGGATGATCCTCTCCAGTCAATGGGAATGTGGGACAAAAGCTTTCAAGAATAGACGCTGAAAGGGATATAACTGAGTGGGAGCGATATACCTGAGTGGTCTTAATCGTAGTGGGAGTTCTCCTTCCTGTTGTATAAACTAAACACCGAAAAAGTGGCGAAGACTCTGTAGCAAAATTTTCTTTTGTGGAGATGGCATAGAAAGTGACTATGACTCCTGGAAAAGTTTTAACACCTCTTGCTCTACAGTACCGAATAATCTTTACCATATCTACCATTTTCACTACTGTATGAGACTTTTTATCGATTTAAATCGTCTAACATTTTAAAAGTGATCAATGCGATATAGGTTATTTTCCCCAATAGCGAGAATATTCTAATACATCAGAATGTGTCAACTACCTTCAAGTTTCTCTTGGGAAAATAGTTCTCTTTAGTGGAAGTCTAGTTGGTAAGAACCATGGTAGACTTCGTCTTGCTTACCGAGTCCTCTCTTGTTCCCACCAGGTAAGTCAAGACTCGTCAAAAAGGTCAAATTGAAGCCTTCTTCCATGACAACAAAGCTCGACTTACTGTGGTGTATCTTAACTTGTACTGTCACTAGCAATGTCTTTACACTTTATGACCGCAATGTGATTTTGTTTTTTGGTTGCCATCATAACAGTCATACTCAATATAGATACCTAGATAGGTGGACCCGGTTAGAGGTGAGGGGGCCGGAGAGAGAAGGAAGCACAACAAATGAAAGAATATTATAGAGTTTTAGAGAGCTCACCTGCATACATCAAATGAGTGAATAGTAGACTCGGGTTATTTTTAAACGTAGGTTCCATTGATACCTAGATTGAAGGCTATGGATAATTGAATAGAAAGTTATAAATATTTTTAGATTTTTTAGTGTTTAGTGATTAATTCATGGAGAGGATAGCTTGTGAATTTTAATTTCTCATAAAATTTCTCATAAAATTTCTTAGTATTCATACTTGAGTTCCATTGGAACTTGGTTAAAAATTTTGGGATAAAAATTGAAAGTTATGAGAAATTATAGTTTTGAGTGTATAGAGAGATTATATTTATTCATGTGAGTCGAGATATGAGGGGTTGTGGTTTTGCATGTATGGGGAGATATGGAGAGGAGCATAGTGTGTTATAATTATTATTTTTGTGTTAGCCATGGCTACACTTCTCTATGTGGAGCTGCCTAGAGCGGCTTGGGATACACTATCCCCGGTGCATCACGGACGCTTTACCTTGCAAGGGATAAAGATCCATGTGGGAAGGATTGCACAAGGACTAGAATTACACTACTTGGGATGCTCAAGTGAGGCAAGCGACCACATCAACAATGATGACACTCGGGATTACACATGCTTCTTCTATCCCTTTGTTGACCATTCCAAGGATACCAATTGAGTCGTGGAAGTGGTTAACATCTCAAACGGGTTGTATCTTGGGGTCATTTGAGACTATCCATATCCACATCTATTCAATATCCTACCCCGTACACTCCATGATGAGGCTAGACAAGCTTTTTGCCTACCACTTGATCGTTTGGCATGTGATTCCTTGGATGAGTTAGCATGGTTCTTATTCCCCTTATTGCCTCCATGGTGCCTTTGTTATGCTAGAGGGGGGCATGCAAGGCATAGAGAGGTGGCTACTAGATTTTGTCAGTTTTGAGCACAGGATTGGACTGCATTACAAGAGGAGTCAATTAGGGCTACACATTTTAGGAGACAAGTTTTGCCATAAGATACCATAGAGTCCACTCAATTATAATGGTGTAGGACATTGGGTCAAGCGAGAGAGTTTAGTAGAGCAACATGAGCATTCCATCCTTTGTCTATGGCTAGTACCACTTATGAGATTATCCATTCCCTATGCTCACCACATCCTTTATCTATGGCTAGTCCCACTTATGAGATTATCCATTCCCTATGCTCACCACATCCTTTGTCTATGGCTAGTCCCACTTATGAGATTATCCATTCCTTATACTCACCACATCCTATAGTAGGAGAGGGAGTACCATTAGAGGTCTTAGATTATAAGCCTAAGCATCTTTTATGTCTTGATAGGTCACTTTTTGCATAAGCATTGTACACTACCAACCGTCTCTCCTCAAGAGACTTGTCAAGGATGGTATATGAGCATTTTAGAGATTGCTTTCATGTAGATGATCCTTCTAGTGACTTTATTGAGATGTTTCAAGTGATTGCAACGGTAGCAAGGGAGATATTCTTATGTTAGGTAGTCGAGTGTTAGGAGCTAGTCTACTTCTCATGATGGAGAATGGGACATTGAGCATTAGATTGTTTGCTATTGGAGAGATCTTTTTGCTCGTGGTTAGTTGCATCATAGTCCTTCAACATCTATCTTACTTCCAAGAGCACCTCAGTCCATATTAGTTTGGAGTAGCTATACCTAGAGGTTGTGAGGCTAATTACTTAAGCATCAAGGCACTCCTAGATATCCATCCAGAGTGGGTTGTCCTACAAGTGGATGTTGAGAATACTTTTAATAGAATCTCTTGGGCATCCATATTTAGAGAGCTTAGGAAGGCTGATGGATACTTGGCAAGTCTCATTGCTTTTTTGTAGTCATTTCATGGCTCTCCATTTACTACTAGCATGGGTGGTCATAAGAGTGAGTCACCATCTTGGAGTCAATTGTTGAAACATGACAAGGAGATCCTTTAGAGGGACCTTTGTTTTCCATGGCTCACTTCAAAGCCCTCTTGCCTACTACTTTGGCCATGCTAGGTTGTGTATTTCATTCCTTAGCAATTGATGCATACATTGTGAGTCCCATAGATCAGATTAGAGAGGCCTTTGATCACTTGACTATCGAGCTACATCTTGTAGTCTTGAAAGTCAAGGTGTCAAAGTGCAAAGCGTGGTCTCCTTCAAGTATCCCTCCCCACCTTGAGCTTCTAAAGGAGTGTGTCACATCTATAGATAGAGTATGTATTCTTGGAGTGCCGATAGGATCTGAGGATTTTGTCACATGCGTCTTAGATGCTTCCCTTGTAGAAAATATTATCCATGTGGATGAACTTCCTCTATTAGGGCATCCACATGTGGCATTTGGTATACTCTCCTCTAGTATTGATTGTCGACCAACTTACCTTCTTTGACTTTCTTATCATGTTTGAGAGCTTTTGATATGAGGGTTGGGGGAGTCTTTCGCAATATCATCGGACCAAGGACATTTGAGTGTGTGATAGCAGATTTGTCACATAGAAAAATATTTCTACCAATCTCATGCAGAGCAGAGGGGTAGGCGTATTATCTATGGAAGAGATTGTATTTATAGCATTTTTGGGTAGTTGGGTTCTCTTAGCACCCTTGCTTTCCTCCTATTTTGTAGTTGTTGATAGGCTAGTTTGAAGACATATATGATAGAGGTGGAGAGGGATCCTTTTCTCTCCAAGTGTTATTATGGGCCAACAAGAGATGGTCTGTCCCCATAGGCATGAAAGGACCTTCCATCCTTTGCTTCACTACCATCAGATTAGACCAAAGGTTTGCAATCTTCCTTGATTGAGCAATAGTGTTAGCATATGCTACATTCTCTCTTAATTGACTCATCCATTCCTACGGCCACTGGAACACATCCTTGCTCTTGCTCCAACAAGGAAGCATGATCTTGGACCCTAGCTTGACCATGCATTAGGGCATTTGGACTCGTACCAACCACCTTCTCTACAACAATGAGGTTTCATCTAGGTTTGGTCCACCCATCTACATCTTTGTTACTCACTTGTGAGTGTGGTTCTACACTAGATGCAACAACGGTTGATATGACATGGAGTCCTTTTGGAGGACAGAGGATAACTACTCATGGTGCAATCAAGGATATAGTGTTTGCTATGGCATGAGAGAGTGGATACCTTGCTTGGACAGAGAGTTCATATTCTTTGCAGATGACACATGTTGGAGCAGACTTACTTGGTCCAAGATGATCAAGTGATAGTGGTGGATGTTGTGGTTACAAACCCTACACGTGATGTAGTTTTGGAGGGAGTGATTACTCATCTTTTTGGATGGACGACAAGCGGAGCAGCAACACGCAAGGTCTCCAAGTATAGGAATATGCAACAATTTCACCTCTTTGTTTCTCTAGCCTTGGATTTATATGGAGTGATGGACATGGCGATCAACAAATTAGGGAGTGCATCCGAGCTTATCATATTAGATGCTAAGGGGTACCACTTTCACTCTCATACTTTATAGCATACTTTAGACAACATGTGTCCATTGCTCTACATAGAGCATTGGCTAGAGCAATACATAGGAGTGCAATCACTCTAGGTGATGTTTCTTTGGATGTTCCAATAGTTTGTAGACCTTGTGACTTACATAGCTTGGATATCTTAGTTGCAGTAGTGCAGATTTCTCATATCAATACTATTGGGACCTAGCCCCATTTTAGTCTCCCCCTTGTATCGCTTGATGTGTTCTTCCCATCCTTCATGTGTTCCATGTGGTTGCCTTTTTCTAAAGATAAGTTATCCTATGGATGTCTACTTCTTATGATAAATTCTCGGAAGTAGACTTTCAAGAGGAAGAGCATGGACATAGTTTGAATTTGCAGGGTTTTTATTTTGTTTTTTTTCTTTGTTTTTGGTCTTTTTTTTTTAATTGCTTTTCCTCTTTGATGTTGTGTTGTTCACTCCGTCCAAACATAAGCTCACAAATCTTTTGAAGTGCGCTAGATGCAACGAGTAAAGTACTAGAATTTTTTATTCACTATGTAGTGAAAAGTTACGGTTATTGGATTTTTTGAATATGCATGTCCAAACATAAGCTCACAAATCTTTTGAAGTGCGCTAGATGCAACGAGTAAAGTACTAGAATTTTTTATTCACTATGTAGTGAAAAGTTACGGTTATTGGATTTTTTGAATATGCATGAGTGCATCTAACCGTCTCTCCAATCCAGACTATTCGTGTGTCCTTTGGCTTTTGCGATTCCTTCGTTCTATAGTGGATAGAATAGAATCTAATTTAAAAACATCGGTGTTCTTTGGCTAGCGTCATATAGAATGCTAAATGATAGTTGGGAATGCATTCCGAAGGACGCTATACTCTTATCAAACTTTGAGCGGAAAATCTTTTCACGTTTCAGTTTCTCACCTTCAATTATCATAAGGTTAGTGATATAATAGCAAACAATAAAGATTTGATTTATATCAGTAATAATTTGATTTATAATAGTAGAATATTACCTTAATAGTTGACCAAGCCAGAGATTCTACTAACAATTCAAATTATGATCAGTTAAATTCTCTAGCATTCAATGTAAAGTTAGAGTTTTGACCAGCTCAACGTAGTGTTGATGTTTTTACTGAAAGGAAAATACAGGTTCCTGCTGTGTTAATTACCCCAGTTAATATCCCAAATGAGCTGAAATTAAAAACTTATAAAAGATCATCCCGCCAACAATCGTGACGGTCCAATTCTAGACGACTCGTTCTTGGTCAGGTCCTCCTTTGCTCTTCTTACATAAGACGAAACTCCCAATCTAAAGACCGGTTGAAGAACTCAACAACGAAGAGAACGAGGACTGAATCGTTGAGAAGCGTGATCTCGAGTCGTGTGTCGTGATCACTAAAACCAAAAGTTCTTGGCGTGGATGCGCCGACCGAGTTTCATTCGCTTGGAGTTTGACGATTGGTAAAGCTCTTTAGTGCATTATCATTGTCAACGTTCGTACGTTTGTGTCCAAGTGTCAATTCAAAAGACCTCGCCTGTTTGATCTATCGTATAGAAATGCTAACACGTCTTAAAAGACTTTCGGAACGAGGACCATTTTGATTCCAAAGTTGAGTTCGTCAAGTCCCCAAACCGGGGGAGATTTTTGAGAAGATATTTGACTGAAACTGTATGATGCTTTTAGTTTCCATTTCAATTTTGTTGGAATATATCTTTTAGTGATAACAAATAACTAGAATAAACTAGAAGAGTTAGCTAGTTATTGCATTTAGAGTAGTTAAAGGAGTTAAAGAAGTTAGAGAAATTAGGGTGGTTAGAATTTCCCATTAAGTGCAGTCACCTTTGGTCTTAGTCCCATCCATACGTTACTTCATATTTGGCTCTATATAGTATTTCACTCAACTAACGAGCTTCATGTAATTTTCTCTCTATAGGAAATCTCTGTTAATTATTCATATCTACTTCATAAAAATTACATGGTATGATAGTCTATGATAAATTGATCCATCCCAAAGATAGAAATCTAAGTAAAGTGACTCAAGATCAACCGTAATTAACGGGGGGTTTGACATGAAGGAGGTTTGGCAAGAAGGAGGTTCCTTCTCGGGTCATTGAGACCAAGTAATCTTCGAGCCTAGTTGACCAAGTTGCAAACATGCTCATCCCAATAGGGTAGGCTAAATTTTATTGGAACTTTGTTGAGTCGGGTAATATCAAATGACCAACATTAAAAGTAGATTATCTGGAGGATCTTGCATGGATTATGTTGAAAGTACAAGACCAATAATTGGTTTCACAATTCCCAAAGATAATGCTATAATAATTGATACTGTTTCTTTTCACCAATTCACACTGAAAACAATAGAACATTGCTTTCAACATAGAAATAATAATGATTTGGTGGGCTTCAATGAATCGCATAATGTACATAGCAATGTACATTTTCTCCTACAAACCAAAAACCAAAGCAAATAAAAGGAAAAACTATTATAAATCATATTTATAAATTTAGGTTATTGATGGTTATAAATAGTGCTCATTGGAATTGTTTTGCAAATAGATAGAATGCCAAGCCGATCTCTCATCCATTAGTACCTTTAATGACAATTTGTCTCTTATCCAAGGGATACTTTGAGGGGCAATATGTTTTATAATATTATGCTTGAAGAAGAATAATCTAATATTGAGTACCATTAGAAATAAGAATTTGGAAGGAAATCTTATTCATTCTTTAAATTTCTCATTCATTTCTTAAATCACCTATTTACTATCTTATTCCAAAGTTTGGCCAAAATGGCTCGTGAGTAAAGACTACAGCAATATTAATATAGAACGTACTTAGTGATACTCACATAGAGTTCTCTAGAGTTTGATTTAATATCAAGATCTATAACATAATATTAATACTTTTAAGTAGAAAATCCCACTGTTTACATGTTCACAGAATGTTTTTCCTCATCTTCTTCATTTGGAGGTTTAATGCATATTCCTATGAATCTAAGATATTATTCTAATGGAAAACTACAATATAATTTTAAAGTGAAGTTAAATCTACCTACCTTGACCTGCCTTCAATATCAAAGGTAACCTTACTTGTTCAAGCCAATGAGATTTTTGCATATCATATATTCCAAGTCAATTTGATCATGCAAAGTACAAGATGGAGGTCTTGTATAAAAGTCACTATAAGGTAATACTTTAATATAAAACTCCTCAAGAGGTCCCACTCAAATATCATTTTATTTAGAACATGCTAAGGTATACCTTTGAGTATCTAAAAATTAAACAAGAAGCATGTTTTAAGTTACTATTCTTATTTAGTTTTTGTATTATGATCTTATGGATATTTGATATCTTTTGGGATATCTCATTATATATAATCTTTTGAGTATATGAGACCTGAAGAGAAATATAGAAGAAGAAACACACAATTTCACACTCAACCTCCAATGCCCCAAAGGAGCACATTGATTGTATTATATAGCAAAGGGTACACCAACAAAGGAAACTCCACCCTTGGATCAAATACATGGATTTGTGACTTGTAAGTGAGTTCTGCCCTTAGATTGGTTGCATGTATAGGTGACATGTTGGTTGTGTTTCTATCTGGTTGGCCAAACCATTTTTTACTAGAGGGAATCTTTAGGGAATCTTCTTGTGGGAATTTCCAAATTGCATGGGTGAGGTATTGTTGGAAAGCTCTTGACAAGACAAACTTGGGGGAGGGAAGGCTAACCTTCCTACCAATTAGGGGAGGGGGAAATTTGCACATTTTTGAGGCCTAGTTCATCCATTTAGGCCTCCAAAATTGGCTATGAAGTTTCTAGGCTATTTTTGGCTCCTACCCTATTACTAGAAGTCCTCTTTTGGTGACAACTCTATCTGAACTACCTAGCCCATCATGCATAACATCCTTCTAGATGTTATGAATCCAATTTCCACCTTTAGATCATATGTCTAGCTATTGGTATTACAAACCTCCCCTCTATTAAGATGCAATGTCCTCATTACAAAGTTGTTGCTCAAAAAATTTCACTAACATTGGTGAATTAGTCAAGTTGTATGTTGCCTCATATAGTGTGTACCCATTCCAATGTACAAAATATTCCACACACAGCTGGCAAGTACCCCGGATGCACTTTTGGAGAATGTGTTTGGCTTCATATTCCTCTATGTCATCAATGAGTGTTGGACAAGGTCAAATCTCATGTATAGAAGTAAAATGGCACGGTTGGGGTGCATATCTGCATAGTAAGGAAACATGGAATACTAGATGAATGTTCATGTGTGGTGGTATGTCCAAGTGGAAGGCCACTGCCCCAATTTGACAAAGGATGGAAAAAGGCCTAATAAAACAAGGTCTAAGGTTGCAAGGGCCAACTAATGTAAGGTTTGTTGTTGATAACCAAACTTTATCCCCAAACATTGAACTCCATGTGCCGATGATGTGCATCTGCATATCATTTTTTTCAATTTTGGGTGATTTGCAACTTGTTTTTGGCATTCTCACTCCTTGTTGGATTTTGGAAATGAAACTATTGACAATATCCACCTTTCTATCCACCAAGTGGATCTTCATCAAGCTCAAAGGTATGAAAGGTGCTCTCCATACATGAAGAAGAATGGTGTAACATGTGTGTATGCATTCATTGAATTATTGTATGAAAATTCCACTAGTGGCAATAAGGTGTCCATCTTTCTTTTACTTCTAGGGTAAAGCCTTGGAGCATGTCCTCAATGGTGCAATTAGCCAGCCCTGTTTGGTCATCGGTCTATAGATGGTAGGCTATGGACATGGCCAACTGGGTTTTGAATAAACCAAAAAGTGTTCTCCAAAACAAATTGGTGAATTGAGAGCCTCTATTGATGATGAGCACTGGAGATAGGCCATCGTTAGAAAAGATTGCATCTAAGTACAATTGAGCCAATTGTGGAGTAGTCATATCCTTGGTGGTAGGACACACATGAATCATTTTGTTGAGTTGATCAACAAAGACTACAATGGAGTCAAACCCGGAGGTGGTGTTGGGAAATTCACAAACAAGATCCATGCTTACATGTTCCCAATGTTGTGTAGGAGTAGGAAGGGGTTGAAGGAGTCCTATGGGAGCTTGATTAGAAGCTTTATTTTTTTGACAAAGTAGGCAACTTCAAACATACTCAATCACATTGTTGCTCATCTTGGGCTAATAGTAGTGGCATTTGGCTGCATTCAAGGTCTTGGCCATTCCAATGTGACCTACAATGGCAGGATCATGACATTTTGCTAGGATGGTGGGTTTTATGTTTATGTCATCTGAGATTCATAACCTATCATCACAAAAAGTGAGTCCTTGGGTAATGGTGAGGCCTTTGGATGATCAAGCTCCTACAATTTGTGGGTCAATTTTTGTAGCAACAAGCATCCTTGGCCAAAATTTAGGGTTCATCTTGACCTCTATCACCAAATTTTTTGCCATACGCATTTGGGTGAATGCATCAGCAAGTTGCTCCTTGCTTTCCACATATGTGATTGTCATGTTGAACCTTTGTCTTTACTCTGCTCACTGAATTTATCTATGAGATAGATCTTTCTGTGTCTTGAGGTAGACTAGAGGTTTGTGTTTTGTCTCCACTACAAATTCCTTCTTGCCAAGATAGTGCTTCCAATGCTTGGTTGCTAGGACAATGGCCAACTCTTCTTATTTGGTGGTGTGATAGCTGTGTTCTACTGGTAATAGTTTCCAAGAGAAATATGCAACTACATGCCATCCATCATGTCACTCTTGTTGTAGGACTACTCCTATGGCCATGCTTGATGCATTTGTAGCCAACTTGATTGGATATTTTGGGTCATACCATTTCAAGATTGGCGCATGTAGTAATACATCTTTCGATTCTTGAAAGGCCAATTCTTGTGCGGTTCCCTGCATCTATTTCTTTCCCCTTGCCAAGTAGTGCCTTTAGAGGTTTTTCTACCTTGGAAAAGTCTTTGACAAATTGCAGATAGAACCCTATCAATCCGAAGAAACTCTTGAGTTGAGTCTAATCTTTTGGAGCACTCCATTTTTGAATGACCTCTATTTTATTTATTAATACTTGGATACCATTTGCACTTACTCTATGCTCCAAGTAGTCTACTTTAGAATTTCCAAACTCACACTTTGAGATTTTGGCATACAATTGATTCTATCATAAAATTTGGCAAACTTCTCGTAGATGTTGCTTGTGTTCCGTCATGATCCTACTATAGACAAGAATATGATCTAGGAAAATAATAATAGATTTATCCAAGTATGGACAAAATATATCATTCATCAAACTCATGAAAGTGGCCAATGTGTTGGTGAGGCCAAACGACATCACCAGGTACTTAAAGTGACCATACCTTGTGCAAAAAGCAATCTTTTGGACATCTTCTTCCACAATCTGAATTTGGTTGTAACTGCTTTGTAGATCAAGTTTGGTGAAATGTTTTGCTTCATTGAGTTGATCAAATAGGTTGTCCATGCGGGGTAAGGGGTATTTATTCTTCACCATTTGCTAATGTAGGCCCCAATAGTCAATACACATGCGCATT
The DNA here is from genome assembly GCA_948567375.1 of Lunularia cruciata. NCBI lineage: Eukaryota > Viridiplantae > Streptophyta > Marchantiopsida > Lunulariales > Lunulariaceae > Lunularia > Lunularia cruciata. The sequence continues at coordinate 11,222,584 of OX419757.1, read as the reverse complement.
ATACCATCCTTTTTCTTCACAAACAAGACATGAGCCCCATATGGTGATATGTTGGGTTGGAAAAGCCCTTTTTGTTGTGTATCCTTGATTTGAGCCTTACACTCCTCCAACTCATGTAGTGATAAACAATATGGGGCCTTACAAGGAGGTGCCTTTCAAGGAATGATTTTGACTTTATGATCAACTCTCTTTTTTTGTGCTAATCCTAAGGGTAGGTCATCTGGGAAAACATCTTGAAACTCATTGATCACATCTCTTAGTTTCTTAGGAACTTGTCCATTGTGTTGTGCACTCTAAACTTCTCTTATTACCCCCATGAAACATCTTTCTATCTTATAGGGAGTTGTTGTCCCTATGACATATAGAGGTAATTCTTACCTCTATGCTCTCTCTTTAACTCTAATGATCTTCCATTTGCAAGGCCTCACTACACTCTTCCTCCAATCAACTATGGGGTTGTAGTGCTCCATCCATGGCATGCCTAAGATTACATCATCATGAGCGAATTGTATCACTTGCCAGTCAATTACTTCCTAATACTCTCCTACAAAGAGTGTCACCTTTTTAGGTAATGACTCAATCCTCTCTTTCTGCACATTGACAGAAAGGATTCTACTTTGTCATTCTCATCTTTCTCTAGATCCATTCTTGACCTTGTTGCAACAAAGCAAGACAAGAAATTCTTTGTTGCTCTAGGGTCTATTAATACTCTCACATGATGTCCTTTTAGGATCCATTTATAATAATCAATTGTGAGCTTGTCTTTCTTAGTCTCTTTGCACTCATCTTCTTCCTCTCCCTACTATTTTGCTTTTCCATTGAGCTAACAAGGCCATGAGGTACATTTATTGGCAATCTTCTTTTTCTGAGGTGATTTTTGCATCCTCCTCTTCAATTCTTCTCTCCATGTTGTTCAAAGATCACCAATATGGAAGCCAAGGGCCTCTAAGGAAAAAAAGTGCAACAATTGATGGCAAGCTGCCCAACTCAACCACAATTGTAATAAGAATATTGTTCTGCCCGAGTCCCTTCCATCTCTCCTTTCTTCAACCCGTCCCCATTCTCCTTGGGGCGATTGTGCTCCTCATTCTCTGAATCAAATATTTCCCAATTTCATAGGGATTAGTCCACCAAAGTGTTGTGTTTTAGCCCAATAATGTTGAGTTGGGAAGATCCCTTGACTTTCTCCTAGCACTCTTGCTATTCTTTGAGCACAAGCAATGGCTTCAAAAGAGTATAAGGGTTTTGCACCATTACTTCTTGGTGGATTTGCTCTTTCAACCCTCATTTGAAATTGTCCAAAGCTTCAGCTTGACTCATGTCAGTTATTGCAATCTGTAGATCAAGGAAGGCCTCCACATATTCTTGTACACTATTTTCATGCTTCAACTCCCATAGTCAGGTTTGGGCCATCTACACCAAATCCACTGATTGGATATTCTTCAATAGTCCTTCTTGCATGGCTGTCCAAATAACCTCTCTACCTTCTACCAATATTGATCATTCCCAAGCATCATACCATGTGAAGGCTTTATCAGTCAAGTACCCACATGCAAACTCACCAGCAAAACAATTTGTGATTTTAGTTGTGAAAAATCAAAAGTATCAAATCATTCTTGAAATCCAATTCTCCATGATTCTCATGGAACATTGTCCCTTGTAAGGTTTGGTGTTATAGGTCTTCTTCATCCGTAGTAACAATGTGGCCTTGTTGTTGATCAAGGTCGGTATCCTTGGTATGAGTGACTCTCCATGTGCTTTGGTCGCTAGTACTGGGTTTTGGGACAACTCTCCTTTGTGCTTTACCTGATCATTCTTGAAGGTATGTACTTGACTTTGCAATGCCTCCATGGTCATCTTGATCTCTCAAAACTCATTCAATATTCCCTTCATTCCTTGCATCAACTCCTACAATTGCAGATCCTTGATTCCTACACACAACACTGCTCAATTGCTACTTCCTACTTCAATAGAGGGTTAATATGATTACTAAAGAGAGAGCATAGACTATTGGAACTACCATTAGGGACCTCAAAGGCTACCACTTATTGATAGTATTCTTCACCAAAATTGTGAACTACAAAATCCCTAAATATTACTTTTGGTTGGACCACATACTGGATTTCTACTTGAATCTTGAAAAGGAGAGGATTTGGTACATTCAAATCTATCATAATAGAATGTAGATCATTAAATCCCACTCTTTATCATAGGTCACCATAGGAAAAATCACTAGGTTTGGTGAATTCATCACTATATCCATGAACTCTGCTCCGAGATGAAAAACAAGATAGACTTTTACTTGCTCACATTGGATGTACATAATCTTGATATGGAACAGATTGAAGAAAAAAGGTGGGGTGTTGGTTATTATCCTCCTAGAGCCTCCATCCCATCCTCTCTCTAGCACACTCCTTATCTATCAATTACATTGCGGGATCTCTCCTCAAAAATTACTCAGTCTCAATAGCCCATGTTCTTCCAAGAGGGGTGATCCGCTTTCTTGGATTGAAACAACTGCTCTGATACTATTGTAATCTTCCAAGGATAGGAGACCTCAAGAGAAACACACAATTTCACAACCTCCAATGCCCCAAAGGAGCACCTTAATTGTATTATATAGCAAAGAGGACACCACCAAAGGAAGCTCCACCCTTGGATCAGATACATGGATTGGTGATATGTAAGCAAGTTGTACCCTTAGATTGGTTGCATGTATGGGTGACATGTTGGTTCTGATCCTATCTGGTTGGTCAAACCATCTTTGACTAGAGGGAATATTTATAAAATCTTCTTGTAAGAATCTCCAAATTGCTTGGGTGAGGTACCATTAGAAAGCTCTTGACAAGACAAACCTTCTAGGAATGGCCAGCCTTTCCTCCTTTTGGAGAAAGGGGGAGGGGAAATGTCATGCGTATATACATCGCTACACAACATACATTACTGTCAACATCATATACAATAGAAACACAACTCACACGTAAGTCATACATAGACTCTAAAGTGCCATAATAATCAGATTGTTTACCACTCAAATCAATCAAACTCAGATCAATACTTGATCTGATCCTCAACAACTTGCCAACAACAAGGCACTTACTACAGTGAAGCCACACCCACTCTAGCTAAGAGACTCTAGGTGATGCTCACCGGCTTTCTATCCACTCTAGCCAGGAACTCGAAGGCTCAACATCAAAGAAGTGAGCTCTCTAGAGCTGCACTCCCAGAGTATACCCGTGATTTTGACCTAGGTCTCCTCCTAATGGTCCTGCTGATGGCACACCTGACGGTGCGGATGGTGCAAGTGACAATGGGCCCCGCCATGAAGTTGGTACCCTAAACCTGAAATCTGACCGTCGGAAAGTAGTCTATGAGTAATGGCCAAAATGCCTCTAACTACTATCATTGGAACTCCAGTGTCCGAGCATCTTGATGTGACACTACAAATGGTGTGACAACTATCGTGCATATATACATCGCTACACAACATACATCACTATCAACATCATACACAATAGAAGCACAACTCACATATAAGTCATACATAGACTCTAAAGTGCCACAATCTCCCCCTAGCTAGCGGTTAGGTCACTCTAACTCCAAATAGCCATCTACTCTAAGTATATAGTATACCCTATGATGGGCAAAGATCAAGAGGCCGGGTGCTATGGAGCCCCATCGTTAGTCGCATGTCTGCAATCTATACCATATAAAGAATGAACTAGCTATATGTCAAGTACATCTAGGACATAACCATTGTCCCTAAGGAACCACCATGAGGGGAGGAGTCATACATGCTATATGCCATCCTCTCGAACAACTATCACACACTAATATAGTAGCAGCTCCACCAGAAGAGCCACATAACATACACATCAAGCCTGCACATACTAGTGCCAAGCTTGGGTCCATAGTACCATCAATGGTTGGGAGGTGGCATGGCGCACAATTGTGCACATGATCCTTTCAAACAACACATTCACGTCCTTCCAACACAAGGACTCTAGATGGCAAAACCTTACGCACTCTCAAGATAGTGCGGCCTGTAGTAACATCAAGTGTCGTCAGTGTTGTCTATTGTAGATATACATAGTCTCTTAGATGAAATCAACGGATCAAGGGTCTATAACCTCCTCCTTGAATGGTAACATAGCATAAAGTATATCTATGTTGAGCAATTGCCAACTTCTCAAAGGCCATTGGCATCACTCTCCAAAAGATCTCTGCCTGCTAAGAACATGCGCTCATCTATACATCTGGGTCATCCAAGTCCAAAACTATAGTAGCATTTCAACAAATGGCTGCAGGTAAATATGGATCTTGTCCATAGAGTAGGAAGTAAGGAGAGAAGGATGCTAAGGAGCTTGCTGGCTGAACCGATAGCCCATGGCCAACCAAGGTAATTAGAGATCCCAATCTCCCAAGTGGCCTCTCTGCAAACCATACTTTTGCAATCCTCTCTTCATTGTCTAAACCACTCTCTCTGCTAAGCCATCTGCCTCAAGGTGATCTTGGGATGTAGTACAATGATCAATCAAAGCCTTGTCATACAAGACCTGAAACTCTCCCAAGAACTCTGTACCTTGATCAGTCAAAACCTCAGCTGGTGCACCAAAATGACTAAGAACTCAATCTAGGAACAAGTAAGTTGTCCCTTCACTTGACTTTTCAAGAAGTGCCACCAACTCAATCCACTTGGAGAAGTGCTCCACCATCACCAAAACATACCGATGATGTCTCACAATCAGTGGTAAAAGTCCAGCAAAGTCCAAACTCCAACAATAACCCAATCCCATGATAGGTAATGGGTGTAATTGTGGCATAGGAGCATTGAATGATGCTCTAATTTGGTCACAAACCACACATCTAGCAACAAATTGCATACCGTGCCACCAATAATGACTTTGGAGTAAGCTATATGTACGCTTGACTCTAAAGTGTCCTAGCTCCTCATGAGCATGATGAACCAACTGTGGTCTCTGAGATGGAAATGGTACTACTTGTACTCTACCATCCTCCTATATACGCAAAAGGTGTTTGCCCTCCAATCTGAACCGTGTGGCGTGCTGAAGAATATGATCTCTCTCCTTGGCCCCATCTGTACCACCCACAACACTAGTGCAAAGATAGTCCATCACTAAGACATCATCATGAATGTCTCGCTAAACTATACCAATATCTTCACTCTTTGGATCTATGACCTCAATAACTCCTCCTGTATGCGCTGAGAGAGATACCACCAAAGCCTTAGAAAATATACACAGAAAGGCAGATGCATGCCAACCTGGCACCATCTCCTCATATGTCTCACCATGCCAACGTCATCCGGTCTTATCCTGCTGGTTGAGACATGGGTTTCTACTCAACCCATCTGCATCATAGTTCACCACTCGAGGTCTATGAACAACCGTGAAATCATACTCTTGTAAAATCAAAGCCCATCATGCAAGCTTCCCTGAAAGCTTGTCGGACTCCATCAACCACTTTAGTGGCTAATGGTCTGTGATAAGAGTGAACGGGTTACCAAATAGGTAACATCAGGAATGTGCTATTGCCCAAACTGCTACCAAGCACTCTCCCTCATATGAACTATATTTTTCCTCCGCTGAATTGTTGGAGCAACTAGCATAGGCCACCACAAACTCCTTCCCTTCATCATCATGCAAGGTGAGCACCGCTCCAAGCCCCAACATACTCCAATTGGTATGAACTTGAAATGGTCGTCCTTTGATCAGTCTCCTTAAAATAGGAGCAGAAGTCAACCTCTCCTTGAGCTCTACAAAAGCTCTCTCATGCTCATCTCCCCAACACCATTCCTATGTAAGCTTGGTCAGCTTTGTCAAGGCCTTGGCAATGGTACTAAATCCTCTAATATAGCGGTGATAGAAGTTCACCAACCCAAGGAATGCTTGCACTTTGCTCACATCCATAGGCCGAGGAATACATGCAATAGCCTCTACCTTGGTCTATTGAACACCAAGTCCTTTGGGGTAGATAGTGTGACCCAAATACTCAACCTACTCGTGGAAGAACCTACACTTCCCAAGATGTAATTTGAGTCCATGAGATCTCAACCTCTCAAACACCTCCAACAACTGTCTCTCATGCTCCTCCACAATAGTGTTATAGACCAAAATGTCATCAATATAACACCAAGCAAAATCCAATCCAGCTAGGATCCTATCCATGACCCTCTAGAACTCAATTGGAGCATTCTTTAATCCAAACGGTAAGAACCTCCATTGATATAACACATCCTTGCCATGAGGATCAATAGCCCAGAATGTTGTCTTGGACTTAGCCTCCTCCCTAATCATCAACTGGTGATATCCCGCTCAAAGATCCAAAGTACTGAAGACCTTTGCATGCCCAATTGCATCAAAAATCTCTTCCGGTGTAGGCATGGCATACCGATCAACCCTAGTTTGTTGGTTGATAGGACAATAATCTCCACAAATCCGCCTATCTATATAGTTACCATGCATATCCTTCTTGGTTGGCATCATTGTCGCTGATGCGTACTCTCCATGTGAAATCTCCACCAAACCAACCTCAAAAAGGTCACTACTCCGGCTCTAAATCAATGTCCTTTCCATGTTACTATAGCAATAAGGACGTTGGAAAACTAGGGTATTGCTAGTTAGCTCCATCCATATCCTAGGTCCCTTTAGAGCACCCAAATCCTTCAAACTGAAGGCAAAACAACTTGTGTGACTCCTCAAGAACCTCCAAACCCTCCGTCTTTCCTCTCCAGTAAGCTTGGGTTTAAGATTTGGCTCCCAAGTATCCTCGGTAATTATCGTAGGAGTGGAAGACGTATTGATTGGCAACTACACTGGGCCCTTGGGAGCAATAGTGTCATGCCCCCGACCAATAGAGGTCCCAACCTTTGTGTGAAAAACTCCCTCCACTTTGGCTACAAGCTCCACACGTCCTCTAGTTGCATCCCAAGTGGACCAAGGGTGTAATCCAAGTAGCCCATGCTCACTTGGATGGACTCCAAGTAGACCACTCTCCCTAGTAGCTACTAGTTGTGTCCCAAGAATACCATGTCCACTCGGTCCATTGCCCCTAGCATGTGCCTGAATTGTCTTTGATACGCACAAGGCTCACAAGTGTTTGAGTAGTGATGCATATCAAGCGCATCTTATGCTGCTCTACCAAGCTAAGGCTCACAATCCAGGTCAAACAGTTCAAGTCCATAGCCTAACCTAACACTTGACACTTGGATGCCTTTGACACTGATGGAACAATGGTAATACCGGTGCAAAAACCCATCACCCACTCTCTCATCAGCGTTGTGCTCCACCAACTGTTGTAATTGTGAATCCCAAACAAGTCTAGGTCCTCCCTCTTGAAATGCATGAGAGCTTGGGAAACTCATGAGTGTGGGAAATGTGGCTCTAGGCTGTCCAACTAGGTTCACCACTGCCATAGGTGACCTATCAGCCACTACCACTATCTGAAACTGACGCCTAACATCCAAGATGTCATCAACAAGGATGTGGTCAAGTTGTTGAATCCCATCATAAGCACGTTGTAAAACCTCTTTGGGTAAGAGGTTCATCCACCAAAGACAAAGATGATGAGCCCATGATCCCACTTTGGCTGCATCTAACAATACAACATGTCCCATCCCAAAATGCACTCGATGTGTACTTGCCACCACTCAAGTGCAAGAATCACCCATCAAAGGAATGTTCTCCAAAAGGTAAGCTGGAGAAACAAACTAAGGAAGTTGGAGATGTCGTAGTATCCGTAACATCTCTCAAAACACACCAGAATGAGGATCCTTAAGACCCCAACCGCAACCCGCACATGTATGTCCTTGAGATGGCTATCCAAAAATCACCAAGTGAGTAGGCCCATGTCTCTCTAGGTCATGCGGCCCTAGTAAGGAAATGTCTACTAGTAGGGCCTTCTAGTAACCCCTGATTGCTGACATCGGTAATAAATTTAGATACCAATAGGCCAAGTGTGCCATAGGATGTAGAGAGACTTGCCTAGCAGTCTCATCCCTCTCTACATACAAGTATCTATGTACTTGTATACTTGCTTGTAATACTACAGCTAGTCCGGTGCTAATCCCACCGCACAACTCCAATAGACATATCCCCTCTACTGGATACTGCCAAGCAATGAGTGTTGTATCAAGAGGTGTCAAAGCAATCAACTCTAGAGGCTCATCCTCACACTCATGTTGTGATTGTACGAAGGCTCCACTCCAAGCCTGTTGCACCAACTGATCTGCATGCTGCTGTAATGCCTCCCCGGAACTCTACAATGGAACATCCAAGGTGGATGGAACAATCCCACTTGTACTCCAAATCTGAGTGATCTCCTCTAGTACTGGAGTATCCTCTGCATGGGCGTTCCCCTCCAACAAGTCACCAGGCCAAGTAACTGCACCACTGAAAGCTAAAACTGATGCGGCCATGGTCCCGGACTGTAGTGAGCCAAGACTACCACTACTAAAGCATAATGGTAGGCGACATACCCGTCCCTCACCAGACTGCCAACCAGGTCTATAAGAGGCTTTCTCCTCCCAATAGTCAATATTGAAACCCATGGAGTATAACACTGCTCTGTGAGCCGGCCTGTCTCTCACTCAGGATGAACCTCTGATGGCTATTATGGTAGCGCACCATGGACTAAGAAGGCAAGGAACCCCAACTCCATCATACTCCTCCAAGGCTAACACTCCAAGACTCAAGACATTGCTCACTAGAGAACTCAATGAGAGAGAGATAGTTGCAAATGAAAGGATGTTGAGTACCTCCTCACTCCTTGTTTATATACTTGTGAAATAGTTACGTACCAAAGTTACTAATTACCGTAGTAACTCAAGTTACTAGACTAAAAGTCAAGTAAAGTCAAAAAGTAGAAAGGAATATCCATTCACATGGGCATATTCCCCTTATCTTGACCCAACCACTAAAGCAAGGATTTTTTCACATGGGCTATCCTTGGACTAAAGAAGAATCCAAAACAAAAAGGCTTGCGGGCCCAAGAGTTCTCAACTCTTTCCCCAAAGCCAAACACCTAGGAATAATACCAAGTCAACACACTAAAATCCAAAATAGTGGTGCTCATCTTTTCTACTTCCTCTAAAGTAAGGTCCCATCTATCTTAGCTATGACTAACTTTAGCTAACCATGACTAATATAGAACCATCCTTTATCTCTATATAAATAATATCTCTTAAGTACTTGTAATACCAAGCTAAATATCACAATACCACACACATGCACAAATGGGTGTTACATTTACCCCCGGACTAAGTTTTCACTTTGTCCTCAAAGTGAAGGTCTCTCTACCTTCTATGGTACATCTTCAACTTATCATGGTTAATCCTATCAAAGTGTCTTCCTCCCAACTCCTTGAGATCATAGGTGTAATTGCCCCACACCTTCTCTACTATGAAAGGTCCAAAGTACTTAGGCAAAAACTTCTTTTGCACTCTCTTGAATCGAATGGAATCAAACAACATTACCCAATCACCTTCTTTGAAAGGCTCCACCTTCTTCTTGCCTTGCCTCTTGTCATAGCTCTCCTTTTGTTTCCTTTGGGCTTGCTCCACTCGAACCATAGCAACTGCTCTTGCCTCTTCCAACTCCATGAGTTGATCCTTCCTTGACTTCCCTGCATCACTTCCTTGTGCTTTCTTCAATCTCCTATGAATGCTTTGGAAGGTAGGAAGATCAAAGTGAATAGGTAAGGTAGACTCAATACCATACACCAATTGGAATGGAGAATATCCAGTGGAAGTCTTCATGGTTGTCCTATACTCCCACAAAACTGCATGAATCCTCTTGTCCCAATGATGTTTAGCCCCCTCCATTTCTGCATCTTTGGCCAACATCATGCACAAGGTCTGATTGGTTCTCTCTGCCAAGCCATTGGAATTTGGCTTATAGGATGTAGTTACTCTATGTGTGATAGAGAAATGTCGTAGCATGGCTGTAGTAATGCTTCCTGTAAACTCTCCTCCTCTATCAGAAACCAACTCCAAAGGGCATCCAAACCTAGTGATAATGCGTTCATAAAGAAATCTACCCACTTCATCTTCATTCTTGTCCCTCAATGGTCTAGCCTCAACCCACTTGGTAAGGTAATCAGTAACTACCACAATGTACCGATTGTTCCTTGGGGTTCTATTGAGAGGTCCTACAAAATCAATTCCCCACTTCTCAAAAGGTCCTAGCAATGGAATTGATCTAAGTGGTGGAGTGGATGTAGACTTTCTAGCAAAAGCTTGACAAACATGACAAGTTTTGCAATAATCAAGACAATCCTTGAAAATCCCTCTCCAATGGTAACCTGCATCTAGAATCTTGAAAGCAGTCACCTTTCCTGCAAAGTGTCCTCCACATACTAAACCTTCATGAAACTCCTTTATGAGTAGGATAGACTCTTCCTTACCCACTGCTCTTCGAAGTAGACCATCTGCTCCTTGGTGAAAAAGAATATCCTCCACCATTGTGTAAGGTCTAGATCTTGCTGCAAGGGCCTTCCTCTCCCTAGCATGCATCCCTTCTGGATAGTTACCTCTTGTCACAAAATCCACAATCTCCTTGTACTCCATTGGAATCTCTTGAGTGACTGAGATTGTCATGAGCTCCTCATCCGGGAAGGAATCATCTACTGGCTCATCTCCATCATGATCATAGGCTCTAGATAACAAATCAGCATTTGCATGTTTCTTTCCTGGCCTATCCTCAATTGTGTAGTCATACTCAGACAAGAGTATCATCCACCTTGCTAGTCTCCCTTCAACATTAGGCTTGTTGAAGATGTACTTCAAAGCCTTGTGATCCGTGACAATTGTGGCTTTCCCTCCAATCAAGTAGTGTCTAAACTTCTTGAGACCAAAGATCACTGCCAACCCTTCTCTCTCTGTGACAGAGTAGTTCTTCTCTGCTGAAACCATCTGCCTACTAGCATAAGCTATTGGATGATCATGCCCATCTTGGTCTAATTGACTAAGAGTGCATCCTATAGCTACATTAGAAGCATCAGTGTAGAGGATGAAAGGCTTACCCCAATCAGGTTTAGCAAGAATTGGAGCTACAACAAGGGATTGCTTGAGCTCCTCAAAAGCTTTGAGAGCCTCCTTGTCTTCCAAAATCACCATGTAATCTACACCCTTCTTCATGTAGATGGTCAATGCATAAGCCTTGTTGGAAAATGAGAAGATGAACCTCCTATAGTACCCAACCATTCCCAAGAATTGGCATAACTTTGTCAAGCTTGAAGGGAATGGAAGGTCTGAGATTTTCCTCACCTTCTCAGGATCAATTGCTATTCCATCCTTGGAGATGATGTGCCCCAAAAGTAGACCTTCTTCACATCCAAAAATGCACTTCTCTGGGTTGAGTGATGCATTTGCCTCATCCAAGCGTTGCAAGACTTTGATTAGGTGCTCAAAGTGCTCCTCCTTGCTCCCATAGACACAAAAGTCATCAATGAAATCTCTCACAAATTTCCCAATGAAAGGTTCAAATACCTTGTTCATGAACCGTTGGAATGTGGCTGGAGCATTGCAAAGCCCAAAAGGCATGACCTTGAAAGCGTAAGTTCCCCAAGGTGTGGTGAATGTGGTGAGTTGTTGATGCTCTGGTGCAATCTTTATTTGGTTATATCCACTATAACCATCTCCAAAACTGTACCTCTCATGACCTGCAACCTCCTCCAAGATCTCATCAATGAATGGCAATGGGTAGTAGTCCTTCTTGGTAACAGCATTAAGCTTCTTGTAATCCACACATACCCGAAGCTTGCCATTCTTTTTCTTCACAATGACAATTGGAGACACCCATTCTGAATTCTCCACCTCAAAGATAAATCCAGCCTCCTTGAGCTTATCAATCTCCTCCTTCACAACCAAAGATATTGGTGGGCTAATGCGACGTTGCTTTTGGCGGATTGGTCTTGCATGTGACTCCACCTCTATCTTGTGCTCCTCCAAGGTGACTTCCTTCAAATCCTTGTAACTAAAAGCAAACACATGGATGAACTTGCGGAAAATCTCCTCAAATCTCACCTTCTCCTCCTTGGTAACATTTGGGCCATACTTGAGGGTAGATAACCTTCTCTCTACCTCCTCAAGTGTCAATGGTGATTTATCTGGGTCCTTCAAAACCTCTGGCTTAGGTGCAAAATCCATAGCACACAAGGGATACACATCTGAATCAGATTCAGATTCATCTTCCTCCGTGGAAGTCTCCTCTTCCATGCTTGTGTCCACACCTGAAGCTCCTTCTTCAGAATCTGATTCCCAATAATTAGAAGATGGGGTATCTGAATGTGAAGTGTTGGTGGTGTTAGTCACAGGAACAGTGACTCTATGGTTTGATGGCCCAATCCTCAAGTACCCTTTGTGCCATCGATCAGTTGTGTGTGCTGCTCTCAACCATGGCCTCCCAAGAAGTAAGTCATAGCTTGAATCCTTCAAGACTTGGAAAGTCATGAGATTTTGAACTCCCATAACTGAAACTACCACCTTATCCATCACCCCTACTGGTCGAACTTGTTGCTTGTTTGCCATGCTCACCACAAATGTTGAAGGTCTTGAGGGTATCATACCCAACTTCTTCATCAACCTTTCTGACATGGCATTCACTGCTGATCCTCCATCAACCAATGCATCCTTGATGTTGTGACCATTCACTCTCACATCAATCTTGGAGGCATATTCACAAGCCTCCCATGGTGCTGGCTTGGCATCCACCACCCCCATTGATACTGGAACTTTTACCTTCTTCTTCTTTTTGCTCCTTGTAGAACTCAAACCACCTCTAAGCTCCTTTCTCAAGGTAGGGTTCAAAGCAATTAATTGGCCCACTGTGATGTTAGCCTTGTGACTACCAACATCCTCCAACACATTGTAGTTCCATTGTTGCTTTGAGATCAAGAAGTCCTCCATCCCCAACTTCTTCCTTGGAGTCTTTGTTGTTGATGGTGTTGAGGTGTGAGTGCTCCTAGTAGACATAGGAGTATCCTTGCTTGAAGTAAATCCTTGAGAAGAGTGAACATCCTCTGCAAAACGAGCTCTCTTCTTCTCTTGTGCCAAAAGCTCCAAATTAAAACCCTTGGAGTTTGAGCACTCTCCCTTCTCATACTTGCTCTCAACCACATCTATGGATGCTATCCCCTTACCTTTGTTGGGATTAGGAGCCACTTGGGTTTCACTACCTCCCTCTTTCCCTCTATTGGCTCCCTCATAACCCCTTCCTCCATGGTAAGTGGAATTTGGGCAATTCCTTTGGATATGGCCTCTTCCTCCACAACCAAAACAATTTCTATCATTGAAATTGTTGGCTGGTTGGCCTCCTCTATATGGATAGTTTCCATAACTCCTAGGTCCTCTCCCTACATTCTGATCCACCTCTCTCTTCTCCCATAGTTGCACCACATTGATCTTGAGATCCGCAAGTTGTTCTGTGATGGTTTGGAGTGGATCTTTTGGTGGAGGTGCAAGAATTGGGGCAACTTCTACTTGTGGTGCAACCCTTGTCACCAAAGTATCAGAAGTTCCACCATACTTGTAGCCTTGAGGAGGATGCACAACCTCCTTCACCACCAAATCACTCTCATCTCCTTCCAAACTCTCCTCCATACGAATTGCGATCTTGATAGCTTCAACCTTGGAAGAAGGTTTCTCATATCTCACCTTGCTTCTAATTTGTGGTCTCAATCCTCCCACAAAATTCTTGGTGAGCATGGCCCCTATGCCAATCATTGTAGTCTCCACATCATCCCCACCCTTCCTCAACACTATGCGAAATCTGGACTCCAACTTTTCCACTCTTTCCACATAGACCCTCACTTTCTCTCCATCTCCTTGCTTGAGAAATGTAATCTCACTCATCAATCTCTCATAACTCTCATCAGGAAGAAATTTCTCAATGAGTGCTGAAGTCAAAGTCTCCCAAGACTCCTCTTCCCCCTCTCTCCTCTCTCTCTTTTGGTATTCTGACTCATACCATGTAAGTGCTGCATCCTCAAAGAAATCTGGTAATAATGAGGCCCACTCATTCCTCCTCCTCTCATTGTTTCCTATGCAAGCTCTCTTGAAGTCTCTCACAAAGGCCTCCACATCTTCTCCATCCTTGCCAAAGAAAACCGGAAGTTTCCCCATCTTAACCCCTCACTATCTTTCTTTTCTCTTAATTTTTTTTTTCTCTTTTTTTTTTCTCTCACTCTATTACTAATAGAGTATATACATGACTAACACCATCTTAAAATAATCCACTCTAGGGAACACAAAAGGTTCAGGTTGCTCCAAGATTTCTATAGCAACATCAAATCCTAGAGTGCATATTAATCTAACTCTCATGGATAGTTTATCCATAAGTTGAAAGATTATCTCCATCACTAATCTTGAGAACTAGCTGATGAAGGTGGTAGTATTTCTGTAGCTGTACTAAGACTCTCTCCAAGATCCTTCACCAAAGTTTCCAAAAGTGCTTTTACTCCACTACACTCATGTCCTTTTGGAAGTCCTTCAACTCCACAAACCTCACACAACTCCTTGGTCTTAGATCTTCTCCCTCCCAATCTTGGTGAAGAAGGTCCAACATGCAAACCCAAGTCAAGTAAGCCTCTCCTTTCCCTCAATCTCTTGCTCTCAAAGGTTAATGGACATGAACTTGCCTTATGTCCCTTCTCTCCACATAGAAAGCACTTAGACTCACTCTTTCCTCCAAGTGGTGTAGGTTTTTGGATCCTCTCAACACTCTCTTCAAATTCTATTGTAAACTCTCTTTTCCTCAAATCCACCCCTACAATCACCTGAAACCCTTGGGGAACCTTGCATAATCTCAATTTCCACTCTTGATGACCCTCCATGTTCCCAAAGATGAATCTAAACACTCAAACATGCTTTTTGTTGATCTCAAACTTCTCATGCATGAGATCTCCACTCTGCAGAATTGACCCTTCCTCACAATGTCACTCAAATCTCCCAACGAATATGTCATAGTCCTCTGAAATTTTCCACACTTGATCACAACTCTAGGGCGTCCCTCCCTGCAAAATTTTAGATCTTTTCATTGAGCCATTTGGCCTAGACACGTTTCTATTCAGCACCCATATTTCAGATTTGGTCTGAAAACCACCCCCCTCACTTCAAAAACTCATAACGCACTGTGAAAAAATGATCTCTCTCTAATTTTTGTGGCAGTAGGTAGGATACAATGCACTGAATTTTCTTGGAAATTTTCAGGAAAATTCACTAAAAATTGAAGAAATGGCAGACTCTGTACAATTTTCCAGAGAGCATGCAGTTGCGGGAGCACTTTACCCTATCAACTTTCAAAAATTCTAGCCCAGTGTGCATAGAAGCTCTCTCAATAATTTCAAGTGTGCTAACTGAAAGATAACCCAAGCTATCATGTGTAGAAATCTCAAGTCCAGATCTCAAACTTGAGATTTTGCCCAAAATCACCTTAATCCCCAAAATCTGCAATCCACCTCACACAATCTCTCCAATTCCTCTCATGTGTACAAGATGTACAAAATCACCTCAAAGACATCATAATGAACTACAGGGTATACAAATGGATCTTGGTTCTCTAACATAAGTTCAGCCCTCTCCTCTCCTAATGTTCTCTCCAAGTGAGCTCTCATAGCCTCCTTCTGCCTAATGTAGAATTGGACGCGGAACATTATCTTGCCTTCTAGAGAGGTCCCGGCAACGGAACCAAAAATGTGAGCCGGCCTGTCTCTCACTCAGGATGAACCTCTGATGGCTATTATGGTAGCGCACCATGGACTAAGAAGGCAAGGAACCCCAACTCCATCATACTCCTCCAAGGCTAACACTCCAAGACTCAAGACATTGCTCACTAGAGAACTCAATGAGAGAGAGATAGTTGCAAATGAAAGGATGTTGAGTACCTCCTCACTCCTTGTTTATATACTTGTGAAATAGTTACGTACCAAAGTTACTAATTACCGTAGTAACTCAAGTTACTAGACTAAAAGTCAAGTAAAGTCAAAAAGTAGAAAGGAATATCCATTCACATGGGCATATTCCCCTTATCTTGACCCAACCACTAAAGCAAGGATTCCTTCACATGGGCTATCCTTGGACTAAAGAAGAATCCAAAACAAAAAGGCTTGCGGGCCCAAGAGTTCTCAACTCTTTCCCCAAAGCCAAACACCTAGGAATAATACCAAGTCAACACACTAAAATCCAAAATAGTGGTGCTCATCTTTTCTACTTCCTCTAAAGTAAGGTCCCATCTATCTTAGCTATGACTAACTTTAGCTAACCATGACTAATATAGAACCATCCTTTATCTCTATATAAATAATATCTCTTAAGTACTTGTAATACCAAGCTAAATATCACAATACCACACACATGCACAAATGGGTGTTACAGCTCCCCCAACTAGCACATCATATGACTCAACTATTATTGCAATAGCCTAAGCTCTCACCACCAAGCTATCAATCGGATGACCAGGCTGAATATGGACCACAAGCTCCCGACGTGTGATGTACTATGTCGACTCACCACCTAGAGATGTTTGGATCTGAAATGGACACCTCTCTACATCGGTCTTCCGTAACTTTAAACCGACTAGTGCAGCCTTCCCCAACATAAGGGGCTACGCACCATAGTCTAACAAGACTCTCTATGGTGTATAGACCTTCCTGAAGGTCCCACCAAACAGAAAATCCCCCTCTGGTTATCCAATAGGAGAACATTAGGTGTGAACTGTGCTCTCTCAATGGCCGGTCTAGTTGGCAACTCCTCCAATCTAGCCGTTTCTCCCTACCATAAACCATTGGTCGCTGAACGGATCTCATGCTCCTCAACCAAGTCAGCTCCACTATCAACCACCTCTGCTCTAGTAGTAGGAACCACATCATCCCTACTCTCACAAAGCATGGTAGCCAACCGGAACATTGAGGTTGGGTCAATTCCTAATGTAAACATGTCATTGGCCAAAAACAAAGGATGCCGCATAATCAGCTGAGCCGCCCCCAACACCATGCTAGACTCAGTCTGTGGCTGACTAGCAGGTAGTCCATCATGCACTCCATCACCAACTACCACACCTGCACTAGGACATCTAGGAACCATGGACGTCGTCTACAATGCCTCAGGTAGCATGAAAGACTGGGGAAGTCTAACCTGTCTCCCAACCTCTCCTCTTTGTGGGTCCAACTCCACTGATGCTCCTCTAGGCTCTGGAGCACATACTGCACTCCTAGTCACTGCTGCAAATGCATCCACTTATGTTGCTCCCCACATGAAATCCAAAGCATCTCTGTCTCCAGCATATGAGGTGGAAGCCTCAGCACCCAAATCTGATCTTCTTTGTGCAATAGCAATACTAGCCAATCTTTGCTCCAATTGCTCAATCCGAGTAGCCATAGTTGTATTAGAAGTAAGAGCAGGCACCCTTACTTGGTGTAGATCCTCTACCACCACCTCTACCACCTCCATGAACTAGAGCTCCTCTACTACTTGCCATAGCAGCCCTTCCACTCCGTAACTCCGGGTGTAGGTCAAAACACCGGTCACTAGTGTGACCAAATCTGTGGTAATGCTCACACTGCCTTTGTGCTGGCTATGATGCACCAAAGGTATCAGGTCCGCTGCCCTGAGTACCCTCTCTCATATGGTGAGGTCCACCACAAGTCCAACAAGCAACACCACCACTCACTGGTTGCTGCTAACCCAAAAATGAAGGTGCAGGTCTGTGAGCCGGCCTGTCTCTCACTCAGGATGAACCTCTGATGGCTATTATGGTAGCGCACCATGGACTAAGAAGGCAAGGAACCCCAACTCCATCATACTCCTCCAAGGCTAACATTCCAAGACTCAAGACATTACTCACTAGAGAACTCAATAAGAGAGAGATAGTTGCAAATGAAAGGATAATGAGTACCTCCTCACCCCTTGTTTATATACTTGTGAAATAGTTACGTACCAAAGTTACTAATTACCGTAGTAACTCAAGTTACTAGACTAAAAGTCAAGTAAAGTCAAAAAGTAGAAAGGAATATCCATTCACATGAGCATATTCCCCTAAGCATGTGGTCTTATCTTGACCCAACCACTAAGTCAAGGATTCCTTCACATGGGCTATCCTTGGACTAAAGAAGAATCCAAAACAAAAAGGCTTGCGGGCCCAAGAGTTCTCAACTCTTTCCTCAAAGCCAAACACCTAGGAATAATACCAAGTCAACACACTAAAATCCAAAATAGTGGTGCTCATCTTTTCTACTTCGTCTAAAGTAAGGTCCCCCTCTATCTTAGCTATGACTAACTTTAGCTAACCATGACTAATATAGAACCATCCTTTATCTCTATATAAATAATATCTCTTAAGTACTTGTAATACCAAGCTAAATATCATAATACCACACACATGCACAAATGGGTGTTACAGGTCGAACTCCACTAGGCCCTCCACTCGCTCCATATGATCTGGGCTGTCTACCCTATCCTCAAAAACCAACTGGGTGTGGTGCACTCTGGTGCACTCTAAAAGAGGTCACAGCCGTGGATGAGGTCTCCCTACAAAATCCAAATGTCACCACCCTCTCCTCCACCATGTTGAGCTCAATATGCCCAACCAAACCAAAGACCACTACCAAAGTGGGCAAAGTAGCCTACGACAATGTAGCATCACAAACTCTATGTCATAACTCCTTGTCTAGTAACCCATACCAAAATTGGACTGCTTGGGCCTTAGTAACTCCCTAAGTGAAATTGATAAGCCGCCTCGTATGAGTGTATGCCTTGTGTAGGCTCTCTCTAGCCTTCCGCTGGACTCTTGCAAGCTCCTCAACTTGTCAGTCCGTACTCCCTGGTAGTTTTTCCTCAAACACAGGAAGAACTCCACCATGGGGTTAAACCTTGGTACCACACCACCTCCTTCAATAGTACCTCCACTCGTGGTAACACCATCTCTAGCTAGTGCACCTCAACTAGCTCCAACAACACTACTTGAGCTAGAACTCGTAGGTAGAGCCAATCTACTCTTGGCCACCAAGCCTAAAGTGATAGAGACATAGTTTGGAGACCTTATTGTCTCCATAACTCAATCTCCTCCAAATGAGCTCTCCTGGACTCATGGTAGTCATCCATAGGCGGACCCTCCGAAACAACCCCTTCTATGCCATGAAAGGTGTGAACAAAGTTGGGTTCCGTGTAATACCAAGAGCTAGCCATATGATCTAGATGTGAAATTTGATTTGGTAACATTTGGAAAGATGTTATACATGATGGTCAAAATAGATCAGATAGAAGTATCACCAAAAGGGTACTTCTATTAATAGGGCAGAAAACCAAAATAGATTTGAAAAACCTAGAACCAATAACTAAACATATGATTTGAAGGTGAGAATTGGGTTGGTAACATCTGGAAGGATGTTACACAGAATGGACTGAATAGATCAGAAAGAGGTTTCACCAAAAGGGGACTTCTACTAATAGAGTTGGAACCAAAATATGCTTGAAATCTTTGAAGGCAATTATGGAGGACTAAACGGATGAATTAGGCCTTGAAACTATGCATGCTCCACCAACAAAGGAAAGGCTTGCCTTCCCTCCCCCCTACTTTGTCTCATCAAGAGCTTTCTAATGGTACCTCACCCACGTGATTTTGAGATTCCTACAAGAAGATTCCCTAAAAGATTCCATTCAGTCAAAGCTTGTTTGACCAACCAGATAGGACCAGGACCTACATGTCACCTATCCAAGTAAGTAATTCAAGGGGGGAGCTTGCTGACATGTCACCTATCTATGTACCTAATCCTATGGTGGAGCTTCATTGGAGGAGATCCGCTTTGCCTATATAATAAAGAGAAGGTGCTCCTTTGGGGCATCGGAGTTTGAGTGTGAAAGTGTGTGTTGCTCATGGTGTGTTTCTCTTTGGGTCTCATATCCTCAAAGTATTACATTCCACATCTGCTGCAGATCACACCAACTATTAAACTCCTAGATAAAGTCATCCAACTCAATGGTACCAAATGTACAAGAGTAACGCCCAGGGCCTTTGGAGGTCCCATAAATCTCATCCATGCCCACAAAAATGGTGCGGACATAACAAGTGCACTCTCAAATGGATTAGCTCTTGTGTCAAAGTCAAAGTCAAAGTCAAAGTCAATCTCCTCCCTCACTGGGACCTAAGATACAGCTGATACCGAGCGCCACTCTGAGTAAACTCACTACGTACTGCAAGGCTATCTCCTTTGGAATCCCCAAAGAACTCCATCGTGACAAAGTAACCACAACTGCAACCGCAACCGCAAATTGCAACAACAAGTACCCCATCAAGTGCCACCACCAATCAAGCACCACCAAATGCCAACACCAACCAAGCACCACCAAGTACCAATACCAACCGAGCACCACCAAGTGCCAAAACTAACGGAACATTGTCCACTAATGTAACTCTAACTAAGACAACTACACTAGGAGCAATGATGACCTATAACCTACCATCACAACACTCATTCTCATGGTCTGTAAGTCATCACTTCCTACCTCACCAAAGAGAAACAAAGATAGTCTTTGATTGGTCATCACTCTAGCCTCACTATCGAGAGCACACTAGAGCACCAACGCTCAAAATTTAGGGCACCTCACACAAATGTGGTGCACAAAGAGGAAGTAGAGAATGGAGGGGATCCAATCACAAGAAATCTAAAAGAAAACCCTCATCTCATAAAACAATACAAGATTGACTCTGCCACCATTTGGCATTTGACATAATCAGAAAATCTATCTACTTCTTGATCTATGAGGATCAATGAGGATCAAATTCAAGTTCTTTTTGCCAAAATCTGACATAATTTCTTCACAAAATTTGATGTAAAATCTGACATAAATCTCTAAAAATAGCTGACAATTAAATCCTCAACTAACTCTTCACTCCAGCCAAATTGGAAAAATTGGTTTCGTCCAATCTTCAATTTGTGAGGATCTGCTCCCAACTCCATCTTCAAATTCAGTTTTCAAGCTCAACTCATAAGAAATTGGTCCTAAGCTCAAAATCATAGCTACCGCTTGAAAATTGCTTCTTCCTTGGCTCCAAATTGTTCCAGTGCTTTTGCACACACACTCTCTCAGGGAAATCTAAACTACTTGATCAAGACACCATGATCCATCGAGCTTAGAGATACCACCAACACTCGCAGTTCCTGCACCCAATTTCCCCTTGACTCACTGCTCTGATGTAATCAGATCATTTACCACTCAAATCAATCAAACTCAAATCAATACTTGATCTGATCCTCAACAACTTGCCAACAACATGGCACTGATTACAGTCAAGCCACACCCACTCTAGCTAAGAGACTCTATGTGAAGCTCGCCACCTCTCTGTCCACTCTAGCCAGGAACTCAAAGGCTCAACATCAGAGAAGTGAGCTCTCTAGAGCTACACTCCCATAGTATACCCCTGATTTTGACCTAGGTCTCCTCCCAACGGTCCCGCTGATGGCATACCCAATGGTGCGGACGGTGCAAGTGATAGTGGGCCCTGCCATGAAGTCAGTACCCTTAACCTGAAATCTAACTATCGGAAAGTAGTCTATGTGTAATGGCCAAAATGCCTCTAACTACTATCACTAAAACTCTAGTGTCCAAGCATCTCAATGCGACACTACAAATAGTGTGACAAAAATCTGCATATTTTTGAGATCTAATTCATTTGTTTGGGCCTCCAAAATTGGCTATGAAAATTTTAGGCTATTTTTGGCTCCTGCTCTTTTAGTAGAAGTTTTCTTTTGGTGACACCTCTGTCTGAACTACCTAGCCCATCATGCATATTATCCTTCTAGATATTACCAAGCCAATTTCCACCTTTAAATCATATGTCCAGCTATTGGTATTACATTATAGCATCTTCCTTTACCATACTATAAAAAAAAAATTTAATACTTCCATCAAATTTATTAAAATGGAGTAGTTTGTGGTTTGGATATATCAAACAAGTTGAAAACATAAGGGAGAAGTTGATCATTGCATAAAACTAGCAAAATATGACCTATAATGCCCATATCTATGATGTGAAGATCAAGTATAGTTATCTACCACCAATCTGCCTTGAGTATCCATACCAAAGTTCAACCTATAACATATTATTCCATTCACCATCATAGTACAAGCATGAAAAGTAGCAAAGTGCTCGGAGTTTGTATCTCAAATGAACAATGTTTCATGTTTCAAGTATCTCTCTTGTAGAAGTTCATACTTTTTGTTCACTTTGTTGTAGCATAAAAATGAAAAACAACCATGAAGAGTTTGAAGTTGAGCAAAATCTTATTTATTATATATACAATAGTCAACATCAAAGATTGAGTACTTGGTCCAAGGGAAAGATATCCACTAGATGAACTAACATTAGAACCTTTAGCTCATCTAGCTAATGTTCCACTGCTACTTATAGAGTTTAAATGCTTAAAAAATAAGGAAATTATAGCTTAAAGGAAAAAATATCTTTTTTATCTTTGGTTTGTCAAAAGAACTTTGAACTCCTATGTAGTAAGAATATTACCTAGTTAAGTGGCTAGTAGTTAGTTGATGCTTAAATTGCAAGTAGTGCTGGTCGTAGAGTTATAGAGGGATTCAAGGGTAATTTTTAATTAAAGTTAAGAGTAATTCATAGATGAAGTTAAGCATAATTAGTCATGATTTGTAGTTGAAGTCTTTGAATCATATGTTACTTGTATTTCTTTTATACACCACATCATCATTTTGTATCAAGGATGATGATTGACCTTTGTGGTAGTATCCTATTATATAATAGACTTTGGATTCTAGCATGATCCTTAGTGACTCAAGGTTCAGATGTTACACTAGATGGATGGACAAATCTTAGTTTTTGTGGGTAGTTCAAGGATTATAACCATTTTTTCCTTCATTGTATTTGGAGGATAGGAAATAGACTAGTTTCAATGTATAAAGAAGGAAGAGTGATCCTTAAAGAGCATCTTACCTTTTGAGTTCATTTTGGTGAAGGATTTATGTTGTACAAGTTACAAAAGTCTATTGTACAAAAGAAGAATGAAGAAAGGTGAAGATTAATGCAATCCAATCTGCAAACTAGTCTTGAAATTTTTTTTATTAAGAATAACTAGATTAAGATGATGGATGCTTCAATTATCAACAACTTGGATATTTCTTTGAAAATTGTTCAGATTGGGTAAGACAAACCTTATCAATTTCACAGGCTAAATATATGGAGTAGCAAATCAATCAAGAAAATGCCAATGCATAATAAGACCAATCAGGTAGCTTATTTGTAGCACCATTTGCTCTAGCAAGGTAGAAAGCTCTACATGCAATTATGTTTTTATCTTCATGCTATGACCCAAAATTATCCTTGTAAGATTTTGGTGGAATATGGTTATACAAAATACTACATGTCAATGTAATTTGTATAGATTAGTGATTTTTTATATTGGTGAAGTCAACTTTCTTTAAGATAGAAGGAATAGACTTTTCTTTTGGATTCTCAATATGTAACTTTTTAGGTTGGAAAATAACAAACAAAGTAATAAAATTGATAGTTGCAACTTTGTACTTTAATAATATTATAGGAAAAATTAGGTTTGAATACCAATGTATTAAAGTTGAATGTCAAGTTGAAAAATACAAGTGATTTAACAATGCAAAGTTTTATATTGAGAATGTTTGATTCCTTTGCATAGATGTGTCTTATTACAGCATTTTATATAGAAGACAAGTATATTAGTTGACTATATCAAGTAGGCTTTGAAGGAAAAGATATCAATAAATTTTCAAATTAGATCTAAAAACCATAAGGTATAATAAAGAAGAGATAAAGGGATTAATTCAAAGATGATATATAAAAAAATTTGAAGTTCTTTTTAAGTTTGTGAATTTTTTCTAGATAATTTCCTTGACATTTTTACATTGTGATCAAGATACAATTTAGAATATATTTTCTCCCTAAAAATATAATTTTTAGTAGGTACATCTATTACAATCTTGAAAGGAACTAGAGGAATTTTGGAAGACCTTAAAGGAACTCATGGTGAGTGATTTATTAGGCATGGTATCTTATTGTAGGGAGCAAGTGTATTTTTTGTTCCAAAAGAGGAGGATAATGGTCTTTGATTTTTTATTGTTCTATATATATCAAATTGGTAATGGGTAAGTTTAGTGGAGCTGCATTTCTTCACAAAGTAAGATCTTTATAGTCAATATGAAGAAAATTTTCATTTGAAAAGTATATGACTACAAATATTCTCACATTATTATTCAAGGTAAGAATAAAATTTATGGATATTCCTACATTTTGGGCTCATCAACACCATCAACTATTCATGATTCACTTATATTGTGTACTTGATGTATTGTTGGATAAACCTATTTTGACATTTTTAATGATATTCTCTTCTATATCAAGATAAAAAAGAGCACTAGATAAAGTGTTGTGATTATGCAAGTAGAAATTATTTTATAAGAAATAAAAAATGCAAACTCTTGAAAGTGTAGGTTAATTTCTAGGTCATAAGTTTTAATCTAGAAGTATGAATATAGAACAGGTAAAGGTAAAGTCTATTATGGATTGATAAATTTTAATGGATGCTAGTGTTGTTTGAGGATTTAATTGGTTGATAAGCTTATATTGATGATTTATAAGTATATATTTTGGAAACTCCCATAATCTCTTAGATAAAGATTATAACACTTAGTAATGATCAAAATGAAATATTTTGGTAAATAACAAGTCAATCTTACAAGGATAGAATCAAGAAATGAATAGATATGATTAAGGAAATTGTAACCAGAAAGCTGTTTATGGTTTATGTTTTAACCTT
The DNA here is from genome assembly GCA_948567375.1 of Lunularia cruciata. NCBI lineage: Eukaryota > Viridiplantae > Streptophyta > Marchantiopsida > Lunulariales > Lunulariaceae > Lunularia > Lunularia cruciata. The sequence goes on along the minus strand of OX419757.1, from coordinate 11,197,762 downwards.
TTGGGCAGAAATTAGTCCCCAAATAGTATAATTTCACCAAGAGAGAAAATTACAGAAATATACAAAATGAAATTCTCACTCATACCATATTAATCCATGCTAACACTTTGGAGTGAGGATTCAATTTGAAGATCTAATTCCTTATCTTTAAACTTAGTTACTTCTTACTCCAAAGAAATATGCAATTTCTTTCCCTCAAGAAGAATTTTTGGAAGAATGACCTTGTGCTAACATGTTATCTTTAGAGTCACTTTTCCAACTATTTTAAATATTATAAAGTACAAAGATATTTTCAATGGACTGCTTCAAGAAGATTATTGAAGAAAGACATGACAAGGCATACAAATCTTTTGGTCACTTCAATTACAAACATTCATGAAACAAGTGTAACTACAAAGGCACACACTCTTTGCAAAGGAAATAAGAAATGACAAGGAGTTGTCTTCTATGCTTTATTGATCTTCAAATCAGAATAAGAATAATTACAAGCTAGGCAACTTAAATAGATAAGCTAAACCCAAATGATTACATTCTAAAACTGACTAATTGATAAAAAATTACCAAAACTTACTAAGTGACTTCTTGGAAGGAAAATGAATGGCAAAGGAATCTACCATAAGATTCCTTTGTGAAGAAAATGATTAACTATTATATTTAATCTATAGTTAATCCCTAATATTTCAAACTATAGATTTTCTCATATGTCTATGGTTATTCTCTAAACTCTATTAGATTACTATATAGCTACTTCTTCCCACCTTCAAGTTGTTATGCTTCCATGTATCAAACGATGTTTTATATTCCTAAGTAATCTATGCTTTGACTCCAAGAGTGTATAATTTAAAATGATCTCTCTAAGTATTGCATACACCCAACATTTTGAGGTTGCTATTGCTAAAATATTAGTTGCTAAAATAAATCATTTCTTTGGATTGAGCAATTTCTCCTAGAATTGCTCCAAAAGAACCCATAATTGTTTGGCAACTACAATAATGGTTACAAGTTTTGTTGGTCCTACAATTCCTACTTGTTCCAACTTTCCTTCCAACTCCCAAATCCACAATTTGGCTTGCTCTTATTCTTCCTTTGCATTTTCCAGGTCTACATCCTTTGTTCTTCAAATATTATAGACCTCCAACTCTGCACTTAATTTGAGTTCTTCCATGGCTCAATGCTCTTCTTCATTCTAATTGGCATTCTTTTTCAAATTGGCTACCACTTGATCTACCATTCTTTTGGTAAGCATGCTCTTCACTTGAAGACTATCTGACTTGTCTTGAAATCTCTTAAGCCAAAGGAGTTAATAATCCATGATTTTTGCACAGTTGTCACTCTTTATCCTCAACCCTTTGACTTTCTCTACAAGCTCCATCTTTGCATTTTGGCTTGCATTGAAGCTCTCTTTCAATAGTTCCACTTCTTTTATCAACAAATGTAAATTAGCCTTGTGAGTCAACAAGGTAGCATGCATTCCTTGTACCAATCCTTTGTAGCTTTGAATGAATAACCATTGTGTTGCATGCTTGGAGTTACCTCAAAAAACTTCAAGGTTGGCATGATTGTCTTTTTCAATACCTAGTTATTAATAACCCAAAGATATTTAGACTATTTGCAAAGCCTTGAGCACAATTATCTTTTGCAACTATGGTAGTGACAAAGACCCACTTGCTTGATTGACCAAACTCTAGCTTTTGTTGAACTTGACCTCTTGTCCTTCTAGCAACTTGCCAATGTGGATAGCTTTGGTCTTAGTATCCTCATTTAGCTCCAATTCTTTGATTTTAGTAGTTTCACTTGCCTCTTTGTTTCTATATTTTCTGCTTCTTTATCTTCTCACTCCAAAGACTTCATTGCCAAGGAAGAGATTTCCTCCATTGAATCTTTATAGCTATTTTTGTTTGTTGGTGCTTATTTTTTCAAAAGGATGCGTGCCAAAGGTTTTCTTGAAACCATCTTCTTTACCAAAGACTTTTTTGAAGCTTTGCCCATTTCATGAAACTTGGTGTCTCATTCTTGGATAGCTTCAAGCACCTCTTCTCCTTACAATTGGTTCATGAAGTAGCTACTCGTGATGTATTGTTATCCAAATATCTCATACTCATTATTGGTAAACAATGCCATCTAGACATAGAAATGGATGATGAAGGGAACCAAGTAATGTGGCACCTTTTCATCAAAGGCATTGAACATCTTTTGAGTGTAACTACAAACAATTTATGCCTAACTGACCACATCTCTTGCGAATAGATTCTTGAATAAAAGTGATTGCTCAGTTTATTGAGAGGTAAGTCATCCTTTGGAGTTGGACTAGTTTCACTAATTTTTTTGTACTAAGTTTCTTTGCCGGATCTTGATAATGCACCCAAGAAAATCTGTTCATCTTTTTTTTGGTAAGAGGTAATGGATTGCCTCAATTGCTCATCCATCCTTCATATCTCAATGAATTGTGAGTCAAGGGTGTGTCCAATTTCTACACCTTCATTGTTACCAAGGATATTTCTTGAATGGCCTTGTGTAATACCATTAGCTAGACAAATTAGCTAAAGGTGAAAATTGGCTTTGTTATATATTTAAAGATATTATATATGATGGTCTAAGTTGAGTGGATAGAGGAATCACCAAAGAGGACTTCCACTAAAAGGGCAGAGGTTGAAAATACACTATAAACTTTAGAGCTAATTTTGGATGCCTAAACAAAAGAATTAGGCCTAAGAAGGAATTCTTACCACCTTAAGAGAGAGTAAGTATCACTTTCAACCACCCTAAGTTTGTCTCATTGAGATCTTTCTAATTGTACCACTTCTATTGGATTCTAGCTTTCTATAGAAAGATTTCCAAAAGATTCCCTTTGGTAAAATGTTTGACCAACCAAATGGAACTAGGGCTGATATGTCACCAATCCATTTATCTAATGTAAGGGTATAGCTCCGTTGGAATGGATCTTCTTTGTTATATAATAAAGTCAGAGTGCTCTTTTGGAGCATCAAAGTATTAGAGATTTCAATCATATGTTCTTCTGTCTATGGATAGTTACACCTTTGGTCCAATTCCATTGATTTCACTAAAGATTGTCAATCTTTTGATTGCATCCTCTTTGGATCTTTTGGATGATGCTCATGGATACTTAGATTGAATCCCAAACTAGGAAGGTGATATAGAGCTTTTGGCTATTATCTCATACTTGTCTGAAATTGGCATGCAAAGGTTCAAGGCCTTTTCCTTTCTTTGTACCTTTTATACCACTCCAAATACCATCTTGCTAATTGACTTGAGCACTACATTGAATAACTGCTCCAACCAATCATTTCAAGCAGGTTCAAGGCCCCTTCAAATGGTCATTTGCTCTGATTGCAACTACAACTTCAACTCATGACCTCAATCTCACCTCAAACTCTAATACCTTTGTTGCAAAATTCTCTCACATTTGGTTTTCATCTAGCTAGCAACAAGATCTTTATAATGGGACATACAATTCATAGGCCAAAGCTTTGGTTTTTCACTTATTAGTTACTTGTCCATATGTGTTAGCTCCTTGAAAGTAACCAATAGTTATTTTCAAAATGTACTTACCATGGCCTTTGGAAAATCAACAATTTCTTTGGCTTACTTTCAAAACTTCCTTTGTAGTCAAATTCCTTGAGAGTCTTATGTCTTTGGAGTACAAGTCCTTTGAAGTCAAGTTTTTTTTGGCTCAACTCTTGATTCTTCTAAATAAAAAGACACTTTTGGAACATACTCTCTATTGAGGGATAAAATACAAAAATGTTCTTCCAAAATACTTATAAAAACAACTATTTACTTAAGAAGATAAAGCAAAAGAAAACAAAGAAAGAAAATATAGGATTTTTATGACAAGGATGTTAAATTACAATTTTTTAGAAAGAAAAGACTTCTTTTGATTAAGTTAAGAGCTTGTATAAAATTTTAGAATCTTATAAAAATACAATCTTAAGTTATCTTTTGTAGATAATTTTGATACTTATATCTTTGCTGTTGGATAAATGATACAACCTTAGTTTGTAGGTGGTTTATTTCTAATTACCTTTTGTTACAAAGAGGTCAAAGTTCACTAAGATAAATTATTTTCTTATGATCATGCACTCTAAGTTGGCCTATCTCTTACTCAAAATGAATCTCTAATGGCTTTTAAGATAACACACCATGGACTTAGAAGGCAAAGAACCAAACTCTTTCACACTCATCCAAGGCTTAAATCCCAAGGTACTTCCAAGACTCAAGCCATTGCTCACTAGAGAATTAAATTAGAGAAAGATAGTAGCAAATGAAGGATTCAAAGTTGCAACTTATCCCTATTTTAAATACTTGTGAAGTGAAGGATTACTCCACATGTGTTATACTTGGACTATATACTCCAAAAGGCTTGTGGATATAAGAGTTCTCAAATCTTTCCTCAAAGCCTAACATCTAAGAATAATATAAAGTCAATAGACTAGAAAATAAAATAGTGATCTTACCTATTCAACTTCCTCTAAAATAGGATCAATTCTATAACTAACTCAAGCTACTCATGACTAAAATAGAAAGTTGACTAAATTCCATATAACAATATCTTTTAATTACTTGTAATACCAGACTAAATATCTCAATAGAGCATCCATGCACCAATACGTATAACAAGACTAGCAAAGGAGAAGATATAACAATGCATCAATGCATCATGTATATCAAAATTATCAAATTATTTTTTTGAGTTTTCTCACATCAATCATAAAAATATCTATAAGATGTTAGGTTGTTTCATACATTAATATATGGAAGGAATTTTTGAACCATACTAATCTAGGAAGGTACTCAAGAACCTTCCTATAGACTTCATTAGCTAGGAAGTCAATGGCAAACTTCTCTAAGAAGTAAGCTTCTACTTATTTAACAAATTAATAACATTCCAAAACATTGGGCTATCTGAAGTACATTGTATTTAATTCTTAGTCCATCTCTACTCTTCTATAATCCTTGCTTATTGTCTTGGAATTTGTTCTTTTGGATTATAGGAAATACTACCCCCAAACATGAGGTGCATGTTCAACCTTTAGTTTGGGATGCAGTTTTATTTCCTGCCTTTTGATACAAAGTTTTGAATTTCCTAAACACTATGATGCTTAATGCACCCTTGATCTTATTGAAATATTGTCTTAATGACAATACTCAAACAAGATAAAGATAATGGAATTGCTTTCTTACTCAAGTTACTTTTATTTCTAAACAGACATAGAATTTCATAACCATATCAAATTTAAGACATGAAATGCAATCTCAATGTTGAATTCCACCTACTATGTTCCAATCCTTTATTGAAGTATTTGGATTCTTGGGATCTTGATTTATATAAGAAAATTGTGAGGTTTTGACATTTATTCCTTTTGAACTTTAAGATAAGCAAAAAGTACTCTTTGCATTAAGCTTGTACACTTCAAAGGCTATTATATTGCTACAAGTTACTACCAAGTTCTATACTTAGATTAAGAATATTGATATTAGATGTTGTTCAAAATTTTTAATAAGATCAAGAATAATCAATATCTTGTAGTAGCTTGTATTGCAACGTACAATAATATTAGCATATATACTCGAGGTACCCAAGGTGGACTATGTAACTTCTAAGTCGGAGTTGCTATGATAAAAGTACTACGTATAATGAGAACATCGAAGGATACGAGAGTGGAATATCTCTTAATCGCAATTAACTATTATGATACTTATCTTTTCTATACCAAGTAAGAAGGCGAAATTAATAAACTAAAGTGATTAGAGAAATTACAACTTCCTTTGTTTCATCTTTGAATTTTTATACCGTTTTCGCTGTCTTCCTCATATACTCACACTTAATATTTATTTCCAACATTTTAAGATAATATCTTTGCCTTACGGTCTCCTGTTTACTACTGTATTTCAGACTCGCTGTATTGGAGGACTTGAATAGTAGACTGCGTTTGTCAATACCAATTCTCCCATCACGACTGCGGTCTTTATGAAGTATCTACTTTGCACGTCTCCATCGCTTTCCATAGAAGGTCAAGGCCTTTATCTCCATGTTTGGCATTCAAGGATTCCAAAGTCATCTAGAAGCACTGAACTATCAAATGTACTCATCGACTCTTATCAGACTGTCATGCCTAATACAAGCACATGACAGTAGCTGCAAACTTCCCAAGTCCCATAAAGGGTACTCACCATACGGCTAAAGTAGAAAAGGTCGGAAAGTAAATGGGATTCCTATCGAGATAAGATGATATTTGGGCGATCTTGGACACACTTCTAGAAGTCAACCTTATAATCATGGGATTTGTTTCTACTTTACCGCAAGTAAGGGTTAGTCCAAAAGAGTGACTTTCTTCTCGCTAAGCTACATGTGTTTGCTATTCGGAGTTCACGATCACGTCCTGTCAGATATGCCTCAAAGTTCTCTCCGTATTGAGCAATTCGGTTGTTTCCTACAAGTTGGAGAGGAGGAGCCGCCCTTTTGATGAGTAGAAATAGCCGGCTTCATGGAGATTCGTTGTCAGATCCTTGATAGGATACTGCTCGAGAAAGAGATGAAAAGGAGACCGAGTCACCCAACTGAGTGGAGAATAAGTCCACCTTGTAATACGGCTGTGTGATATTTCCGAAGGTGAGTGTATGATGGAAATCCATGCCTAGTGAAGAAGTAAACAGAAGAGCAAGGAGAAGCAGACAGAAGTTATCCCTTGATGGTATACGCCAAAAATATGATGGGCAAAATAAACTGAACGGGCAAAGCAACCTACAATCCATCATCAACAAAAATCTTCACGTACTAAAAAATTATATGTTTCATGACCTCCGGTGAGGTGGAAGTGTAATTGATGTAGAGATAGACAGAGGAGCCCTACATAAACAAGAAAATCCACTATCAATGCTGTAAGTGCATGCAAAGAGTGAGCGTGCTGAATTACTCAATGGACGTACTTGACATGCTGATCCGAACCTCATCGATTATGATCCTTATTGTAGTACTACCACAGGTCATTGATGACATTTTTTTTATACGGGAGAAAAAACGAGATTCGTAGTTGTTCGAGCATACATCTCTCGAACTGTGGCAGGTTCGATGGTTGATTCGAATTGTCATCCAGCTGTTTCATGCACTTTTATTGGTCCAGATCTCCCCTATCGTTCAGGGAATAAGTCACCGTAATCTTTCGTGGATCCATTGTTTGGTTTGTGTTAATCGTGTTGAAACTTGTTGCGCGTTACGGCTTGTCCATTTTCGCTTTTTGTTTTGCATAGTACTGACTGCTGGCACGTTCAATAGTAAATCGCATTTGCTTTCTACGTTTCTAGTTAACCTAATTAATCTGTAAAATTATTATTTGTATTACCCTACTATCAAGGCTACAGAGTTACGGACAACACTTTATCAAAGGATCCTACTTTAACACCATCATAATATACAGGAAGTTAAATCTAGGGAGTTGCTATTTCCAGCACACTTTTAACCCCATACTCCAGCGCCGAGACTAGTTTAGGGTCCATTAATTTACAGTGTTGTGGTGGAAATAGCAAAAAAGTGATGGAAATAGCTAGGCCCTAAATCTATAGTGGTGTTGATGCATAGAATAGATTAATTTAGCAGCGGGAAAGTACTAAGATGCCACATAATTGGGGCCAACTATCTTATCATCATTATGATTTTACAAAACTAAACAAACCTCTTCTTATACACACCGCAGGTCGGGTTTGCCATAGATGACAAAGGCAAAATTGAATGTTCTAAGCGCATTATGTCGAATTCTTGTTGCGCCACCCATCAATCTCGGCTGTGATCCCTGCATGCAGCTATACAATTATCTCAGGCATTTCAAGGCGTCGGGTCGACATAATTGACAAAGACATCAGGCTAAAGTGATCAAACGCTACTCAGATTATCCCCGTTGATCCTTGACGCAATAACGAGCTTTATCGGTCAAATCATGAAGTTTTCAATTCTTTCCTTTCTATCTACGGTGTGAGTACAAATGGGATAATGTGGTGGAGGGCCTTTCCCTTCGTACAGTACTCTGTACTTCCTAGCCTACAACCTGGAGAAAACATAATGGCATTGTTCAGCTGTCCTTTATCATAGGGTGCGAAATGTGTTGTCACTCATTGAGTTCTACAGAGTTCAGAACCGTCATCTCAAGATGCTGGAAGTGGGTGCCCCCCTGGAGTAGGCAGCTTTGCAGAATATTAGAACCGTTAACAAAAGTAAAGAGCTACTAAATGCATTTCAATGTACGTTCATTTGCAGTATCTGGAATGGGAGTTGGCGCCATGTAGTATCGCAAGTATCGCAACCCACAGGTATCGCAATCCTTAATGGTCTCCTTCCCTTAGAAGAGTCCTACATACTCCAAGAGACGATTTACAATAGCTGAGGGTGTTTCAGTTCTTGAAAATAAGGTATCACTACTGGAATCCATGGTCTGCCTAAGCCTAAGATACTCGCTAATTCCTGAAATACAGTGTATGATTGTTGTATACTTCCGCTGCATTACACACACTCGAGCGGAAACCGTCTTTCTCTTGAACAATTTCTAAAAGAATTCCAATCAGCACAGTTATCCAGAGATTCTTCGCAAATGTCATACGTTTCCTATATCAGGACAGTTCCGCCTAACGACTAACGGAATCTCCTTTAGCAGACAACTAGATCTGTAGCAGACTCCTGCCACCAGTAATCATGGATTGATCAATTTATCCATCTTTATCAAACTTTCCACTTCGGCAGTGTGAAGGAACGGAATCTGAGAAGGATAGAACAGCAAAAGAACAAATGGAATATTTCCACATTGTGGAAGCGACACTGTGATTACAAGAAGAAGCCTGATGATTCTGCTGTAGAATGAGGTTTCATCACATTAGTTATTAGGGGAATTTACATAAACAGGCGCAGATATTCATAATATTTACAAAGAAAGGAACACTGCAAAAACATTACAGATTCGGTTACAGAATCAAAAATATTCACAAAGAAAGAAAGGTAAAGTTCAAAAATCTTTACAGACAAGGACATTTAACAGTATGGCCTAGAGACACAAGAAGGCGACCGCGTAGAAAAAACGAAGGATGGGAAGACCCCATCAAGCCGTACAAGGGAGAGAAAAAAAGGTAAAGTGGGCTAAGCCCCATTTCACAGTATGGCCTAGAGCAAACATTACAATACAGCTGCAACAGGCGAGAAATGAGGGCTACTTACACCCAAGGGGCAAGACATATAAAGACTCGCTTGAAGTAATGAGTAGAATCTACTCGAATGTTTGTTACATTTCTTGAGTTTGCAGTTTTCAAGGCGTTCGAGAGAGAATAGATTTTCTGGAAGCTGTTGTAGCATTCATCGGCTGGTCTTCCCTGTTGCACCATGCAGTCATATATGATGTTTTCTGTAAGTAATTCAGAGCGGGTTCCATTGATGATGTCTTCTGGCGTGAGCGACTTCTGGCCCTGCAAATTCTGCTAAACTGCGTCCCCGTACTCGATACGTTTTTGTAAATGTCAAGCAAGCTGCATCATGTGCAGTAAATGAACTAACATGTAACATACCATAACTTGCACTCACTAGTCCTTCCGACGGTTGATAGACACTCGAAACTTGCACTCATTTGATTCCAAAGCACTTGTTACATTGCTTTCTGTATATTGGAGTCTATTTCCTGTTTAATATTGGTTGTTGGACAAACAATGCAAATGTTTCTTGGCTTATTGCTTATGAATGTATAGGGAGCCAACATAGCAATGGAGTAGTTTGAACATGCTACTCGTACTTCTTTCATTGTACTAAAAACTCCGACTTGTACGAGATGAGCCATGGTAAAACTAAGAAATCTATGTCAAGAAAAGGAAAAAGGATGATGTTGAATGGGGAAAGTGCATTGACCGGGAATATATGCCCCTATCTATCCGTAACTAGTTTTCAAGAAGGTGCCCGCATCTGTAATCTCGACCTCTCTTTGTAAATATTATAGAGATCTGAGCTCGCCTTAGTAAATTCCCCTCAGAGAAAGTGCTTTAGTGCTTTAAACTGTACTTCTCTTTGTAAATAGTATACATTTCTGTGCCGGTATTCGTAAATTCCCCTAGTTATTATTGTGCTTGACCAAGAATATTTTTGTTTCTCGGTTGCTCACTATGCTTCATTCCGAGTTATTCAAGAATTGAATCTATCTTCCGCTTGTAGAATATATAGGTGTTGACAGCTTATGATTCCTTGTTAAAATTAATCGAAGGAGGTTGAGAAGAATCCTAGGTAGACACGATCAACCGCAGTAGATGCCGGCTCAGCGGACACACAGTGACTGGCAGGTCCATGCATCTCTTAATCAACGTCAAGAGACCGAGCACCACACTCAATCCTTATTCACAGCCAACATAAAAGAAGACTGCATAGTGAAGTGGAATGCAAGGGCTTAAAGTTTACAGACAAGCGCTTCTAAATTGCACATATGCTGCAGAAAACATGATCTTGAAGATGGGAAAAAGGTGGAGAAATCAAGATCTTTTTGACTCAGTATGGAGAGAACAATGTATAACTATTCTCAGTAAACCTTCTAACACTTAGTTATATCCCTATATGAAACAAAGGAAAAAGATCAGGAAAATGGAATAAGCTGTAAGTTTTTTAGTAATCTTCTTTAGTTGACAATGATTTCAAGGCTATTAAAATTAGAGGGGATCTACTGTATCAAGTATCATTCGTACAAGCTGAGACGAGTACTAGCAGGTACACTACTGTATCTGTGGGAACTCTTAGCACAGAATCAGGAAAAATTCAGATCAGTGAAGTCGTTCTACTCTTACAAGACAGAATGGAATACCACGCAGTAATACGCAACCGCTTCCAATTCCTTCACAGAAACTAGAATTTCGTGCGGAGTTCCTGAAGCTAGCAAGACGTGGAGAGATCAAAGCCAGCTTCTTGAATGTGGTCCCAGCGCAAATCCTAACCCTAATCCAGGGACGGTATAGGAGATAAGAAACAGGGTTCCTTAACTCTCTAGGGCTAAAATGGGATGAGAACCTGGCGTTTGTGGTTGACCCTGAGCGCAAGACCGCTAAAATAGAGTCCACCTTCAGAATAGAGAGTGACCCCCGGAGGACCTTGACGGACAGTCGCGGAGAATAGGAGAGAGTCGAGTCCCGGCGCGTTGGAAGGCTTGGAGGCCGGGAATCCAGCTCGGGGAAGTCAAGAGGCGGTCAACCCGTCCTCAGGTCGAGACAATGGCTGCCTTAGGAGCAATCGCCAGGGAGCTGGCTCTCTCCACGCTTTATTTCTTAGAAATCATGAGAGAGGAAGTGTAGCAGGATGATTCTGTGGGAGAGGAAGGACAGCGGGGTTGGATGCGCATGAAGAAGCTCGATCTCCTGTCCTTTCGGGGAATGCAGGTCACAGAATCACGAAACTATCGTACCCAGAGAGTCCATCTGGAACAACCTCAGAAGGTGTCACAGTGCGCACATTGGAAGGGAGAGAACGGCCGACCGGTGTGTGTATGTCTGTAGAAGAGAGAGAGAGAGAGACAGGAGGAAGAGGAGAAAAAGTCGAGGTAGGCACTTTGTGCTAGCTTATTTTTTGGATTTCCCTTAGTTGTTCACCCGTGTCGACGTGAGACATCTGAAGTAAAATCTTGAAAGGAACAAGAACGCCTTCTGTATTTTACAGGCTGCTGCAAATCTGGGCTCTGACATTTTACCTTGAGATTCGAGGTCAGCTTTTGAACTTAGCACGGATGGATCTGGGTGTGCACCTGATTCGTAGTCTGCATTAGTGAGTGAATGGAACACGAAGCCGTTGTTTATCAATTTGTTGGGGCTTAGGACGAACCGTTCATTGAGAGAGATGACTTTTATGATCTGTGTCTTTAATCTCGACTCACCTCAGTTAGCGTGTCGTCTGCTTTTTATTCAGATTATGTCTTCCTGCAAATTCTGGGATGTGTGTATGTGTACAGTGGGGCAGTGAAGAGGACCAAGACTGAAATGAGCGAGAACACAAGTACATGCTGCTCAATTGGAGCCACAGGCAGATTGTAATCGAATTTCATATGAGATTGGTAACTTGTGCTTGAGGGAGAAAAGAGACCCTGACCATTTTCTCTGCTTGCAGGAGAGACATTCGGGAGAGCAAATGAAACCTCTTGCATCCACATCGTGACATCAAGTCCCATAGTACACACCCCACCACGAGATTAAGAGTCGTAAGTTTGGCGCACAAATATCAAATCGTGACGAGATCTCTGGCGGATCGCGCTTACGGGATCAAGTTTTGTGAAGGACGCCGGACCCAAGCACCAAATAAGTTTAGTTTGCTAGTCAACACCCAGGGACTTCTTCGAATAGCTCAAAGAAATCATTATCTGTCGACAAGGAATTTTGGTAGGAAATAGAAGTAAATAGAATGGAGGCAGTCAACGCTTCCCTACCCTCATATAGTTAGTAGCGGAGAGTTTCGTCGATACATTGGCAGATAGCTCCTTTCTTCTTCTCCAACAGTGCTGAAAGAGTCCCAGCAGCTGAGGTGAGCAACACTGAGGCGACACTGGTCTCCGAGGGCGTAGATATTTTTCCAGACTCTTTAGAAAGGAACTGTTACAGGCGAATTAGAGAGTTCTATCAGGTGGCATCGCAGAGGGTCCCACGAACATCAACGCCAGTAGTCAAGATGGTTCTGCCCGAGCCGAAGCTGAATTACAAGGCCATCTTCTTCCGTCACGGGGTGTTGATAGATGAGCTACGGAATCTTCGTCGTCACCACACCTCGACAGTGAATCAGCTGGTCCACATTGTGAGCATGAGCTTCGCGTTTGCTTTTTTCTCATCGACTCTCGTCATTCTTGGAATGATGTTCACATTACTCGACCCAATTCTGATTCCTCTGATCATTTTGTTCTTCCCTCTGCCGTATCTTGCCTTCTTCTGGTACTTGGATCCCATCGTGTTCTTTTTCTGGCTGCCGCTCATGGGTCTTGCAGTTGCTGGATCCTTCCCGATCGCACAGCTGCTAACCGGGGTAATGCCGATGTACGCTGCCATTGCGTGTACAGCCGGTGTCTCTATCATCGCGGTAATTCCACAACTGATCGGTCACTACTTTTTTGAGAAGGTTGGAATACCTGCCTTCGAGATGTTTGAGCTGCTGCTCATGACACCATTCTTTTTAGGATACTGCGGAGTAGGATGGATCACTTGCTGGAAGGTAAGAAAGGAAATCTGTGACAAGATTTGGAGCGATGGTCCTTAGTAGATACAAGAAACCCTGATATCCTTTTTTTCCCCTATCTATTCCTTGTAATATTATACCCCAACCATTGAAACGTCTATCGTAGATAGATTTAGAGCGGATTCTTTCAGGAACCTCCTCGGTTGCTTTCGCGTAGTTGTGCCACAGTAGATTAGCGTCATAAGGACACCAGTTCTTGGCGAGAGCGAGAGGATTCTCCTTCGTGCAGACAACGTAATGCAGTGAACGTTTATTCTGTCAAAACACCTATTGTTTTAGACCAGTAGTTGATCAACTTCCCATGAGCGCTGCTGGCAGACTTACGGCGTCAATGGGCTTAGAATTCATTTAGATCAATAAGTGTCACCCATCTGGAAGGGATGTTTGACCAAAGTCTTGGAACAAATGCATTTCAGCAATCTACCTGAAATTGCTTCCTGCTGTGAGAGTCTATACTTCGATAGCCGGGATTCTTTGCGGAATGAAGGGATCTTCATTAGCTTTTTGGAGGCAGAGGACGCTAGGATTTGGCGAAGATTGCTGTGACTCTGGCCGTCAAATGACCGACTACTGGCGGATCAGTCACGTTCTTTAGCTTAACTTTTTCATCTGTAAGTAGCCCTGATCTCTGAGGTCTTAATTAGAGCAGGTTTTCCACAAGGATCGGTAAGTTCCCTGCCCAGAAGACAATCAGAACTTGTTAATCTTTTGCAGCAAAAATTTTAATGCAAGACCTGCACTTCTCGAAACGCCAAGCGAGAAGTCTGCAGGATTTGAACTCCCTGCTGGGGAGTCCATTCACTCACTTATGCAGGCTCATCTCAGAAATTAGTGTTCATAGTAGAAGAAGACGTACCTGTACCGAGTTCGATATTTTGCAGAACATTCTGTACCGTATCTCTATTCCTTGCTATACAATTTACTCGTTGAATTCGAAGGAGTTGGGAGATTCATTTCGGTGGGCTTGGAGATTGCGAACCTCATTGCAGACACCTGGTATTCATCTGAAATGTGATTTGGCTTATGTGAAGTTTAACGGCATGAAAAGCTTGGCATTAAATGTCACGTGGTTTCTATTGGCAGTGGGCATAGTACCTTAGGGAATCCGGTGTTATCCTAGTCTGAGTTGAGTGTGCCGAACGACGTAATGTATGTGAGTTTGTTGTGTATATGCTCTGAAATTGTCCCCGCATCAGAAATCAAATAAATTCGCGGAATCAAGTCCAACCGGGAGCGTGCGGATTAAGCTATGAGGCGATCTATAGATTGGTTGTGGGATGCAGACGGGAATTAAAACTTTGTAAACTTGTTAAAACTTCAATGTTTATTGATTGTGACAATGGTTGGCATCTACCATGGATCTTCTTGCCTGGACCGGCTTTAGTAGGGTAAATGAATGTTCATTTACCGTGGTTTAATCCTACAGAAACCAGTTTTTCAAATGCTTTCTGATACTAACCTCCCGCACTTATTCTCGGCACAGATCCCTTCCCAAGTTGTGCTAATGCAGAAAACTGGTGTAGGTGACATCTCGAATGCTGTGTACGTTGAATTTCAAATCGAAATAACTTACCGTTCTTAAGCCGCCGGCAATCCTTCGCTCATGCTACCCAACGCATGATCCCCACTGCCTCCCCCTGCCAGACTCAGGTGTCGATCCCCATCACTGGATGTGAGTGGCCAACGGACAAAGTCGGTACCGTACAGTGCAGAACAGTCATAGTCTGTTTTAAGCTTCGTCATTTCCTTGTTTGACCATCACAGAATAAAGACCAATTCCTATTAAAGAATTGTACCAAGGATAAGCGTGTGTACTGAGTCCTCCCGGTGAGTCAGTACGGGTATAAGAGAACCATAGTAGGATTCATGGTCGTAAAATTGAACATACAGAAGGCCACTTCACATGGCTCAATGATGTACGTCAGTTTTGACGTCCGTAAGCCTGTAAAACATTGACGGAAAGAGCATAATCATGTGTCCATGGGAGTGCATAGGTCCGGCAGTTAATTTGGACGTACGTCAACCTCATACGTATATTTGTGATGACAGGTCACTTTGGAGTATTGACTGACGCTAATAGGTAACCAGTTCTCGGTCTAGATTATGTAAAGTAAAGAATTCGGGGTTCACAAATCAATAAATTTTCTTTTCACATTCGCTTTAACAAAGGAATGCTCATCAAATTTAGTTTTTAGTTTTTTTATATATAAATTAATTTTTATGATTTCATATTTTTGTGATTAATGGAGTTTTAAATAGAAAATTTTATATAATGAATCACATTAGTAAGGAGAGAAAAAAGTTATGAAAATAAATTTATTACACCCGAGTACTGGGACTGGTTCTCGTTGATAAACAATTTCTTTTTTTATCTCAAAGAAGAATACTAATAAAATCATTTCATTCTTAAATCACACATGACTAACATTGAATAATGGTCCAAAACTGAAAAAAGTAAAATATATTACATCTGCATCCAGTCTCGAAGGTCAAAAATTAAAATCGAAAATGTATTTGCTTGGAAAGATTAAAGAATCGATTTCGTTCTATTGCACGTTGTATCACCCAACCCATTAATAAAAAAATTCCCGGTTCGAAAAGGCTCAAACGGAGCTAGAGCTGCCGGATCGTATAGGCTCCGGCAAAGGGTTTGAATGTCAGGTAAACTTGACGTGCACATGAGCTCCGTCTAAATTGTAATTGCCAGACTTTGTCTTTTAGTGGGCCGCCGGAGCCAAAAGAGCCATGTGAATTGCGTAAGAGAGTCCATTCTTTGGCAACTGTGTACAAGACAATAGAGTGATTCTTTCCTCTCTACCATAATTAGTGCGAACTACGCTATTTGAGTTCAGTGATTTTAGAAGTCTCCTTTTCTAACTAGTGTGATCCACATATGCAATAACATCAATTGGAACCTATCCTAATATAAAGTTGAAATAATAGTGTGGATTTATATTTAAGGATCCTTAAATATAAATCCACACATTCTTTGACGGATAATTGCATTAAAAATTACGTAATAACAAGATGATCTATAACATTTTGAGGCAGTAATTTCATTTTTGTAGGCAGTCAAGTTTCTATATTGATTAAAGATTTTATTTTCTCAAATTTCCAAATTTATTCTACCATCTTTTTCATTTCTGGAGCTGGTGATCTTTACCGAAACCTAACCTTTTAACCTGTTACGGAAGTAAAATTATTCCCTTATCTTTTTCATAGAGTCTGAAAATAAAACACCGTAATAGATTATAAGCCAAAAATTCACTAATGTATGAAAGGATGTCTCCCTACCCTACCCGGGTCCTTCTATTTATTAAGGAATTTTTATATTAATTTGTATTTATTTATTCAAATATATAAAAACATGTTTTAGAATAACATAACACATGGAAACAACAAAGTCATGAATTTAAAGTTTTCTGAACTTGAAATTGAACATAAGCTTATAAGCTAAAGGTAAGATGAGAAATGTTCTCTAGATTGAAAGTAATTTCTGACTCTTGAATAATATTTGGTGCTAAGATTCCACTGATACTTCCATATTCCTTATATCATTTTGAAAATGTACTAATTTCATGTACAAATGAAAAATTCTCTCTATAAATTTTTTTTTTTAATTCATACTTCAATAAGGATTGAAATCTAAATTTTTTCTTGAGACTTCTATTAGTGATTACACTAATTACAGAACACACTAACTATGAAAAAGAGTGTATTTATTGAATTTTATTATTTTTACAATCAGATTACTATAGCAACATGTGTCATCCCAATTTGTAATATTGTGGCAAGAACCGGTTAGTCCTACAAGGATATGATTTGAATATGACTAAAAATGAGATAAAAGTATCATTTATGATGACAATCTATATGTTGCATATTTAACCACTTGGGCAAAGTCATTCCCATAAGAGTGTAATGTCACCACTCTTGGTGCACTATGAAAAGACAAACTAGCAAAACTCACATTCACTATAGATTGAATCAAAATGATTCCTAAAGGTGGTGGTTCATTTGGAATGAAGATCACCTTGCCTTGAGATTTTTGTACCCTCCTCGTTGATGGATCAAATTATGGACCGCCATCATTGAGTTATCCATAAAGTACTAAGATCCACAATCACATCACAACGTTCAAAACATATGAGTTTGGAAGTATTAAGGTATCTCAGAGATAGTGTCCTAGAACGCATGAACTAAAAGGGAGTAAGATCTTCCAAGAGTCCAATCACTATGGCGACTATGATTATGACATTACATTCCACCCTTCTTACAAGACATGATGTCATAGGAGTCTTGAATGGTTTTGCTACTAAATCTTACAAGGCAATGTTACTTTACAACACTCCAAGTAATTGGCAACCTATCTTTGGATTGTTCTTGACCGTTGTAGAACCCTTAAAGTTGCACACTTTAGTTCCATAAAAATGAGTCCCCGGATTCAAGTGCTTTTGCTCATACATCCTAATTCTCCGCTCCCACTCAATTAAGCACGTAATCACTCATACAAAGTGCAGACTAATACACATACCTTGACTGGCTGTATTGCTGTATGGCTGCCTTAACCTCTTAACTAGTTGCCTACAACTAGTATGTCAAGTGCCAAGCAAGCACAAGATCTTTGTATTGTAATTCAAGTATGTATGAAGTATGTACATATATGAAATGTCTTAGATTATGACTACAAAAAATACCCTATTGTATCTACAAGATGGCACTTTGTCATTTTGAACAAAGTTGACCACCGCTTGTTTTGTATGAAGTTGTGGTTGTTACTTGTTGTTAACACAAATTGGTGGCACTTGTGACAAACTACTTATTCCTTTGCATATTTAGATGAGTTTTGTGAGCTCTTTCTTATAACTATCAACTAGTCGTACAAAGTTGGTCTAGGTCTCCTTGAACTTGGAGTTGGTATGCCCTTGTAGTTTGATAAACATGGCCTTGAGTTGCTCATTTGTATACGCACTCCTCTTTAGCATGTCAATTGGGTTCTCAAGTCTTTCAACTTTGTACATTGATGGTTCTTGTTAGCAATATGTTCCAATTGGTTTTGGAGTTGAATGACCGTATGCTTGGTTATGGCAAGGAGTCTAATTTTTTTGTTCTCCAAGTTGGTACGTTCATTTTGGAGTTCATTCAACAACTAATTGTGTATCTTTGTGCATTTCTCTTGGTCCTTCTTTCATTGGTGTTTAAGACTTGTATTGAGGTTTGGACTGTCGTTATCTTTGGTCTAGCCTCCTCTAGCCACAACTTGTAGAGTCCACAATTTGGTATCTTGAGCTGATGGTTCATCTCCATGATAGTCTCATTGTTGGAACGCTTTTTTGCAATACTGGTCAAATTTTGCTTTAGCTTTAGGATGAGTGCATCATAATATTCTTGTTGAAGAAGCTTGTGCTTCTGGAAGTTTTCCAAATTTTTTTTCTTCTTCTTAAGTTGCTCCTTGATCTGGATCAATTTTTTCCTAGAAGGGCCTTTCCTTAGGCATCAATTGTGTTAGCTTATGTAGGTGTCATACAAACATTGTTGGGTTGTCCATTGTGGGATCTAATTCCTTGTAGAATGGCAAGAACTCCTCCAAGGCTTCCATCATTGGGATAACAAGGTTCATCATGTAGACCACCGTCAACTATGATAGCAAGTTATTTTTGTATTTTATGTGACTCAACATGGCCTTGGTCACACTTGTATTTGTGGGTCATTCTCCATTGTTTGGCCAAGCATATGCAAGTTGATTATATTCATTTTCCTCTCCTCCCTTATTCATTGAGACCTTATCACTAGCCTCCTCTATAGTTTGGTTTGTGTGTTGTTGTCCTCTTGGGGACTCCTCCTCCACTAGGATGATGAGGTTGTCTCTTGGAAGATACTCTGGACTTGGATGACTTTTTGGACTCCTTGCTTCCAGCTCCATTTGCCTTGTGTTGTTGTTGTTCTAGAAAAATCCACCTCTTTGTGTTGCATCCCTAGAATGAAGTCAACAAAAGCTAATGTTCTTGACGAAGTTATTCTCAATTTGGAGATAGGTCCCTCATGTTCTTCATCTGGTTGTTTCCCCTTGATTCAAAATATCCCTAGGTTGTATTGTTAATTGCCGGTGGTAATGACTATGCTTTGTTGTTGCAATATCCCATGCCCACCTCATTGTTTTGTGTAGTTGATGGTATCCATATGAAGGCGTTGTCACTTCCAACCTCAATATTTTCTCTCCTTACTTGTTTGTTAGGTTTTTGTGCGTATATACATCGCTGCGCAACATAAATCACTGTCAACATCACACATTATAGAAGCACAACTCACACGTAAGTCATACATGGACTCTAAAGTACCACAATAATCAGTTTGTTTATACACCTTGAATCACTCTCAATCAGATCAGTACTTGATCTATCACTCAGTAATCTACCACAAATTGGACACTAATTATAGTCAAGTCATACCCACTCTAGCTAAGAGAATCTAGGTGACACTCGCCAGCCTCTATCCACCATAGCTAGGAACTCAAAGGCTCAACATCAAAGAAGTGAGCTCTTTGGAGCTGCACTTTGAAAGTATACCCCCTGGACTTGAGCTAGGTCTCAAACCTTAACAGTCCCACTAATGGCACACCCAATGGTGCAAATAGTGCAAGTGATGGTGGGCCCTACCATTTGGTTAGTACTCTAAACATGGAATCTAACCGTCAACAAGTAGCCTATGAGTAACTACCAAAATACTCCTAACTACCAACACTACTACTCTAGAGTCTAAGAAATCTAGGTGCCATGCTACAAATGGTGTGATAGCTATCATGCATATATACATAGTTACACAACATACATTACTATAAACATCACACACTATAAAAGCACAACTCACACATAGGTCTTATATGGACTCTAAAGTACCACAATCACCCCCCTAGTTGGCGGTTAGGTCCTTCTAACTCCAGATAGCCATCTACTTCAAGTATATGGTATACCCTATGGTGAGTAAAAGATCAGGAGGCCGGGTGCTATTGAGCCCCATCGTTAGTCACCTGCATGCAATCTATACCATATAAATGATGAACTAGCTATATGTCAAATACATCTAGGACATAACCATTGTCCTTGAGGAACCACCATGAGGAGAGAAGGCAAGCATGCAATATGCCATCCTCTCAAACAAATATCACACACTAACATAATAGCAGCTCCACCAAAAGAACCACATAACATACACCACAAGCCTGCACGTACAAGTGCCAAGCTTGGGTCCATAGTACCATAAATGTTTGGGAGATAGCACAACACACAATTGCGCATATGATCCTTCCAAAAAGCACCATCACGTCCTTCCAACACAAGGACTCTAGATGACAAAACCTCATGCACTCTCAAGATAATACGGCCTGTAGAAACATCAAGTGTCATTGGTGCTATTTGTTGTAGATATATAGTTACTTGGATGAAACTCATGGATCAAGGATCTATAATCTCCTCCTCAAATGGTAGCATAGCATAAAGTATCCTTATGCTGAGCAATTGCCAAGTTCTCAAAGGCCATCAACATCACTCTTTGAAAGATCTCTACTGTTGAGAACATGCACTCATCCATACATCTAGAGAATCCAAGTCCAACACCATAGTAGCAT
Organism: Lunularia cruciata; assembly: GCA_948567375.1. NCBI lineage: Eukaryota > Viridiplantae > Streptophyta > Marchantiopsida > Lunulariales > Lunulariaceae > Lunularia > Lunularia cruciata. The sequence continues at coordinate 11,176,904 of OX419757.1, read as the reverse complement.
CTTGACAGATGGCTGCAAGTAAATCTAGATCCTATCCATATAGTAGAAATTAAGGAGAGAAAAATGCTGAGGAGGCTTGTCAACTGAATGGCCTATGGCCAACCAAGGTAATTGGAGATCCCAATCTTCCAAGTTGCCTCTTTGCAAACCATACTTTTGAAATCCTCTCTTCATTGTCTAAACCACTCCCTTTGCTAAGCCATCTGACTCAAGGTGATCTTGAGAGGCAGTATGATGATCAATCAAAGCTTTGTCACACAAGACCTAAAACTCCTCCAAGAACCCTATACCCTAATCAGTCAAAACCTTAGCTGGTGCACAAAAATGACTAACAACCCGATCTAAGAACAAGTAAGCCGTCCCTTCACTGGACTTGTTAGGAAGTGTCACCAACTCAATCCACTTGGAGAAGTGCTCCACCATCACCAAAACATATAGATGATGTCTTACAATCTGCAATAAAGGTCTAGCAAAGTCCAAACTCCAACGGTAACCCAATCCCATGATAGGTAATGGGTGTAACTATGACATAGGAACATTAAATGATGCCCTAACTCAATCACAAACCACACATCTTGCAACAAAATGTTATACATCGGTTTGCATACCATGCCACCAATAATGACTCTAGAGCAAGCTATATATACGCTTTACTCCAAAATGTCCTAGCTCTTCATGAGCATGATGGACCAACTATGGTTTCTAAAATGGAAGTGGTACTACTTGCACTCTACCATCTTCCCATGCATGCAAAAGGTGTCAGCCCTCTAATCTGAATTGTCTGGCCCGTTGAAGAACACGGTCTCTCTCCTTGGTCCCAACTATGCCACCCACAACACCAGTGCAAATATAGTCTATCACTAAGACATCATCATGAATGTCTTGCTAAATTGCACCATTATCTCCACTCTTTGGATCTATGACTTCAATAACTACTCTTGTATTTGCCAAGAGAGATACCACCAAAGCCTTAGAAAATATACAAAGAAAGATAGATGCATGCCAACATGGTACCATCTCCTTATCTGTCTCACCATGCCAACGTGCTCCGGTTTGATCTTGCTGGTTGACACATGGGTTTCTACTCAACCCATTTGCATCACAATTCACCATCTAGGTTTATGAATAACCATGAAATCATACTCTTGTAAAATCAGAGCCCATTGTGCAAGCTTCCTTGAAAGCTTGTCGGACTCCATCAACCACTTTTGTGGCTGATGATCAATGATAAGAGTAAAGATGACCAAATAGGTAACATCAGAAATGTGCTATTGCTCATATTGCTACCAAGCACTCTCCCTCATATGAACTAAACTTTTCCTTTGATGAATTGTTGGAGTGACTAACATAGGCCACCACAAACTCCTTCCACTCATCATCATGCTAGATGAGCATTGCTCTAAGTACCAACATACTCCAATTAGTATGAACCTGAAATACTCTGACCGGTCTCTTCAAAATAGGAGCAGATGTCAACCTCTCCTTGAGCTCTAAAACAACTCTCTCTTGATCATCTCCCCAACACCACTCCTCTGTAAGCTTGGTCAGCTTTTTCAAGGCCTTGGCAATAGCAATAAAACGTCTAACATAAAGGTGATAGAAGTTCACAACCCAGGGAATGCTCGCACTTTGCTTACATCTATAGGCTGAGGAATATGTGCAATAGCCTTCACCTTGGTGTGTTGAACACCAAGTCCTCTAAGGTAGATAGTGTGACCCAAATACTCAACCTTCTTGTAGAACCTACACTTCCCAAGATGTAATTTGAGTCCATGAGATCTCAACCTCTCAAACACCTCCAACAAATGTCTCTCATGCTCCTCCACTATAGTGCTACAGACCAAAATGTCACTAATATAGCACCAAGCAAAATCTAATCTAGCTAGGATTTGTCCATGACCCTCTGGAACTCAACAAGAGCATTCTTTAACTCAAATGGTAAGAACCTCCACTAACATAGCACATCCTTGCCATGAGGATCAATAGCACAAAATGTTATCTTGGACTAATCATACTCCTTGATTGGCAATTGATGATATCCTACTCAAAGATCCAAAGTGATGAGGACCTTTGTATACCCAATCTTATCAAAGATCTCCTCTGATGTAGGCATGGCATACCAATTAGTCATAGTCTATTGGTTGATAGGATGGTAATCTCCATACATCCACCTATTTGTGTAGTTGCCATGCAAATCCTTCTTGGCTGACATCATTGTAATTGATGCATTCTCTCATGTGAAATCTCCACCAAACAAGCTTCAAAAGGTCTCTATTCCGGCTCTGAATCAATATTCTCCCCATGTCACTATATTGATAGGGACATAAAAAAACTAGTGTATTGCTAGTCAACTCAATCCATATACCCAATCTTGTTAGAGCACCCAAATCCTTCATATTGAAAGCAAAACAACTCATGTAGCTCTTCAAGAACCTCCAAACTCCGTCTTTCTTCTCCTATAAGTTTGGATCCAAGATCTGGCTCCCAAGTATCCTTTGTAATTGTTGTAGGAGTGGAAGACGTACTAATTGCTTGCTACATTGGGTCCTTGGGAGCAATAGTGTCATATGTCCAAGCACTAGAGGTCTCAACCTCAGTGTGAAAACTCCCTCTATTTTGGTTGCAAGCTCCATACATCCTCTAGCTTCATCCCAAGTAGACCAAGAGTGTAATCCAAATAGACCATGTTCACCTAGATGGACTCCAAGTAGACCATTCCCTCTTATAGCCATTGGTTGTGTCCCAAGAATACCTTGTCCACTTGGTCCATCACTCCCAACATGTGCCTAAATCATCTCGATAGGCATAAAGCTCACAAGTGTCCAAGTGGTGATGCCTATCAAGTGCATCTTACACTGCTCTAACAAGCCAAGGCTCACAATCTAGGTCAAATAGTTTAGGTCCATAGAATGACCTAACACCTGACATCTAGATGCCTATAACATTGTTGGAATAGCAGTTATACCAGTGCAAAAACCCATCACCCGCTCTCTCTCATCGTTGTTGGGCTCCATCAATTGCTATAATTGTGAGTCTTAAGCCAATCCAAGACCTCCTCAAAAAGCATGGGAGCTTGGGAAAATCATAAGTGTGGGAAAAGCGGCTTGAGGCTATTCAATTAGGTTCACCATTGCCATATGTGACCTATCAGCCACTACCACTATTTGAGACTAATGCCCAACATCCAAGATGTCATCAATAATGATGTGATGTAGTCGTTGAATCCCATCATAAGTGCACTATAAGACCTCTCTAGGTAAGAGATGTATCCACCAAAGACAAAGCTGATGAGCCCATGGTCCCACTCTAGTTGCATCCAACAACATGGTAGGTCCCATCCAAGAATGGACTTGATGTGTGCTTGCCACCACCTTAGTGCAAGAATTACCCATCAAAGGGACGTTCTCTAAAATGTAAGTTGGAGAAATAGATTGATGAACTGGAGATGTTGTAGTATCCATAACATCTCCCAAAACACACAAGAACAAGGATCCTGAACACCCAAACCTTGGCCAACACATGTATATCCCTAACATGGCCATCCAAAAATCACCAAATGAATATGACCATGTCTCTCCAAATCCTATGCCCCCAACAAGGAAATATCTGTTGGTAGGATCTTTTGGTAACCTAACTACTGGCATTGGTAATAACTCAGGATATTGATAGGCCAAGTGTGCCATATTATGTAGAGAGACTCACCTAGCAATCTCATCTCTCTCCACATACAAGTACCTCTATACTCATATACCCGCATGTAGTATTGCAACTAGTCCAATACTAATCCCACCGAACAACTCCAATAGACATACTGCATCTATTGGATATTGCCAAGCAATGAGTGTGGTATCTAGAGGTGTCAAGGTAATCGACTTTGGAGGCTCATCCTCACACTAGTTGCTTAGTGGTACAAGGCTCCACTCCAACTGATCTGCATCTTGGTGCAATGCCTCCTTTGAACTCCACAATGGAACATCCAAGGTAGATGGAACAATCCCACTTGTACTCCAAATCCAAGTGAAACTATCTCTCTCAGCAAGCTATAGGTGTATAAATAATAGTGGAACAATCACTAGGACAACAAGTGAGGGTGGACTAGTTGGCTAGGGCACCAGTTTAGGACCTAGAGAGATCTAGGGGTCAAACCCGTTTGCGCACAACTTAGTAAGATGGGTAGATTTTGCCAAACAATGACCAAAATCTACTCTAAACTAGCTAGCTTCATGTCACCAAGCTGAATTTATGGCCCTTTTAGGCCTTCATAGCTTCTCATAGCCATAAGCCTCTAAATGCCAAATGAGGCCTTTCTTCTTGCCACTTTGAACCCTCTCCAAAGTTGGCAAAAATCCTCCAAATTTGGCAAAACTCTCCAACTTGCAACCAAAATCTAATGTTAACTTTAGCCAAAATCTGATATAAATCCCTAAATTTAGCTGACTATTAAATCCTGTGCTAACTCTTCACTCAAGCCAAATTGAAAAGACAAGTTTCTCCAATAACAAATTCATGGGGTGGGTTCCAAACTCCACCTTCAATTTCACTTTTTAAGCCCAACTTACACCAAATTGGTCTTGTTTTCACCTCTTGAGCTCAAAATCACAACCATTGCTTAAAAATTGCTTCTCTTTGCTCAAAATTTGGCAAGCGCTTCCACACACCGTCTGCCTCATTGCCAAATTTATTTCAATTGAACAAGCTTTTGCACACTAGGGAAAACCTGAACTCCTATTGAGCTACCAATGATTAGTGAGTCTTGGAGATACCACCAACACTCTTAGTTCATGCACCCAATTTCCCTTTGACCTTACTTCTCTGATGTAATCAGTTCATTTACACTACTCAAATCACTCTTAACTAGATTAGTACTTGATCTGTCACTCAATAATTTGCCAACAACTAGGCACTGATTATAGTCAAGCCACACCCACTCTAGCTAAGAGAATCCAGGTGGTGCTTGTTGGTCTCTATCCACCATAGCTAGGAACTCAAAGGCTCAACATCAGAGAAGTGAGCACTCTAGAGCTGCACTTCAAAAGTATACCCCTAGGCTCAAGCAAGGCTCAAACCCTAATGGTCCCGCTAATGGCACACCCAACGATGCAAGTGATGGTGGACCTCACCATGTAGTTAGCACTCTGGACATGAAATCTGACCAGCAACAAGTAGCTATGAGTAACCACCAAAATACTCTTGATTACTAACACTACTACTCTAGAGTCTGAGCAATCTAGGTGCAACGCTACAAATGGTGTGACAAGGTGGATTGTTTGACACCTCCCTTTATTTCAAGTTCTCTTCATTTCCTAGGGCTTTGCTACTTCTGATTTTGTTAGACTATACATTGATAGTTTGAATTGCTTATTTGTGCTTCTTGAAAGCCTAAACCTTGGTTCTTGCAATGGTCACGTTCTTGCAAATGATTATCGTGTTGTAAGCTTTGGAGATGTGCAAAAAATTCTTTGTGTGAGAAAACTCCTTATTTTCCTTGTGGTATTTGGTGATTTCTTAGGGCAGGTCAAGGTGTCCATTGTTGTATGCTAGATGGTAGAAGTGGCAGGGGAATTTCTCTTTCTCCTCATTGTTTAGGGAGTTCATTCATATGTAGAAATGAAGGATGAAGAAGGCTGCAATCATGGGAATGCCTTCAGCCATGTAGTCTACTAGCTCAATGGGCCATTCTTGGAACATCCTCACCCAACTTATAGGTTATTGTTTGTGTACAAGCTGGCAAAAGATTGCCTGGTTCAAGTTCACATATGTCATTCTTTTTGACCTGAACAACTATTTTGGTGATGACTTGTCAAACAAGGTCCTTTAGATCCTCTATCTTGTACCCATTTGTCAACTTCCCACCTGCAAATCCATCATCAATCTTGTCTTTCAAGCTTTTACTTGAACAGCCATGTGAAGTTTCCATTTGTATGTGGCCAAATGGAAAGCAATCCTCTCTTAGCAATCATTGTCAATGGTCTTTTTTCCACATTGTTGGGTTTGCACTCGACATCTTACCACTTATGTCAATGTTATTACAAGTTTCCTCTAATAGAGAGATATGAAATTGACACCAATCCCAAAGCAAAAACTATAGCTTCTAACTCTTAAGATAATCTGATATGCAATAACAACCTCACTCAAAAATCTTTAAAGGTTTGTTTTTAATCTCTAAATATTGCCCTTGTCCTCCCTCCTTTGCAATTTTTTGCACCATCAATTAATTATTTGGATTTTAAAATCTACTATGTCACCAATACCCAATTACACAATCTCTTGAGTTTTTGCATTTTGCTGGTGAAAAAGCAATTTTTGTTGGTAGTGAAGGTGAATTCTTGCACAATGCAACAAAATATCAATTGCAAAATAGAGTGAAAGTAAAAGAAAGTTCTCCTTGTGGCTTGGGATCTTGATTTTATAGCCCTTTTAAAACCAATCTATCCTTTATGGAGGTAGGTGGCGGTTGAAGTGTCATCATCAGACCCTAAATGCATGTTGCTTGATATTAAACTATCAAGGGTATATCCTTTGATGGTGTGCTCATGTAGGAGGCATGCATTTTCATTGGTGTGGAATTTGGTAGTGCTTTGTATGTTGGTGGAAGTTTGTATTGATAGAACTTTGTTTTCACTGATCTTTGTAATGAAGTGACCTTGTGCAAAAATAACTTTGTAACAATACAATTCTCAATGATAGGCAGTTAAAAAATGAGCTTTATATTCTTGAGGTTGGTTGTAGTGCTGATCTTTGTAAGAATGGTAGACTCCCAAGAAAGAAATGTTATGATACAAACATTGAGCCCCTAGGTCTTGGAATTGGGTAAGTCATTGTATGTGGAGATTATTCATCCTGTGAGGTGCTCGTCTAACAACTAATGCCATTTGTTTGGCTTTTTTCACAACCTTCTACCTTGCTATGTACTAAAATTACTAAACTAATATAAAAAAATTGAAATATTGCTCCCATGATATCAAGGTTGCTTACTACAATTCTACAAAAGTTGTTACTAATGCATAAAGGATGAACCAAAGGAACAATCAATTATTTTAAAAGACATTTGAATTTAAAATTTTGTTGCAAATTTATAATGATATATGTAAAAAATATTTGGAATATTTTTATGCAAGGCTTACACTACAATAAAGCATTAGACTATATGATTATTTATAGTTATTTAACTCCCAATTTAAGAAAAATGGTATTTTCATTTAGAAGTGTTCTCTAGAGATTTCATCAATATGAGATGAGAGTATTATTGGATAAATTTTGTGCATTATAGAATACATTGAGCTTGTGTTAAAAAAAACCTTGAACTTCAATTCTTAAAAGATTTAATAACTAATACATGTTTTTTCACATAATTGGATTTTGATTTTTGTTATGTAAGTACTTGATAATGGCATGATCTTGATGGGTTTTCATGAGACTTAGCTACTACTTTATCTAACATGAGCTCATCGGTACCAGTAGTTAAATGGGGGAAATTTCTATTTTAAGAGGACTTTTCAAAATCTGTTTAATGGCCTATTAGTAGCATATGGAATGACTATAGGTGTTTCTTATTCTCTTTGAGTATATGGTTTTTACATATGAAATCTGTGTGTTTTCTATTCAGTTTCTACTACCTTGATATCATTTTTTAATCTTTCTTTTAGTCTATTGCAAGGTAGTTGTAGCCTACTCGACTCGACTCTAAGCCTAGTTGGTTGAGTCTTTAATCATAACTTTCAGAGTCTTTATCTTTGTCTTAGAATGACTTAGTCCTTGAGAGAAAGGAGTGCGGATGTAAAGCCATATAGGATAGAGAAAATCAATGCTTATGTTAATGAAGATGTTTTCTTTGAACCTTGATAATTTGAAAATTTCATAACATTTACAATGCCAAAGCTAGTTTGCTTGGACATGGGAGTGTTAGTCAAGTTATATGGATAGTTGCTCAATGACTAGTTAGTGGTAGCCAGATTTTGTGTTAGGGCCATTGATCACACCATTGGGGATATTGTCAATTAAATCCTTTGTATTGTTAGATGGGATATCAATGACATTATTAGGGTTGGATTTCCAAGTCGAGTAAGAGGGTTATACTTTTGGAGTGTAGTTCTAGAGAGCTCATTTCTTTGATGTTGAATCTTTAAGTTCTTTGCTATGGTGGACAAAGGCCAATGAATGTCACTTGAAGTCTCTTAATTAGAGTGGGTATGGCTTCATTGTATAACTAGAGCCTATTGATGGTAGTTTCTTGAGTTGAGAGTTGAGTTGTTGATCCAAGTTGTGTGTGAACTAAATTGATCATATTAAAGAAGTGACGTAAAGGGGAAATTGAGTGTAGGAACTAAGGGTGTTAGTGGTATCTACATGCATGGGAAATTCATGATACCTTTGATCATTATTACTTGATCGTTGTTCAATTTCAATTGAGTATATTGTTCACAAAAGTGTTGTGTGACTTGTTGTCAAGTTGACAATAGGGTGGATGGTGTGTTCAAGTGCTACCTAAATTCTATGAAATTGAGGTCAAATTGAACCAATAAGTGTTCAATTTGAGAGCAAGAGAGAGAAATTGGAGGTCATGGTGATGCAATTTGAGCCAAAAGATAAAATTAGGGTAAAATTTAGGAATCCCATCCTCTTGAAGTAAAGATTTGGAAGTCCATATCCCCTTAATTTGACTTGATTTGGCATTTGGTGGAGGATTTGGAGATCAACCAACTATAGTAGAGGTCTATTAGAGTTGGTGAAAGTTTGATTTGGAGTCCAATCTCAAGGTAGAGCAAGTATTGGAGGTCAGACAAAGAGGCATTTGGAGGTCTCAAAGGAATTTAGTGGTCGAGTTAGTCAAGGTTAGTCTAGTTGGAGAAGGTTTGATTGGTAAGAAGAAAGCCTTGATTTGGTGTTTTAAGGCTTCAAGGCATAAGGATGTGGGCTAGAAAGGCCAACTTATTAGCATGAAGTTTGCTAGTTTAGATCATGTTTTTGTAGTCCTTTGGCAAAATCTATTCACCTTTTAGGATTATATGCAATAAGATTTGAACGTTGGAACTTTGGTTCCTAGATTGGTGCACTAGCAAACTAGTCTACACTCACTTGTCGTACTAGATTCATATCTATACATATGTAAATTTGGCTAGAAGAGGGTCTTTGATGTCATTCTTGGTAATGTTGGTAGCATATGAGTAGATAGATATTCATATTATGTCAAATCCCAAATGGTGGTAGAGTGTGTATGGTTTTGATTTGTGAGATAAAGGGTATTTTTGAGTTTTCTTGTGATTGGACCCTTTCTTATTTGTGCTCCATGTTTGTGTTAGGTGCCTTGATTTAGCATTTTGGTGCTCTTGATAGTGATGTTGGAGTGATGACTAATCAGACTCTATATATTTCTCTTTGATGAGGTAAGAAGTGATGATCTTCAAATTGTGAGAGTGCATTTTGTGATGATAGGTTAAAGGTCACACTTTTCTCTAGTATAGTTGTCAAAGTTAAAGGTATATTAGTTGGTGGTGTTTGATTATTAGTAGCACTTGGTGGTTATAATAGTAGCTTGGAGTACATTCTTGATAGATTTATCCAAGGATTCCAAAGGAGATTGTGTTGTAGTACATAATAGGTTTACATGAATTTTTGCTTGACATCAACCGATATCTCAAGTCCCAATAAGGGAAGATATTGTTACCAATTTAGGGTCTAACACAAGAGTTGATTTAGTAGAGAATGCACATTGTGTGTCCATATTGTTGTTGTGGGATATGGAAAAAAATTATATGGTCTCCAAAGGCCCCAAGCACTACTCTAGTATAGTGGGCACTATTGAGTTGGATGATTGTAATACTCTAAGGACAAGAGAACTCTCAATGAGAAAAAACACAGATTTCACTCTCAATCCTTCGATGCTCCAAAAAAGCACCTTGTCTTTATTATATAGCCAAGGAAGATCTCCTCCAAGGAAGCTCCACCATAGGATTTAGGTACATGGATAGGTGACCTGTCAGCAATCTCCACCCTTAGATTCACTTGCTTGGATGGGTGACATGTTGGTCTTGGTCCTATCTGGTTCATCAAATAGGCTTTGATCGGAGGGAATCTTTTAAGGAATCTTCCAATAGGAATCTCAAAATCATGTGGGTGAGGTACAGTTGGAAAGCTATTGGCAAGAAAAACCAGGGGGAAGGGAAGGCTAGCCTTTGCTCCATTTGGGGAGGGGGGTTTAATACATTTTAGAGGTCTAATTCATCCATATAGGCCTCTAGAATTGCCTTTGAAGTTTTCAGGCCTATTTTGGTTTTTGTCCTATTAGTAGAAGCACTCTTTTGGTGATACCTCTATCTGATCTCTTTAGTCTCCATCATGTATAACATCCTCCAAAGTGTTACCAAACCAAATTTCCTCTATAGATCATGTATCTAGCTATTGATTCTAAAGTCTTCAAGCATGTTTTGATTTTTGGCCTATTAGTAGAAGTACTCTTTTGGTCATATCTCTGTCTAATCTACTTATTCCATCATGTTTAGCATCCTTCCAGATGTTACCAAATCAAATTTTATCTCTAGATCATGTGTCTAGCTATTGGTATTATAATGATCTAACAATTTGATAGTCGATGTGATATGTAGTAGATGAAAAACTTGACTTTATTCATATGCTTCATGGCATGGAAGGGATTTTCTAACACTTGGAAGATATGCCAATAGATGACTACCACAAGTTTAAGGGAGCTCACTTGGAGGAAATTGAGCTATGGAGACCATAACGGTCTTTGAACTACATCTCCATCATTTCAAACTCAATTTCTAAAGATAGATTGGTAGTATCCATGAGTTCTAGCTCTAGTAGCATTGGTGTATCTAGTGGAGAAGCACTAGTTGGAGATGGTAATACTATGAGTTGAGGTACCATTATAGGAGGTAGTGTAATACCAAGGTTTAACCTCATGGTGGAGTTCTTTTAGTGTTTGAGACAAAACTACCAAGGAGTGCAGTTAACAAGCCAAAGAGCTTGTAGGAGTTCCAACAAAAGGCTTGAGAAAGCCTACACAAGATATACACTCACATGAGATGGCTGATCAATTTCACGTAGGGAATTATTAATGCCCAAGCAGTCCAGTTTTGGTGGCATATTGGACAAGAAGTTGTCACATAAAGACTTGATTCTATGTTGTTACTAAGCTACCTCATTGATTTTGGTGGTGGTCTTAAGTTTGATTGAGCATATTGAGCTCCACATAGTAGAGGAGAGAGTGGTGAAATCTAGATTTTGTAAGGAGAACTCATTTACAACTATTACTTCTTCTAGAGTATAATAGAGTGCATCACATTATGTTGGCTTTTGAGGGCAAAGCATACAACCACAATCTTATGGAACGCCTAGTGCACCTAGATCTTCACCTTCATTTTTTGGTGAGCAACAACCATTGATTGTTGGTATTGCTTGTTGGACTTATGGTGGACCTCAACACAAGAGAGATTGAATATAGGGTAGTAGGTATTTTACCCTTGGAGTGCCATAGCCAGCCTGGAAATAGTGTGACTATTGCCATAGATTTGTTTATACTAGTGACTGATGCTTTGACCTCCACCTAGAGTTATGGAGAGGTAAGGCTACTATGGTAGGTGTTAGAGGAGCCCCAAGTTATGGAGTACAAGATGGTGGTAGAGGATTGGTAGGGGCATAGTACTTGCCCTTGCATTTGATACAACCATTGCTACTCTAACTAAGTGGTTGGAGCAAAGATTGGCTAGCATGGCTATAGCTCAAAGGAGATCAGATTTAGGTGGTGTGACTTCTACCTCTTATGTTGGAAAATTGTATGATGTGCTAGTTGGTGGAACAATGCTATATCCCATGGGTTTTAACTTTGACTATTTTGGGGAGACAACTTCCTATAGGCCAAGTTGATAATCAAGTGAGGAACATGTGTTTGCATATTGGTGCGCTTTAGTAATAATAGTCTTGGCTCATTTCAGTTAGAGAGCATGACATTTACTTTAGGTTTTAGTGGTTCCATTACTTAGCTTGGTGAGTTAGTAGAGGGGAAAGTACAATGCAAAAGATACCCAAATACCAAAGGAGATCACTTGGATTTGGAGTATGAATGGAGTTGTTCTATCTACCTTGGATGTTCCACTATGGAGTTTTGATGAGGATTTGTAGCAACATGTGGATAGGTTGGTGCAATAGGCTTGTAATGGAGCCTTTATAGGACCTATGGACCAATTTGAAGATGAGTCTCTAGAGTTTATTACCTTGTCACCTTTGGATACTAAACTTATTGCTTGGCAATATCTAGTAGAGAGAGTATGCTTATTGGAGTTGTTTGTTGGGATCAACACTAGACTAGCTATGGTAATATTGGCATGCATATAAGTTTAGAGGTATTTGTATGTTGAGAGAGATGAGATTGCTAGACAAGTCTTGTTATATTATATGGCACACTTGGCCTATTATAATCTTGAATTATTACCAATGTCAATAGTCAAGGATTACTAATAGACATTTCTTTGTTGGGGGTATACAATTTGGACAAATAGGATCCCATTCATTTGGTGATTTTTGGATGACCATATTAGTGACATACCCATGTTGGCCAAGGTCTACAAGGTCTCTATTTTGGTGTGTTTTGGAAGATGTTATGTATACCATGATATCTCCAAGTTCATCAAGTAGTTTCTCCAGCCTACATTTTGGAGAACGTCCATGTGATGAGTGATTCTTGCATCAGAATGATGGCGATTACACTTCAGATCCATTCTTGGATGAGACCTACCATGTTGTGGAATGCAACCAGAGTTGGATCATGGGCTCATTGTCTTTGTCTTTGGTGGACAAACCTCTTACCTAAGGAGGTTCTACATTATGTATATCATGGTATTTGTAATACCAAGAGCTAGCCATATGATCTAGATGTGAAATTTGGTTTGGTAATATTGGGAATGATGTTATACATGATGGTCAAAATAGATCAAAAAGAAGTATCACCAAAAAGGTACTTCTACAAATAGTGCAAAAACTAAAATAGACTTGAAAACCTTAGAACCAATAGCTAGACATATGATTTAAAGGTGAGAATTGGTTTAGTAACATCTGAAAGGGTGTTACACATGATGGACTGAATAGATCAGAAAGAGGTATCACCAAAAGGGGAATTCTACTAATAGAGTAGGAACCAAAATATGCTTGAAATCTTTGAAGGCAATTGTAGAGACCTAAACGGATGAATTAGGCCTCAAAAATGTGTAGATCCCCCCCCCCTATGGAGGAAAGGCTATCCTTCCCTCCCCCTTGCTTTGTCTCATCAAGAGCTTTCCAACGGTACCTCATCCATGTGATTCTAAGATTTCTATAGGAAGATTTCCTAAAAGTTCCCTTTGGTCAAAGCTTGTTTGACCAACCAGATAGGACCAAGACCACATATCACCCATCCAAGTAGGTAATCCAAGGGTGGAGCTTGCTGACATGTCACCTATTAGTGTGCCTAATCCTAGGGTGGAGCTTGCTTGGAGGAGATCCTCTTTGTCTATATAATAAAGAGAAGGTGTTCCTTTGGGGCATTGAAGGTTGAGTGCAAAATCGTGTGTTTCTTCTCAAGTCTCATATCCTTGGAGCATTACAGTAATCAACAACCATCACATCTGATTCTTGATGATATCTTGGATGTTGGGCTTTAGTCTTAGACAATGATAATGGTTGATAGGTCATTTATGGTAGTGGTGAAGCTTGGTGGGCAGCCTAAAGCTACTTTACCCACACTCAATCACACTATTTCCTAAGGCTCCCATGCTTTTTTAGAGGGAGGTCTTGGACTTGTTTGGGATTCACAATTACAATAGTTGGTGGAGCTCAATGCCAAAGAGAGAGAAGGAGAGTGGGGAATGGGTTTCCATACTAATATTACCACCATTTTAGTAAAGTTAGAGGCATCCACGCATCAAGTGCTAGGTCAAGCTATGGACATGAACTATTTGATATGGATTGTGATTGGATTGGTTGAGCAACATAGGATTTGCTTGATAGACATCACCACTCAAACACTTGTGAGCTTTGTGTCTATCAAGATGATTTGATCATATGCAAGGGGTAGTGGACCAGGTGGACATGGTTTTCTTAGGACACAACTAGTCACTAATAGTAAGCATGGTCTACATGGATTACACCTTTGGTCTACTTGGGATGTAGCCAAAGGACATGTTGAGCTTGCAGCCAAAGCAAAGGGAGTTTTATGCTCTAAGGTTGGGGCATAAAATTACTACTTCCAAGGGCCAAGTGTAGCAACCAATCAATGCATTTTCCACTTCTACATGAGTTAGAAAGGATACTTGGGAGCCAAACATTGGATCCAAGCTTACAAGAGTGCAAAGACGGAGAGTTTGGAGCTTCTTGAGGAGCTACACCAATTGTTTCTGCCTTCAATATGAAAGATTTGGGTGCTTTGAAAGGTCATACTATTAGGATTGAGTTAGCTAGTCACAAATCTATTTTTTGATGTCCTTACAAATTCAATGATAGGGAGAGAGCCTTGATTTAGAGCCGTAATAGAGACCTCTCTGAGGCTGGCTTGGTAGAGATTCCACATTGACAATATGCTTCAATTATAGTAATGCCAACCAAGAAAGATATGCACGGCAATTACATAAATAGGTAGAGATTACCATCCTGTCAATTGATTGACTAGGGCTGATTGATATGCTATGCCGACATTAGAGGATACCTTTGATGTGATTGGGCATGCAAACATCTTTGAGTAAGATATCATTAGTTGCCAATCAAGGATAAAGATAAGTCTAAGATAACATTTTGGGCTATTGATCCTCACGGTAAGGGTGTGTTGTCAGTGGAGGTTCTTACCATTTGGGTAAGGAACACTCCTACCAAGTTCTAGAGGGTCATAGACAAGATCCTAATGGGATTGGATTTTTCTTGGCACTATATTGATGACATTTTGGTAGATAGCACAATTGTGGAGGAGTATGAGAGACTTTTGTTGGAGTTGTTTGAGAGATTTAGATCTCATGGACTCAAATAACATCTTGGGAAGTGAAAATTCTTGCATGAGTAGGTTGAATATCTATATCACACTATGTACCTTGGTGGACTTGGTGTTTAATAGACCAAGGTAGAAGCTATTGTACATATTCCTTGGCCTACAGAGTGGTGAACTTGATGTAGATGATTTGAGTAGAAACCCATGTACCAATCAAGAAGATCAGACCAAAGCACATTAGCATGGTGAGACAAATGAGGAGATGGTGCCAAGTTGGCATGCATTTGCTATTTTGTATATTTTCTAAGGCTTTGATGGTATCTCTCTCAATATAGACCAAATGAGTTTTTGAGGTGGTAGAGATGGAGATATTGGTCCTAGTAAGCAAGATATTTATGATGATGGCGTAGTGATAGACTATCTTTGCTTTAGTGTTTTAATTAGCATAGTTGGTGCCAAGGAGAGAGACCATGTCCTTCAATGAGCTAAGCAATTTAGGTTGGAGGGCAAATATCTTCTTTGATATGGGAGGATGGTAGTATGGTAGGATGCAAGTAGTATCTCTTCTATCTTAGAGACCACAATTGGTATGATATGTTCATGAGAAACTAGGACATTTTGGAGTAAAGTAAACATATAGCTTACTCCAAAGTCATTATTGGTGGTGCAATATTTAGACCAATATATAATAGTTTGATGTTAGATGTGTGGTTTGTGATTGAGTTAGAGTACCATTGCTCCTATGCCATAGTTACACCCATTACTTATCATGGGGTTGGATTACCATTGGATTTTGGACTTTGTTGGACCTTTACTATTGACTATGAGACTTCATCGGTATGTTTTGGTTAGGTTGGAGCACTTCTCCAAGTGGATTGAGTTGGTGGTAGCTTTTGACAAGTCCAATGAAGGGACAATTTACTTGTTCTTGGATAAGGTTTTTAGTCATTTTGTGCACCAATTGAGGTCTTGGTTGATTAGGATATATAGTTCTAGGAAGAGTTTTAGGTCTTGTGCGATAAGGCTATGATTGATCATTACACTACCTCCCAAGATCATCCTAAAATAGATAGTGTAGTAAAGAGAGTGGTTAAGATGATGAAGAGAGGTCACTTGGGAGATTGAGAACTCCAATTACCATGGGCCATCAATTCAGCCATGTGATATAAATTCAGCTAACAAGTCTCCTTAACATCCTTCTCTCCTTACTTTCTACTCTATGAACAGATCCAAATGTACATGTAGTTATTTGTCGCAATGCTTCTATAGTGTTGGACTTAGATGATTTAGATATATGGATGAACGTATGTTCTCAATGGGTAGAGATATTTTGGAGAGTGATGCCAATGGTCTTTGAGAACATAGCAATTGCTTAACATAAGGATACCTAAAACTATGCTACTATATAAGGAGGAGGTTACAGATCCTCATTCCATCAATTTTTGAAAGAGAGAGAATGTGCATTAAATAGACCTTCCAAGTTTGAAGAAGCTCCAAAGAAAGTCAAGTTAGAGATCCGTATGATGGGCCACTCTTGGTTTGGTTGTTTTCATCTGAGTGACTATGTGTATCTATAATAAACTGCACTAATGATACTTGATGAGACTATAGGCCACACTATCTTGAGAGTGTGTGAGATTTTTCCTTCCAGAGCCTTCATATTGGAAGGACATGATAGTGTTGTTTGGAAGGATCTTGTGTGCAATTTTATGCAATACCACCTCCCAAACATTGATGGCACTCTAGATCCAAGCTTGGTAGATATACATGAAGGCTTGTAGTGTATGTTATATGGCTCTTTTGGTGAAGCTACTACTATGTTGGTGTGTGATAGCTAATCAAGAGGATGACATATGGCATGTTTGAATCCTCTCTTCACAATGGTTCCTCAAACACAATGGCCACGTCCTTGATATACTTGATCCATAGCTAGTTCACTCCTTTTGTGGTATAGATTTTATACAAGCAATTAACGATAGGGCTTGATAGCACATGGTCTCTTGATCTTTGCACACCATAGTGCATATCACATACTTGGAGTAGATGACTTTTAGGAGTTAGAGTGACCTAACGGCCAACTAGGGGGAGGGGGGGAGATTGTGGTACTTTAGAGTTCATATATGACTTCATTATGAGTTGTTCTTCTATAGTTTATGATGTTGACAATGATGTATTTTGTGTAACAAATGTATATATGCACAATAGTTATCACAATATTTGCAACATTGAAACTAGTTTGCTTGGACATTGGAGTGTTATTCTTGCAACTATGGATATAAAAGGTATATTTGTAGTTGCTCAAAGACTACTTAGTGGCAACCAGATTTTATATTAGAGCTACTGATCACACCGTTAGGGCTATTTTCAATTACACCATTCATACCATTAAATGGGCCATTAGTGGCACCATTATAGTTAGAGTTTTGGGTTGAGCCAAAGGAGTATACTTTCAAAGTGCAGCTCCAGAGAGTTCACTTCTCTGATGTTGAGCCTTTGAGTTCCTAATTATGGTGGGTAGAGATTGGTGAGCAACACATGGAGTCTGTTAGCTAAAGTGGATATGGATTGATTGTGTAATTGAGCCTATTGATGGTAGTTTCTTGAGTTGAGTTGTTGATCCAAGTTGTGTGTGAACTAAATTGATTATTGCAGCACTTTAGAGTTCACATGTATGACTTCTGTATGAGTTGTGCTTCTATAGTGTATGATTGTGAAAGTGATGTATAGCATCTATATATATATATATATATATATATATATATATATATATATATATATATATATATATATATATATATGTGTGTGTGTGCAATAAATTCTTCCCCAAAGTTTAAGGGAGTGATGGATGCAATGTTTGATATATTTATCAAGGATTGCACAAAGGCATATCACTTTAGATGTGAAGGATATGTGACTGCTTGATGTGTCTTCCCATCCTCCTTATTATGTTATCCTATATTGTCTCCATTCCTCTTCAAAATTCCTTCAAGGGGTACTCCATATAGGTTTCTACCAAAAACTCCGGTAACTAAGGTATACAACTTAGACATAGAAGAGAATCACCATTAGCAGTTTCTAATCCTTAAATGATATACAAATATAAATTCTAATTTTTAAAACCTTTCTTTCAAGAATTTTCTTTCCATATCAACTATACATAATTATAAATGTGATTGGTGTCCATTATATTTCTAGGTAGATCAATGTGAAAATGATGATTGTATTTACCTATGTATTCCTACATGTTATATTTATTTTGTAAATCTTTTCTATGTTATCCATAATAAAGGTGCCAAACTCAAATGCTATTTCTTTATTGATGGAGTTGATCATGGTTCATTTCCCATCAAATAATTCAAGAAAAATTTATAATTAGATTGTTATATAAGATTATGAAATAAATTTATAAATTTATAATAATTTATCTTAATATATAATAATAATTAAGGAATTAATTCTTTTATACAATTTTATATTTCTTAGATGAATGAATAAATGATATTTTTCTTATTTCCAGTTCAAATAAATATTTTATAATTATTAAAGAAATTTTTATTCAATTGAAAGACTGGTAAATAGAGATTAAATAAAGCTAGCGTTAAGAAGATAAAGATATATTTCAAGATTTAATAAAATATTTGGCATTACCAGTTTTGACAATTCACATATCTTCAAAGCAGACTCAAATATTAATAGTAATCAGCTAAAGCTGCGAAAGCTATTTATGTAATGAATTCTTTCAATATATTATCAAAATAAAATACTACAGAAAGAAATTTTAGTTGCCACATCATCACTTCATACTATAGAACTTCTCAAAATGAGAAAAATATTTGAAAGACTTTAATAATTTGAAGGTTCAAATTAGTGGACTGTTATATCAAAAGGAAAAGCAAAGTAGATGATTGAACAGATTTCTCTTTCAAAAATAACTTGTGTTTACTTCATGTATATCTGTTGATTTAAATATATATAATTTATCCTTCTCTATTAGATATTTGTAATAATTTTCTTTATAATAGAAAATTTATGTTAGTGGAATCAAATAAGAATTTCAATGTATTTTTGGATATGTATTATATATTAACATCTATGTAAGGTATCCTATAAATGTACAAATTGTCTAAAGTTCAATTTACATATTTAACAGAAAAATACAGATATAAACTCGAGGATTTGGATCGAAGTTTAAATGTGGATATACCTTTAGAAACAACGGATATGGCTTGAAATTAATTATTGGAATTATCTTATTTTTGTTATTTTTATTTGAACCTTCAAGACTATATAACACATCTGACATTTATTCTATATATGAATAGACTATGGATGCGCATGAAGTGTCGTGGATATATATTATCCATTCGTAGAATGCATGTCAGAAGAGAATACTTTCCACTACTGAAAGTTATAGAAAAGGGAAACAGTAAACTTTTCTCGTTCACTTCACCCTCTATAGTATTGAAGGTTCAAATTAGCGGACTGTTATATCAAAAGGAAAAGCAGGGTTTAAACTTTCTATTAACTTTCAGTAGTGGAAAGTATTCTCTTCTCTTATACAGGGTGCAAATAAACCAACCAAACCACTCTCGCTATGTTAGGAGTTTGGTTACAATGTCGGAACATGTAGAAAACATCCTCTAATCATGTCACAGCGATCAATTTCACACTATTAGCCACTCTGATTGGCTGGAAATATTAGAATAGGATGGGTCAGGTGGGTTTACAATTTCCCAATAGAAGAAGAGAAGAAGGCGACCGCGTAGGAAAAACGAACGATGGGAAGACCCCCATCAGGCCGTACAAGGAAAAGAAAAAAAAAAAAAAGTAACATGGGGCTAAGCCCCAATAGGAAAAGACAGGAGAACTATTGTAATCACCGTAAGCGATAAACGATGTAAACGATTGTATCCACTCTTTCTTGACTAATCGGACACACGAGTTTCTCATATATTATGTGGTTACCGTTTCTATCATCGCGAGACTGCGACGAGAACACAACCACAATGCCGTCTTCGTCACCAACGGTCAGTCAAGTGTATATCTACTCGTCCAATCGGGTGCTTATGCCATGCATGAGTTATTGGAGATTATCCCCACATTAATCTTAAAATAGTACTATTTAGCTTTATTATAATTTAGAAATATTATTTAAATCTCAATTGTATGAAAGATATATACTTTATAACTTGATTTTTATGGAGTTGTATATCTAGTTTAAAACTATAAAATATAAGTAATCTAACATGGAACTAAAAATGCTAGTACTGAAAGGTGTAAGAGCATAAAGGAGATGAGTATTAAATAGATATGTCTTTGACTTTTTTTCCAAAAGTTTTACTGTTTGAAATGATAAATTTGTAATTAAGTTTTCTTCTCAATATCCATATTTAGAGATGAATAAAAAATGAGGTTTTATGATTGTTTGATAATAAATTTTTTTTGTGAACTTCGAGTTTTTATTGTAGTTTTCTATTAGATGTGTGATAGTCTATCCTCTCGTGCTCGAGAGGATAGACTATCTCTCTTCTGTCGCAATAACACCTAGAGAGAATAGAATCCTCCCTCCACCTCTGTCACATAAGTCTCCAAAACCGGCCTATCAACAACCACAAAACTAGAGGAAAGTAGGGGTGCCGAGAGAGCACAACTACCCAAAAATGCTATAGGTGCTATCTCCTCCATAGAAAGCAAGCCAACCCCACCACATGAGATCGGCAGAGCCGTCTGTTTACGTGCCAAATCCTTTGTCACACACTCAAAAGTCACTGGTTCAATAATATCACTAAAGACTCCCATAATCCTCCTATCAAATGCTCTCAAACGTGATAAGAAACATGGTGAGGGGGGAACTGTATGGATGAGGTAGGATGGTAGACAAGCAATACTGGAAGAGAGTATACCAAATGCCACATGCGAATCTCCTAGTAATGGAAGGTCATCCACATGGAGAACATCCTTTGCAAGAGCAACATTTACGAAACGTGTGACAAAATCCTCTGATCCTATTGGCACTCCAAGAACACGAAGTCCATCTGTGGATGTGATACACCCCTCTGGAAGCTCAAGGTGGAGAGGGATATCTAAAGGGGACCATGCCCTACACTTTGGCACCTTAACTCTCAAGCCTACTAGATGTAGCTCGGTAGTCAAGTAGTCAAAGGCCTGCCTAATTTGATCTACAGGGCCTACGATGTGTGTATCATTTGCCAAGGAGGGAAATACATAACATGGGATGGCCAAAGTAATAGATAGGAGAGCTCTAAAGTGAGCCATGGCAAATAAGGGCCCCCCCAAAGGATCTCCATGACATGTACCAACAGTTGACTCCAAGACGGTGATTCCCTCCTGTGAACCACCATGCTAGAAGTGAAGGGAAGCAGGAGAGCCGTAAAAAGACCGCACAAAAGGAATGAGACTCGCCAAGAATCCACCAGCCTCCCTAAGCTCTCTAAAGATGGATGCATGTGAGACACTATTAAAAGTATTCTCAACATCCATCGGTCGGACGAATCACTCTGGATGGATATCTAGGAGTGCATTAATGCCTAGAGATATAGCTTCACATCCACTAGGTGTAGCTACTCCAAACTGATGTGGACTAAGGTGATGTCGAAAATAAAAATGATGCTGAAGGACAATGGTACGATTGACCAAACGCAAAAAGATATCTCCAATAACAATCGGTCTAATGATTCCCGTGTCCTTCTCCATTGAGAGAAATAGATTAACACCTAACACCCGACTAATAGACATAGTAATGTCTCTTCTCGATACTACTACCGTTACCTGAAACAACTCGGTAAAACCACTAGAATGATCATCTAGAATGAATAATAAAGTTAATCGTTTTAGATTCTTCATGAAAGACCCTTACAGATTTTAACTTTCGTTGAATTCTTTCGCAAGAATATTATGTTCAAAGAATCCAAGAATATAGAAGATATTTTGTCTGCCTACTTTGATCGAGTATTTCTTGCTTTCTCTTGAGAAGTTCATCTTGTATGTGGGATTACCGAATCAAACAGTTGTATGTGGGATTACCGAATCAAACAGTGCGTTTGAAACCTCACATTTCACTTGTGTGAAATGTTCAAATTATATTAGATGCAATAGTGCAGATTTCTCCTATCGTTATTATTGGGCTTAGCTCTATTTTCATTGGGCTTAGCTCTATTTTCTTCAGGTTTTCTATCGTGTTATCTTTGGGTATAGATTAGCAAATTTCTCATATCGATCCTACTGGGGCTTAGTTCCATTTTCCCTCGCGTTATCTTAGATGCACGAGAGCAGATTTCTCCTGCCCGATACTATTGGTATTGGTAATTAGCCCATCTTATTACATTTTAGACCTTATGTCTCATCCTTGTACAGATGATGGGTCGTCTTATCATCCTTCTTGTTATCCTACGCGGTTGCGTTTTTCGTTGTTCCCAATGAGGTTTTGGTAGTCATCAAAAGCTCAGAACCCAACAACAGTAGCTCTTGAAAGTTGAACTGATTTCTTAGGTGTAAATCCTTCCCCGGAATTTGCACTAGCACAGGCGATCAGGCGGTCTAGAAAGGACTGTACTTGATTAGGCTTGATTAGGCTACTTCTGTGCAAGTTGCATACAGATCAGACGCTCGAGCAAAGACTGAAACAAATCGATTGACTACTGCTGCTTTAGTACAAGTTGCTGCCAACCTTTAATGGACAGCATTGCCGCTCGTGTGCTTGGCAGGAGAGCGTGATTCTCCAGCAATGATAGAGATTTCCTGCTTGGGCATTTACAGATTCATATCAGCTGATTGTAGATTCTACAGTCAGCTGATACGGGTGCCACATCGTGTGAGCTATGAGAATCTTCAACTTGAAATCATGCGGCAACTGTTAAATCATGCTCATACGCTTACTTCTCATATGCTCATTGTAATCAAACGATTTCAAGATTTCTTTGACTGATACGGAGTAACGGCAGATGAAATAATTTCCAGCATATTCTGATCAACCTCTCTACGCAACACCGAGTGTGTATTGAACTGATCATCCACGGACATGGGAAGAAAAAGTAGGTACACTGCTCCAATTCTACAGAGGTTTAGGGTAGATCCAAGCAGCAGATCAAGGAAGTGGAGAGCCATCAGAAGAGGAGTTCTTCCCGTTGCCCAGGAAAGTGCTCTTCTCAACGAAGTTTGCAGGTCGAGGGTGTCGTGATTGAAGAGTCCGGAAGAAAATTCGGAACGTCATTCCCAAAGTTCACATGTATTGGTTGACGTCTATGGGAAAGAAAGAGATGCATTTTGGTGAGACAAGTAATGAAATCCAAAGAATGAAATCGAGATACTAGGCTCATACAAACTGTAACCAACCGACTTCAAGATTCATGTCAGCTAGTTTATAGCGGAATCGAATGCAACATAGTAGCCAAGCTAACGAATCCGTTTGGGATGACTGCCACAACACTCTGGAAGGACAGCATCATTTTATTGATGAGTTGAGGTAGTAAACCACAACTGAAAATTTTGTACATGGCAGAACGATTTACAATGTTTGAGTTTCCAGAAGAAATGAGAAGAGGGCTTTTACTTGTACTGTATCGTTGTCATCAATTGACTGCAGAACGTTGAACAAGCAACTCAGGGCAATCAACTGCAATTCTCTCGCAGAGGAAAATCAAACCGCGCGTGAATATATAGTTCTCGTACAGTTCGCAGTGCTTGAGGCCTGTACCAGCTGTGATCACCTTCATCGCTGTGGGGCAGCAAATATCAATTTTATCATGAGCAGCGCACTTACGGAACTGGCTCAAAGCTCCTTTGTAAACTTCCCTGACTTTGTCTTCGTCCGTCCCATGCCTGTAGACAGCTGCTGTTGTGCGGGGAACCAGTATAATCGCCAGGAGGAGCAAAACAATGACACAATGAGAATCTGAGTGCCTGTTTGCCATTTTGTGACGCTTTACAGACTACTGAGGCTGTTCTAGACGATGTATGTTGAAACTGAAGAGCAGCTTCATGATCGACGACAGACCTGTTCAGAAGTGGAGTTTGCTTGCAAGAACCTTGACACAAAGCCAAACCTCTGCAACTGTACGCAACGAT
This sequence comes from Lunularia cruciata, assembly GCA_948567375.1. Classification (NCBI taxonomy): domain Eukaryota; kingdom Viridiplantae; phylum Streptophyta; class Marchantiopsida; order Lunulariales; family Lunulariaceae; genus Lunularia; species Lunularia cruciata. The sequence goes on along the minus strand of OX419757.1, from coordinate 11,152,855 downwards.
ATGTGTGGTCGTTCCAGGTAGCCAGTTATGTAGAACACGGCAGTGAAGTTTGACATTAATTAGTCTGTTTCATATGGATTCCTGTACATTTCACAAGTTCTTATAGTTACTAGGACGTCTGCCAATGCATAAGTAGATGCGATAGAATGAATGCAACTCCTTTGGTACAAGAGTTTCCTTAACCCACCAAACTCTAGTACCAAACTTGTACACCTCATGTACCAGATACATATCGAGCACTCACGTCCTGTGACCAATGAATGCCATTGAAATGGCGTGTGTGGGGTCACCTTTGAGCTGAAACTGGAGCGTTCACCTACTATTGTAACCCTTGGTGGATGCCTGGGAGCCCGTAAGTTAGTGAGCTACTAAACCTCATGAGTGGCTCACTAATCGTGAGGTGTTGATATAAAAAGAAGAGTGGTGTTACTTAAGCCACGCTTAAAACCTGAGGTTCTGCTATCTTACAAAGTTAAAATTAATACCCTCTTGAGTTATTGCAGAGAAGGAACTTATTAATGCGTGTGGAGTACACCTACTTTCACTGAAAATGTTAGCACAATCATATCAATAAGTTACTCACAATTGAGAAGAAGGGTTGATGGGAAGACCCCATCAAGCCGTAAAAAGGAGTGAAAAAAAGGTAACATGGGGCTAAGCCCCAATAGAGTCTGTATGAGAAATCTACCCCGGCTCACAATCCAGGAATACTAGTTTATCGGAGCTTAGTTTACCCTTGGGATTTTCCTTGTACGGCTTGATTGGTTTCCCATTCTGGCTATGCCCACTTCCTGGAACTTGGACAAGGATGCACAGGAGTAGAATTGCGAAAGCTATTATTTGAATCGGTCTGAAATCCCTTGGAGAAATTTCCGGTGCTTCACCTAGCTGACGAGAGAAACACAAATTTAATTGTGAGCAATAAAATACCAAGAAAAGCATGTTCAGTAGCTGCAAACCATCATAAGGACGTTGATGCAATGTCTGTTCCGCAAGTGAATGCTAGAGACTTTCTCCATTATGCTGGACTTGCCAGCAACATGTTAGAAAACACCGTCCTTAGGACTTCTCGCAATAGCACATCATAAACCCCATTAAGCAAATAATGCAAAGACAACAGGAAATAACGTGCTTCCATCACTACTTCCATCACTGAAACAGGTTCACCCTTAACTCTGTAGTCGCTGCACATATATGTATTTATACGTATATGTGATATATACAGGGATAGTTCGGGATGAACTCATGAATATTGACTTGCGGGACTTCCTGAGTATTGACCATTCAATGCATTTAGTCACTTGAATACTTTGCCATAGTAGTGACTGAATATATCTAGATAAGGATATATCCGCACTTCGCTGTTTCATCATTCAAGTTTGCTTTTAATTATCATAATCTTCAATAAGCAGTCAAGTCACATAAGCAATCAAGTCACTGATAACAAACAAAACATAACACAAAAAAAGAAAAGAATTCAACCGTTCGTTCTAGTGGTGACTACACGAGACCGAGCCACCCTTTCATGTGCATAATGTTATTCTTCCAATTCACGTCAATAATTCGCAGTCGCACTGTCTGGCGTGTGAACTTTCGACATCTTTGTAACTATATACTATCTACTACTAACTATATACTACTATACTGCCCCTATGTCTTTTCCTTGTACGGCTTGATGGGGCCTTCCCACCCTTCTTGTCATCCTTCGCGGTCGCTGTATACTATCTATGCTAAACCTTTATGTAACTGAAAATTGATATGTTCGCTCTATGTGAGGCTTACTGTCAAATCGGTTTAAAGCTCTCTCGAAATCCTCCAGTGTTTCCTGCGTTGGAACTGTCAGACGCGGAGACTGTCGTGCCTACCTCACAACCTCCCTCCACGTCAAGACCTAGGAAGACATTATTCATGTCATCTACCCCAATCATATGCTATTCAAGTCAGCGCTCCGGTTGCACGCAAGTACGCTACCATTTATACCATTTATTCCCATCCCTATCTTCTGTATGACAGACTTTCGTGGTCGAGAGGCCAATACACTTAACAAAGCTTTCAAAAGTTACGAAGTAAGGTGTAGTTCTGTGTGCGGCACTTGATAGAAAAAGCCGTGTCTGAATCGAGAGGTGATCTAACCGACTGACAATGGCCTCTACGCCAGACGCACCTTTAGCAGTAACCCAGGCTCCAGAATGCATGTCAGGTAGCTAAGAGGCTTGTCCATTCTTCACCAATTAGCTCCCTTCACTCCCAGCCTCTTGGATATTCTGGCACAAATAAGCAGCGAGGTCATTGCTATATCCATCGATCTGACGGTCCGATATCTAGGGGTCTAGCGTCATATGAAGCGTTGCTGCCCTTAAGTGCAGCAGACGAGGTTCAGGACCGATGTCTGTGACCACGGTCCCCACTCGTCCAATTTCGACCAGAGTGATCAACCTGTTCATAATCTCAAACGTCAGTCACTCTGCAGCACATTGCATCACGCTTTTACCTGCTAAAGAGTTCACACGTGGTAGATGACCATGGGAACAGTACTACAGAATTCGGACAGTTGGTGTAGATGACAGAATCTCGAAATCTTTCAGGATTACACGACGAGGCTACTATTGTTTCTTAATCGAATGGGCTGATTCTCACCGACAACACGGTTAATTTGATGTGAATTTACCTGATTTCGAACATCAGTTCATGTTTAGCAATTCAAGGATATCGAATCCCCCAAGAAATCACGCTTCCACTCTGTTTACGAAATTGTAAATTGTACTTTGTCAATGTGATATGTGTATGTGGCACGGGAGAATCGTATAAATTAGGGATTGACAAGTTTGACCATCATAGGGACATTCAACTGGGATCAACAGAATAGGTTATGTCATTCAGAATGAATATCATCTCGCTCCTCTGTCAAACAAATTCTGTCATACGAGTTTCGCCCGCCGGTCAAACAGAGCATTTTTCATGCACTGTCGCGCAAATTCTGCTAAACCATGACAAAACACTACTTGCCAGAGCTGGGAAGTGATTCCTACAGCCTCAGAATTCTTGTTTGTGTTCTTCTGGTTTTCCTGAACATCCAGATGACATTGGTAAAGCGCGATGTGAAACGATCGTACAGTTCAGATTCAGTGCAATTTTAGGGATTCGACATTCCCGTCTTCAGATACTAGGGTTCTTAAGAATGAATATGAATGTGTTATATGGAAAGAATTAGTAGGCCGTCTTATACTGGAAGCCAAACGTTCCTCCTGGAACAGAGAAAGAGTACTACTGGCCAAGCCTACGCCTAGACGGTCTCGACTTGTTACAAGTCAAATTCAACGTGATTCACCTTGCACCGCTTGACTAATAAAAACTCTGCGAGTTGGATGATCAGCTCCTTGCGACTGCTGATATTGTCTTCACCTAAGGCTTCGTGTCGAGCATTTGGCGTTGTGGTATCTTGAAATGCTAGACCAATGTGACCAAAGCGCCACATTCATACCCTTGAGAAAAGAATGACGACCAAGGAGGCTTTCTTTGTAAATTCTGTAAAATCGTGACTTTTGAAGTTGCTTTTGAAGTTGCTTCGCGACTTCTACATAGACGGGTGATAGACCCCACTCCCGACATCTTCGCTACAAGATATATCTCCTCTCGAAATGTGGCATACGTTCATTGATGGCCCAGCCTCCGACTACCATACGGGCCACGCAGATTGTAGTGCTGTGGATTACTGGAAGTTCATGCATATGGGTACTGGGAACTGCACATTTTTGGCACTTCTCTCTCGTGCATAGTTGTTGCTGCGATAACGCACAGTAATTTGCCTGCTACGTCGATGAGTAACTTCACTTTACCGGCAAGATTGTCCCAGCACGACGTCAGGACTGCATAGCAAGATGCTTGACAGAGCTGACACTAGGGGTTTATTGCTCGCAGAGTGCTTCATCTGCGCAGCCAAAGCTGGGATTGGTAGCGCACAGGCTCCTTGACTCCCTTGACTTACATGTGCTCATGGCAATCTCTGCGAATATAAATCTAGCTTATAACTACTGTATTGCAACTCGACAAAGCGTCACATCAATGCCTTGGGCCCACATAACTGTCCTGGACCTACTTTCTGGACCGACATACGTGACAAAGGAAGCCTCCCGATTCCATCCCCAGTTCGTGCAAATGTTCGTGAGTTTGAAACCTTGAGTGATGGCATGATATATGCAACTTCAGTGTTCCAAGTCTTACAATTTTGCTGGAAGAAGACCAAGACAGTTCCGATCCCTCTTCTGTTGTTCTGATTGAAGATGAATGCGTGATCGCAGCTTGGCTCGTCAGTCGGACAAGGACTTGCGCTTGATTGAGTCTTCGAAGAGTGTGGGAATTGGTTGCAGGTCTAAATCAGCAGAGTTAGCACGGCGTTCACGGATTCTAGACAAAATGGGTCAGATCCTAGCTAGTCTGATAGATAGACTCTCGCAATCATTCGGACAAAAAGAGCTTAGGATTCTCATGTTAGGGTTAGATGCAGCAGGTATGTCCATTATTTTCGCACGATTGCAAGCTTCAATTGCATCTTGATTGAATTTGTTTCTCGATCTAGGTCGAATAAGCTTTCCGAGGAGTTTGTATTTGAACATTTCTTGTCAGGTACAAGTAGGCATATTATGACATAAGATTTTGTTTTCTGCACTCAAGTAGGCATTCTAGATACAAGATTGTGTTTCTGCACAAGGATATTTGCAGTAAGGGAGGGTACTGTTTACACCCTGGGCTCTGTGAGCCTCGGGGGAGTACAATCTGGATGAGTTGTCAGGTCTAGATGTCTGGGGAACAAGCTTCACTGTAAAGTTGATACTCTCAATTGCGAAGTGCTGCATTTATACAACTGTGGAGCGGATGTGATCCCAGTAGTATGAAGAGTAACAGGCTTCAATTTCGATTTGCTTCCAATTACCAGGGAAAACGACGGTGCTTTACAAGTTGAAGCTTGGGGAGAAGGTCTGTTCGATACCAACCATAGGTTTCAATGTGGAAACCGTGCAGTACAAGAATGTCAACTTTACTGTGTGGGACGTGGGAGGTCAGGACAAGATTAGACTGCTATGGAAGCATTACTTCTCTGGAACCCAGGTAGGTCCACTCAGCAACCTCTTGCATTGTGAACAGATCTGGTCATCCTAAACGCGAAAAGTGTGGCCTTCGAGCAACACAGTACCTTGCTTCTCTTCCTACCTTCTATTTATTAAGCACAAGTAATCGACAACTGAGCCAGTTTGATTCTTCTCGGGATAAGAAAAGGTTTTCATCGGTTAGAACTTCACGAGCACGACGTGCTGATATAGATAGAGCCCGTCGAAAGGACCTCAAAACCCGAGGAGGAAAACATTCTCCGAAGTCTGGTGTGGACTAAGATATAAGAAACAGTGAATTCCTTTGCGAAACATAAATCGATGCTAACTTGAAATTATATCCGGAGGAGGAAGCAAATAACGCCGATCTTTACTTCGGAGTCCTCCAATTTTCCTAGTTCTACACTGAAATTACGTACATAGTTGATCGATGGTGTGGTGCTTTGGATGCTAATGTCACTGAATTCAATGGTCAGTGTCCCTACTCCTTTCTTTCATTAGGAGGATTGACCTCCAGTCCGCACCCGGTTACATACACCAATACTCTTAACTCACAGATCTATCTTTCCTTTGCATAACTTTGCTCAACCCTGGCGATAATTGCTCAATGCCGGTCCTCAAGGGTATGTGTTAGCTAGCATTGTTGTGAACAAAAGCTGGAGGAACTTGTTATCATAATTGAATCTAGAACTGACTGATGGCAGACAAACGTTTCTAGATCTTGAACGAAAGGCGGGCTTGTCCTCAATGTAGGTGAGGAAATTTCTCAGGACTCTCATATTCTAATTGCTCGCTTTCCATATTCAGGGATTGATCTTCGTTGTAGATAGTGCTGACAAAGACCGAGTTCTTGAGGCAAGGGACGAATTGCACAAGTTGCTCAGCGACCCCGAGCTTTCTCATGTTACGCTGTTGGTCTTGTCGAACAAAAGCGATCTTCCAACAGCCATGTCCGTATCGGAAGTTACTGATAAGTTACAGCTTGCAAGCTTAAGGCAGACGACTTGGTATATCCAAAACTGCTGTGCCACCAGTGGAGAAGGCCTATACGAGGGTTTGGATTGGATGTCCCAATCTCTGAATTCTGTGAGTTAAAAGCTGGATGGGCCAAAAGAGTTCTTCCCTTCCGTCACGCGAAACTTTTTCCAGACATCAGAAGCAGGTCTGCAGCCGAGGCATTGCTTTGAGGAGAGTTGATGACAGTAAACCTTGCAAGCGTGTGATTAAGTCGTCTTTATGGTCTTGCTTTGCCACAATCATCGTCACTTTCTCCCTAGATTTTCCACGGCAGCACTCCTACCGTGACATTAGTTTGCAGCCGAGAAACGATGTGTGAGCAGGAACTGCACCAGTAGGCATTGTGTTCCAATCTTAACTTAAGACCTTCGAAGATCACCAATGCTGATATACACCGGCGGGTTAATGTTGCTGGCAACCGGAGGCTTGTATACCTAGAACTTAAAACAGGCAATTGGATCATTTGTTTCTTCCCGCTTCAGCATGGCTTAAGACATTTGTCATTCTCGGTTTCTACTAAACCATTCACCATAGTGTCGCACTTGCGGATGTTTACGGTTTCATTTTGAGATAAGCACCATTAGTATCTAGCAGATATATATGGTCCCTGTCTCGCTTTGTGACCTCTTCAAGTGACGTTAGATCTTGTCCACTTTCTCGATACTTGTATGATTTGACGTTGAGGAGAATCATTTTGAGATAAACACCATCAAATAAATCCGTAGCAGAATATCTAGCAGATATACATGGTCCCTGTCTCGCTTTGTGACCTCTTCAAGTGACGTTATATCTTGTCCATTTTCTCGATACTTGTATGATTTGACGTCGAGGTTCTCCTCAATTTGACGTTTTGATGTGAGTCTATCAATTGCAACTCAGATAATAAAATTTTCTGTAGATTTGTCTCAAATTTGAAAAACTCATATGATTTGAGGTCGAGGTTTTCCTGGATTTGACTCCTTGATGGGAGTCTATCAATTGCAGCTCAGATAATAGAACTTTCTGAAGATTTGTCTCAAATTTGAAAAACTTTAGAGAACACATAGCGTAATTATAAATTGATTTCCTTTTAGTGTAGTCCTAGCCATAGCCTCCGTCCTTAACGGATGCGGCCATAGCCGTCTCCATGGAGACCCTACCACTCGTAAGAGAAAGATACGAGGGTTGAATCATGTACTACCAAGGTAGACTTAGCATTACAGAGTAGAGAAGAGAGACATCCAACCCAGCTTTAGACATCGACAGCCGATTATTCCAATCCCTGTACCAGTTCTCTAATAGTCACGCGGATACATTGTCGGTGTGATGTTCTCTTGAAAGTTTCTTCAGAAGAATCACTTCCCTTTGAAGGCGTTTTCTCTTCAAGAAATCAAGAGATTTCGGGGAGTTGTCATAAATTTGTAGGGATTTTTGTGAAATATATCTTCATAGATTACTTCGAGGAGATCGGGATGATAGCGGGAAGGAGGGTCAGAGAGTTTATCTGGTTCTCGTGAAGAATTTGGACGGAAGGACTCGGTGCCTTCCGTTTTCGTTCAAGGAGGTTCCTTGTAAACATTGAAAGCGGAGTTGAAGGCAAGTGAGCGGATTCCCGAAGATTGGCAGTGGTTGTCGTGTGGAACGCGAGAGCTTTTGAGTGGCAGAAGCCTCAATACTGGTGTGGACGGTTTCATCCCCTTCATGCACCCTGCTTTTGCGATCGACAGGAGGTGAAGGAAGTTGCACCCGATCTCTTCTAACTGCCGGAGGGCCGAAAGTTGGAGGGAAGAAGCCGAGCAATTTCGAAGCTTGCCGTGATATGAACGGGAGTACATTACCTCACGTTGAGCTGAAGGAGCTGAAGGAATGGAAGGGCGAAGCAACAGAGAGAGGATTGGAGAGCGGACGTCGGGTCACATGGAACCCGGTTCTTACTGAATATGCTCCGGAACCAGCACGAAACGTGACGAAGACGCGGAGGAGGTGGAATCTGTGGAAGTGCGGAAGTCCCTGAGGAGTAGAACAAATTCTCGGCCTGAAGTTCAGTCAGTCCCGTTTTACAGAAAATTGTGTAGATTTGAAGATTGTTCCCTAACGTGAGAGAGTAGGCTGACATCGAGGGAGAGAGGATTGTAACTTGCTTGTTAGTTCAACCTGGCTTTAGGTTTGAGAAGCCAAGCCCTCAATCAGAATCTTGCCGGCATTTGGAAAAGAAGGATTCTAAATGCTAGCGACTTTGGTGCGAGTAATCCATGACACCTTCCGAAGTTGCATTCGAGATTGTACATAAACAATTAGGTACCTTAGAATTAGTGGCGCTTACACATACACAAGCCTTACGATATATTGGTCAAAGGGTGTTGATTGAAAGTCCTTTGGAGATAGAGGGAGCTTAATTTGCAACCTGGGAGATGTCAAGTTGAATTGCTCAGGTTCAAGCAAAAGGTTTCGTTCATCAGAGAAAACTAAGGACACATTTTTCACTAGGCCGTTCTAAACTCGAATTCAGTGATGTTGTGATTCTTGTACTTGTTACAGTACGTACAGCTATTCAAAACTTTTACTCCATGATATCCTTGACGCCGCATCGAGATCGCCTCTCTGTAGCTGATACTAGCATCTTCACTTAGTTCTCATCTGTTTTTTACCATAGTGGACCCTCTCTCGTCCGTTCCCTACTTGCGTACAGCCTCTCGTCTCACTGGTTGGTTTTTGAGCAGTTGACGCAAATCTCTCCGTCATGTGTCCACTGTGTGTTGCCCGCTGTAACCATGACAGCTGCGAAGTCGTTGGGAATATTGGTTAACAAGGGCTGAACATACCGCGGTACGATCTGTTGAGCATCGGATGCCAAATACCTGTGTCAGCGAGGCTGCACATTAGTAAAGGTGGTCAAATGTGTTCTTCGTTGGATCTATTGGGATAACAGCTCCTGGATTAACGTCTGGTGGATACTTCTTCTTAAGGTCTCTGGTCAGTTTATCGTGTAGAGAGCTATCTGTCGCATTCCAAATTCCATAGAAATTGTACAGGCGAGGTAAGATGGAGTCACATTTTGCGAGACCGATTGTTTCTGCTCTTGTTCACGATTGAACATGACTGAATTCAATAGCGCATCCCTAACAACTGTGTGACTGCTTGGTGTTTATTGTTGCTTGCGCACAGGAGAGTAGATAAAGAGAACCCTAATCAACTGCTAGAAATGTGTGGACCTGAAGGTTCCGAGTTACACGTCAAACATTGTGAAGGAAACTGGCTGGAGTTAAAGAGGATATAATCCAGTACAGCAAGGGGAAAATCCAAACGAGGAGATTACAGTGGAAGTTTGTATTTTACCGTCAATATCGGAATCGCGTCATCGAGTACCTGGGGGAACTACCATATCCTGCCCGCTCAGTTCAACAGCAGCAAAACTTGACACTAAATGTAGATAGCTGTTAAAGGGCCATCGAAGGTTATCCGCCTCTGCTTTAATTAAAATATTGCCGTCTTTCCGACCCAAAGCAACCGGCCAGCTTAGGCCTCCTACCTGTACTTCAAGCCCAGTAAATGAAGTAAATGCTGCGACAATCAGAAGGTGGGAGATCCTGTTCGATTCCAATGATGGTGGCTTTAAAGTGTAAGGGAAGATAGTGAAATTATGAGGCTCCACGCTAGTTCAGAGCGCGAGAGGGCACCAATTTTCTCGTTGGAAACGGCCGTTTGTTGTTGCGTTGAATTCACGTTCTTACCTAATTTGACAGCTGGCTGCTTACTTGTTCAACCTGGATAATCTCTGCGACAGCTTGTTGGGATACATTACGTTCCAGATTTGAGTAACTGGTGAAAATGTATGCCTGTGAATGTCCACTGTAGTCTGAGTTCAATGCCAGAACCATTGCAGCCAGTTTGCATTACAGCTATTTCTTGTAAATAAAGCATACTACACCTACAAAAGTCGGGTTTTAACTTCTCCTGATGACCAGAACCTTTTGCTCAGGGCTCAAGTCTTCAAATTTGAGAACCACTGTTCTCAAATTTGAAGACTTGAGATCGAAAGTTTGAATAGATCAGAAAGGAAAACTAGATCAAGAAATCCCAAAAATTTGCTGTACTTTCCACCTACTTCTATTATTTCTTGTTTCTAACTGGGATAGTTTCACAAAAGACTCTGAGTCCACATTGACCTGTTTGCTAAGTTTGATGAATCTTCACAAGCTGGATGTTGAAGCTGTCGACCCTGTCAAACGTTAGTCTACTCAAAGATTTCCGTTTTCGACACAGAAAACAGTTCTGTACAGATTACGAAACAAATCTTAGAGCTGGAAATCTTGAACCTAGCTATACAGCTGAGCAAGATCGAGCTTCTTCTTATCCGGCTTCACATGATTCAGCAGGGTCCATATCCGGTGCGGGCGTTAGAGCATTGAGAGGGCCTTTCCCTAGTACGAGAGGACCGGGAATGGAGAACTGTTCTGGCGTCTGAAGCTGAAGAACTCCGCTCTTCATCTATCTTATAGTTTGATTTGGGCATCCTTTCTTCTGGAAATTATAGAAATAGGAGGCGATAGTGGTAATCTGCGACGGCGTCGAGTGGCAATCAGAACCTCCGAAGAAGCATTGGGTGTCAATCGTTCGAATTCAGAAAGGGTGAAACCGAACCATCAGATGCTTGCCAGTCTGATTTGCAGCTAGTGATCCATCATAAGAGAACAACCAGCTCGCTTCTGGTTCCTGATGGAAACATGAAGTGGAAGCTCTAATGGCCGAGTTCAAGTCTAGCAATGGAAGCAATGACGTGGTGTTATGTAGTGCCTCATTCTCAAAACAAGGTTCAGTCAGTTTTGGAGATGTGGTGACATGATAGTGAAGCCATTTAGGGCATGAGGCAACGATCTGTTGTGAATCGTATCTGGACAGGATATGTATAGGAAGTTTTTATACTTCTCAAAATGAACACAGAAGTCTATAATTTCCAGCCTTCAGAAATTCTGAAATCGCTTTCTTGATTGGAGTCTGCATTTCAGTTCGAATTCCTCAACAAATGGCTACTTTGCATTCTGTAGTCGATGAAAGAATCTCGGCTGTTGTTGGCTATAACTGCTAAGGACTTCACAAGAGCCTTCAATTACCTTGAGAACTGCTCTACCGAGCATTGCTCCCAGCACTCTTCTCCTTTAACATCCGGAATAGTACTTCGGAACATGTCTGACCTTGAGACGATTAGTGTACTCTTTATTACGACTCTTATCTTCGTGGAAGTTACATCTGCCGAAACAATTTGGTGACGGCATTCTTGTAAGGAAAGAACAGAAGGGCGGCGAGGTTACTCGTCTGAAAAATCTTTCGATTTGAGTTTTCAAGAAGCTTATCTGACCAAGATGATTTTAGTGGGCCCTAGACTCTCTTACAGATGCGTCTGCTTCCACCACGGCCTTTTGATTCATGAATTACGTAGTGTTCGAAGCAATCATAGTTCAATCTTAAACCAATTGATCTACATTGCAGGCACAAGCATTGGGGGTTGTCACCCTAGTGGCCCCCTATATATGGGCTACAGAAAGGAAGGTACGGTTTCTAGGTGACAATCCGGAGGCCAAGTACCGGAGTTTTGCTTTTTCTTGTTCCTCCCTGTGCAGTCGGATGAGTTTTGAAAGCACAAACGTGACGGTGATGCTCATGATCGACATATATAAGATAGTGTGCTTGACATGGAAGGGTCGGTTTGATACAAAGGAGTATTGCCTTACACATTTATCATGATAAAATTGTAAATTCTAAGATATAATGCAAGGTCATTCAAACTTTGTAAGATCAATGATTCTATTACACGCGCCAGAAACAGGATTCTGCTGAGCGAAAATCCGTCTATACATGTAACGTACATTCGACCGGTCTAGCTTGCAAGTTGTTTAATACGTGTCCTGAAAACTCAGGCTATGCATACGTTAATGGAGGTACGAGTAATTGGAGCATACGTATAATCCTCACTCCAGATCTCTTGGATAATTCAGCCTAGTGATATACCTCCTTGTCGGTCGCTAATGAGCCTCCTACGGTCCTGGAAGTGAGTTGGGGGCAGATGAGCGGATTCCGCGGTGGCTGGTTTGCACATGGGAGCATTGGAGTTTCTTTCGACAAAACTTGAAGAACTTGGCGCATGGAAGGGCGAAATGAAGGATTAGAATCCGAACAAACTAAACCGAGCAAAAGAACAGCGTGCATCTCCGACTCGTTATACTCTCCTTTGAGTTGCTGGTCCGCAGCAAGCATCAGCCTGCGCTCTTGAAGACATCCTTCAACCCAGTCCTTAAGAACAGACTCCTCACTCGGCAATCTAGTATCCAGAGCACGTCTTCCACAGGCAATTTCCAAAACAACCGCACCAAAGGCAAAAACATCTGACTTCACTGTGTACTTCCCGAAAAATGCTGCTTCGGGTGCTAGGTACCCGTACGTTCCCGCAGCATTGGTTGTCGCCAGACTGTTCTGATGAGCATTCATCCGTGCCAAGCCGAAGTCTCCAAGCTTTGCACAAAATTGGCTATCCAGCATGATGTTGCTAGACTTTATATCACGGTGGATTACTTTTTGTATCCACCCTTCATGCAGATAGTCTAAAGCTGCTGCAATTCCAAAAATGATCTTGAATCTCTGAGACCAGGTTAGCACTTTCAAATTAGTTGAACTACTGGCGTGGAATAGCGACCTGTCAAGACTTCCGTTGGGCATGTACTCGTACACAAGTAGGAATTTGTTTTCATGTTTGCACCAACCCAAAAGTTGAACTATATTGCGGTGTCGAATCTGCGTGATGGTCTTCACCTCGGCCATGAACTCTTGCACGCCCTGAGCCGAACCGTTATCTAGTTTCTTAATGGCCACCATCGGCCCATCTCCGGGTAGAAAACCACGATAGACGGGTCCGAATCCCCCCTCTCCCAGTTTCAGTTTCTCGTCGAAACCATTGGTTGCTTCGCTTAATTGCTTGTAGCCGAACCTCATGGATAGAGTGCCCATTTTCGCCTTCCACACAAGCGAGTGGTCGACATGACTACAAATGGTCCTCCTTCGAACGAGAATGAAAATTATGAGCAAAGTGACGACGACAATTGCGAATAAGATTATAGCAACAATCAGGCCAGGTGATTTTGAGTTGAGTTCTTCTATGAATAGATCTCCCCCGTGTGCACTTACATTTTGCAAAGCTTCCGAAATCACCAAAAGTGTAAGAAAGGTGGTCAGTGGCCGCAGCCTGAACATTTTGGACAAATTTGTCTACTACAACTTTCAGAACCAGGTCTGTGTGACAAGCATTGAAGGGAGTGAGTGAACCATGAAGAAGAGAAGGATGAGAGGACTGTCAAAGTTTCCTATAAGCCGATCAATATTCACTTTGGCACTATACGTGACGTGACAAGTTAATGCGATGTGCGACAGAGCGCATTTGTACCGGACGAAAAACTAGTTATCAAAACCCACTATGTCAGTATTGCACAAGACTCGTAACCTTAGGAGATATGGCAACAGAAACTTGGGGATTAGGGACATACATGGATCACCTCAAGCGAGTGTACATGTACATTCTTAACTATAGATGTCCTCACTGCTGGTGACACTGTACTTCTTTTATCGTGGCTCAAGCTCGGCTAGCGGCCTTGAGCTTTCTTCAAATCAGGTGACTAGTCTTGACCGAGTATCAGACAGAGTCAACCAGTTTACCATAATATCCTGAGTGGAGGTGGTGGAATGAGTTATTGTACATTACTTTTAAGATCTTCTGAAGGAGAAGAACTCAGAGTGTATGTTAGCTGTGACATGTTCTCGTCGCCACATTCTGCACTGTTGAGAAGTCAGGGTTTAGAAGTCTTGCTAGACTCGCAGCAAGGACTGCCGCAGTAATCTCATGTACAAATAGTGTGGAACCATCTGAAGTCAAAACCTTTATGATCAGCTTGGGGGGGTATTACTACCACTTGCCAAAGATAGTCAAGTTCAAGGTCGTTACCTTACAGATGTCATCGTTGTAGCTCATTAGTCTGTGTCATTGACTTGTGGAAAGAGTTGCAATATAATTTCCGCGCAAACCAAGTTGGACTTTTCTAGCATCAAGCTAAGCTCAGGGATCTTCGAAAGAGCCAAAAAATAGATCTAGCTTTAATCTAAATCTAAAATCTGACTTCATAAGTTGCATTCTCCTTGGAGTGCTTTTGCGTTCGCCGGGGAACTCTCAAACTCTCTGTCAATGTAGTGGACATCTGTATCCAGACAGAACATTTTGTTTTGCTGTTCCCGTAATCTTTAATCAGGTCAACACATAGTATATGATCGACATGGCGAAAGAAGCAAATTGGCAGGCAGAGATAGGTAGGCCTTTGAGAATGAATGGAAGAAAACATGATGTGGATTAATACTGCAAATAAGACGTTCTTAGGCCCTGGATTTTGGTCGGACAGAGAGTCAACTGTTGATACAGATCTAGATGTCTTGATAGATAAAATCGTATCAATTTACAAGTAGTGGGCGTGGCAAGCGGGTACAACTCCATCCATGAGCTTAATCGTTCTCCGACTACAGAACCTATCTGGAGTGGATATATGAAATTTCTCAAGTTCTTTATACCAACTACTGTGACCTATGCAATTGCTTGACCTAATCAACCTCTGGATATATTTATAATTTCGTTCTTCACGAGGCCTCGGCAGAAAGGACCTTGAGGGCAGGCTTTTCATCTCATATAATTTGATCGTCAAATTCCTAATTAAATTCCTAAGTAAATTCTATCATGGTCTCTCCAGCAATTAATTACAGCTGATACCTTAAAGACGAAGTTTTGGCATTTCTTGCAACCAAGTTTTGCAGTGCGTAGGAACCGGATTACATCCTCACTAGTGATCTTCCCCATAGAATCAATCCTGCTATATGCGGTAATAGCAGTACATGCCCCAATTACCAAAGAAGATCTTCTATAGATATGATCTATTATGTTTGGTCATCTGTCCTGGTGGTCAATGTCCCGGTGTTGTTGACAAACGCATCCTGTATTACGTCTCTGTTAGAGATGGGTGTCCCGTTCGCCACTGAATTGTCAATGCATAAGGGACCAAAAGATATGTTCATGTGGACATCTGAGTGAAAGTAAATGCCGGCAAACAAGAAATACATCTGCAGCTCATCAATAGAGGTAAAAGGTCTCTTGCACTGATCCTGTCCTCCAAAAGGATTAAAGATCTTGGTATTGACATAAACAGTAATTGAGCCAGGTTAACTTGTCCGTAGGCTGGCGAAAAGAGTGTGTAGATTTAGTTAATCTCTAGTTTTGGTAACTTTCTATAGTCCTATAGCAGTAGAGGGACTACCACTAGAGGTCTTAGATTATCAGCCTGAGCAGCCTTTATGTCTTGATAGGTCGCTATTTGCACAAGCATTGTGCACTGCCCCTCGCCTTTCCTCAGGAGGCTTGTCAGGGATGGTTTATGAGCACCTTAGAGATTGCTTCCAGGCAGATGATCCTTCTAGTGGTTTTACCGAGTTGTTTCAGGTGGCTGCAGCATTGGCGAGAGGAGATATTCCTATGTCTGTTAGTCGGGTCTTAGGTGCTAGTCGACTTCTCGCGATCGAGAAGGACACGGGAGGCATTAGACCGATTGCTATTGGAGAGATCTTTTTGCGTTTGGTCAGTCGTACCATTGTCCTTCAGCATCGTTCTCACTTTCGACAGCACCTTAGTCCACATCAGTTTGGAGTAGCTACACCTGGAGGATGTGAGGCTATATCTCTAGGCATTAGAGCACTCCTAGATATCCATCCGGAGTGGGTCGTCCTACAGGTGGACGTTGAGAACGCTTTTAATAGCGTCTCACGTGCATCCATCTTTAGAGAGCTTAGGGAGGCTAGTGGATCCTTGGCGAGTCTCATTCCTTTTGTGCGGTCTTTTTATGGCTCTCCTGCTTCCCTTTACTACCAGCATGGTGGTTCACAGGAGGGAGTCACCGTCTTGGAGTCAGCTGTTGGTACACGTCAGGGAGATCCTTTGGGGGGGCCCTTATTTGCCATGGCTCACTTTAGAGCTCTCCTGTCTACTACTTTGGCCATGCCAGGTTGTGTATTTCCATCCTTGGCAGATGATACACACATCGTAGGCCCTGTAGATCAGATTAGGCAGGCCTTTGACTACTTGACTACCGAGCTACATCTAGTAGGCTTGAGAGTCAAGGTGTCAAAGTGTAGGGCATGGTCCCCTTTAGGTATCCCTCCCCACCTTGAGCTTCCAGAGGGGTGTATCACATCCACAGAGGGACTTCGTGTTCTTGGAGTGCCAGTAGGATCGGAGGATTTTGTCACACGCTTCTTGGACGCTGCTCTTGCAGAGGATGTTCTCCATGTGGATGACCTTCCATTACTAGGAGATCCGCAGGTGGCATTTGGTATACTCTCTTCCAGTATTGCTCGTCGACCATCCTACCTCATCCGTACAGTTCCCCCCTCATCGTCCTTCCTATCACGTCTGAGAGCATTTGATAGGAGGATTATGGGAGTCTTTGGTGATATTATTGGACCAGGGACTTTTGAGTGTGTGACAGGGGATTTGGCACGTAGACAGACGGCTCTACCGATCTCATGTGGTGGGGTTGGCTTGCTTTCTATGGAGGAGATGGCACCTATAGCGTTTTTGGGTAGTTGGGCTCTCTCGGCACCCCTACTTGCATCTCGTTTTGTGGTTGCTGATAGGCCGGTTTTGGAGACTTATGTGACAGAGGTGGAGGGAGGATCCTTTTCTCTCCAGGTGTTATTGCGGCAGACGAGAGATAGTCTATCTTCACGAGCACGAGAGGGTTTTCCACCGTTTGCTTCACTATCGTCAGATTGGACTAGAGGTCTACAGTCTTCCTTGATGGAGCGACAGTGTGAGCATACGCTACATTCTCTTTTAGTTGACTCGTCCATTCCTCAGGCTACTAGAGCACGTCTACGCTCTTGCTCCGGCAAGGGTGCAGGCTCGTGGATCCTAGCTCGACCATGCATTAGGGCTTTCCAACTCGCACCGGCTACTTTCTCTACAGCGATGAGGTTTCGCCTAGGTTTGGTCCACCCATCTGCATCTTCACTACTCACTTGTGAGTGTGGTTCTACACTAGATGCAGCGGCGGTCCACATGACACGGTGTCCTTTTGGAGGACAGAGGATAGCTACCCATGATGCCATTAGAGACATAGTGTTTGCTATGGCACGAGAGAGTGGATACTTGGCTTGGAGGGAGCGTTCGTATGCGTTGCAGACGACACGTGTCAGGGCAGACTTATACTTGGTCCGAGATGATCAGGTGACGGTAGCGGATGTCGTGGTGACGGACCCTACGCGAGATACAGTTTCGGAAGGAGTGATTACCCATCCCCCTGGATGGGCGGCGAGTGCAGCAGCAGGTCGCAAGGTCTCCAAGTACAGGGGCATGCAGCGAGGTCACCTCTTTGTTCCTCTAGCCTTGGAGTTATATGGAGCGATGGACACGGCATTTGACACATTTGTCAGGGAGTGCGCGAGGGCTTATCATGTTAGGCGGCAGGGGGTACCACTCTCACTCTCATACTTTGTAGCTTACTTTAGACAGCGTGTATCCATTGCTCTACAGAGGGCAGTGGCTGGTGCAATCCATAGGAGAGCAATCACATTAGGTGATGTTTCTTCGGATGCTCCAGTTGTGTGTAGACCGTACGACTTGCATAGCTCGGATATCTTAGGTGCGGTAGGGCAGATTTCTCATACAGACTCTATTGGGGCTTAGCCCCATGTTACGTTTTTTGTCTCTCCCTTGTACGGCTTGATGGGGTCTTCCCATCCTTCATTTTTCCTACGCGGTCGCCTTTTTTTTTTTTTTTTTTTTTTTTGGTAACTTTTGCTTAGGAAATCTTAGAGTTTAACAAAGCACCCTCTAGCTTTAGATTCTGTGTATATAATTTCTGCTGGGTTATCCAGTCCTGTGGTGGAAATGCAGGGGTGCTGCGGGCGAGGAGAGCTACTGTACAGTCCTTGCAAGGCCAGCTGTTTATGCCGCACGGGGAGGTAATGTAGTTGGGGCTCTCGTGGTAAGTTGTAGTTCCATTAAGGGAATGGGATCCCCCCTCAGACATTTACTCTCGGGGACGGTTTAAAGATCTTTCATCCCTACAAATCCGTGGTATGTCACTTAGAGAAGGTTTATCAACACATCAATAGGCAAGGTCTTAGTACCATCGACTAGATAGAGAATAAGTGCAGCAATCCACAAAGGAGCACTGATTCCTCCTCAACAATTCAAGTATTTGCAATTCTCATTCATGCCATTTACACCCAGCTAAATGAGAAGTATATAGTTTTTCATTAGCCTTGTGCCGTGTTGGCCTTAGGCTTTAAAGTTCACAATACAATCCTATAGGAGGAAGGTTCCAATTACCGCAGTGCACTTAGTAAATCTCTCCTTAATCTTAATCTACAACTCTTGAGAGGTTCAAGAAGTTTTAGCTGCTTCTGCTGGAAAATTAAGAGAGTCCCCCAAGGGGAGCAAATTCCTCCTTAAATACTGGATCCTAACCCTATAAAATAATTTCTTATCCTGCCTAAAACATTACTCTAGTTGTGGCCGCTGCTTCCCTCTCAGTCCATGCCATAATGGCCAATTGGCTCTCCTCCCTTAGATGCTAGATGTTCTTTAACCTAACATGTCAATGTGCCACTGAACTCTTAATAATTTCTTCTAACTACTGTACAGTCTTGTAATTCTTCTCCTCCCACACATCTTCTAATCCCGTAGCATTTTGTTCCCATATCAGACCTTTTTGTCCCATGACATAGCCCTCTCCTAAGTCCTTGCACTCTAAGCAAGACTAAGAAAGTCACCTCTTTTTCTTGTTTTTATTGCGATGTGGGAAGAGTTGAGCCCTCATTCTGTAATAGGTTCCCATACAATCCCTCTCTTGATAGTCCTGAAGATGGTATATAGTACATTAATGAACCCGTCTATATGTGCCAACTCAAAGACTCTACCCAAGCGTCAATGCAATATACTTGCTTTTTGTATGAGATACATGAAAACAATAGTCATGGTTGTCTGTCTGAAGAGGTTGAAGGCTCCCTCCTCCTTACCGTCCCTACACAGTCGGGTTTACAATTGCACCAAGGTCTTGCAATACACTACAACACCAAAAACTACGGGATCCTTGGTAGTATACAATTGGTTCAGCAATTCTCTAGCATAGCCATAGTCTCCCTTAGGCCTACAAGACATGCTTGCACTATGTGCCAGCAATGTGGCTTTTCCCATACGAGTAGTGATGGATCTCTCTTGAACAAGGCATCCCCAAATCTAACCAGTCTTGAAGTTCCTATTTGAGACCTCATGGAAGTGTGTCTAGTGTCATGCCATTTGTAGTGTCGCATCTAGATTGCTTGGACACTAGAGTTGTAATGATAGTAGTTAGAGGTATTTTAGCAGTCACTCATAGACTACTTTCCAACGATCAGATTTTGTGTTCAGGGTATTGACTTCATGGTGGAGCCCATCGTCACTTTGCATCATTTGCACCATTGGGTGTGCCGTCAGCAGGACCATTAAGGTTTTAGATCTACCTTGAGTCAAGGAGTATACTTTTGAAGTGTAGCTTCATAGAGCTCACTTCTTTGATGTTGGGCCTTTGAGTTCTTGGCTATGGTGGATAGAGGCCGGAGAGAGTCACCTAGATTCTCTTAGTTAGAGTGGGTGTGGCTTGACTGTAATCAATGCCCAATTATTGACAGTTTATAGAGTGACAGATCAAGTACTAATTTGAGTTGATTCGAGTGGTGTAAAAAAATTGATTACAATAGAGAAGTGAGAGTCAGAGGGAAATTGGGTCTAGGAATTGAGGGTGGTGGTGGTATCTCCAAGCCTGGTGGATCACGGTACCTTGATTGTAGTTTTGATTTCTTTGGGAGTGATTGTGTGCAAATGCGCCGGCCAAATTTGGAGCCAAAGAGAGTCAATTTCAAGTGGTGTCGTTGGGAAAATAATCCATGCATACCATTGGTGCCATTTTCTTAGGACTTCTTTGGGATGCTCAAAAACTCAAGAGTTTATGTGTTACATGAGCTGAAGGCTGAACATGAGAAGTTCTTTGAGGAAAAGTCTAAAGAGGACTATGAGAAAAGAGGGTTTAGGATTTAAAGGATGAGTGCCTGTTGGAAAGGAGAATTTTTTGAGGAGATAAGTGGAAGAGGCCTGGCAGAAACAGAAGGAGTTTTTTTTTTTTTTTGAAAGAGCAAGGCAAGACAAAATGGCTGGCACGGAAAATTCCCGAAGGAAGTGCAAATGGAAAGAGGAAGAGAGGGTTTTCGGGCTTTGAGAGGAAAGTGAACAGAAAACAAGGGAAAAAGGCCTATTTGATAGAAGGAAAGGCTTGGGAGATAAGGAAAGGAGAAGGACAGGAATGGGAGGTTTAGGTTGGACAATGGAGGATAGGGAGGAGTTTTGGGGAAAATAGAGGGGAAAGATATCAAAGGGATGAGATAGGTCGGGGGAGGCAGAGAATTCCAAGGGGATGAGAAGAGAAGAGGCATGTGGGGCTGTTTGGCACAAGGACATGAATCAAATGAGAGGGTTTTGAAATGTAGGGGAAGCAAACTCAAGAAAAGGTTGATCTGGTCTGAACAAGAAGGAGAATGATGTCTTATGCTTGGAAGTGAAGGCCTGATCTTGTCTGAACAAGGAAGAGATTTTGGATTATGAGAGGAGGCTTGAACATGAGAATGATGTTTATGCTTCAAGGACTGGCCTGTAGAGGGATTTTGAGAGTGAAGTGTAGTAGGGGCAAACAATCAAAGGGAGG
This sequence comes from Lunularia cruciata, assembly GCA_948567375.1. Lineage (NCBI taxonomy): Eukaryota > Viridiplantae > Streptophyta > Marchantiopsida > Lunulariales > Lunulariaceae > Lunularia > Lunularia cruciata. The sequence goes on along the minus strand of OX419757.1, from coordinate 11,131,938 downwards.
GCTGGCTTGTGTAAGGGTTTTAAAAGTAGAGTGTGATAAGAGAGAAAAGAGAGGGGTTTGGGACATGGCTGGCAAGGGATTTTGTCAAAGGAGACACTGAAGGTCTGGACAGGAACACAAAGGGACATAAGAAATTATTGAAGGAGAGGAGGCTGTGCAAGGGAAGAAACCTTTGAAAGAAAGAGGGGTTTGGGAAGGGCATGTGAAGGATGTGAGAGAGAGAGAGAGAGAAATATTTCAAGAGGACAGGGTTTTGCATAGGACAAACGAGAAGAGAGATCGAGAGAGATGAGGGTTTGGAGGATAGTGAGCTCTGGAGGACTGTGACAGGAAGAAGAAAGAATGCAATTCTGAAGTGAAGGGGCTGGTTGACAGGAGAGGAGAATTTCAAATGGGATTAGGGCTGTGCAGGCTGAAGGACTTAGAGAAAGAAGAAGCATCAAAGAAGGTTAGTCTAGACAAGGGAACCTTTGAGGGGAAAGTCTGGATTGAGAAGGAAGGTTGGAAGATCAAAATTTCTAGGAAAGGGTTTTGCTATGACAAGAAAGAGTAAGAGAGGAATTTCCCGAAGCTGAGGGGTCTGGACAGGGAAGCTTTTGAGGGGAAGGTATGGACAGAAAAATTTGAAGTGGTCTGACTTGAGCAGAAGCAGAGGGAGAGAGGAGTTTTGCAATTGAGTTGCACTGAATAGAGATATAGGAAGAGAGGAGTTTTGCAGTTGAGTTGCACTAAATAGAGATAGAGGAAGAGAGGAGTTTGGAGTTGAGTTTGCATTGAACAGAGACAAAGGAAGAGAGGAGTTTATAGCCAAATTAGCACCAAATAGATACAGAGAAGTTTGAAGTTGGCTGCTGATAGGGACAGAGGTGAAACCGTCGAGAGCCAGATGGGATTGCTAGTGTAGGAGACTTCTTTGAGTAGTGGTTTGGCAAACAAGAAGTTTGTGTTGTGAAGTTGCTCAGAGTTTTGCTTTGCTTGGTACTTGTTTTACTGCTTGAGGAGTTGTAGAAACTCTGAGGTGGTCATTGTGTGCTCTGAAACAATTTGGGTTTTCAAAAGGGTGTTTATAAATTGCGAGACTTGTCATTGTGATGAATGCTGTGTTGTCCTAAGTGATTGAATCCACCCATTAAATTCCAAGAAGAGTTTTAGGTAAAACAAGGGAACTCCACTTTTGTATCTTCTAGACCAGCTTATGCAATTTGGATCAAATGGCTGATCCGGTTGCACCGACCTGAGCCGGCCACACAGACCAGGCCAGTTTTGTAAGCCCAGACTAGACCAGTTTTGCAAACCCACCTATCCGGACAATATTAAAACCACAAATAATAGACCTAGAATAATAGCTAATAGCACATGAAGGACAAAAATAACTTGAGAAGCCAACCCAAATAGCCATTGAGAAATGTCTGCACCCAGGACCAACCATAGACAACTTGACCAGAAAAAGAGTTGTTGTCATCAAGTCCAAAACACAAAGCCAACGTCAGAAACTCTAAAGTTGCGGGCAAAGTAAACAGCCTAAGCTCAAGCAACTAGGTGCTTGACACACTCTCAAGAGCTTACAATCCCTACGACAGCGGTAGTTGTGATTTTGAGCTCAAGAGGTGAACATAGGACTAATCTGGTGCAAGTTGAGCTCAAAAAGTGAAATTGAAGGTGGAGTTGGGAACACACTCCCGCAAATTAGAGATTGGATGAAACCCAAATTTCCAATCTGGCTCAAGTGAAGAGTTAGTGGAGGATTTAGCAATCAACAAAATTTAGAGATTTATGTCAAATTTTATACCAAATTTTAGTCAGATTTATATCAGATTCTGTGAAGGGTTTATGTCAAATTTTGGCGAGAAGAACTTTGATCCCATTCTTGGTAATCCTTGTAGCTCAGGAAGTAGATAGGTATGGTGATTATATCAAATGCCAAATGGTGGCAAAGTCAGTCCGGTGTTGCTTTATGAGATAGAAGGTTTTGTTTAGTCTTCTTGTGATTGGACTCCCTCCATTCTCTACTTCCTATTTGTGCATCGTGTTTGTGTGAGGTGTCTTAAATTGAGAGCATTGGTGATGTGGTGTGCTCTTGGTAGTAAGGCTGAAGTGATGACCAGTCAGACTACTTGTGTTTCTCTTTGGTGAGGCAGGAAGTGATGAGCTACAAACCATGAAAATTTGTGTTTTGATTGTAGGTTATAGGTTGCCCTTTACCCTAGTGTAGTTGTTGTAGTTAGAGCTACATTAGTCAATGATATTTAGTTGGTGGTGTTGGCACTTGGTGGAGTACACACGGAGGTTACAATTGCGGGTTGCAATTCTTGGTGACTTTGTCACGACAAAGTTCTTTGGGGATTTTGGAGGAGATAGCTTTGCAATGCATAATGGTTTTACTTGGAGCGGCACTTGATATCAACCTATATCTGAGGTCCTAGTGATAGAGGAGATTGACTCTGAGTTGGAGTTTGACAAAGGAGCTGACCTAGTTGAGAGTGCACTTGTTGTGTCCGCACCATTGTTGTGGGACATGACATGATTTATAGAGCATCCAAAGGTCCTAGGCATTACTTTGGTATAATGGGTACCATTGTGTTAGATGAATTCATCCAAGAGTTTGATAGTTGGTGTGATTTGTAGCAAATACGGAACTTGACTTTGTTCACACCCTTTATGGCATGGAAGAGGTTGTTTTAGCATTTGGCCGCCGATGAACAACTACCAAGAATTTAGGAGAGCTCACTTGGAGGAGATTGAGCTATTGAAATAGTATTCATCTCCAAACTATGTCTTTATTACTTCAGGCTTAGTTTCTAGGGGTAGATCGGATGTACCCATGAGTTTGAGCTCTAGTAACATTGGTGGATCTCTTGGAGATGGTGGTCTACTACAAGTGGAGGTACTACTATAGGGGGTGGTGTAGTACCGGGGTTTAACCCCATGGTGGAATTCTTCTAGTGTTTGAGGTAGAACTACCAAGAGTGCAGACTGACAAGATGAGGAGCTTGCAGGATTTCCAATGGAAGGCTGGAGAGAGCCTACGCAAGGCATACACTTGCATGAGATGGCTGATCAATTTTACTTAAAGAGTTATTGAGACCTAGGTATTCCAATTTTGGTATGGGATACTAGACAAGGAGTTGCCATGTAGAGTCTGTGATGCTACGTTGTTATAGGCTACTTTGCCTACTTTGGCAATGATCTTTGGTTTGGTTGAGTGTATTGAGCTCAACATGATGGAGGAGAGAGTGGTGACATCTAAATTTGGTAGGGAGACCTCATCCACATTAGTTACTTCTTTTAGAGTGCAATAGAGTGCAGTAGAGTGCACCACGCCATGTTGGTTTTTGAGGATAGGATGGACAGTCTAGATCCTATGGAGTGAGTGGAGGGCCTACAATAGCTAGACTCTTAACTTCATTTTGGGGTCAATAGCAACCAATGAGTGGTGGTGTTGCTTGTTGGACTTGTGGTGGACCTCATCACAAGAGAGAGCGCCCTCAGGGCAGCGGACCTGATACCTCTAGTGCATTACAACCAACACAAAGATAATGTGAGCATTGCCATAGATTTGGTCATACTAGTGAATGGTGCTTTGACCTACATCTGGAGTTACAGAGTGGTAGGGCTGCTATGGCAGGTGGTAGAGGAGCTCTAGGTCATGGAGGACGGGGTGCTAGAGGTGGTGGTAGAGGATCCACTCCTAGTAGAGGTGTAGCACTTGCTCTTACTTTTGATACAACCATGGCTACTTGCATTAAGCAGTTGGAGCAAAGATTGACTAGCATGGCCATAGCTCAAAGGAGATCAGATTTGGGTGCAAAGGCTTCCATCTCATATGTTAGTGATAGAGATGCCTTGGATTTCATGTGCAGAGCAGCATAGGTAGATGCCTTTGCCATAGTAACTAGGAGTGGAGTCTGTGCTCCAGAGCCTAGAGGAGCATCAATGGAGTTGGACTCACAAAGAGGAGAGGTTGGGAAATAGGTCAAACTTCCTCAATTTTTCATGCTCTTTGAGACCCTACATATGTCATGCATGGCTCTTAGACATCCTAGTTTAGGTGTGGTAGGTGGTGATGGGGTGCATGATGGATTACCTACTAGTCAGCCACTTGCTACTACATAGATTGAGTCTGGCACAATATTGGGGGCATCTTAGCTTATTATGCGCTATCCTTTATTTTCAACCAATGACATGTGTACATTGGAAGTTGACCCAACCCAAGTGTTCCGGTTGGCTACAATGCTTTGTGAGGGCAAGGATGATATGGTTATCACTATTAGAGTAAATTTGATTGATAGTGGAGTTGACTTGGTTGAGGAGTATGGGATTCACTCAATGACTAGTGGTTTGTGGCAGGCAACAATGGCTAGATTGGAGGAGTTACCAGCTAGACCGGCCTTTGAGCAAGTGCGGTTTACACTTGGTGTTGTCTTGTTGGATAGCCACAAGGGGATTTTTTGTTTGGTAGGACCTTTAGGGAAGGTCTATACACCATAGAGGGTCTTACTTGGCTCTGGTGCGCAACCCTTTATGTTGGGGAAGGCTATAGTTGTTGATCTAGAGTTACAAAAGATCAATGTGGAGAGGTGTCTATTTTAGATCCAAACATCTCTAGGTGGTGGTTTGACATAGTACATTACACGTGGAGAGCTTGTTGTCCAGGTTCAACCTGGTCACTCAATTGATAGCTCGATGGTGAGAGCTCAAGCTATTACAACAATAGCTTAGTCATGTAATATGCTAGTTGGAGGAGTAGTGTTATACCCTATGGGTTTTAGTATTGACTATTGGGAGGAGATAGCCTCCTATAAACTAGGTTGATAGTCAAATGAAGGACAAGTATGTCACCTACTAGTATGCTTCAATAGTGGCAGTCTTGGCTCACTACAAACCGGGACCATTGCAACATCACTTTTAGCTTTTAGTGGTGCAATTACTTGGCCTGGTGAATTATTGGAGAGAGATGCCCATGCAGAGGATACTCCAATACCAGAGGAGATCACTCAAATTTGGATTATGAGTGAGATTCTTCCATTGTGGAGTTCAAAGGAAGCATTGCAACAACATGCAAATTTGGTGGAGCCTTTGTACCACCAAGAGATGAGTATGAGGATGAGCCTCCAGAGTTCATTATCTTGATACCTCTGGATACCACACTCATTGCTTGGTAGTATTCCCAATAGAGGGATATCTGTTGGAATTGTTTGGTGGGATTAGCATTGTACTAGCTACGGTCCTATAGGCGGGTATACAAGTACAAAGGTACTTGTATGTGGAGAGAGATGAGATTGTTGGGCAAGTCTTTGTATATCATGTGGCACACTTGGCTTATTGGTATCCTGAGTCATTATTGATGTTAGCAGTCAGGGGTTACTAGAAGACCCTACCAGTAGACATTTCTTTACTGGAGACATAGGACTTGGAGAGACAAAGTCTAATTTACTTGGTGATTGTTGGATGGCCATGTTAGGGACATACAAGTGCTGGCCAAATTTGGGTCTTTAGGATGTCCATTTTGGTGTGTTTTGGGAGATGTTATGCATAATTTGACAATTCTAGGTCCATTTGTCTATTTCTCTAGCTTATCTTTTGGAGAATGTTCCTTTGATGGGTGATTCTTGTACCAGAATGGTGGTGAGTACACATCAGGTATATTCTTGGATGAGACTTGCTATATTGTTAGATGTAGCTAGTGGGATGACGGGCTCATTGTCTTTGTCTTTGGTGGACAAACCTCTTACCTAAAGAGGTTCTACAATGCGCTTATGATGGGATTTAACAACTAGACCACATCATTGTTGAGTACATCTTGGATGTTGGGTGTCAGTCTTAGATGGTGGTAGTAGCTGATAGGTCACCCATGGTAGTGGTGAACCTAGTTGGACAGCTTAGAGCCGCTTTTCCCACACTTAGGAGTTTGCTAAGCTCTCATGCTTTGTGAGAGGGAGGTCTTGGACTAGTTGGGGCTCATAGTTATAGCATTTGGTGGAGCCTAGCATAGATGAGAGAGAGCGGGAAATGGGTTTATACACTACTATTATTGCTGTTCCAACAGTGTTAGAGGCATCCAAGCATAAGATGTTAGGTCAGGCTATGGACCTGAATTGTTTGACCTGGATTGTGAGCCTTGGCTTTGCAGAGCAGCGTAGGATGCACTTGATAGGCATCATCACTTAGACATTTGTGAGCCTTGTGCCTATCGAGATGATTCAAGCACATGCTAGGGGTGATGGACCAAGTGGACATAGTATTCTTGGGACATAACCAATAGCTACTAGGGAGAGTGGTCTACTTGGAGTCCATCCAAGTGAGCATGGGCTACTTGGATTACACTCTTGGTCTATTTGGGATGCAGCTAGAGGACGTGTGGAGCTTGCAGCCAAAGTGGAGGGAGTTTTTCACACAGAGGTTGGGACTTCTAGTGGTTAGAGACATGACACTACTAGTCCCCAAGGGCCCAGTGTAGCAACCAGTCAATATGTCTTCTACTCCTACATCAGTTACTGAGGATACTTGGGAGCTAGATCTTGGACCCAAGCTCATAGGAGGAGAAAGACAAAGAGTTTGGAGGTTCTTGAGGAACTATAAGAGTTGTTTTGCCTTTAGTATGAAGGATTTGGGTGCTCTAAAAGGACCTGGTATTTGGATTGAGTTGACTAGCAATACACTAGTTTTCCAATGTCCTTATCTATATAGTGATATGGAGAGGACATTGATTTAGAGCCGGAGTAGTGACCTTTTTGAGGTTGGTTTGGTGGAGATTTCACATGGAGAGTGTGCATTAGTGACAATGATGCCAACCAAGAAGGATATGTATGGCAATTGCACAGATAGGTGGATGTGTGAAGATTACTATCCTATCAACTAACAAACTAGGGCTTATTGGTATGCCATGCCTACACCAAAGGAGATTTTTGATGCAATTGGGCATGCAAAGGTCTTTAGTACTTTGGATCTTCAAGTAGGATATCATTAGTTGCCAATCAAGGAGGAGGATAAGTCCAAGATAGCATTTTTGGCTATTGATGCTCATGGCAAGGATGTGTTATATCAGTTGAGGTTCTTACCATTTTGGTTAAAGAATGCTCCTATTGAGTTCTAAAGGATCATGGACATGATCCTAGCTCAATTGGATTTTCTCAGTATTATATTGATGACATTTTGGTCTATAACACTATTGTGGAGGAGCATGAGAGACATTTGTTGGAGGTGTGTGAGAGGTTGAGATCTCATGGACTCAAATTACATCTTGGGAGGTGTAGGTTCTTCCACGAGTAGGTTGAGTATTTGGGCCACACTATCTACCCCGAAGGACTTGGTGTTCAACAGACCAAGGTGGAGGCTATTGCGTATTCCTCAACCTACGGATGTGAGTAGAGTGCGAGCATTCCTTTGGTTGGCAAACTTCTATTGCCAATATGTTAGAGGATTTAGTGCCATTGCCAAGGCCTTGATGAAACTGACCAAGCTTATGTAGGAGTGGTGTTGGGGAGACAAGCAGGAGAGAGCTTTTGTAGAGCTCAAGGAGAGGTTGACATCTACTCCTATTTTGAGGAGACCGATCAGAGGACTACTATTTCAAGTTCACAATGATTGGAGTATGTTGGAGCTTGGAGCAGTGCTTACCAAACATGATGATGAGGAGAAGGAGTTTGTGGTGGCCTATGCTAGTCACTCCAACAATTTAGTAGAGGTTAAGTATAGTTCATATGAGAGAGAATGCTTGGCAATAGTCTGGGCAATAACACATTTTTGATGTTACTTATTTGGTAACCCCTTCACTCTCATCATTGATCATCAACCACTAAGGTGGTTGATGAAGTTTGACAAGCTTTTAGTGAAGCTTGAATGATAGGTTCTTATTTTATAGGAGTATGATTTCATGATTGTTCATAGACCTGGAATGGTGAACCTTGATGTAGATGGGTTGAGTAGACACCCATGTCCCAACTGGCAAGATCAGACTAGAACATGTTGGCATGGTGAGACAAATGAGGAGATGGTACTAAGTTGGCATGCATCTATCTTTCTATGTATATTTTTTGAGACTTTGGTGGTATCTCAATGCATATAGAAGGAGTTATAGCACTTAGACTCACCCTTTCCTCCAAGTGATGTAGGGTTTTGGATCCTCTCAACACTCTCTTCAAATTCTATTCTAAACTCTCTTTTCCTCAAATCCACCCCTACAATCACCTCAAACCCTTGCGGAACCTTGCATAGCCTCAATTTCCACTCTTGGTGACCCTCTATGTTCCCAAGATGAGTCTAAACACTCAAACATGCTTTGTGTTGCTCTCACACTCATGCATGAGATCTAAACTTTGCAGAATTGACGCTTCCTCACAATATCACTCCAATCTCTCAAGAGGTATGTCATTGTTCTCTGAAATTTCTCACACTTGATCACAACTCTAGGGTGTCCCTCCATGAAAAATTTCAGATCTTTTCATGGAGCTATTTGGCCTTCAAACACCTTTCTATTTAGCACACATATTTCAGATTTGGTCTAAAAACCACCTCCTTCACTTTAAAAACTCATTACTCCATGCACAAGAATGATTTGTCTCTAATTTTTAATTCAGCAGGTAGGATGCAATGCAACTGAATTTTATTCAAAATTGTTAGAACAATCCATTGAAAATTGAAGAAATGGCAGACTTTGTACAATTTTCCAAAGAGCATGCAATTACAGGAGCAGTTTACCCTACCAACTTTCAAATATTCTAGCCTTGTGCGCATTGTAGCTCTCACAATAATTTTAAGTGTGCTAACTGAAAGATAACCCAAGCTATCATGTATAGAATTTTCAAGTCTAGATCTCAAACTTGAGATTTTGCCCAAAATCACCTTAATCCCCACAATTTGCAATCACTTCACACAATCTCTCCAAATCCTCTCATGTGTACAAGATGTACAAAATCACCTCAAAGGCATCATAATGAACTAAAGGGTATAAAAATGGGTCTAGGTTCTCTAGCATAAGTTCAGCCCTCTCCTCCCCTAAAGTTCTCTCCAAGTGAGCTCTCATAGTCTCTTCTATCTAATATAGAATTGTATGCGGAACATTATCTTGCCTTCTAGAGAGGTCCCGACAACTAAAACAAAAATGTGAACCAACCTATCTCTCACTCAAGATGAACCTCTAATGGCTATTATGGTAGTGAACCTTGGACTAAGAAGGCAAAGAACCCCAACTCCATCATACTCCTCCAAGGTTAACACTCCAAGACTCAAGATATTGGTCACTAAAGAACTCAATGAGAGAGAGATAGTGCAAATGAAAGGATGATGTGTATCTCATCACCCCTAGTTTATATACTTGTGAAATAGTTACACACTAAAGTTATTATTTACCAAAGTAACTCAAGTTACTAGGTTAAAAGTCAAGTAAAGTCAAAAAGTATAAAGGAATATCCATCTACATGGGCTTATTCCACTAAGCATGTGATCTTATCTTGACACAACTAGGTCAAGGATTCCTTCACATGGGATATCCTTGGACTATAGAAGATCCAAAACAAAAAAGCTTACGGGTCCAAGAGTTCTCAATTTTTTCCTCAAAGCCAAACACCTAGGAATAATATCAAGTTAAAACACTAGAACCCAAAATAATGGTGCTCATCTTTTCCACTTCCTCAAAAGTAAGGTCTCCTCTATCTTAGCTATGACTAAATTTAGCAAATCATGACTAATGTAGAACCATCTTTTATCTATATAATAAATATCTCTCAAATACTTGTAATACTAAGCTAAATATCACAATACCACACACATGCACAAACGGGTGTCACAAATGTGTGTGATATTATGATATTTAGTTTGGTATTACTCTTGGGAACTCTTGGGCCCGTAAGCCTTTTTGTTATGGATTCTTTTATAGTACAAGGATAGCCCATGTGAAGGAATCCTTGACTTAGTTGTTAAGTCAAGATAAGATCACATGCTTAGTGGAATATGCCCATGTAGGTGAATATTCCTTTATACTTTTTAACTTTATTTGACTTTTAGCCTAGTATCTTGAGTTACTCTAATAATTAGTAACTTTGGTATGTGACTATTTCATAAGTATATAAAATAGGGGTGATGAGATACTCATCATCTTTTCATTTGCAACTATCTCTCTCTCATTGAGTTCTCTAATGAGCAATGTCTTGAGTCTTGGAGTGTTAGCCTTGGAAGAGTATGATGGAGTTGAGGTTCTTTGCCTTTTTAGTCCATGGTGTGCTACCATAATAGCAATAAGAGGTTTGTGCTACCATAATAACCATTAGAGGTTCATCTTGAGTGAGAGATAGGCTGGCTCAAATTTTTGGTTCCATTACCGGGACCTCTCTAGAAGGCAAGATAATGTTCCAAGTACAATTCTATCTTAGACAGAAGGAGGCTATGAGAGCTCACTTGGAGAGAACTTTAGGGGATGAGAGAGCTATATAGAGGGTTATGTTAGAGCACCTAGACCCATTTGTATACTATGTAGTTCATTATGATTTCTTTGAGGTGATTTTGTATATCTTGTACACTTGAGGGGATTTGGAGAGATTGTGTGAGGTGGATTGCAGATTTTGGGGATTAAGGTGATATTGGGCAAAATCTTAAGTTTAACATCTAGACTTGAAAATTCTACATATGATAGCTTGGGTTATCTTTCAGTTAGGACACTTGGAATCATTGTGAGAGCTATTATGCGCATTGGACTATAATTTTTGAAAGTTGATAGGGTAAACTGCTCCCGCAATTTCATGCTCTCTAGAAAATTGTACAAAGTCTGCTATTTCTTCAATTTTTAGTGGATTGTACTAAAAATTTCCAAGAAGATTTAGTGCATTGTATCCTATCTTGTGGCACAAAAATTAGAGAGAAATCATTCTTTAGCAATGAGTTACAAGCTTTTAAAGTGAAGGGGGTGGTTTTCAGACCAAATCTGAAATATGTGTGCTAAACAGAAAGGTGTCTAGGACAAATAACTTGATGAAAAGATCTGAAATTTTGCACGAAGGAATTTCCTAGAGTTATGATCAAGTGTAAAAATTTTCAGAGGATTATGACATACCTGTTGAGAGAGTTGATTGACATTGTGAGGAAAGGTCAATTCTGCAGAGTTGAGATCTCATGCATGAGGAGTTTGAGAGCAACAAAAAGCATGTTTGAGTGTTTAGATTCATATTGGGAACGTGCAAGGTCATCAAGAGTGGAACTTGAGACTATGTAAGGTTTCCCAAGGGTTTAAGATCATTGTAGGGGTGGTTTTGAGGAAAAGAGAGTTTAGAATAGAATTTGAAGAGAGTGTTGAGAGGATCCAAAAACCTACACCACTTGGAGGAAAGAGTGAGTCTAAGTGCTTTCTATGTGGAGAGAAGGGACATAAAGCAAGTTCATGTCCATTGAGAGCAAGAGATTGAGGGAAATGAGAGGATTACTCGACTTGGGTTTGCATGTTGGACCTTCTTCACCAAGATTGGGAGGTAGAAGATCTAAGACGAAGGAGTTGTGTGAGGTTTGTGGAGTTGAAGGACTTCCAAAAGGACATGAGTGTAGTGGAGTGAAAGCACTTTTGGAGACTTTGGTGGAGGATCTTGGAGAGAATTCTAATACATCTATAGGAATACTACCACCTTCATCAGCTAGTTCTCAAGATTAGTGATATAGAGAATCTTTCAACTTATGGATAAACTATCCATGAGGGTTTGATTAATATGCATTCTAGGATTTGATGTTGCTAGAGAAATCTTAGAGCAACCTGAACCTTTTGTGTTCCCTAAGGTGGATTACTCTCAAATGGTGTTAGTCATGTACATACTCTATTAGTTATAGAGTGAGAGAAAAGAAAAGAGAAAAAGAAAAATTGAGAGAAAAGAAAGATAGTGAGAGATTAAGATGGGGAAACTTCCGGTTTTCTTTGGCAAGGATGGAGAAGATGTGGAGGCCTTTGTGAGATACTTCAAGAGAGCTTGCATAGGAAAAATGGGAGAAGGAAGAATGTGTGGGCCTCATTGTTACCAGATTTCTTTGAGTATGCAACACTTACATGGTATGAGTTACAATACCAAAAGAGAGAGAGGAGAGATGGGCAAGAAGAGTCTTGGAAGAGTTTGACTTCCATACTCATTGAGAACTTTCTTCCAAATGAGAGTTATGAGAGATTGATGAGTTAGGTTACCTTTCTCAAGTAAGGAGATGGAGAGAAAGTGAAAGTCTAAGTGGAAAAGTTAGAGTCCAGATTTTGCATAGTGTTGAAGAAAGGTGGGGATGATATGGAGACTACTATGATTGGCATATGGGCCATGCTCACCAAGAATTTTGTGGGAGGATTGAGACCACAAATTAGAAGCAATGTGAGATATGAGAAACCTTCTTCCAAGATTGAAGCTATTAAGATTGCAATTCATTTGGATAAGAGTTTGGAAGGGGATGAAAGTGATTTGGTGGTGAAGTAGGTTTTGCATCCTCCTCAAGGTTACAAGTATGGTGGAACTTCTGATACTTGTTGACAAGGGTTGTACCACAAGTAGTAGTTGCTCTAGTTCTTGCACCCCTACCAAAGGATCCACTTCAAACCATCATTGAACAATGTGTAGATCTCAAGATCAATGTAGTGCAACTATGGGAGAGGGCCTAAGAGTTATAGAAACTATCCATATAGAGGAAGTCAAGCAGTCAAAAATTTGAATGGTAGAAATTGTTTTGGTTATGGAGGAAGATGCCATATCAAAAGTAACTGCCCAAATTCCACTTACCATGGAAGAAGGGGTTACAAGGGAGCCAATAGAGGGAAAGAGGGAGGAAGTGAAACCCCACTAGTTCCTTATCCAAACAAAGGTAAGGAGATAACATCCATAGATGTGGTTGAGAGCAAGTATGAGAAGGGAGAGTGCTCAAACTCCAAAGGTCTTCATTTGGATATGTTGGCAAGAGAAGAAGAGAGCTCATTTTGAAGAGGATGTGCATTCTTCTCAAGGATTTACTCCTAGCCAAGATACTCCTATGCCTACTAGGAGCACTCGCATAGGCACTTCAATACCATCAACAACAAAGACTCCAAGAAAGAAGTTGGGGATGGAGGACTTCTTGATATCAAAGCAACAATAGAATTAAAATGTCTTGGAGGATGTTGGTAGTCACAAGGCTAACATCATAGTGGGCCCATTGATTGCTTTGAATCCTACTTTGAGAAAGGAGCTTAGAGGTGGCTTGAGTTCTACAAGGAGCAAGAGGAAGAAGAAGGAAAAAGCTCTAGTATCAATGGGGGTGGTGGATGCCAAGCCAACACCATGGGAGGCTTGTGAATATGCTTCCAAGATTGATGTGAGAGTGAATGGTCATAACATCAAGGATGCATTGGTTGATGGAGGATCAATAGTGAATGCCATGTTAGAAAGGTTGATGAAGAAGTTAGGTATGATACCCTCTAGATCTTTAACATTTGTGGTGAGCATGGCAAACAAGCAACAAGTTTGACCAGTAGGAGTGATGGATAAGGTGGTAGTTTCAGTTATGGGAGTTCAAAATCTCATGACTTTCCAAGTCTTGAAGGATTCAAACTATGACTTACTTCTTTGGAGGCCATGGTTGAGAGCAACATGCACAACTTATCAATGGCACAAAGGGTACTTGAGGATTGGGCCATCAAACCATAGAGTCACAATTCTTATGACTAACACCACCAACACTTCACATTCAGATACACCATCTTCTGATAATTGGGAATCAGATTCTAAGGAAGGAGCTTTAGGTGTGGACACAAGCATGGACAAGGAGACTTCCATGGAGGAGGATGAATCTGCATCTGATTTAGATGTGTATCCCTTGTGTGCTATGGATTTTGCACCTAAGCTAGAGGTTTTGAAGGACCCAAATAAATCACCATTGACACTTGAGGAGATAGAGAGGAGGTTATCTACCCTTAAGTATGGTCCAAATGTTACCAAGGAGGAGAAGGTGAGATTTGAGGAGATTTTTTGCAAGTCCATCTATATGTTTGCTTTCAATTACAAGGATTTGAATGAAGTCACCTTGGAGGAGCACAAGATAGAGGTAGAGTCACATGCAAGACCAGTCCGCCAAAAGCGACATTGCATTAGCCCACCAAAAGCTTTGGTTGTGAAGGAGGAATTGATAAGCTCAAGGAAGCTAGATTTATCTTTGAGGTGGAGAATTGAAAATGGTTGTCTCCAATTGTGATTGTTAAGAAAAAGAATGGCAAGCTTTGAGTATATGTGGATTACAAGAACCTCAATGCTGGTACTACAAAGGACTACTATCCATTACCATTCATTGATGAGATCTTGGAGGAGGTTGCTTGTCATGAGAAGTATAGTTTTGGAGATAGTTATAGTGGATATAACCAAATCAAGATGGCACCAGAGCTTCAACAACTCACCACATTCACCACACCTTGGAGAACTTATACTTTCAAGGTCATGCCTTTTGGGCTTTGCAATGCTCCAACCACATTCCAATGGTTCATGAACAAGGTATTTGAACCTTTCATTGGGAAATTTGTGAGAGACTTTGTTGATGACTTTTATGTCTATGGGAGCAAGGAGGAGCACTTTGAGCACCTAATCAAGGTCTTGCAATGCTTGGATGAGGCAAATTCATCACTCAACCCAGAGAAGTGCATTTTTGGATGTGAAGAATATCTACTTTTGGGGCACATCATCTACAAGAATGGAATAGTAGTTGATCCTGAGAGGGTGAGGAAATTATTAAACCTTCCATTCCCTTCAAGCTTGAAAAAGTAACACCAATTCTTGGGGATGGTTGGTTACTATAGGAGGTTCATCTTCTCATTTTCCAACAAGGCTTATGCTTTGACCATCTACATGAAGAAGGGTGTAGATTACATGGTGATTTTATAGGAAGCATTACTACATCCATGCTACAACATTTCTCTATCACAAATAGAGTAACTACATCCTATAAGCCAAATTCCAATGGCTTAGCAGAGAGAACCAATCAGACCTTGTGCATGATGTTGGCCAAAGATGCAAAAATGGAGGAGGCTAAACATCATTGGGATAAGAGGATTCATGCAGTTTTGTGGGAGTATAGGACAACCATGAAGACTTCCATTAGATATTCTCCATTTCAATTGGTATATGGTATTGAGTCCTATTCACTTTGATCTATAACACCCATATGTGCATGTGTGTGGTATTGTGATATCTAACTTGGTATTACAAGTACTTAAGAGATATTATTTATATAGAGATGGTCCTATATTAGTCATGGTAAGCTAAAGTTAGTTATAGCTAAGATAGAGGGGACCTTACTTTAGAGGAAGTAGAAAAGATGAGCACCACTATTTTGGATTTTAGTGTGTTGACTTGGTATTATTCCTAGGTGTTTGGCTTTGAGGAAAGAGTTGAGAACTCTTGGGCCCGCAAGCCTTTTTGTTTTGGATTCTCCTTTAGTCCAAGGATAGCCCATGTGAAGGAATCCTTGACTTAGTGGTTGGGTCAAGATAAGACCATATGCTTAGGGGAATATGCCCATGTGAATGAATATTCCTTTCTACTTTTTGACTTTACTTGACTTTTAGTCTAGTAACTTGAGTTACTGTGGTAATTAGTAACTTTGGTACGTAACTATTTCACAAGCATATAAACAAGGGGTGAGGAGGTACTCATCATCCTTTTATTTGCACCTATCTCTTTCTCATTGAGTTCTCTAGTGAGCAATGTCTTGAGTCTTGGAGTGTTAGCCTTGGAGGAGTATGATGGAGTTCGGGTTCCTTGCCTTCTTAGTCCATGATGCACTACCATAATAGCCATCAAAGGTTCATCCTGAGTGAGAGACAGGCCGGCTCACATTTTTGGTTCCGTTGCCGGGACCTCTCTAGAAGGCAAGATAGTGTTCCGCGTTCAATTCTACATTAGGCAGAAGGAGGCTATGAGAGCTCACTTGGAGAGAACATTAGGAGAGGAGAGGGCTGAACTTATGTTAGAGAACCAAGATCCATTTGTATACCTTGTAGTTCATTATGATGTCTTTGAGGTGATTTTGTACATCTTGTACACATGAGAGGAATTGGAGAGATTGTGTGAGGTGGATTGCAGATTTTGGGGATTAAGGTGATTTTGGGCAAAATCTCAAGTTTGCAATCTGGACTTGAAATTTCTACACATGATAGTTTGGGTTATCTTTTAGTTAGCACACTTGAAATTATTATGAGAGCTACTATGCGCACTAGGCTAGAATTTTTGAAAGTTGATAGGGTAAAGTGCTCCCGCAACTGCATGCTCTCTGGAAAATTGTACAGAGTCTCCCATTTCTTCAATTTTCAGTAAATTGTACTAAAAAATTTCCAAGAAAATTAAGTGCGTTGTATCCTACCTGCTGCCACAAAAATTAGAGAGAGATTGATTTTCCACAGGGCGTTATGAGTTTTTGAAGTGAGGGGGGTGGTTTTCAGACCAAATCTGAAATTTGTGTGCTGAATAGAAAGATGTCTAGGCCAAATGGCTTGATGAAAAGATCTGAAATTTTGCAGGGAGGGACGCCCTAGAGTTGTGATCAAGTGTGTCAAATTTCAAAGGACTGTGATATACTGGTTGGGAGATTTGAGTGACATTGTGAGGAAGGGTCAATTCTGTAGAGTGGAGATCTCATGCATGAGAAGTTTGAGATCAACAAAAAGCATGTTTGAGTGTTTAGATTCATCTTGGGAACATGGAGGGTCATCAAGAGTGGAAATTGAGATTATGCAAGGTTCCCCAAGGGTTTGAGGTGATTGTAGGGGTGGATTTGAGGAAAAGAGAGTTTACAATAGAATTTGAAGAGAGTGTTGAGAGGATCCAGAAACCTACACCACTTGGAGGAAAGAGTGAGTCTAAGTGCTTTCTGTGTGGAGAGAAGGGACATAAGGCAAGTTCATGTCCATTGACCTTTGAGAGCAAGAGATTGAGGGAAAGGAGAGGCTTACTTGACTTGGATTTGCATGTTGGACCTTCTTCACCAAGATTGGGAGGGAGAAGATCTAAGACCAAGGAGTTGTGTGAGGTTTGTGGAGTGGAAGGACTTCCAAAAGGACATGAGTGTAGTGGAGTAAAAGCACTTTTGGAAAATTTGGTGAAGGATCTTGGAGAGAGTCTTAGTACAGCTACAGAAATACTACCACCTTCATCAACTAGTTCTCAAGATTAGTGATGGGGATAATCTTTCAACTCATGGATAAACTATCCATGAGAGTTAGATTAATATGCACTCTAGGATTTGATGTTGCTATAGAAATCTTGGAGCAACCTGAACCTTTTGTGTTCCCTAGAGTGGATTATTCTCAGATGGTGTTAGTCATGTATATACTCTATTAGTAATAGAGTGAGAGAAAAGAAAAGAGAAAAAAATGAGAGAAAGAAAGATAGTGAGAGGTTAAGATGGGGAAACTTCCGGTTTTCTTTGGCAAGGATGGAGAAGATGTGGAGGCCTTTGTGAGAGACTTCAAGAGAGATTGCATAGGAAACAATGAGAGGAGGAAGAATGAGTGGGCCTCATTATTACCAGATTTCTTTGAGGATGCAGCACTTACATGGTATGAGTCAGAATACCAAAAGAGAGAGAGGAGAGATGGGGAAGAAGAGTCTTGGGAGACTTTGACTTCAGCACTCATTGAGAAATTTCTTCCTGATGAGAGTTATTAGAGATTGATGAGTGAGGTTACATTTCTCAAGCAAGGAGATGGAGAGAAAGTGAGAGTCTATGTGGAAAGAGTGGAAAAGTTGGAGTCCAGATTTTGCATAGTGTTGAGGAAGGGTGGGGATGATGTGGAGACTACAATGATTGGCATAGGGACCATGCTCACCAAGAATTTTGTGGGAGGGTTGAGACCACAAATTAGAAGCAAGGTGAGATATGAGAAACCTTCTTCCAAGGTTGAAGCTATCAAGATTGCAATTCGTATGGAGGAGAGTTTGGAAGGAGATGAGAGTGATTTGGTGGTGAAGGAGGTTGTGCATCCTCCTCAAGGCTACAAGTATGGTGGAACTTCTGATACTTTGGTGACAAGGGTTGCACCACAAGTAGTAGTTGCTCCAATTCTTGCACCTCTACCAAAAGATCCACTCCAAACCATCATAGAACAACTTGCGGATCTCAAGATCAATGTGGTGCAACTATGGGAGAAGAGAGAGGTGGATCAGAATGTAGGGAGAGTGCCTAGGAGTTATGGAAACTATCCATATAGAGGAGGCCAACCAGTTAACAATTTCAATGATAGAAATTGTTTTGGTTGTGGAGGAAGAGGCCATATCCAAAGGAATTGCCCAAATTCCACTTACCATGGAGGAAGGGGTTATGAGGGAGCCAATAGAGGGAAAGTAGTGAAACCCAAGTGGCTCCTAATCCCAACAAAGGTAAGGGGATAGCATCCATAGATGTGGTTGAGAGCAAGTATGAGAAGGGAGAGTGCTCAAACTCCAAGGGTCTTAATTTGGAGCTTTTGGCACAAGAGAAGAAGAGAGCTCGTTTTATAGAGGATGTTCACTCTTCTCAAGGATTTACTTCAAGCAAGGATACTCCTATGTCTACTAGGAGCACTCGCATCTCAACACCATCAACAACAAAGACTCCAAGGAAGAAGTTGGGGATGGAGGACTTCTAGATCTCAAAGCAACAATGGAACTACATTGTGTTGGAGGATGTTGGTAGTCACAAGGCTAACATCACAGTGGGCCAATTAATTGCTTTGAACCCTACCTTGAGAAAGGAGCTTAGAGGTGGTTTGAGTTCTACAAGGAGCAAGAGGAAGAAGAAGGCAAAAGTTCCGGTATCAATGGGGGTGGTGGATGCCAAGCCAGCACCATGGGAGGCTTGTGAATATGCCTCCAAGATTGATGTGAGAGTGAATGGTCACAACATCAAGGATGCATTGGTTGATGGAGGATCAGCAGTGAATGCCATGTCAGAAAGGTTAATGAAGAAGTTGGGTTTGATACCCTGAAGACCTTCAACATTTGTGGTGAGCATGGCAAACAAGCAACAAGTTTGACCAGTAGGGGTGATGGATAAAGTGGTAGTTTCAATTATGGGAGTTCAAAATCTCATGACTTTCCAAGTCTTGAAGGATTCAAGCTATGACTTACTTCTTGGGAAGCCATGGTTGAGAGCAGCACGCACAACTGATCGATGGCACAAAGGGTACTTGAGGACTGGGCCATCAAACCATAGAGTCACAGTTCATGTGACTAACACCACCAACACTTCACATTCAGATACACCATCTTCTGATTATTGGGAATCAGATTTTGAAGAAGGAGCTTCAGGTGTGGACACAAGCATGGAGGAAGAGACTTCCACGGAGGAGGATGAATCTGAATCTGATTCAGATGTGTATCCCTTGTGTGCTATGGATTTTGCACCTAAGCCAGAGGTTTTGAAGGACCCAGAAAAATCACCATTGACACTTGAAGAGGTAGAGAGAAGGTTAGCTACCCTCAAGTATAGCCCAAATGTTACCAAGGAGGAGAAGGTGAGATTTGAGGAGATTTTCCGCAAGTTCATCCATGTGTTTGCTTTTAGTTACAAGGATTTGAAGGAAGTCACCTTGGAGGAGCACAAGATAGAGGTGGAGTCACATGCAAGACCAATCCGCCAAAAGCAACGTTGCATTAGCCCACCAATATCTTTGGTTGTGAAGGAGGAGATTGATAAGCTCAAGGAAGCTGGATTTATCTTTGAGGTGGAGAATTCAGAATGGGTGTCTCCAATTGTCATTGTGAAGAAAAAGAATGGCAAGCTTCGGGTATGTGTGGATTACAAGAAGCTCAATGCTGTTACCAAGAAGGACTACTACCCATTGCCATTCATTGATGAGATCTTGGAGGAGGTTGCAGGTCATGAGAGGTACAGTTTTGGAGATGGTTATAGTGGATACAACCAAATCAAGATTGCACCAGAGCATCAACAACTCACCATGTTCACCACACCTTGGGGAACTTATGCTTTCAAGGTCATGCCTTTTGGGCTTTGCAATGCTCCAGCCACATTCCAACGGTTCATGAACAAGGTATTTGAACCTTTCATTGGGAAATTTGTGAGAGACTTCATTGATGACTTTTGTGTCTATGGGAGCAAGGAGGAGCACTTTGAGCACCTAATCAAAGTCTTGCAACGCTTGGATGAGGCAAATGCATCACTCAACCCAAAGAAGTGCATTTTTGGATGTGAAGAAGGTCTACTTTTGGGGCATATAATCTCCAAGGATGGAATAGCAGTTGATCCTGAGAAGGTGAGGAAAATCTCAGACCTTCCATTCCTTTCAAGCTTGACAAAGTTACACCAATTCTTGGGGATGGTTGGGTACTATAGGAGGTTCATCTTCTCATTTTCCAACAAGGCTTGTGCATTGACCATCTACATGAAGAAGGGTGTAGATTACATGGTGATTTTGGAAGACAAGGAGGCTCTCAAAGCTTTTGAGGAGCTCAAGCAATCCCTTGTTGTAGCTCCAATTCTTGCTAAACTTGATTGGAGTAAGCCTTTCATCCTCTACACTGATGCTTCTAATGTAGCAATAGGATGCACTCTTAGTCAATTAGACCAAGATGGGCATGATCATCCAATAGCTTATGCTAGTAGGCAGATGGTTTCAGCAGAGAAGAACTACTTTGCCACGGAGGGTTGGTAGTGATCTTTGGTCTCAAGAAGTTTAGACACTACTTGATTGGAGGGAAAGCCACCATTATCACGGATCACAAGGCTTTGAAGTACATCTTCAACAAGCCTAATGTTGAAGAGAGACTAACAAGGTGGATGATACTCTTGTCTGAGTATGACTACACCATTGAAGATAGGCCAAGAAAGAAACATGCAAATGCTGATTTGTTACCTAGAGCCTATGATCATGATGGAGATGAGCCAGTGGATGATTCCTTCCCGGATGAGGAGCTCATGACAATCTCAGTCACTCAAGAGGTTCCAATGGAGTACAAGGAGATTGTGGATTTTGTGACAAGAGGTAACTATCCAAAAGGGATGCATGCTAGGGAGAGGAAGGCCCTTGCAGCAAGATCTAGACCTAACACAATGGTGGAGGATATTCTTTTTCACCAAGGAGCAGATGGTCTACTTTGAAGAGCAGTGGGAAGCATTACTACAGCCATGCTACAACATTTCTCTATCATACATAGAGTAACTACATCCTATAAGCCAAATTCCAATGGCTTGGCAGAGAGAACCAATCAGACCTTGTGCATGATGTTGGCCAAAGATGTAGAAATGGAGGGAGCTAAACATCATTGGGACAAGAGGATTCATGCAGTTTTGTGGGAGTATAGGACAACCATGAAGACTTCCACCAGATATTCTCCATTTCAATTGGTATATGGTATTGAGTCTACCTTACCTATTCACTTTGATCTTCCTACCTTCCAAAGCATTCATAGGAGATTGAAAAAAGCACAAGGAGGTGATGCAAAGAAGTCAAGGAAGGATCAACTCATGGAGTTGGAAGAGGCAAGAGCAGTTGCTATGGTTAGAGTGGAGCAAGCTCAAAGGAAACAAAAGGAGAGCTATGATAAGAGGCAAGGCAAGAAGAAGGTGGAGACTTTCAAAGAAGGTGATTGGGTAATGTTGTTTGATTCCATTCGATTCAAGAGAGTGCAAAAGAAGTTTTTGCCTAAGTACTTTGGACCTTTCATAGTGGAGAAGGTGTGGGGCAATTACACCTATGATCTCAAGGAGTTGGGAGGAAGACACTTTGATAGGATTAACCATGATAAGTTGAAGATGTACCATAGAAGGTAGAGA
The DNA here is from genome assembly GCA_948567375.1 of Lunularia cruciata. Lineage (NCBI taxonomy): Eukaryota > Viridiplantae > Streptophyta > Marchantiopsida > Lunulariales > Lunulariaceae > Lunularia > Lunularia cruciata. The sequence goes on along the minus strand of OX419757.1, from coordinate 11,110,200 downwards.
GACCTTCACTTTGAGGACAAAGTGAAAACTTAGTCCGGGAGTAAATATAACACCCATATGTGCATGTGTGTGGTATTGTGATATTTAACTTGGTATTACAAGTACTTAAGAGATATTATTTATATAGAGATAAAGGACGGTTCTATATTAGTCATGGTAAGCTAAAGTTAGTCATAGCTAAGATAGAGGGGACCTTACTTTAGAGGAAGTAGAAAAGATAAGCACCACTATTTTGGATTTTAGTGTGTTGACTTGGTATTATTCCTAGGTGTTTGGCTTTGAGGAAAGAGTTGAGAACTCTTGGGCCCGCAAGCCTTTTTGTTTTGGATTCTTCTTTAGTCCAAGGATAGCCCATGTGAAGGAATCCTTGACTTAGTGGTTGGGTCAAGATAAGACCACATGCTTAGGGGAATATGCCCATGTGAATGGATATTCCTTTCTACTTTTTGACTTTACTTGACTTTTAGTCTAGTAACTTGAGTTACTATGGTAATTAGTAACTTTGGTATGTAACTATTTCACAAATATATAAACAAGGGGTGAGGAGGTACTCATCATCCTTTCATTTGCAACTATCTCTCTCTCATTGAGTTCTCTAGTGAGCAATGTCTTAAGTCTTGGAGTGTTAGCCTTGGAGGCGTATGATGGAGTTCGGGTTCCTTGCCTTCTTAGTCCATGATGCGCTACCATAATAGCCATCAGAGGTTCATCCTGAGTGAGAGACAGGCCGGCTCACAGATCTTCCTACCTTCCAAAGCTTTCATAGGAGATTAAAGAAAGCACAAGGAGGTGATGCAAAGCAGTCAAGGAAAGATCAACTCATGGAATTAGAAGAGGCAAGAGCAGTTGCTATGGTTTGAGTGGAGCAAGCCCAAAGGAAACAAAAGGAGAGAGATGACAAGATGCAAGGCAAGAAGAAGATGGAGCCTTTCAAAGAAGGTGATTGGGTAGTGTTGTTTGATTCCATTTGATTCAAGAGAGTGCAAAAGAAGTTTTTGCCTAAGTACTTTGGACCTTTCATAATGGAGAAGGTGTGGGGAAATTACACCTATGATCTCAAGGAGTTGGAAGGAAGACACTTTGATAGGATTAACCATGATAAGTTGAAGATATATCATAGAAGGTAGAGAGACCTTCACTTTGAGGACAAAGTGAAAACTTAGTCCGGGGGTAAATGTAACACCCATTTGTGCATGTGTGTGGTATGATGATATTTAGTTTGGTATTACAAGTATTTAAGAGATATTATTTATATAGAGATAAAGGATGGTTCTACATTAGTCATGATTAGCTAAAGTTAGTCATAACTTAGATAGAGAGGACCTTACTTTAGAGGAAGTAGAAGATGAGCACTACTATTGTGGATTCAAGTGTGTTGACTTGGTATTATTCCTAGGTGTTTGGCTTTGAAGAAAGAGTTGAGAACTCTTGGGCCCGCAAGCCTTTCTTTTTGGATTCTTCTATAGTACAAGGATAGCCTATGTGAAGAAATCCTTGACTTAATTGTTAAGTCAAGATAAGATCACATGCTTAGTGGAATATGCCTATGTAGATGGATATTCCTTTATACTATTTGACTTTACTTGATTTTTAGCCAAGTAACTTGAGTTACTCCAATAATTAGTAACTTTGGTGTATAACTATTTCACAAGTATATAAACTAGGGATGAGGAGATACTCATCATCCTTTCATTTGCAACTATCTCTCTCTCATTGAGTTCTCTAGTGAGCAATGTCTTGTATCTTGGAGTGTTAGCCTTGGAGGAGTATGATGGAGTTGGGATTCCTTGCCTTCTTAAGACCCAACCCTTTACTCTTGAAGAATTTTTGCCTTCTCTCTCAGTCCAGTCTAGACCTTCCCCTCAAGGGTTCCCCTATCTAGACCTCACTTCACTTTTGATGCTTCATTTTCCTCTCTATATAAGTCAAAGCCTACATCACTTGATGCGAAGCCTTCTTATCACCAAAGCACAAAACAAACCTTCAATCCTCTACCCTTCAACTCAAATCTGTCCTTTGTCCTTCAAGAATTCCCTAACTTCTCTTACCTATTGGTCTTGGCAAGCAAACCCCTATCTCCCTTCAGTGGTTTCTCTCTGTTGTCTTGACCAAGCCAAATCCCTACTCTCGATGATTGTTCCCTCTTCACTCTCTCCTTGAGAATCCTCTATCCTGCCCAACCTTCCCATGAGATTTTTCTCTGTCCAACCCTTCTTCACTTTTGATGCTTCATTTCCTCTTTGTCCAACCAGCCAGCCAGCCAATCTCTCAATGTCTACTTCTCCTTTTTATCACCAACCCCTCTCTCTTCAAATTAGGCAAAGCCTTCTCCTTTCCTATCATCCCAAACCTTTTCTTTGGGATCTCACTGTCCTTGTAAAACCTTTTGCTCAAAGTGCATCCCACTCCTCACTTTTCCTCTATCCTAGCCAAGGTCTAATTTCAAGAAATCTCTTGCTACTGTCCATGCCCAACCCTATTCCTCTCTCAAAGCATTTCTCCACTCTTCACTCTTCTTTGCTTCTTGTCACCAAAGCTAGAGTCTCATTTTCAAAAATTCTCATCTTTGCTATCCAAGCACAGCCCTATTCCCCTCTTGAAGCATTTCTCCACTCCTCACTCTTCCTCTCTTAATGTCACTAAAGCCAAAGTCTCTTTTCCAAAAATTCTCATCTTTGTTGTCTAGGTCCAGTCCTAATCCTCTCTCAAAGCTTTTCTTCCCTCCTTGCCAAACCTTTCCCAAACAGAAATTGCTGATGCACGAGTAGAGGTTATACATTCAAAGGCAAGTGCAATAATGATGGAGCAAGAGCTGAAGAGTATAAAGAAGAGTGTGGCAGAGAAGGACCAAGCTTGGCAATGAGAATTCACAGAGCATAGTTGGGAGGAAGAAAGATTATGATTGCTAAGAGAAGATGAGGATCAACTAGTCTTGTATAGACAAGAGAAGGAAGCATTGAAGGTTGAGTTTGAGGATGAGTTGATGACGTATCAAAACAAGCTGGAGGAGGAGAGAAGTAAGGAGAATGTAGTGCAGAGTGTGGAGTCAGATGCAGTAGGAGCAACGGTGAAGGAATTAAAAGCAAAGCTCTATATTGAAGCCAAGATCAAAATGGAGGAAGCAAGACTACACAAATTGAAGTTGCTTGTGCAAGAAACTTGGAAGAAGAAGGCAAAGGACACCAAACTGTATAATCTTTTGATTTGTCTGAGAGAGCAAGTTGATAGGAAGATGTTAGAGATAGGAGGTAATGTAAGTCTTAGATCAGATTTAGTAAGATCAGATTTAGATAGAATTTGTAGTGAGATGAAGGAAGAGAAGAAGTCCAAAGTAGTAGAAGTAAGAGTGCAAGTGTCTTTGGGTGAGTTACTTGAGACATTAGAGAAGATTGGATCAAAAGATAACAATGTAAATAGATTAGATATGAGTGCAATTGTAGTTTGTAGTGAAGAGATAGTAGAAAAAGAAGATATAGGAGTATTATTAGAGAGACCCAAAGAAGGAGAAATTTGTGAAGTTACTTTGTGTTTGGAAGCCAAAGTAGAAGTAGACATCAGATTGGAGTCATAACCAATTCAAGATAGGAATTAACAAATATGAAGGAGTGGGTGATGTCATTTTAGATCTAGAGATTGAGAAGTAGAGATTTGAAGCAATAGCAAGATGATAGTAGGAAGTAGTGGAATGCTCTACCTATTTAAAGGAGGCATGTGCAACAAAATGTTGTTCAATATTCAGAATTTTTGAAGATAGATAAAGCAAAGCAATGTATCTCAATGCTATTTAAGCTTAATTTTGAGTATCAATTTGTTGTTTGCGTTTGTGAGTGTTTGGAGAATTCCAAAGTGAAAGTCAGTGTGGTTGTTGGATGTTGGATTCCACAAAGCTTATCTTCATTTTATGTGTTTGATCTTGAGTGAAGTGTAATCAAAGTAATACCTTAATAGATTTGAGAGGAATTGTAGTGTTGGTAGTATTTTTCATTTATGAGTGCAATGCAAGTTTGATATGAAGCAATTTTGATCCAAGAAATTGTGCCTTCATTGGAGGGGTGGAATGCAATTCTAAGACAAGATCATTTTGCAATGAAGTAGCCGTCTTTGGGAGAATCTGAATCCTCAAAATCAAAGTTGGTTTAGAAAGATTGGATAGTATTGTGATTATGAGTGTTAATTTGTGACGAGATTGTGATCAGGGCTTGTTACTTTCTTTTGGGTGTGGTTTCTACCTTAGAGATTAAAGACAAACTCAAAAAGAACTATATTGTTATTGTTTGCTTCATATTTGATCATTTCTAACTTGTATCTTTGTGGGAACAAAATTTATTTACCTGATTACCACAAAAGTGATACTTGGAAGTGGAAGAATACAAAGCTAAATCTCACATTGAGGTTACAATCAATATGAATGTCTGCATCAAGAGAACAACGAGAGGAGAGAGCTTGTAAAAAAATGTTGAAATGTGAAGAAGAAGAATGCTAGAAGAGCTCAACCACAAGTGAAGCATCTGAAAAGGAAGCGTTGGATCTATAGCTTCTTTACAAAGTTTAAGAAGCCTTGCAAGAGCTTGAACAAAAGAAAAATGAAATCGAGTGGCAAGGATACTTAGTGTCTCCAAATCCCAAGAAGAAGAAAGATGCTACCGGACAAACATATGTGTTACGACCCAGTACATTGACTTCCTCTAAAGGTATCAAGGGAGTCAAATTTATAAAAGAATTTATTTGTGAGAAGATAGCATGGATCCTAACAAAAGAAGAGTGTCAACACCTTGCACATATGATTCCTTAGTTGGCTCAAAGGAATCTTGAAGAGCACTATGAGGGTGTTGAACCTCTTCTTCTTGCTTGGATTGAAGTCAACGTAACCAAAGAAGAAGAATCTATTGACAAAGATCCAACTTTGAACTTGACTAATTGGAACCCTTGGAGTCACAACACGACAATTCTAGTAAGTGCTTAAGGGCCATCAAGTTCAATCTTACTGTAGTCTATTCCACAAAGCCATAGAATGACTTCATACCTGTCACCCGACATGCCTATCAAAAGTACAAGGGGACTAAACAAGACAAAGATCCAAATGAATTCATCAATGAATTCAAAGTCATCTCCTTTTCCAATAAGGAGTATGACTTTGCTGAACGACTGTGGATTTTTCCCAGTCTACTCCAAAAGAAAGCTCAAAACTGGTACACACATGTAACTAGAAGGGGTTTGGACCAGCCAACTGGCCAGACTTGCAAAATGGCTTCTTGGAATGATTCTAGGAAGTAGATTACAACACAAGTGTCTTTGTGGCACTCAATGATTTGGACAGAGGGAAGAAGGAGAAGTTGAGAGACTACTCTGAGTGGTCATGGCCCTTTTGAACTAAGTCCCAAAGCAATTGGGTGTGGTGGGTCACTCCGATGCCCAAGCCATCACTTGGTTCCTCGGTGGGCTTATCACCAAAGATCCAAATCTTTGCTAGGGAGAGGAATGTAACTTCCTTGGTTAAGTTACTCAAACATGTCACCCAATACAAGGTAGCCTACTCTCATTCTTCCAAAAACCAAAGAAATCGGGAGAAGAAAGGCATGAAGCCTAGACAAAGAGGTTCTTGTAGTACATTCCTTTCTTTGGAAGAATCTTCCACATCTTCAAGTTCTTCTTCAGAATCTGAAGAATATTTAAAGCCAAGAAGAATACAAAGGTAAGGAGGAAAGAAACCATTGACAGCCCCGGCAAAGTGTGTAAATAAGGCGGACAACAAGCTGGAGACTCTTATAAAAGAGTTTGCGGATTTTAAGATCCAGATAATTAGGGCAAAGGACCAAAGAAAGCCTCCTTCATTTGGCCAACCAAATGCATAGTGCACTGCATGTGGCAAATCAGGCCATGCCAATACGGAGTGCTTGACCCATAATGCATTTCTAGTGCAACAAATTGATTGGGTTCTAGGATGGGACCAAAGTGAGGAAGAAGAGGCAATGTACCAAACCCAAGATGTATAGCCTCAGGCAAGCACATCATACCAAGGTCTGAGGTATGGACCTAAGGAGTATAATAACAACAATGCTCCCCAATGAAGACCACTAATGGGTGGCCAAAATAGGCCTCAAAATGTTGCACTAGGTGCATGTTATAGTTGTGGCTCATTAGGCCATTGGTCTTTGAATTGTCTTGAGCTAAGGCGTCAGGTTGGGTATGTTCTACTGTGTGGAAATTGTAAAGGATCAGGCCATACTGGAAATCAGTGCCTGCAACCACCTAACCCAAAGCCATCGGTGAAGTCTGTATAGACCCTAGCTAAGCGTGTTGTGCTATAATAAAAAGGGGATACAAATGTAAATTGTATAACCTTTGAGGAGGAGACACCTCAAGAAGGGAGTCAGGCTTCTAAAGGCAAATGGCCAGACCTCAAAATTTTGAAGGTTGAGACATGCTCAAGTAAGAAGAAGCATAATCTTGAAGAAGTAAGTACTACTTCTTCCTCTTCATGAAAGGAAAAGAGACAATACCCAAAAGCTATTCTTTCTGCAAAAGAGGAGAAGATTCAAGCCAAAGCTAAAGCCAAAGCCAAAGCTTTGCGAAAGAAATCCAAGAAGCAATACAAACAACTTGGGAAATGAGTTTGGAGGAGGATATGAAGATGAAGCCTCCATTTTTTCTGGTGGACATCAGATCCAAAGTAAAGGAGCTGATACAAGCCAAGATGAGTAAACCCAAAGAACCTTGGGTCAAGACCACCGGTACTCTTGTCACCATCATGAAGTGCCCCAAAGTCCAATTTGAACAAGGAGAGACTTTGAATGCAAAGACCAAGGCAAAGGAGGTGAAACTGGGAGGAGTACCCCAATACAATATTGTGGCAAATTTGGCATCCACAAATGCAAACGTCACATTTAAGCAATTGTGGGAGGACAACAAGCTGTACAAGAAATAGTTGAGTTCAGCCCTCAAGAAAGTAAGGGCAATGACCAAGAGAGACTTGCTCGCAATATATTGTATTAAGCAAGAAGATTGGGATCTCCCAAAGTAGATATGGATCATGGGTTGCATGATAACATTGATACCCATTGATTTGGGTTCCAGTGTCAATGTCGTGATTGAGGATACTTCAAACCGGTTGGGGTACCATATGTTTGAACCAACACTCCACATTTTGAAGTTTGCAGACCAAACTAGGAGATGGCCTTTGGGTATACTATCAAACATTACCACAATCATTGGTGGTGTGCCCTTCAAGTTGAACTACATTGTGTTGCGACCAATAACCAAAACTGGTTACCTATTGTTGATTGGAAGACCCTAGTTGTACAATGCCCAAGTTGTTGTGGATTGACACCAGCAAAAGTTAAGATTCAAGGACATCTCGTCTGAAAATTTGAAGCTGGTGATTTTTAGTTGGATGACACCACCTTAGGGAGACAACCTTGTTAGAAGATGAAGATGAATATGAAGATTCATTGCCCTTGTCTTCCAAAGACTCCAAAGATGAGGTCCAAGTCAATTACTTGGAATGCTACAAGGTAGAAGTCAAAGATGAAGACCCATACAACATTGTCTTAGGTGAAAAAAATTTGGAGGAAGGGGGTTTGACTATAGTTAAACTTGGGTTGAGCGGAGTCAGTCACGTTGAAAGAGTCATCAACCTCAATGATTGTCAAGATGTTGCCTTGTTCAAAGGTAAAATTTTGAAGATTTCAAAGACAGTCACTTTGGAGGAGTTGGTAGAATACACTGCCTTGGTTATAGAGTACTAGGATGTATTTTCCTGGTCGATTGATCAAATGACAGATATTACATGCAAATTTGGAGAACATTGGATTGATCTTGTTGAAGGTGCAGTTCCGGTTTGGCAAAGACAATACTGCTTGAACCCAAAGTACTCACTTTTGGTGAAAGATGAAATTGACAAGTACTTAGGGGCTGGAATAATATTTCCATCTTGAGTAGTGAGTGGGTTTCTCCCATTGTTATTGTTCCAAAGAAGAAGACTGGGAAAATTGGAGTGTGCCAACATTTTTGCAAGTTGAATGCAATCACAAGGAAGGATCATCATCATGCCTTTCACTAATACAATTTTGGACCAAGTAGTTGGTCATCCTTGATTTAATTTTCTTGATGGATTCTTAGGCTATAATCAACTATCCATCCAAGAAGAAGACAAGGACAAAACCACATTCACTACCAATTGGGGCACTTTTGCTTACAATCAAATGCCCTTTGGGTTGTGTAATGCTCCCACTACTTTCTAGCGGATGGTTAATGCAATCTTCAAAGCTTTTCTCTACAAATTTATGGAAGTCTTCATTGATGATTTTTGTGTGTTTGGTCAAAGAGAAGTACATTTGGATTACCTTTGTCAAACTTTTTGAAAGGCATTGATTTGCCAACTTGTCATTATGCTTGGATAAATACTTCTTCACAATGAAGGAAGTAATTATTTTGGGGCATCAAGTCTCAAGCTGAGGTATTGAAGTTGATGTTGAGAAGGTGAAAGTTATCTCAACTTTGGAATCTCCTAAAAACATTTGGGAGATGAGTGCCTTCTTAGGGCATGTCGGATACTATAGACGCTTTGTATCAAACTATGTGGTGCTTGTTGCACCCCTAACAAAGCTTTTGAAGAAGTCCAAAGACTACTTGTAGGAAGCAGAACAAGAAAAAGCTTTCCAAGAATTGAAGAGGAAATTGGTTGAAGCACTAGTAATGAGGTCCAAAATTGGGATGCCCTTTTTCATGTGTATGTGGACACTTGTCAATGGCAATCAGAGTCATCTTAAGTCAGAAGAACAAAAAGAAGAAAGATTATCCAATTTATTATGCCAACCGACAACTTTCAGTTTCAAAAAGAATTATTTGACAACTAAAAGAGAAGCACTTGGAATGGTGTATGCTTGCAATAAGTTTTGCCACTATTTGTTGGGATATGACTTTATCTTCTATGTGGACATTATGCTCTACAATATTTGGTCAAGAAGGCAGATTTATTTAGGTGAATTGTAAGATGGATCTTGTTGTTACAAGAATTCACATACATTGTACAAGTAAGGAAAGGAGCTTTGCATTCAAATGCAGACTTCCTATCCAGGTTGAAAAATCAAGACCAAGACTTGGATGTTGATGACCGGTTTCTTGATGAAGAGTTATATCATTTAATGGCAATGCAAAGTACAAGGTATGCAGCAAAATATCATTATCTGCATACTTGCCATTGTCTTGAGGGGCTAGACTTAGAGTAGAGGGCAGTCGCCCTCAAGAAGATGGTACCATACCAGCTAAAACACAACATTTTATTTAAAATGTGCAAAGATGAAGTTCTTTGGAGATGCTTGAAGGCATATGAAGTCGGAGGAGTACTCGAGTCCTTACACTCAAAAGCATCAAGAGGACATTATGGCCTGAAGAATACTATAAAGAAGATTCTTTCATTGGGGTATTGGTGGCCTATGATGTATGAGGACACTCATAAGCACATACAAAGTTGTGATGCTTGTCAAAGAATAGGAAAGCTGAAAGCTACTTCCCAATGGCCTTTGAGACCAATTTTGCCATTGGCTCCATTTGAGAAATGGGGTATTGATTTTGTAGGTCTGATTCAACCGGTGACCCAATTCATGAGGAATTGATACATTTTGTTATGCACTGATTATGCTACCAACATGGTTGAAGTCAAGGCAACTCAGAGACCTGATGCGGAAATAGTTGCAAAATTTTTCTTCCAAAACATCATGTTTTCATGTTAAGAATGTCCTCTAGAAATGGTCATTGATCAAGGGACCCATGTTTTGAACTCCATGGTGCCAGCGTTGTCATTGGGAAAGTAGCCTATGAGTATTATGGATGCCATTTGGTGTGAAGGTTTTGTTTTCTTGCATAGCAATGACTTTGGGTTTTTTTAGTTATTGTGTCTTGGGAATATTCTTCATGCCATTGTGAGGTCAGAAGTTTTGTTATTTTTTGTGAGCTTGAAAGCTCAAAAATGAGGCATAAACTCAAAAGTATTTATTAGTTTGCATGAAAACAAGATTTCTTTTGGAGTTACACATTTTGGGGGCTTAGATTTATGCTGCATGGGCTCAAGACTATTTTTTTCAGCTTACTAGGGTCTTAGAGAAGCATTTATTATTTTTTATTATTTTTTTCATTTTGGGAATGCTTTGAGAGATCTTGCGGGAAAACAATGCTAGTGGAAGAAGTAACAAAGAAGGAAGGGTTCAAGGGAATACTTCTGGCTGATATTGCTGATGACAATGGAGTTAAAAATGTAGGGAGAACCTTTGAAAGATGGCTGATGACAAGGGAGTCAACGAGGTAGAGAAAAATAAAATAAAATAAAATTTTGGGAGATCTTGTGAAGAGAAACAAAGGAAATTTTCTCCGAAGGAAGGGGGCTTGTGAAGGGCTGACAGGGAACTTTCTCGAGAGGGTTGCACTTTGAGAGGGATAGGGGAGGAGTGAGCTCTAGAAGGGAAGGGGGGGGGGGGGGGGGTAAAAGGAAAGGGAAAGATCAAAAGAGGGGGGATAGGGAAGAAAAAAAGGGCCAGGAATAGTGAGGAATCAAGGATTATAGGAGAAGATAGGGATAGGGATAGGGAGAATCAAAATGCGTTGGGAGAAACAGAAGATAGAGGGTTCAATTTTTCTTGTTTTGGTGTATAATCAGGCAATGGATTTATCAGAGGGGTGTAGGAGGAAGGAGATCTTTTGAAGGAAGTGACAGGGCATGATAGGGAGCAAGAGATTTCGAAGAAGAGGGCAAGAGAGGAACAGTGAGACAAGATTGTGAGTGCAATTCTAAAGGAGAAAGAAGAAGGGTTTCTTTTTTCAAAAGGAATAGTGTGGGCCTAGGGAACAAGAAAAGAAGAGGAGCAAGAAAAGAACTCAAGAGAAGAAGGGGGCTACAGGGAAGAGGATTTCTTTGGAAGGGAGATCAAAATGTGTAGGTTCTGTTATTGGAGAAGAGGGAGAGGAAGAATTTGAGAACAGGTTTGCCTTGGTCTGTGACAAGAGAGAAGGGGAGAGGGAGCACTTCAAAGGAAAGGCTGTGCAGACGTATATGGAAGAGAAAGAAATAGGAATTGTGGAGGGCTGGAGAGTGTGGGCTGCAGGGAGACTTTTTGAAGAAGAGCTTGTAGAGGGAGAGAGCGAGGGTTTGTGAGGAGCTGCAGAGAAGGAGAGAGGAATCTCCCAAAGGAACTAACTGGGTGTGCAGGAGTGCAAAATCTAGAGAAAGAGAGGGAAATGAGAATTGATTGTGAAGGCAGAAAAGAATTTTTGAAAGGAAAAATGAGTTTGTGTCTTGTGAGACCGGAAGAGTGATATTCTTGAAAGGGAAATAGAGCATGGTCGTGACAGTGGCTGAAGAAAAGTGCAAGGCTGAAGAAAAATTTGGTAGGAAGGTCTAGACAGGGGAACCTTTGAGGGGAAGGTCTGGACTGGTCATGGAAACTGGAAGAGCATAAACTTCAAAGTGAGGGCTTGTGCAATAGCAAGAACTTAGACAGATAGATAATTTTGAGGGCAAGGGCTTGATTGATAGTGGAAGGCTGGACAGAGATGGAATTTTTTTTGAAGGATAAGGTCCTGGATTGGGACACAAAAGGAAAAGGAGGAAGGGAATTTAAGTTGGCTAGGGTTAAGCCTAGACAAGAGGAAGTGAGTGGAGAGAATTTTTGAATGCTTGGTCATGGCCGGTGATAGGACAGGGAGATGTGAAGAAATTTCAAGGGTTTTGGCTTGGGCTGTGGTAGGAGTAGGAGTGGAAACTCTTGAGTTTTGTTTGAGCTTGGACTGAGACAGAACTAGACTAAAGGAAAGGTGTGAGGAATGTTCACAAGAATGAGAACTTTGAATTGAGTGTAGAGCATAAGTCTGAATTATGAGAGTAATGATGTGCAAGAGACACAAGAAAATTTTCAAATGAGCAAGAGTGAAGGAGGTTTTGAGTTTGCTTCAGCTTCATGAGTGACAAGAAAAGAGAGAGAAGACTTTCGAGGTAGGGTTTTGCTCGGTTGAGATAGAAGAGAAAGAAGTGAAGGAGGAGGAAGATTGTTTTCTCTAGGGGCAAGTTTTCTGCTTTGGTTTGGACAGGAGTGCAAGAGTGAGGAAATTTCAAGGAGACTCTTGCTGATGCAATGACAAGCCAGCAAGGGAAAGGTTTTGAGAGAAGACCTGCACCTGAACGGAGGTTTGGATAGGAACTGATAGGAATTTCCCTGAAGGAGAAAACTTGCTTGGATATAGAAGAGAGAGTGCAGTGTGGAGTGAAGAATTGGAATTCCAAGGTGAAGAGCTGATTGTTAGGATATGATGTTTTGGATGTGAAATCTGTACATGAACTGGAGGACCAATGTACATGAGAATGAAAAATTGGCAGAAAGGGCTTCAAGAGAATATGCTTGAGAGGGAAACCTTGCTGTTAAGTTGATGGCAGGGCAGCAGAAATTGTGAAAGTGGTTTGAGGAATGATCTTGCTGAAAAGATGGCAGGGTAGTACAAGAAGGTGAATTTTTTGAGTGGCTAGGAGTGCGGAGTGGAGATGCTTCACAGAACTTGATGAGATTAAAATATCACGGAGATGTAGACAGGAGTATGAAGAATTTTGGATGTTGTTGAAGTGTGAAGATTGTAAGGACACAGAGTGTTTTAGCAGAAGTTGTCCTGATAGTGGAGGTGGATGTTAGATATTTTTGCAGCTAGACTAGTCTGAATTTGAGATGCATGCAAGAGAGAACTGTGACCCGGCCTGTCTCTCACTCAGGATGAACCTCTGATGGCTATTATGGTAGCGCACCATGGACTAAAAAGGCAAGGAACTCCAACTCCAACTCCATCATACTCCTCCAAGGCTAACACTCCAAGACTCAAGACATTGCTCACTAGAGAACTCAATGAGAGAGAGATAGTTGCAAATGAAAGGATGATGAGTACCTCCTCACTCCTTGTTTATATACTTGTGAAATAATTACGTACCAAAGTTACTAATTACTGTAGTAACTCAAGTTACTAGACTAAAAGTCGAGTTAAGTCAAAAAGTAGAAAGGAATATCCATTCACATGGGCATATTCCACTAAGCATGTGGTCTTATCTTGACCCAACCACTAAGTCAAGGATTTCTTCACATGGGCTATCCTTGGACTAAAGAAGAATCCAAAACAAAAAGGCTTGCGGGCCCAAGAGTTCTCAACTCTTTCCTCAAAGCCAAACACCTAGGAATAATACCAAGTCAACACACTAAAATCCAAAATAGTGGTGCTTATCTTTTCTACTTCCTCTAAAGTAAGGTCCCCTCTATCTTAGCTATGACTAACTTTAGCTAACCATGACTAATATAGAACCATCTTTTATCTCTATATAAAAATACCAAGCTAAATATCACAATACCACACACATGCACAAATAGGTGATACATTTACCCCCGGACTAAGTTTTCACTTTGTCTTCAAAGTGAAGGTCTCTCTACCTTCCATGGTACATCTTCAACCTATCATGGTTAATCCTATCAAAGTGTCTTTTGTGGTGCCCACTTTTTTTTGTTTTTTTCAAAATAGAGAGGAAGAAGTGTATATAGAAGTCGGATTGCGCTTGTATGGCCAAAGAAGGCAAAGAAAAGAGTCTTCGCAATGAAACCCAAAGTAAAGTGACTTTGGGTCATAAGGTGAAGTACTCAGAAATGCCCTGTCAGCATACAACCCAAAGTAAGGAGTCTTTGTATCGGGGGGAGCTCAACCCCGAGCGAAGTCTGTCTAACAACCTTTCATCTGGGTGAGAAATTCAAGAAGGGACCGTTCAAAACCGGCGGCCCATACGCACGAAGTACGATTGATAGTGACAGGTGCATGTAGGAGGTGTGATTTCTTGATAGAAACTCAAAGTGAAGAGAGACGAAGAAAGTGCAACTCTATAACAATCGAGCTCGAGACAAAGCAATGTCAAGCAATTTTCCTTTGCTGTTGAGAAGTCATCATGCAGGTGATTGTGGGAAGGGAAATAGAGTTGGAGACGCACTAGTGTGTAAGGGAGAAGTTGCAAGAGTGAAATTGAGAGACAGTGAGAAAGCAGGAGAGATGGGAGGAGGAAAGAAGAACTCCAAATTCACAGTCAAGAATCATGCAATTTGGGGGTTAGATGTAATCGCAAGAATAGAAGTCTTGAGTCGACTTTGGATTACATTCTTGGCATGGAACTGGAATGTTAGTTTTCTAGGTTTCATGATTGAGATCATCGAGAGCAAGTGTCTCAATGGACCCGAGGAAGAAGGGAAGAGAGGAAATCTGGCTCGTTGGACAGAGTCGGGTTGGAGATTAGTACTCGGGAAGGAAGCAGGCACGGAGCAGGGTGCCACATTCTTGGGGAAGGGAGAGATAGTCGAGGAAACCCAAGAAGTGAGAGATGCATTCTTGTCAAAGCGGATGAAGAATGGGCACAAAATGGAGAGTTACAAGGATCCTGTCAAGAGGGGAATTGTGAGTGCTTAGATGACAATCCTAAAGCCGGAGAGAACAACCTATATGACAAAACACCAAGCGGTGTTCTTTCACAAATTGTTTGCAGGAGAACCAATTAATTAGGCAAGAGAATGGGAGAATGCAACAAATGGTGTGGAATTTGTGGGATAAATCACCTCCACATTACATCGTGCCATTTGCAGCCCATTTCTACCTTGGGTTGAATCTGCTGAACTTGGTGGAGCAAACTCGGATGGTGTTGCATTTCCATCCCAATTTGAGAAGGGAGGTTGATGTAGAGGAGCAGCAGTACATCTTACAAATCAGAAGCACCAACGAGTACTACAAGAAGACGGGGAAGAATGTGGAGATAGAAGTGAGTACTCCAAAATCGAAGAAGCAAAGTCGGGAGGGCGTAGCCAAAGACAAGATGAAACCTCAAAAGACCAGGAGAGGAAACCCGAGGCGAGGCATGGTGGTGATCGAGTCAAAAGACGAAGACTCGGAAGGTGAACCTGAGTGCAAGTCCAAAGATTTGGAACACAAGGAGGGGCCCGAGCTAATGCTACAAAGTGGAAGTACAATAGCAACAACAATGAGGGTGGAGAAATGACATTGGTGCCACCTGCTGTAGAGGAGGAAGAAGATGTGTAGGCAAAGACCAAGGCAGAGGACAACACAAAGTTTAGAAGATGATATACCCGAGGCCAAAGAGAAGAAGATTGCAGTTCAGAGGGGAGTTTGCTTGAGACGCAAGGCAAAGTGTGAGGCAGGTCCAAGTAATATGAAAGAAGAAATGAACGAAAGCTCAAGAAGCAAGGCGTTAGTTCCGATACGAAGACTGCAGAGAAGAAGGCAAGTATCAGATGAACAAGAAGTGCAAAGGGAGATTGCTACGCAAGAAGAGGTAGTAGCAAGCGATGGAGTAGAGTACCTGCGGGAGGTGGTGGGTCCTCTGTTGGTGAAGTTAGAACACAGGAAGAAGGAGATGCAATCAAAGTGTCCAAAAGTGAAGATTGTATTGCAAGTCTTAGCGCAATTAGAAGAAGAGAACTCAGAGTTGAAGAAAATCATAACCCAAGGTGAGGAGGAAAGTGAAGTACTACAAGCAGAGGTAGTAGTGAAGACTCAGGTAATTGAAGACTTGAAGAGAGAAGTGAGATATCAAGAAGAGCTTGTTAAGAAGAGTGACATAGCAAAGGAAAGGCAAGTAGTAGAATATGAGATCTTGAAGCAGCAGTTTGCTGATTCAAGAGTAGAACTTATCCATGCTATGGTGAGAGTAGCAGCGAAGGAACAAGAGCTTAATAGGGTGATGGAGAGTGTAGAAGAGAAGAAGCAGCTTTGGCAAAGAGAGTTAGCAGCACAATATAGGGAAGAAGAAAGATTACGAGAGTTACTTTGTAATCAAGAGGAGAAGATTGTACAAAAGGAGAAGGAGAAGGAAACGGTGAAAGCCGAGTTTGAAGCATAGTTGGCAATGTATAGGGAGGATTGGCTTGCAGATCAAGAGCAAGAAAGAAAAATGCGGTTGGAGCCGTTGAAGGAGATTGTCCTCAGGATGAACGCAATGTTGAGTATAGAGGCCAGTGTTTGAATTGAAGAGACGAGGCTGCACAAGTTGAAA
This sequence comes from Lunularia cruciata, assembly GCA_948567375.1. Classification (NCBI taxonomy): domain Eukaryota; kingdom Viridiplantae; phylum Streptophyta; class Marchantiopsida; order Lunulariales; family Lunulariaceae; genus Lunularia; species Lunularia cruciata. The sequence goes on along the minus strand of OX419757.1, from coordinate 11,094,137 downwards.
TTGTTCGTGCAAGAGATGAGGTGAAGACATGTGAAAGATACAGAATTGAATGCGCTGTTGATAAGTCTCAGGACTCATGTAGATAGGAAGATATTAGAGGTAGAAGATAATATCACAATTAGATTAGACATAGTAAAGTTAGAGATAGATAAACTTCGGAAGGATGTTAGAGCCAAACCCGAAGTAGATAACATAGGAGTCCAGATGTCTTCGGAGTTACCATCGGAGACATTGGAGGAGAGTGGGTCAGGAGATGAAGATTTAGAAGGGTTACCCACTAGTGCAATTTCAGATCAGGAAAAGAATTGCTGGATCTGGTAGAAGAAGTAGAAGATCTGAAACCCGAGGATAGAGTAGTAGGAAGTAAAATTACTTCAGGTTTGGGTTTGAAAGCCGATGATGAAGTAGACATCGGATCGGAGTTGTAAGAGTTTTGAGATTTGAAGAGGCAAATATGAAGAGGTGCATTGTCATTTTGGATCTGCAGGTTAGAAGAGTTGTTGTAGAACGGTATAGTTGTTAGAACTGTCAATTGCTTCACTACTTAAGAGTGGCATTCGCAGTATCATGTTGTTCAGTGCTCATCATTTTTGAGAATAGATAAAGCAAAGTGCTGTGAAGCATTGCTTGTCGCTTGAGCTTGTTTCCGAGTATCAGCTTTGTGTTTGTGTTTGTGAGTGTTTGGAGAAATTTGAAGTGCAAGTCAGTGTGTTTGTTGGATGTTGGATTCCACAGCCTTGATCTTCATTCTGTGTGTTTGATCTTGAGTGAAGTGCAATTGAAGCAATACCTTGACAGATCTGAGAGGAATTGTAGTGTTGGTAGTATTTTGCATTTGTGAGTGCAGTGCAAAGTTGATGTGAAGCAATTTTGATCAAGGAAGTTGTGCCTTTAGTGGAGGGGTGGAACACAATTTTGAGGTGAAGTTGTTTTGCAATGCCATTTTCGAGAGAGCCTGAATCATCACAATCAAGATTATTTGGAAAGACTTGATGGAGTTGTGATTATGGAGTGTTAATTCATGACAAGACTGCAAATCAGTGCTTGTTACTCTCTTCTGGGTGTGGTTTCTTCCTGAGAGACTAAAGAAGAACTCAAGAAGAACTAAATTGTTACTATTTGCTTTGTACTTAGACATTTTTGACTCGTATCTTTGCGGGAACGAACTTTACTTACCTGATTACCGCAAAAGTTATATTTGCCGGGTTGTCACATGATTTTTGGCGCCATTGTCAGAGATACAAATCTCGGAAGTGGAAGAATACAAAGCCAAACTCAAAACTGGGTATCAATGCAATATGAATGTCTGCATCAAGAGAGCAACGGGAAGAGAGAGCTCAAAGACGAGCATTGCAGCGTGAAGAAGACAAACGTCCGAACATCCCATCCACTCTTGACAAACCAAATGAGAGGCGTTGGACTTTCAACTCCTTCACAAAGTGCAAGAAGCACTGCGAGAACTTGACCACAAGAAACACAAAGGCGGTTGGTAAGGCTACTTTGCATCTCCCTCTTCATCCAAGAAGAAGAAAGACTCAAGGGGCCAAACATATGCATTCCGGCCCAGTTCACCAACTTCCCCTAGAGCTGTAAAGGAAGTCGTGTCCTTGAAGAACTTTGTTCAAGAAAAGACAACACAAACACTTATGGAAGAAGAGTATCAACATCTTCTACAAACGATTCCTCGGTTGTCCCAAAGGAATTTGGAAGAACAAATCAAAGGTGTTGATCCTGAATCTTCCACTCGGGTTGAAGTTGACACCCTCATAGCAGAAATTGTTGAAGAACACCCTACCTTGAATTTGACAAACTGGAACCCCTGGGCTGATAACACGGTGTCGAAACCAGCCAATCCTTCAGTTCTGTCAAGTTCAACACTACCTCAGCCGATCCCAATGCATCGAACAATGACTTCATTGCCTATCACTCGACATGCCTATCAAAAGTACAAGGGGACAAAACAAGACAAAGACCCCAATGAATTCATCAAAGAATTCAAAGTCATCTCCTTTGCTAACAAGGAGCATGACTCGGCAGATCGCTTGAGAATTTTCCCAAGTTTGCTCCAAAAGAAAGCTTGGAGCTGGTGCACCCATGTGACCCAGAAGATGTTTGTACCGGCAGACTGGGCAGACTTGAGAAACAACTTCTTGGAATGATTCTAGGAGGTTGACTATGACACGAGTGTCTTTGCGGCACTCAACGATTTAGACCAAGGCAAGAAGGAGAAGTTGAGAGACTACTCTGAGTGGTTCATGGCACTCTTGAACCGAGTTCCCAAGCAATCGGGGGTGGTGGGTTACTCCAATGCCCAAGCCATTACCTGGTTCCTCGGGGGACTTTCACCAGAGATACAAATCTTTGCAAGGGAGAGGAATGTAACTTCCCTTGACAAAGTACTCAAACATGTCGCTTGTTACGAGCCGGCCCACTCTCACTCTGCCAGCAACCGGAGAAATTGGGAGAAGAAAGGCAAGAAGCCCAAAAGGAGAGCTTTGTGCAACACATCCCCTTCTTCACAAGAGTCCTCCACGTCTTCTAGCTCTTCTTCGGAATCCAAAGAAGAATCAAAGCCAAGACAAGTAAGAAGACGTGGGAGTAAGAAACCAGTGACTCCTCCAACAAGGAGTGTAAATAAGGTGGATACCAAGCTGGATGTCCTCATCAAGGAGTTTTTGGATTTCAAGATCCAGATGATTGGGGCCAAAGACAGAAGGAAGGCCCTAGCATTTGGGAGATCGAATGTATGGTGCACCACATGTGGCAAATCAGGCCATGCAAACACAGAATGCAATACTTGTAATGCATTCCTGGTGCAGCAAATTGATTGGGTCCCGGGATGGAGCCAAGACGAGGACGAAGAGGCTATTTACCAAACGCAAGAAGTACAGCTTCAAGCTAGCACATCGTACCAAGGTCCAAGGTTTGGACCAAGGGAGTATAACCCCAATGCTCCTCCACAAAGACCACCAATGAGCAACCAGAATCGCCCTCAGAATGTTGCACCTAGAGCCTGTTATAATTGTGGCTTGATGGGACATTGGTCTCCAAACTGTCCGGAGCCAAGAAGGCAAATCGGGTATGTTCCCCTATGCGGAAATTGTAAAGGATTGGGACATACGGGCAACCAATGTCCTCACTCACTGAACCCGAAGCCGCCTGTAAAATATGTACAGATCCCCGTTGAGCGTGCAACAATTCAGCCAAAGGGAGATACCAATGTAAATTGTATCACGTTTGAGGAGAGACCTCAAGAAGGGAGTCCGGCCTTGGAAGGAGAATGGCCGGACCTTGAAATTTTGAAGGTTGAGATACGCTCTAGTAAGAAGAAGCGTGATCCCGAAGAGCTGAGTACGACTTCGTTGTCTTCTAGGAAGGCAAAGAGACTGCACCCAAAGGCAATTCTTTCTGCCAAGGAGGAAAAGATCCTCGCAAAAGCTAAAGCTAAAGCCATACAGAAAGAACTAGAGGAGGCACTACTCAGGACTAGGGAACTGAGTTTGGAAGAGGAGACAAAGACAAAGTCTCCAGTTTTTCCGGCAGACATCCAATCCAAAGTAAAGGGTCTGATCCAAGCCAAGGTAGGCCAACCCGAGGAACCTCGGGTTAAGGCCACTAGCAACCCCGTTACCATTTTGAAGCATCCCAAAGTCAAGATGGAACATGGAGAGACTTCAAACCCAAAGCCAAAGGCAAAGACGGTCAAATTGGGAGGAGTACCCCAATACTATATTATAGCAGATCTGGCAGCCACAAATTCCAACGTTACATTCAAGCAATTGTGGGAAGATAACAAGCTGTACAAGAAGCAGCTGAATTCGGCACTCAAGAAGGTGAGGTTGATGTCAAAGAAGGACCTACCTGCTATCTATCGTATTGAACAAGAAGATTTGGGATCTCCCGAGGTAGACACGGAGATTGCAGGGTGCATGATCACATCAATACCCATTGATTTGGGGTCCGGTGTGAATGTCATGACCAAAGATATTGCAAATTGACTCGGGTATCACATGTTTGAGCCAACACCCCGAGTGTTGAAGTTTGTAGACCAAACCAAGAGATGGCCTTTGTGCATGCTATCAAACATAACCACGATCATTGGAGGGATTCCCTTCAAGTTGAATTACATTGGGTTGCAACCAGTGACAAAGACTGGTTACCCTCTATTGATCGGAAGACCCTGGTTGTACAATGCCCAAGTTGTGGTGGATTGGCATCAGCAGAAGTTAAGATTCAAGGACATTTTGTCCAAAGATCAGAAGCTGGTGACTGTGAGTTGGACAAAAGTTCCCCACCTCGGGGAAACAAGTTTGTCGGAAGAGGAGGATGAATCCAAAGACTCACCGTCTTTGTCCTTAGACAAATCCAAAGACGAAGTCCAAGTTAACTATTTGGAATGCTACGAGGTGGATGTCGAAGACAAAGATCCATATGACCTTGCCTCGGGTAAACTTGACTTGGAGGAAGGGGGTTTGATGGCAGCTCACCTCGGGTTAAGCCAAGTAAGCCACGTTGAAGGAGTCATCAACCTCAATGACTATCAAGATGTTTTATTAACAGAAGGAATTAAGTGACTATCTTCTAAATTTTGAAAATTTAGAAGACAGTCACTTTGGAGGAGTTGGCAGGATACACTGCCCTGTTTATAGAATTCCAGGATGTATTCACCTGGTCTATTGATCAAATGCCGGGTATTCCATGAGAATTCAAGGAACACCGGATTGATCTAGTTGAAGGTGTAGTTCCGGTTTGGCAGCGACAATACCGCCTGAACCCGAAGTACTTACTTTTGGTGAAAGATGAAATCGACAAGGACTTAGAGGCCAAAATCATCTTCCCTGTCTTAAGCAGTGAATAGGTTTCCCCCATTGTCATTGTCCGAAAGAAGAAAACAAGGAAGATCCGAGTGTGCCAAGACTTCCGGAAGTTGAACGCAGTCACAAGGAAAGATCATCATCCCTTGCCTTTTATCGATACAATTTTAGATCAAGTAGTGGGTCATCCTTGTTATAGCTTTCTCGATGGATTTTCAGGGTACAATCAAGTATCCATTTGAGAAGAGGACAAGGATAAGACCACCTTCACGACCGATTGGGGCACTTTTGCTTACAATCAAATGCCCTTTGGGTTGTGTAATGCTCCTGCTACTTTCCAGCGGATGATGAATTCAATCTTCAAAGATTTCTTGCGAAAATTTGTGGAAGTTTTCATTGATGATTTTTTTGTGTTCAAGCAAAGAGATGTACATTTAGATTAATTTATGCAGTGCTTGTTGCACCACTTACAAAGCTTCTGAAGAAATCCAAAGACTATCTATGGGAAGCAAATCAAGAAGAAGCTTTCCAGGTGTTGAAGAAGAAGCTGGTTGAAGCACCAGTTATGAGGGCTCCAAATTGGGACATCCCTTTTCATGTATATGTGGACACTTTGTCCATGGCCATCGGAGTTGTCTTAAGTCAGAAGGACCACCCGGTGTATTATGCCAACCAACAACTTTTAGTTTCTGAAAAGAACTATTTGACGACTAAAAGAGAAGCACTCGGAATGGTGTATGCCTGCAAGAAATTTTGCCACTATCTATTGGGATACGAGTTTGTCTTCTATGTTGACCATTACGCATTGCAACATTTGGTCAAAAAGGCAGATCTATCCAGGCAAATTGCAAGATGGATCTTGTTGTTACAAGAATTCACATATATTGTACAAGTATAAAAGGGAGCTTTGCATTCGAGTGTGGACTTCCTGTCCAGGTTAGAAACTCAAGACCAGGAGTGGGAAATTGACAATTGGTTCCCTGACAAAGAGTTGTATCAATTATCAACAATGCAAAGTACAAGGTATGTAGTAGAATATCACTATCTGCATACTCTCCATTGTCCTGAAGGGATGGACCCAAAGCAGAGGGCAGTCTTTCTCAGGAAAATGAGGCCCTACCAGCTTAAACACAACATTTTATTTAAGATGGGCAATGTGGTACCCACATTTTTTGTTTTTTTATGGTTAGTAGTGTTTAAGAGACGAAGTAAGCATGGAAAAGACAAATTGCAAACAAAGAAGAGGTGAAAGTAACTTCGGAAGAAAGCCAAAGAAGCTGACATCGGATCCGATGATGGAGGTACTCGGAAGAGGAGTATGCCAGAAGCATCATCTTTGGGTTGGAAAACGCAGGAATGATGAAAACCGTTTAACAACCTTGGTACGTGGCAAGAAAGTACATTTCAAGAAATGGCGGGGGCAGAAGAAGCATGTCTTGACAGTGACGGGGAGAGCACGCAGAAGAGAGAAACTCACAGACAAAATTGACTGAAGAATGACTATGATTTGGGGCAATATAAATGAATGCGCAGGGGGAAGTTGAATTTGCTGAGTAAATTTCCAATTCCTTTGAGTAGTCATCCTGCATGAATGCGTGTCCGGAAGCCCGTCGAGAGTGAAATTTTCCGAAACCGTGTGGGAGTTAGAGTGTCTCGTCCATGAGAGGGGTTGATCTTCCAACAGCGTAGAACGAGAGAACAAATCATGGCAAAGAAGGTGACCAACGTGCTGGCAGTGAGAGGTTTTGCAATTTGAAGGGTAGATGTAGTAGCAAGGATTGAAGTCTTGGTGAGACTTTGTATCACCTTTTTAGCCTGGAATTGGAATTTTAGTTTCCCGGGAGTAATGGCAGAAATTGCTGCCAGTAATTGTGAGGAGGGTCCCGAAGTGGAGGGGAAGAGAGGCAATCTGGCTCAATGGACTGAGTCGGATTGGAAGTTGGTCCTGGGGAGAGAAGCAGGAGAGCCGACAGGAATCACCTTCTATCAGAAGTGTGATGCTGCAGAGGAGACGGCGGAAATTCGTAATTTGTTTTTTGCTCCAAGAACTACGAATGGGTACAAGGTGGAGTCCTATCAAGACCCGATCCAAAGAAGTATTGTAGGGGCGATGATGGCCATGTTCAAGCCGGAGCGAACCACGTATGTAACCATGCAGTAGGCGGTCTTCTTCCACCAGATGTTTGCAGGGGTACCTGTGAATTGGGCGAAGTGTTTCCATCACCGAACCAGGCAGATGGTAGTGAATTGGCAAATGGCCTCGCCACCGCATTATTTTGTGCCATTCGCAGCACATCTCTACTTTGGCCTAAACTTGCTCTCTGAAGACGAGCGGCATTGTATGGTCTCCCACATGCACCCTGATTTGAGACAAGAAGCCAACAAAGAGGAGCAACAATACATGCTTCAGCCGAGGGCAAATGACGAATACTTTGCGAGAACGAGACAGTGGAAGATCAAAGATGTCGCCAGTCCAAAGACAAAGAAGAGAAGTAAACCCGAAGAAGCTAAACCATCACCCATCCAACATAAGACACGGAGGCTGATGTTGAAGACCACTAATGTCTCCAGAAGAGCATCTTTAGGATCAGAGTTGGATAAAGAAACTGAGTCGCAAGAAGAAGACTCAAACAAAGAAGAGCTCACGTTGAAGAGTGGGGAGTCGGGTAGTGAAAGTGAGGGAGAGCCCAAAGTCCACCAATCAGTGGTGGTGAGTGAAGCAGGCAAGGTAATGGTGGAGAACAAGCCAAAACCCGAAGCAAAGAAGGAATATCCCGCAGGCCCGAGTTCAAGAGGCCAAGACGAAGATAGTGCTGACACTATGAAGATACAAAGGTCAAGACTTCGGATGAAGGAGCCGATGACATAGGAAAAGACTCCAGACAAAGGAGGCAATGATGAAGAAGAAAATTTTGGCGGGATATCATATTTAACGACGGTGGTCACACCATTGCTGGAAATGTTGAAGGAACATTGGAGAGGAATTCCCCAATTTCACAGAAAGGGGATGAATGAGTTGCAGGTGGTAAAGCATCTGCTGAAGCAAGTGAAAGAGCTCCAGGCGCATCAAATCCAAAGAAGTGCAGAAATTGAAGATCTTCAAAGAAAGGAAGACTTGAGGAAGAAAATGCTGAGCGAGCTACAAGAGAGTTGTGCAGAGAAGGAGAAGAACCAGCAAAAGCAAGCCGGAGAGTTGAAGGAGCAAGCGATGTGGCTTAGCAAGATGCAGGAGGAGGTGAGTAATGTGCGCGTCGAGAATGTCAAGAATGTTTAAGGCGTTGAATATCGTGATGGAGCAAGAATTGGACAGCTTGAAGGAGAGTGCCACCACAAAAGATCAAGCATGGCAGAGAGAATTGGCGTCTAGGCAAGAAGAAGAAGAGCATTTGCGTGAACTTGTCGAGAGTGCGGAGCAGCAGAAAGTGCAGTATGCAGAGGAAAAGAAGATGCTTGCTGCACAGTACAAAGACGAGTTGCAAATGTATCAGGTGGAGTTGAAGGTGGAGCGTTCTCAAGGATACGTATCGGAATCAGTAGGAGACCTTGCTGGGAGATTACGAGCAATTTTAAGCACGGAGGCTGAAGGAAGATTGGAAGAAGCTCATCTGCATGAGTTGAAGTTACTTGTGCAGGAAACTCGGAAGCGAAGAGCCAAGGATGTGGACATGAACACCTTGCTGATTTGGTTGAGAGAACGAGTAGATAGGAAAATGTTGGAAGTAGAGAATAATGTTAGTCTTAGATTAGATCTAGTCAATTTGGAATTAAAGAAGATCCGGAATAGTGTGACAATAGAGAGGAAACCCGATGTTGCAGAAGTAGGAATTCAGGTGTCATCGGACTTGAGAATTGACACATTAGAGAAGAGTGGGTCGGGAAATAAGAGTGTAGATGGAGTAAACCAAAGTTCAATTACAGATTGTAGGAAGAAGTTGTAGAATTAGTAAAGAAATTAGTAGAATCAGTCATACCCAAAGAAGGTGAAATAGTAGGAAGATCATTGGGTTTGGAAGCCGATGATGAAGTCGACATTGGATCAGGATAAAATTCAATTTTAAGATAGGAAGAGGCAGATATAAAGAGATAGACTGTCACTTGGGATCTGTAGGTAGGAAGAGATGTTAGGAAGCGAGGCCTAGGTAGGCAAATCTGCCATTTGCTTCAGTATTTAAGGGGAGCATTTGCAGTATGATGTTATTCAGTATCCAAATTTCTGAAGATAGATAAAGCAAAGTGTTGTTCTCAGTACTCGTTGCTTAAGCTTAATTCTGATTGTCAATTTTGTGTTTGTATTTGTGAGTGTGTGGAGAATTCTGAAGTGCAAGTCAATGTGCTTGTGGATGTTGGAATCTGCAACCTTGATCTTCATTCTGTGTGTTTGATCCTGAGTGAAGTGCATCGGAGCAATGCCTTGACAGATCTAAGAGGAATTGTAGTGTTGTTAGTATTTTGCATTTGTGAGTGCAGCACAAAGTTGATGTGAAGCAATTTTGATCAAGGAAGTTGTGCCTTCAGTGGAGGGGTGGAACACAATTCTGAGGCAAAATCGGTCTTTGCAGTGAAGTGCCGTCTTCGGGAGAATCTGAATCATCACAATCAAGAGTTGTTTGGACAGAATTTACTATGATGTGATTATATGTGCGTATTTGTGACAAGTTGTCAAGATTATGAGCTTGTTACTCTCTTTTGGGTGTAGTTTCTACCTGAGAGATTAAAGAAGCAATCAAGAAGAATTGCAATTGTGACTTTTGACTTTGTATTTAACCAATTTTGGATCTTATCTCTGTGGGAACAAACTTTACTTACCTGATTACCGCAAAAGGGATATTTGCCGGGTTGTCACATGATTTTTGGTGCCGCTGCCGGGGATACAAATCTTGGAAGTGGAAGAACACGAAGCCAAATTCGAAACTAGGTGTTCATGCAATATGAATGTCTGCATCAAGAGAACAACGAGACAAGAGGACTCAAAGACGAGCGGTGTAGAGTGAGGAAGATGAATGTTTGAAAGCCCCATACACTTCAGACAAAATTGAACGAGAAGAATTGGACTTTCAACTTCTGCACAAAGTACAAGCAGCCTTGTGCAAACTTGATCAAAAGAAACACAAAGGAGGTTGGCAAGGCTACTTTTCATCCCCGTCTGCCAAGACCAAGAAAGACTCGAGCGGGCAGACATACGCGCTATGACCCAGTACACCGACTTCCCCTAAAGCTGTAAAGGAAGTTGATTTCATTAAGAAGTTCGTTTGAGAAAAGACAACTCGAACACTTACGGAGGAAGAGTGTCAACATCTGGTACAAAAAATTCCTTGGTTATCCCAAAAAAGATTTGAAGATCATACGGAAGCTGTAGACCCTCTTACTTCTGATCGGGTTGAAGTTGACACCACCAAAGAAGAAGAAATTGTCGAAGACAACCCCAATTTGAACTCAACAAATTGGAACCCGTGGGCAGACAACACGGCGTCCATACCAAGTAGCTCTGCGGTTCCCGTAAGTTCAAACTTACCACAACCAAATCTGCCGCACCGAACGATGTCTTCGTTACCCGTTACCCGACATGCTTATCAAAAGTACAAAGGTACAGAGCAAGACGAAGATCCTGACAAATTCATTGAGGAATTCAAAGTCATTTCCTTTGCCAACAAGGAACATGACTTTGCGGATCGACTGCGGATTTTTCCAAGTCTGCTCCGAAAGAAGGCTCGCAGCTGGTATACTCATGTAACGCAAAAGGGATTTACCCCAACAGACTGGGCAGACTTATGGAATGGCTTCTTGGAATGATTTTGGGAGGTGGATTATGACACGAGTGTCTTCGCGGCACTAAATGATTTGGATCAAGGAAAGAAGGAAAAATTGAGAGATTACCCTGAGCGGTTCATGGCCTTATTAAACCAAGTTTCGAAGCAATCCGGGGTGGTGGGGTATTCCGATGCCCAAGCCATTACCTGGTTTCTTGGTGCACTTTCACCAGAGATTCAAATCTTTGCAAGGGAGAGAAATGTAACCTCTCTGGACAAAGTCCTCAAACATGTTGCCCGATATGAGGCGGCTCATTCTAACTCATCCAATAGTCGAAGAAATCGTGAGAAGAAAGGCAAAAAGCCAAGACGAAGAGCTTCATGTAGTACTTCTCCTTCTTTGGAAGAATCCTTCACTTCTTCTAGTTCTTCTTTAGAATTGGACGAAGAACCCAAGCAGAGAAAGATATGAAGACGTGGGGGAAAAAAGCCTATAACACCGCCAGTAAAGAATACATCCAAGGCGGATCACAAGTTGGAAACTTTGATTAAAGAGTTTGTGGATTTTAAAATTCAGATGATTGGAACGAAGGACCAAAGAAAACCCCCGTCATTTGGACAACCAAACGTATGGTGCACGGCATGTGGTAAATCCGGCCACGCTAATACGGAGTGTTTAACTCGCACGGCATTTCTAGTGCAACAAATAGATTGGGTTCCTGGATGGGATCAAGGCGAAGAAGAAGATACGGTATATCAAACCCAAGATACACAACCTCCATCAAGCCCATCATATCAAGGTCCTAGGTTTGGACCACGGGAGTACAATCCTACTGTTCCTCCACGAAGACCCCCGATGGGTGGTCAGAATAGACCTCAAAATGTGGCACCAGGTGCTTGTTACAATTGTGGCTCAATGGGACATTGGTCTCCAAATTGTCCGGAGCCAAGACGACAAATGGAGTACGTACCCCTGTGTGGGAATTGCAAAGGATCGGGGCACACAAGAAACCAGTGCCCGCAACCACCCAATTTGAAGCCCCCTGTCAAGTATGTTCAAACTCCCGCTAAGCGTGCTGCGCTCCAAGCTAAGGGGGACACTAACGTCAATTGTATTACACTCGAGGAAGAGAGGCCTCAAGAAGGGAGTCCAACTTTAGAAGGGGATTGGCCGGACCTCAAAATTTTGAAAGTAGAAACTTGTGCGGAGAGAAAGGATTGAGGTTCCAAAGAAACAAGTATGTCGTTGTCTTCCTCCCGGAAAATGACGAGACGGCGACCAAAAGCTATTCTCTCCGCAAAAGAAGAAAAGGTCCTAGCAAAAGCTAAAGCCAAAGCTTTGCAAAGAGAAATTAATGAAGCAGTACTACGCATGCGGGAGATGAGTGTGGAGGCAAATGCAAAGACGCAAACCTCCGTATTTCCGGCAGATATCAGGTCTGAAGTAAAAGACCTGATTCAGGCCAAAGTTGGTCAACCCGATGATCATCGGGTCAACCACCCACGCCCACCGGTTACCATCCTCAAGCATCCCGAAGTTCGCTTTGAACCGGCATACAATTCAGAACCAAAGCCAAAGATGAAGCGGGAGAAATTGGGAGGAGTCCCATAGTACAATATTGTGGCAGATATGGCGTCTACAAGCACGAATGTCACGTTTAAGCAATTATGGGAGGACAATAAGCTCTATAAAAAGCAGCTAAGCTCAGCTCTCAAGAAAGTGAGGGCGATGACGAAGAAGGACTTGCCCGCAATTTATCGTATTGAACAAGAAGACTTGGGATCTCCTGAGGTGGATGTGGAGATAGCAGGCTGCATGATTACATCCATACCCATTGATTTGGGGTCGGGTGTAAATGTCATGACAGAAGACACTGCACATTGACTGGGGTACACAACATTTGAACCAACACCCCGGATTCTTAAGTTTGCGGATCAAACCAGGAGACGGCCCTTGGGCATGCTGTCAAATATTACCACAATCATTGGAGGGGTGCCTTTTAAGTTAAACTACATTGTGTTAAGACCTGTAATGAAAACTGTAACGAAAACTGGCTACCCTCTCTTGATCGGGAGGCACTGGTTGTACAGTGCCCAGGTTATGGTGGATTGGCACCAGCAAAAATTACGATTCAAAGACATTTTGTCTAAAGAACAAAAGCTGGTAACGGTAAGTTGGACGAAGGTGCCTCATCTTGGAGAAACTACTTCGTCAGAAGACGAGGATGAATCCAAAGATTCATCATCTTTGTCTTTGGAGGACTCCGAAGCCAATGTCCAAGTAAATTATTTGGAGTGCTACGAGGTAGACGTCGACGATGAAAACCCATATGACATTGCCTCGGGCAAACAAGACTTGGAGGAAGGGGGTTTGACGGCAGTACGACTCGGGTTGAGCCGAGTAAGTCACATAGAAGGTGTCATTAACCCCGATGACTGTCAAGATGTGGTCTTGACTGAAGAAAAGATTTTAAAATTTTCAAAGACAGTCACCGTAGAGGAGTTGGTAGGATACACTGCCCTGTTTATAGAGTTCCAGGATGTATTCGCCTGGTCTATCGACCAAATGCCAGGAATTCCACGAGAATTTGGTGAGCATCGGATTGATTTGGTCGAAGGTGCAGTTCTGGTTCGGCAAAGACAATACCACCTGAACCCGAAGTACTCTCTCCTAGTAAAAGACGAAGTTGATAAGTACTTAGGAGCCGGAGTAATTTTCCCGGTTCTAAGCAGTGAGTGGGTTTCACCCATTGTCATCGTTCCAAAGAAGAAGACCGGAAAAATTTGAGTGTACCAAGATTTTTGCAAATTAAATGCAGTCACCAAGAAGGATCATCATCCTTTACCATTTACAGACACAATTCTGGACCAAGTAGCTGGTCATCCATGCTATAGGTTTCTCGATGGATTTTCAGGATACAATCAAGTATCCATTCGAGAAGAAGACAAGGACAAAACCACATTTACAACTGATTGGGGCACTTTCGTTTACAATCAAATGCTCTTTGGGTTGTGTAATGCTCCTGCTACTTTCCAAAGGATGATGAATTCAATATTCAAAGATTTCCTGCAAAAATTTGTGGAGGTCTTCATTGATGATTTTCGTGTGTTTGGGCGAAGAGATGTACATATAGATTACCTTTGCCAAACTTTTGAAAGGTGTCGTTTTGCCGGTTTGTCATTACACCTAGAGAAATGCTTCTTTGCAATGAAGGAAGGAATTCTTCTGGGGCATCGAGTGTCAAACCGAGGAATTGAAGTGGATGTCGAGAAGGTCAAAGTAATTACAGCGTTGGAATCCCCGAAGAACCTCTAGGAGCTGAGAGCCTTCTTAGGACATGTCGGATACTACAGACGCTTTGTGTCAAACTATGCCGTGCTTGCTGCACCACTTACCAAGCTTCTGAAGAAATCCAAAGATTATCTGTGGGGAGCAACTCAAGAAGAAGCTTTCTAGGTATTGAAGAAGAAACTGGTTGAAGCACCAGTCATGAGGGCCCCAAATTGGGACGTCCCTTTTCATGTGTATGTGGACACTTTGTCCATGGCCATCGGAGTTGTCTTAAGTCAAAAGGACAAGAAGAAAAAGGACTACCCGGTGTATTATGCCAGCCGACAACTTTCGGTTTCTGAAAAGAACTACTCAACAACTAAAAGAGAAGCCCTCGGTATGGTGTATGCCTGCAAGAAATTTTGCCACTATCTGTTAGGATACAAATTTGTCTTCTATGTGGACCATTATGCACTACAACACTTAGTCAAGAAGGCGGATTTGTCCTGGTGAATTGCACGATGGATCTTGTTGTTAAAATAATTCACATACATTGTACAAGTACGGAAAGGAGCTTCGCATTCAAATGCGGACTTCTTATCCAGGTTGGAAACTCAAGACCAAGATTTGGAAATCAATGATTGATTTCCTGATGAAGAGCTATATCATTTAATGACTGTGCGGAGTACACGGTATGCAGCAGAATATCATTATTTGCATACGTGCCATTGTCCTGAGGGGCTGGATCCGGAGGAAAGGGCAGTCTTCCTTCGGAAAATGGGACCGTACTAATTAAAACACAACATTTTGTTTAAAATGGGCAAAGATGAGATACTTCGGAGATGCCTGGAAGCATACGAAGTAGGAGTCATTGAATCCTTGCACTCGAAAGCATCGGGGGGACATTATGCCCTGAAAAATACAGTGAAGAAAATTCTTTCAGCAGGATATTGGTGGCCTATGATGTATAAAGATACCCATGCCCATATTTGGAGTTGTGACGCCTATCAAAGAACAGGGAAACCAACGGCAACTTCCCAGTGGCCTTTGAAACCAATTTTGCCTCTGGCCCCATTTGAAAAATGGGGTATTGATTTTGTGGGACCTATTCAACCAGTAACTCGTGTCACAAGGAAGAAGTACATCTTAGTATGTACGGATTATGCCACCAAGATGGTGGAAGCAGAGGCAACACGAAGAGATGATGCGGAGACAGTAGCAGAATTTTTCTTCCGAAACATCATTTCCCGTTATGGGTGTCCTCTGGAATTGGTCAGTGATCGAGGAACTCATTTTTTGAACTCAATGGTGGACACGCTAACCAAATACTCCTAGATTAAGCATCGGAAGACCACTCCTTATAACCCGAAAGCAAATGGACTCACGGAGAAAGCCAATGGATTGCTGTGTAAAATTTTAAATAAGGTGACAGTCAATTATGCCTATGACTGGGATACGAAGTTACCTGCAGCATTATGGGCATATCAGACAATGGAAAAAATTACTACCAAGCAAACTTCTAATTTTTTGACATACGGATTGCATCCCATATTACCAGTTGAGTTTGAAGTACCGACATATAGAATACTTTGTGAAGAACGTTTGTCAGAGGAAGAAAGTCAAGATCTTTGGATCCATCAACTGATGTGGTTGGAAGAGAAAAGGGACAATGCAATGCAAACTACAAAGGAAATTCAAGAACAACGGAAAGTTCGACACGATAAAAGAATCAAACCTCTGACTGTTCAAGAAGGAGATCTGGTATTATTATATGATAATTGCCGCCTATTTTTTCCAAGAAAATTATATCTGAGGTGGATGGGACCGTATCGGGTGATGCACATTTATGATAATGGTTCTATTCAACTTGCAGACCTGTGAGCCGGCCTGTCTCTCACTCAGGATGAACCTTTGATGGCTATTATGGTAGCGCACCATGGACTAAGAAGGCAAGGAACCCCAACTCCATCATACTCCTCCAAGGCTAACACTCCAAGACTCAAGACATTGCTCACTAGAGAACTCAATGAGAGAGAGATAGTTGCAAATGAAAGGATGATGAGTACATCCTCACCCCTTGTTTATAAACTTGTGAAATAGTTACGTACCAAAGTTACTAATTACCATAGTAACTCAAGTTACTAGACTAAAAGTCAAGTAAAGTCAAAAAGTAGAAAGGAATATCCATTCACATGGGCATATTCCCCTAAGCATGTAGTCTTATCTTGACCCAACCACTAAGTCAAGAATTCCTTCACATGGGCTATCCTTGGACTAAAGAAGAATCCAAAACAAAAAGGCTTGCGGGCCCAAGAGTTCTCAACTCTTTCCTCAAAGCCAAACACCTAGGAATAATACCATGTCAACACACTAAAATCCAAAATAGTGGTGCTCATCTTTTCTACTTCCTCTAAAGTAAGGTCTCCTCTATCTTAGCTATGAATAACTTTAGCTAACCATGACTAATATAGAACCATCCTTTATCTCTATATAAATAATATCTCTTAAGTACTTGTAATACCAAGCTAAATATCACAATACCACACACATGCACAAATGGGTGTTACAGACTTGGATGGCAATCCTTTTGCAACTCGCGTCAATGGTTGGAGGGTTAGAAAATATTGGAACCCCAACCCAACATTGTATAAAAACCCGATTGTCGGTGTTTGCAAGGACGCTCACATTTGAGGGAGGGGGTATGTGGTACCCACATTTTTTGTTTTTTTATGGTTAGTAATGTTTAGGAGACGAAGTAAGCACGAAAAAGACAAATTGCAATCAAAGAAGAGGTGAAAGTAACTTCGGAAGAAAGCCGAAGAAGCTGACATCGGATCCGATGATAGAGGTACTCGGAAGAGGAGTACGCCGGTGTCATGGGGAATGTTTAGTCTCGGGAGTGCGCCGGGCATATGGCTGCTCGTGCTCGGTTTGTTCCTATTGTCACTGCTTGGAAGTTTTCTGTTGTCTGGCACTCTCTTCCTTCCTTGGATTGTTGGAAGTCTCTTCTTGAAGGGTGTGACAACCCGACAAATATCACTTTTGCGGTAATCGGGTAAGTAAAGTTCGTTCCCGCAAGGATACGAGTCAGAATTGGTCAAATACAAAGTCAAACAGTAACACGTAGTTCTTCTTGGTTGCGTCGTTAATCTCTCAGGTAGAAACCACATCCAAAAGAGAGTAACAACAATGATTCGTAGTCTTGTCACAAATTAACACTCCATAATCACAACTCCATCAAATCTTTCCAAACAATCTTGATTGTGATGATTCAGGCTCTCCCGAAAACGGCACTTCACTGCAAAACAACTTCGCCTCAGAATTGTGTTCTACCCCTCCACTGAAGGCACAACTTCCTTGATCAAAATTGCTTCACATCAACCTCGCACTGCACTCACAAATGCAGAATACTACCAACACTACACTTCCTCTCAGATCTGTCAAGGCATTGCTTTGATTGCACTTCACTCAGGATCAAACACACAGAATGAAGATCAAGGCTGTGGAATCCAACATCCAACAAACACTCTGACTTGCACTTCGAATTTCTCCAAACACTCACAAGCACACTGCGAAATTGATACTTGGAATCAAGCTCAAGTGACGAGCACTGCTTCACAGCACTTTGCTTTATCTATTCTCAAAATAATGAGCACTGAACAACATTTTCCTGCGAATGCCACTATTAAATAGTGAAGCAATCAATAGTTCTAACAACTATACCATTTCTACAACAACTGTTCTAACTTGCAGATCCGAAATGACAATGCACCTCTTCATATCTGCCCCTTCAAATCTCAAATCGGTTACTAATCCGATCCGATGTCTACTTCTTCCTCGGCTTTCAAACCCGAACCCAAAGTAATCTTTCTTCTTACTACATTTTCCTCGGGTTTCAGATCTCCTATATCTTCTACCAGATCCAGCAATTCTCTTTCCTGATCTGAAATTGCACTAGTGGGTAGTTTATCTAACTCTTCATCGTTTGACCCACTCTTCCCTAATGTCTTTGAGGGCAACTCCGAAGACATTTGGATCCCTATGTTATCTACTTCGGGTTTTGCCTTAACATCCTGCCAAAGCTTTTCTAACTCTATTCTCACTAAGTCTAATCTAATCGTAATATTGTCTTCTACCTCTAATATCTTCCTATCCACACGAGTTCTCAATTTAATCAACAAGGCATTCATCTTGGTGTCTTTTGCTTGTCTTCGCCTTGTCTTCTGCACCAACAGTTTCAAGTCGTGCAATCTCATCTCTTCAATTCGAACGCTGGCCTCTGTACTTAACATCGCGTTCACTCTGAGGACTATTTCCTTCAATGGCTCCAATCTTGTCTTGCATTCTCGTTCCCGATCTGCAAGCCATTCCTCTCTGTACATCGCCAATTCTTCTTTCAATTCGGCCTTCACCGCTTCCTTCTCTTTCTCCTTCTATTCAACCTTCTCTTCCTGATTACGAAGTAATTCTCGTAATCTCTCTTCTTCTCTATATCTCGCAGCCAACTCTTGTTGCCAGAGTTGCTTCTTCTCCTCCATACTCTCCATCACTCGATCAAGCTCTTGATCTTTCGATGCTACCCTCGCCATAGCATGGATAAGTTCGACTCTTGAATCAACAAACTAATGCTTCAAGATTTCATGCTCTACTACTTGTCTCTCCCTTGCGATGTCACTCTTCCTCGCAAGATCTTCTCGATAACTCACTTCTCTCTTCAGGTCTTTGATTACCTGACTCCTCTTGACTGCTTCCGCTCGCAGTACTTCTCTCTCTTCCTCACCTCGGGTTATACTCTGCTTCAACTCCGAGTTTTCTTCTTCTAATCTTGATAAGACCTGCAACACAATCTTTACCTCTGGACAAGTAGATTGCATCTCCTTCTTCTTCTTCTCCATCTTCACCAACAGCGGGCATACTACCATCTGCAGGTAATCTACTCCATTACTGGCAACTTTGTCCTCCCACGGAGTGGTCTCTCTTCTTTCCTCGTGTTCTCCCGATACTTGCCTTCTTCTCTGGAGTCTTCGTATTGGGATCGATGCCTCACTGCCCGAGCTTTCTTCTACCTCTTCCTTCACTCTACTCGGTCCCGCTTCACACTTCACCTTACGTCTCGAGTGAATTCCTCGCTGTGCTGCGATCTTCTTCTCCTCGCGTACTAACACTTTGTCTTCTAGTGCCGCATTGTCTTTGGTTTCTACTTTGGCTTGCATTTTGTCTTCGTATTCTTCAGCCACTGGTACCGATGTCATCTCTCCTCCTTCCTCACTATCACTGCTCGTATCTCCACTTTGCAATGTCAGCTTTGGTTCCTCCTCACGTTCCGAGTCCTCCGTCTTGAGCTCAGCTTTGCCTTCTGAGTCTTCATCTTCCGACTCAATCACCACCATTCCTCGCCTTGGGTTATTTTTCTGCATCTTCTGAGGTTTCTTGTTTTCTTTGGCTTCTGCTTGCTGAGTTCTCTTCTTCGTCAGGGTACTTTCAACGACCTCCACGTTCTTCCCTGTCTTTGCGTAGTAATCGTCCGTGCTCCGGATTTGGAGAATGTATTGCTGCTCCTCCGCGTTGACTTCTCCTCTCAAATCAGGATGGAAATGAGACACCATTCTATTGCGCTCCGCCAAATTGAGCAGATTTAACCCGAGGTAAAAATGTGCTGCAAATGGTACAATGTAGTGTGGAGGCGACTTATCCCGCAGATTCCACACCATCTGCCTCGTTCTTCCGTGAAAGCACCTTGCCCAATTGATCGGTTCTCTTGCAAATAACTTGTGAAAGAACACCGCTTGGTGTTTCATCACATAGGTAGTTCTCTCTGGCTTCAGGATGGCCATTAGTGCACTCACAATTCCTCTCCTCACAGGGTCCTTATTACTCTCAACTTTATACCCATTCTTCGTCCTCTTTGACGAGAAGGCATCTCTCACCTCTTGCGTTTCTTGGGCTATCTCTCCTTTCCCCTAGAACATGGCTCCCTGCTCCGAGCCTGCCTCCTTCCCGAGTACGAGTCTCCAATCCGACTTTGTCCAGCGAGCCGGATTTCCTCTCTTCCCTTCTTCCTCGGGACCATTGAGACATTTACTCTTGATGATTTCTATCATGAATCCTAGAAAACTTACGTTCCAGTTCCATGCCAGAAAAGTGATCCGAAGTCGGCTCAAGACTTCGATCCTTGCTACTATATCTAATCTCCGAATTGCATGATTTCTCACTGCAAATTTGGAGTTCTTCTTCCCTCCTCCCATCTCTTCTGCTTTCTTACTATCTCTTGATTTCTCTCTTGCGACTTCTCCCTTGCGCACTAACACGAGTCCAACTCTATTTCCCTTTCCCTGATCACCTGCAAGACGACTCCTCAACGGCAAAGGAAAGTTGCTCGACATTTTGTCGTTGCAGTTTCGATTTTTATAGAGTTGCACTTCTTCATCTTCTGTTG
Organism: Lunularia cruciata; assembly: GCA_948567375.1. Taxonomy (NCBI): domain Eukaryota; kingdom Viridiplantae; phylum Streptophyta; class Marchantiopsida; order Lunulariales; family Lunulariaceae; genus Lunularia; species Lunularia cruciata. Next base: position 11,073,869 of record OX419757.1, on the reverse strand, counting down.
CTTTGAGTTTCTACCGAGAAATCACACCTCCGGCATGCACCTATCACTGTCACTCAACCTTTGCGTGTATGAGCCGCCAGTTTTGAAACGGCCCCTTCTTGAATTTCTCGCCCCGACAAAAGGTCGTTAGACTGTCTTTGCCTCGGGTTGAGCTCCCCCCGAGCCAAAGACAATTTACTTTGTATTGTATGCTGACATGGCATTTCCAAGTACTTTGCCTTATGACCCGAAGTCACTTTACTTCGGGTTTCATCCCGAAGACAATTTTCTTTGTCTTCTTCGGCCATACAGGCGCAATCCGACTTCTCTATACACTTCTTCTCCTTTATTTTGAAAAAAACAAAAAATGTGGGCACCACATACCCCCTCCCTCAAATGTGAGCGTCCCCGCGAACATAGACCTTGGGTGTCTTAGAAACTTCCGAGTCTATGGTCCAATGTCTCCGAACTCTCCACCCGTTTACTCGAGTGGCAAAAGGATTACCTTCCAAATCGACGAGTTGCATGGATCCATTTTCGTAAAGATGACGAACTTGATAGGGACCCATCCATCTCAAATGCAACTTGCCTGGAAAAAATATTCGGCAATTGTCATATAACAAAACCAAATCTCCTTCTCGTACAGTCACAGGCTTGATTCTCTGATTGTGCCTGACTTTCCTCTGTCTTGTACTTCTTTTGTGGTTTGCATTGCATTGTCTCTTTTCTCTTCTAACCACATCAGTTGATGAATCCAAAGATCCTGACTTTCCTCTTCCGACATTCGTTCTTCGCATAGAACCCGATAAGTCGGAACTTCAAATTCAACTGGCAGTATGGGATGCAAGCCATATGTCAAGAAGTATGGGGTTTGTTTGGTTGTAATCTTCTCTATCGTCCGATAGGCCCATAACGCGGCTGGTAATTTTGTATCCCAGTCATAGGCATAATTGACAATCACCTTATTCAAAATTTTACAAAGTAACCCATTCGCTTTTTCCGTTAAGCCATTTGCTTTTGGGTTATAAGGAGTTGTCTTCCGATGTTTAATCTGAAAATACTTGGTTAATGCCTCCATTACAGAGTTCAAAAAATGTGTTCCTTGGTCACTGACCAATTCCAGAGGACACTCATATTGGAAGAAGATGTTTCAAAAGAAAAATTCCGCCACAGTTTCAGCATCATCTCTGCGAGTTGCTTCCGCTTCAACCATCTTGGTAGCATAGTCAGTGCAAACCAAAATGTAGCGCTTTCTTGTGACTCGGATAACTGGTTGAATGGGACCCACAAAATCAATCCCCCATTTCTCAAAGAGGGCCAAAGGCAAAATTGGTCTCAAAGGCCATTGAGAAGTAGCCATCGGCTTCCCCGTTCTCTGACACGCATCACAGCTTTGGATATGAGCATGTACATCTTTGTACATTATAGGCCACCAATACCCTGCCGAAAGAATTTTCTTTATAGTATTCTTCAGAGCATAGTGTCCTCCTGATGCCTCGGAGTGTAAAGATTCAATCACTCCTCCTACTTTGTATGACTCCAAGCATTGCCGAAGTACTTCATCTTTGCCCATCTTAAATAAAATGTTGTGTTTAAGCTGGTATGGCCCCATTTTCCGGAGAAAGACTGCCCGCTGTTCCGGATCCATCCCCTCAAGACAATGGAGATTATTCAGATAATTATATTCATCTGCATACCTCGTACTTCTCATTGCTGATAAGTGATACAACTCTTTGTCAGGGAACCGATCGTCAATTTCACACTCTTGGTCTTGAGTGTCTAACCTGGACAGGAAGTCCGCATTCGAATGCGAAGCTCCCTTCCTCACTTGTACAGTATACGTGAACTCTTGTAATAACAAGATCCATCTTGCAATTTGTTCCGATAAATCTGCCTTCTTGACCAGATGTTGCAATGCATAATGGTCAATATAGAAGACAAACTCATACCCCAACAAATAATGATGAAATTTCTTGCAGGCATACACCATTCCGAGTGCTTCTCTTTCAGTCGTCGAATAATTCTTTTCAGAAACTGAAAGTTGTCGGCTAGCATAATACACCGGGTAGTCCTTCTTCTTCTCGTCCTTCTGACTTAAGACAACCCCGATGGCCATGGATGAAGAGTCCACAAGTTTCTTCTTCAACACCTCGAAGGCTTCTTCTTGATGTGCTTCCCACAGATAGTCTTTGGATTTCTTCAGAAGCTTTGTAAGTGGTGCAGCAAGCACTGCATAGTTTGACACGAAGCGTCTGTAATATCCGACATGTCCCAAGAAGGCTCTCAGCTCTCGGATGTTCTTTAGGGATTCCAAAGCTGCGATTATCTTAACCTTCTCAACATCGACTTCAATACCTTGGCTTGACACCCGATGCCCCAGAAGAATTTACTCCTTCATTGCGAAGAAGCATTTCTCTGAGTGTAATGACAAGCCGGCAAAACAACACCTTTCAAGCATTTGGCGAAGGTAATCTATATGTACATCCCTTCGCCCAAACACACAAAAGTCATCAATAAAAACTTCAACAAATTTGCGCAAGAAATCTTTGAAGATCAAATGCATCATCCGCTGGAAAGTACCGGGAGCATTACACAACCCAAAGGGCATTTGATTGTAAGCGAAAGTGCCCCAATTGGTCGTGAATGTAGTTTTATCCTTGTCTTCTTCTCGAATGGATACTTGATTGTACCTTGAAAATCCATCGAGAAAACTATAACAAGGATGCCCAACTACCTAATCTAAAATTGTATTAGTAAAAGGCAAGGGATGATGATCTTTCCTTCTGACTGCGTTCAATTTTCGGAAGTCTTGGCACACTCGGATCTTCCTTGGTTTCTTCTTTGGGACAATGACAATGGGGGAGACCCATTCACTGCTTAAGACAGGGAAGATGATTCCAGCCCCTAAGTACTTATTGATTTCATCTTTTACCAAAAGCGAGTACTTCGGGTTCAAGCGGTATTGTTGCTGCCGAACCAAAATTGCACCTTCAATCAAATCAATCCGGTGTTCCCCGAATTCTCGTGGAATACCCGGCATTTGATCAATTGACCAGGCAAATACATCTTGGAACTTTATAAACAGGGCAGTGTATCCTGCCAACTCCTCCGAAGTAACTGTCTTCGAGATTTTTAAAATTTTTCCTTCAGTGAGTAACACCTCTTGACAGTCATCGGGGTTGATGACTCCTTCAACATGGCTTACTCGGCTTATCCTGAGGCAAGCGGCCATCAAACCCCCTTCCTCCAAGTCAGGTTCACCCGAGGTGAGGTCATATGGATCTTCGTCGTCAGCCTCTACCTCGTAGCATTCCAAGTAATTAACTTGGACTTCTTCTTTGGATCGTCTGAAGACGAAGACGATGAGTCTTTTGACTCGTCCTCCTCTTCTGACAAACTCATTTCCCCGAGATGGGGAACCTTCGTCCAACTCACAATCACCAGCTTCTGATCTTCGGACGAAATGTCCTTGAATCTTAACTTCTGCTGATGCCAATCCACTACAACTTGGGCACTATACAACCAGGGTCTGCCGATCAACAGAGGGTAGCCAATTTTTGTCACTGGCCGCAACACGATGTAATTCAACTTGAAGGGTACCCCTCCAATGATCATGGTAATGTTTGACAGCATGCCCAAGGGCCATCTCCTGGTTTGGTCTGCAAACTTCAAAACTCGGGGTGTTGGTTCAAACGTATGATACCCGAGTTGATTTGCAGTATCTTCAGTCATGACATTCACACCGGACCCAGAGTCAATGGGTATTGATGTGATCATGCACCCTGCAATCTCCGTGTCTACCTTGGGAGATCCCTAATCTTCTTGTTCAATACGATAGATAGCAGGCAGGTCCTTATTTGACATCAACCTCACCTTCTTGAGGGCCAAATTAAGCTGTCTCTTGTACAGCTTGTTATCTTCCCACAATTGCTTAAATGTAACATTGGCATTTGTGGCGGCCAAGTCGGCTACAATATCATATTGGGGAACTCCTCCCAATTTGACCGTCTTCGTCTTCGGCTTTGAGTCCGAGGACTCTTCATGCTCCTTCTTGACTTCGGGACGCTTCAAAATGGTGACGGGCTTGCTGATGGCCTTAACCCGAGCTTCCTCGGGTTGGCCTACCTCGGCTTGGATCAGATCCTTTATTTTGGATCGGATGTCCGCCGGAAAAATTGGAGACTTTGTCTTCATCTCTTCTTCCAAACTCAGTTCCCGAGTCCTGAGTAATGCCTCCGTTAATTCTTTCTGCAAGGCTTTAGCTTTAGCTTTTGTGAGGATCTTTTCCTCCTTGGCCGAAAGAATGGCTTTTGGGTGCTGTCTCTTCGCCTTTCGGGAAGACGACAAGGTCGTACTCAGTTCTTCGGGATCACGCTTCTTCTTGGTGGAGCGTGTCTCAACTTTCAAAATTTCAAGGTCTGGCCATTCTCCTTCTAAGGCCGGACTCCTTTCTTGAGGTCTTTCTTCCTCAAGAGTAATACAATTGACATTCGTATCCCCCTTCGGCTGAAGTGCTGCACGCTCAGCGGGGGTATGTACATATTTTACAGGAGGCTTCGGGTTTGGCAGGTGAGGGCATTGGTTGCTCGTATGCCCCGATCCTTTACAATTTCCACACAGGGGAACGTACCCAATTTGCCTTCTTGGCTCGGGACAATTTGGAGACCAATGTCCTATCGAGCCACAATTATAACAGGCTCCGGGCGCAACATTCTGAGGGTGATTTTGGTTGCTCATCGGTGGTCTTTGTGAAGGAGCATTGGGGTAATACTCCATGGGTCCAAACCTCGGACCTTGATACGATGTGCTTGGTTGAGGCTGTACCTCCTGAGTTTGGTACACCGCCTCTTCGTCCTCGTCTTGGTTCCATCCCGGAACCCAATCAATTTGCTGCACCGAGAATGCATTACGAGTATTGCATTCTGTGTTGGCGTCGCCGGATTTGCCATATGCGGTGCACCACACATTAGATCGTCCAAATGTTGGGGCTTTTCTTTGGTCCTTAGCCCCAATCATCTGGATCTTGAAATCTGAAAACTCCTTGATGAGGGCATCCAGCTTCGTATCCGCCTTATGTACTGTAACACTCATTTGTGCATGTGTGTGGTATTGTGATATTTAGCTTGGTATTACAAGTACTTAAGAGATATTATTTATATAGAGATAAAGGATGGTTCTATATTAGTCATGGTTAGCTAAAGTTAGTCATAGCTAAGATAGAGGGGACCTTACTTTAGAGGAAGTAGAAAAGATGAGCACCACTATTTTGGATTTTAGTGTGTTGACTTGGTATTATTCCTAGGTGTTTGGCTTTGAGGAAAGAGTTGAGAACTCTTGGGCTCGCAAACCTTTTTGTTTTGGATTCTTCTTTAGTCCAAGGATAGCCCATGTGAAGGAATCCTTGACTTAGTGGTTGGGTCAAGATAAGATCACATGCTTAGGGGAATATGCCCATGTGAATGGATATTCCTTTCTGCTTTTTGACTTTACTTGACTTTTAGTCTAGTAACTTGAGTTACTACGGTAATTAGCAACTTTGGTATGTAACTATTTCACCACTATATAAACAAGGGGTGAGGAGGTACTCATCATCCTTTCATTTGCAACTATCTCTCTCTCATTGAGTTCTCTAGTGAGCAATGTCTTGAGTCTTGGAGTGTTAGCCTTGGAGGAGTATGATGGAGTTGGGATTCCTTGCCTTCTTAGTCCATGGTGCGCTACCATAATAGCCATCAGAGGTTCATCCTGAGTGAGAGACAGGCCAGTTCACATTTTTGGTTCCGTTGCCGGGACCTCTCTAGAAGGCAAGATAATGTTCCGCGTCCAATTCTACATTAGGCAGAAGGAGGTTATGAGAGCTCACTTGGAGAGAACATTAGGAGAGGAGAGGGCTGAACTTATGTTAGAGAACCAAGATCGATTTGTTTACCCTGTAGTTCATTATGATGTCTTTGAGGTGATTTTGTACATCTTGTACACATGAGAGGAATTGGAGAGATTGTGTGAGGTGGATTCCAGATTTTGGGGATTAAGGTGATTTTGGGCAAAATCTCAAGTTTGAGATCTGGACTTGAGATTTCTACACATGATAGCTTGGGTTATTTTTCAGTAAGCACAGTTGAAATTATTGAGAGAGCTTCTATGCGCACTGGGCTAGAATTTTTGAAAGTTGATAGGGTAAAGTGCTCCCGCAACTACATGCTCTTTGGAAAATTGTACAGAGTCTGCCATTTCTTCAATTTTCAGTGAATTGTCCTAAAAAATTTTCTTTAAGAAAATTCAGTGCATTGTATCCTACCTGCTGCCACAAAAATTAGAGAGAGATTGTTCTTCCACAAAGAGTTATGAGTTTTTGAAGTGAGGGGGGTGGTTTTCAGACCAAATCTGAAATATGGGTGCTGAATAGAAAGGTGTCTAGGCCAAATGACTCAATGAAAAGATCTGAAATTTTGCAAGGAAGGACGCCCTAGAGTTGTGATCAGGTGTGAAAAATTTCAGAGGACTGTGACATATTGGTTGGGAGATTTGAGTGACATTGTGAGGAAGGGTCAATTCTGCAGAGTGGGGATCTCATGCATGAGAAGTTTGAGATCAACAAAAAGCATGTTTGAGTGTTTAGATTCATCTTGGAGAACATGGAGGGTCATCAAGAGTGGAAATTGAGATTATGCAAGGTTCCCCAAGGGTTTGAGGTGATTGTAGGGGTGGATTTGAGGAAAAGAGAATTTACAATAGAATTTGAAGAGAGTGTTGAGAGGATCCAAAAACCTACACCACTTGGAGGAAAGAGTGAGTCTAAGTGCTTTCTATGTAGAGAGAAGGGACATAAGGCAAGTTCATGTCCATTGACCTTTGAGAGCAAGAGATTGAGGGAAAGGAGAGGCTTACTTGACTTGGGTTTGCATGTTAGACCTTCTTCACCAAGATTGGGAGGGAGAAGATCTAAGACCAAGGAGTTGTGTGAGGTTTGTGGAGTTGAAGGACTTCCAAAAGGACATGAGTGTAGTGGAGTAAAAGCACTTTTGGAAACTTTGGTGAAGGATCTTGGAGAGAGTCTTAGTACAGCTACAGAAATACTACCACCTTCATCAGCTAGTTTTCAAGATTAGTGATGGAGATAATCTTTCAACTTATGGATAAACTATCCATGAGAGTTAGATTAATATGCACTCTAGGATTTGATATGCTATAGAAATCTTGGAGCAACCTGAACCTTTTGTGTTCCCTAGAGTGGATTATTCTCAGATGGTGTTAGTCATGTATATACTTTATTAGTAATAGAGTGAGAGAAAAAAAAAAGAAAAAAAAATTGAGAGAAAAGAAAGATAGTGAGGGGTTAAGATGGGGAAACTTCCGGTTTTCTTTGGCAAGGATGGAGAAGATAAGGAGGCCTTTGTGAGAGACTTCAAGAGAGCTTGCATAGGAAACAATGAGAGGAGGAAGAATGAGTGGGCCTCATTATTACCAGATTTCTTTGAGGATGCAGCACTTACATGGTATGAGTCAAAATACCAAAAGAGAGAGGAGAGAGGGGGAAGAGGAGTCTTGGGAGACTTTGACTTCAGCACTCATTGAGAACTTTCTTCCTGATGAGAGTTATGAGAGATTGATGAGTGAGGTTACATTTCTCAAGCAAGGAGATGGAGAGAAAGTGAGAGTCTATGTGGAAAGAGTGGAAAAGTTGGAGTCCAGATTTTGCATAGTGTTGAGGAAGGGTGGAGATGATGTGGAGACTACAATGATTGACATAGGGGCCATGCTCACCAAGAATTGTGTGGGAGGATTGAGACCACAAATTAGAAGCAAGGTGAGATATGAGAAACCTTCTTCCAAGGTTGAAGCTATCAAGATCGCAATTCGTATGGAGGAGAGTTTGGAAGGGGATGAGAGTGATTTGGTGGTGAAGGAGGTTGTGCATCCTCCTCAAGGCTACAAGTATGGTGGAACTTCTGATACTTTGGTGACAAGGGTTGCACCGCAAGTAGTAGTTGCTCCAGTTCTTGCACCTCCACCAAAAGATCCACTCCAAACCATCACATAACAACTTGCGGATCTCAAGATCAATGTAGTACAACTATGGGAGAAGAGAGAGGTGGATCAGAATGTAGGGAGAGGGCCTAGGAGTTATGGAAACTATCCATATAGAGGAGGCCAAGCAGCCGACAATTTCAATGATAGAAATTGTTTTGGTTGTGGAGGAAGAGGCCATATCCAAAGGAATTGCCCAAATTCCACTTACCATGGAGGAAGGGGTTATGTGAGAGCCAATAGAGGGAAAGAGGGAGGTAGTGAAACCCAAGTGGCTCCTAATCCCAACAAAGGTAAGGGGATAACATCCATAGATGTGGTTGAGAGCAAGTATGAGAAGGGAGAGTGCTCAAACTCCAAGGGTCTTAATTTGGAGCTTTTGGCACAAGAGAAGAAGAGAGCTCGTTTTGTAGAGGATGTTCACTCTTCTCAAGGATTTACTTCAAGCAAGGATACTCCTATGTCTACTAGGAGCACTCGCACCTCAACACCATCAACAACAAAGACTCCAAGGAAGAAGTTGGGGATGGAGGACTTCTTGATCTCAAAGCAACAATGGAACTACAATGTGTTGGAGGATGTTGGTAGTCACAAGGCTAACATCACAGTGGGCCAATTAATTGCTTTGAACCCTACCTTGAGAAAGGAGCTTAGAGGTGGTTTGAGTTCTACAAGGAGCAAGAAGAAGAAGGCAAAAGTTCCAGTATCAATGGGGGTGGTGGATGCCAAGCCAACACCATGGGAGGCTTGTGAATATGCCTCCAAGATTGAAGTGAGAGTGAATGGTCACAACATCAAGGATGCATTGGTTGATGGAGGATCAGCAGTGAATGCCATGTTAGAAAGGTTGATGAAGAAGTTAGGTATGATACCCTCAAGACCTTCAACATTTGTGGTGAGCATGGCAAACAAGCAACAAGTTTGACCAGTAGGGGTGATGGATAAGGTGGTAGTTTCAATTATGGGAGTTCAAAATCTCATGACTTTCCAAGTCTTGAAGGATTCAAGCTATGACTTACTTCTTGGGAGGCCATGGTTGAGAGCAGCATGCACAACTGATCGATGGCACAAAGGGTACTTGAGGATTGGGCCATCAAACCATAGAGTCACTGTTCCTGTGACTAACACCACCAACACTTCACATTCAGATACCCCATATTCTGATTATTGGCAATCAGATTCTGAAGAAGGAGCTTCAGGTGTGGACACAAGCATGGAAGAGGAGACTTCCAAGGAGGAGGATGAATCTAAATCTGATTCAGATGTATATCCAATGTGTGTTATGGATTTTGCACCTAAGCCAGAGGTTTTGAAGGACCTAGACAAATCACCATTTACACTTGAGGAGGTAGAGAGAAGGTTAGCTACCCTCAAGTATGGTCCAAATGTTACCAAGGAGGAGAAGGTGAGATTTGAGGAGATTTTCCGCAAGTTCATCCATGTGTTTGCTTTTAGTTACAAGGATTTGAAGGAAGTCACCTTGGAGGAGCACAAGATAGAGGTGGAGTCACATGCAAGACCAGTTCGCCAAAAGCAATGTCGCATTAGCCCACCAATATCTTTGGTTGTGAAGGAGGAGATTGATAAGCTCAAGGAGGCTGGATTTATCTCTGAGGTGGAGAATTCAGAATGGGTGTCTCCAATTGTCATTGAGAAGAAAAAGAATGGCAAGCTTCGGGTATGTGTGGATTACAAGAAGCTCAATGCTGTTACCAAGAAGGACTACTACCCATTGCCATTCATTGATGAGATCTTGGAGGAGGTTGCAGGTCATGAGAGGTACAGTTTTGGAGATGGTTATAGTGGATACAACCAAATCAAGATTGCACGAGAGCATCAACAACTCACCATGTTCACCACACCTTGGGGAACTTACGCTTTCAAGGTCATGCCTTTTGGGCTTTGCAATGCTCCAGCCACATTCCAACGGTTCATGAACCTTTCATTGGGAAATTTGTGAGAGACTTCATTGATGATTTTTGTGTCTATGGGAGCAAGGAAGAGCACTTTGAACACCTAATCAAAGTCTTGCAACGCTTGGATGAGGCAAATGCATCACTCAACCCAGAGAAGTGCATTTTTGGATGTGAAGAAGGTCTACTTTTGGGGCACATCAGCTCCAAGGATGGAATAGCAGTTGATCTTGAGAAGGTGAGGAAAATCTCAGACCTTCCATTCCCTTCAAGCTTAACAAAGTTACACCAATTCTTGGGGATGGTTGGATACTATAAGAGGTTCATCTTCTCATTTTCCAACAAGGCTTATGCATTGACCATCTACATGAAGAAGGGTGTAGATTACATGGTGATTTTGGAAGACAAGGAGGCTCTCAAAGCTTTTGAGGAGCTCAAGCAATCCCTTGTTGTAGCTCCAATTCTTGCTAAACCTGATTGGAGTAAGCCTTTCATCCTCTACACTGATGCTTCTAATGTAGCTATAGGATGCACTCTTAGTCAATTAGACCAAGATGGGCATGATCCTCCAATAGCTTATGCTAGTAGGCAGATGGTTTCAGCAGAGAAGAACTACTCTGTCACGGAGAGAGAAGGGTTGGCAGTGATCTTTGGTCTCAAGAAGTTTAGACATTACTTGATTGGAGGGAAAGCCACCATTGTCACGGATCACAAGGCTTTGAAGTACATCTTCAACAAGCCTAATGTTGAGGGAGACTAGCAAGGTGGATGATACTCTTGTCTGAGTATGACTACACCATTGAAGATAGGCCAGGAAAGAAACATGCAAATGCTGATTTATTATCCAGAGCCTATGATCATGATGGAGATGAGCTAGTGGATGATTCCTTCCCAGATGAGGAGCTCATGACAATCTCAGTCACTCAAGAGGTTCCAATGGAGTACAAGGAGATTGTGGATTTTGTGACAAAAGGTAACTATCCAGAAGGGATGCATGCTAGGGAGAGGAAGGCCCTTGCAGCAAGATCTAGACCTGACACAATGGTGGAGGATATTCTTTTTCACCAAGGAGCAGATGGTCTACTTCGAAGAGCAGTGGGTAAAGAAGAGTCTATCCTACTCATAAAGGAGTTTCATGAAGGTTTAGTATGTGGAGGACACTTTGTAGGAAAGGTGACTGCTTTCAAGATTCTAGATGCAGGTTACCATTGGAGAGGGATTTTTAAGGATTGTCTTGATTATTGCAAAACTTGTCATGTTTGTCAAGCTTTTGCTAGAAAGTCTACATCCAATCCACCACTTAGATCAATTCCATTGCTAGGACCTTTTGAGAAGTGGGGAATTGATTTTGTAGGTCCTCTCAATAGAACTCCAAGGAACAATCGATACATTGTGGTAGTTACTGATTACCTTACTAAGTGGGTTGAGGCTAGATGTGGTGGCCACATTTTTTGTTTTTTTCAAAATAAAGCAGAATAAGTGTATAGAGAAGTCGGATTGCGCCTGTTTGGCCGAAGAAGATGAAGAAAACTGTCTTCGGGGTGAAACCCAAAGTAAAGTGACCTCGGGTCATAAGGCGAAGTACTCTGAAATGCCGTGTCAGCATACGATACGAAGTAAATTGTCTTCGGATCGGGGGGAGCTCAACCCGAGGCAAAGACAGTCTAACAACCTTTCGTCGGGGCGAGAAATTCAAGAAGGGGTTGTTTCAAAATTGGCGGCTAATACACGCAAAGGTGGGGCGACAATGACAGGGGCATGCAGGAGGTGTGATTTCTCGGTGGAAACTCAAAGTGACGGAAGACGAAGAAGTGCAACTCTATAAAAATCAAAATTGCAACGACAAAATGTCGAGCAATTTTCCTTCGCCGTTGAGGAGTCGTCTTGCAGGTGATCGGGGAAAGGGACATAGCATTGGACTCGTGTTAGTGTGTAAGGGAGAAGTCGAGAGAGAGAAGTCGAGAGACCGAAAGAAAGTAGAAGAGATGGGAGGAGGGAAGAAGAACTCCAAATTTGTAGTGAGAAATCATGCAATTTGGAGATTAGATGTAGTAGCAAGGATCAAAGTCTTGAGCCGACTTCGGATCACCTTTCTGGCATGGAATTGGAACGTAAGTTTTCCAGGATTCATGACAGAAATCATCGAGAGTAAATGTCTCAATGGTCCCGAGGAAGAAGGGAAGAGAGGAAATCCGGCTCGCTAGACAGAGTCGGATTGGAGACTCGTACTCGGGAAGGAGGTAGGCTTTGAGCAGGGGGCCACGTTCTTGGGGAAAGGAGAGATAGCTCAAGAAATGCAGGAGGTGAGAGAAGCCTTCTCGTCAAAGAGGACGAAGAATGGGTATAAAGTTGAGAGTAATAAGGACCCATTGAGGAGGGGAATTGTGAGTGCACTAATGGCCCTCCTGAAGCCGGAGAGAACTACCTATGTGATGAAACACCAAGCGGTGTTCTTTCACAAGTTATTTGCAAGAGAACCGATAAATTGGGCATGGTGCTTTCACAGAAGAATGAGGCAGATGGTGTGGAATCTGCGAGATAAGTCGCCTCCACACTACATCGTACCATTTGCAGCCCACTTTTACCTCGGGTTAAATCTGCTCAATGTGGCTGAGCGTAATCGAATGGTGTCTCATTTCCATCCTGATTTGAGAAGAGAAGTTGACGCAGAGGAGCAGCAATACATTCTCCAAATCCGGAGCGCAGACGATTACTACGCAAAGACAGGGAAGAACGTGGAGGTCGTTGAAAGTACCCCGACGAAGAAGAGAACTCGGCAAGCAGATGCAGAAAAATAACCCGAGGCGAGGAATGGTGGTGATTGAGTCGGAAGATGAAGACTCAGAAGGCAAAGCCTAGCTCAAGACGGAGGACTCGGAACGTGAGGAGGAACCTGAGCTGACATTGCAGAGTGGAGATACAAGCAGTGACAGTGAAGACGGTGGAGAAATGACCTCGGCACCAGCACCTGAAGAATACGAAGAAGAAATTCAAGCCGACGTAAAAGCCGAAGACAATGCGGTGCTGGAAGACAAAGTACCGGTGCTCGAGGAGAAGAAGATCGCAGTACAGCGAGGAATTTGCTTGAGACGTAAGGCGAAGGGTGAAGCGGGACCAAGTAGAGTGAAGGAAGAGGTAGAAGGAAGCTCGGGCAGTGAGGCATCAATTCCGATACAAAGACTCCAGAGAAGAAGGCGAGTATCGGGAGAACACGAAGAAAGAAGAGAGACTACTCCGCGGGAGGACGAAGGTATCAGTAATGGAGTAGATTACCTGCAGATGGTAGTATGCCCACTGTTGGTGAAGTTGGAGAAGAAGAAGAAGGAGATGCAGTCGACTTGTCCAGAGGTAAAGACTGTATTGCAGGTGGTATCGAGATTAGAAGACGAAAACTCGGAGTTGAAGAAGAGTATAACCCGAGGTGAGAAGGAGAGAGAAGTACTGCAAGCGGAAGCAGTGGAGAGAAGTCAGGTAATCAAAGACCTGAAGAGAGAAGTGAGCTATCGAGAGGATCTTGCGAGGAAGAGTGACGTCGTAAGGGAGAGACAAGTAGCTGAATTTGAAATCTTGAAGCAGCAGTTTGCTGATTCAAGAGTAGAGCTCATCCATGCTATGGCGAGAGTAGCATCAAAGGATCAAGAGCTCGATCAAGTGATGGAGAGTATGGAGGAGAAGAAGCAACTCTGGCAGCGAGAGTTGGCTGCAAGATATGGAGAAGAAGAGAGATTACAAGACTTACTTTGTAATCAGGAAGAGAAGGTTGCACAGAAGGAGAAAGAGAAAGACGCGGTGAAGGCCGAATTCGAAGAAGAATTGGCGATGTACAGAGAAGAATGGCTTGCAGATCGGGAACAAGAAAGGAAGACAAGATTAGAGCCATTGCAAGAGATAGTCCTCAGGGTAAACGCGATGTTAAGTACAGAAGCCAGCGTTTGAATTGAAGAAGCGCGTCTGCACGAGTTGAAGCTGTTGGTATAGGAGACAAGGCGAAGGCAAGCGAAAGATACAGATTTGAATGTCTTGTTGATTAAATTGAGAACTCGTGTAGATAGGAAGATCTTAGAAGTAGAAGACAATATCGCGATTAGATTAGACTTAGTAAGAATAGAGTTAGAAAAGCTTCGGCAGGATGTTAAAGCAAAACCCGATGTAGATAACATCGGGATCAAATGTCTTCGGAGTTGCCCTTTGTGATAGTAGAGAAGAGTGGGTCGAAAGATGAAGAGTTAGATAGATTACCCACTAGTGCAATTTCAGATTAGGAAAGAGAATTGCTGGATCTGGTAGAAGATGTAGGAGTTGTGAAACCCGAGGACAGAATAGTAGGAAGTAAGATTACTTCAGGTTCGGGTTTGAAAGCCGAGGAAGAAGTAGACATCGGATCGGATTAGTAATCGATTTGAGATTTGAAGGGGAAGATATGAAGAGGTGCATTGTCATTTCGGATCTGCAGGTTAGAACAGTTGTTGTAGAACGGTATAGTTGTTAGAACTGTCGATTGCTTCACTATTTAAGAGTGGCATGCGCAGGAAATTGTTGTTCAGTGCTCATTATTTCTGAGAATAGATAAAGCGAAGTGCTGTGAAGCAGTGCTCGTCGCTTGAGCTTGATTCCGAGTATCAACTTTGCAATTGTGTTTGTGAATGTTTGGAGAAATTCGAAGTGCAAGTCAGAGTGCTTGTTGGATGTTGGATTCCACAGCCTTGATCTTCATTCTGTGTGTTTGATCCTAAGTGAAGTGCAATCAAAGCAATGCCTTGATAGATCTGAGAGGAATTGTAGTGTTGGTAGTATTCTGCATTTGTGAGTGCAGTGCGAAGTTGATGTGAAGCAATTTTGATCGAGGAAGTTGTGCCTTCAGTGGAAGGGTGGAACACAATTTTGAGGTGAAGTCGTTTTGCAGTGAAGTGCCGTTTTCGGGAGAGTCTGAATCATCACAATCAAGATTGTTTGGAAAGATTTGATGGAGTTGTGATTAAGGAGTGTGAATTTGTGACAAGACTGCGAGTCCGTGCTTGTTACTCTCTTCTGGGTGTGGTTTCTACCTGGAGATTAAAGACGCAACCAACAAGAAGTGAAATTGTTACTTTGCTTTGTATTTGGACATTTCTGACTCGTATCTCTGCGGGAACGAACTTTACTTACCCGATTACCGCAAAAGTGATATTTGCCGGGTTGTGACACTAGACCATTGAGGGAAAAGAATGAAGATGAAGTTGGGAGATTTCTTTATGAACGCATTATCACTAGGTTTGGATGCCCTTTGGAGTTGGTTTCTGATAGAGGAGGAGAGTTTACAGGAAGCATTACTACAACCATGCTACGACATTTCTCTATCACACATAGAGTAACTACATCCTATAAGCCAAATTCCAATGGCTTGGCAGAGAGAACCAATCAGACCTTGTGCATGATGTTGGCCAAAGATGCAGAAATGGAGGGGGCTAAACATCATTCGGACAAGAGGATTCATGCAGTTTTATGGGAGTATAGGACAACCATGAAGACTTCCACCGGATATTCTCCATTTCAATTGGTGTATGGTATTGAGTCTACCTTACGTATTCACTTTGATCTTCCTACCTTCCAAAGCATTCATAGGAGATTGAAGAAAGCACAAGGAGGTGATGCAGAGAAGTCAAGGAAGGATCAACTCATGGAGTTGGAAGAGGCAAGAGCAGTTGCTATGGTTCAAGTGGAGCAAGCCCAAAGGAAACAAAAGGAGAGCTATGACAAGAGGCAAGGCAAGAAGAAGGTGGAGCCTTTCAAGGAAGGTGATTGGGTAATGTTGTTTGATTCCATTTGATTCAAGAGAGAGCAAAAGAAGTTTTTGCCTAAGTACTTTGGACCTTTCATAGAGGAGAAGGTGTGGGGCAATTACACCTATGATCTCAAGGAGTTGGGAGGAAGACACTTTGATAGGATTAACCATGATAAGTTGAAGATGTACCATAGAAGGTAGAGAGACCTTCACTTTGAGGACAAAGTGAAAACTTAGTCCGGGGGTAAATGTAACACCCATTTGTGCATGTGTGTGGTATTGTGATATTTAACTTGGTATTACAAGTACTTAAGAGATATTATTTATATAGAGATAAAGGTTGGTTCTATATTAGTCATGGTTAGCTAAAGTTAGTCATAGCTAAGATAGAGGGGACCTTACTTTAGAGGAAGTAGAAAAGATGAGCACCATTATTTTGGATTTTAGTGTGTTGACTTGGTATTATTCCTAGGTGTTTGGCTTTGAGGAAAGAGTTGAGAACTCTTGGGCCCACAAACCTTTTTGTTTTGGATTCTTCTTTAGTCCAAGGATAGCCCATGTGAAGGAATCCTTGACTTAGTGGTTGGGTCAAGATAAGATCACATGCTTAGGGGAATATGCCCATGTGAATGGATATTCCTTTCTGCTTTTTGACTTTACTTGACTTTTAGTCTAGTAGCTTGAGTTACTACGGTAATTAGCAACTTTGGTACGTAACTATTTCACCACTATATAAACAAGGGGTGAGGAGGTACTCATCATCCTTTCATTTGCAACTATCTCTCTCTCATTGAGTTCTCTAGTGAGCAATGTCTTGAGTCTTGGAGTGTTAGCCTTGGAGGAGTATGATGGTGTTGGGGTTCCTTGCCTTCTTAGCCCATGGTGCGCTACCATAATAGCCATCAGAGGTTCATCTTGAGTGAGAGACAGGCCGGCTCATAGTACACTCTTGGCTGGTGGAGTCACTGGTTTCTTGCCTCCACGTCTTCTGACTCATCTTGGCTTTGATTCTTCTTCGGATTCCGAAGAAGAGCTCGAAGACACCTAGGATTCGTCCAAAGAAGGGGAGGTGCTGCGCGAAGCTCTCCTTCTGGGCTTCTTGCCCTTCTTCTCCCGATTTCTCCGGTTACAGGCAGAGTAAGAGTGGGCCGCTTCATAACGAGCGACATGTTTGAGTACTTTGTCCAGGGAAGTTACGTTCCTCTCCTTGGCAAAGATTTGTATCTATGGTGAAAGGCCCCCAAGGAACCAGGTAATGGCTTGGGCATTGGAGTATCCCACCACCCCCGATTGCTTGGGAACTCGGTTCAGTAATGCCATGAACCGCTCAGAGTAGTCTCTCAACTTCTCCTTCTAGCCCCGGTCCAAATCGTTGAGTGCCGCAAAGACACTCATATCATAGTCAACCTCCCGGAATCATTCCAAGAAGTTGTTTCTCAAGTCTGCCCAGCTCGATGGTACAAACCCCTTCTGAGTCACATGGGTGTACCAGCTCCGAGCTTTCTTGCAAAGTAGACTTAGTCGATCCGCCAAGTCATGCTCCTTGTTAGCAAAGGAGATGACTTTGAATTCTTCGATGAAGTCATCGGGGTCTTCGTCTTGTTCTGTCCCCTTATACTTCTGATAGGCGTGTCGGGTGACAGGAAGCAAAGTCATTGTTTGATGCACTAGGATTGGCTGAGGTAATGTGGAACTTGACGGAACGAAAGAATTGGCTGGAATTGACGCCGTGTTGTCAACCCAGGGATTCCAATTCGTCAAATTCAACGTAGGGTCTTCTTCGACAATTTCTACTTTGAGGGGGTCGACTTCAACCCGAGTGGAAGATTCAAAATCAACACCTTTGATGGGTTCTTCAAAATTCCTTTGGGACAACCGAGGAATCGTTCGTAGAAGATATTGAAACTCGTCTTCAGTAAGTGTGCGTGCTGTCTTTTCTCAAACAAAGGTCTTCAAGGAAACAACTTCCTTTACAGCTCTAGGGGAAGTTGGTGTACTGGGCCGCAATGCATATGTTTGCCCACTCGATTCTTTCTTCTTCTTGGAAGAAGAGGGAGATGCGAAGTAGCCTTGCCAACCGCCTTTGCATTTCTTGTGGTCAAGTTCTCGCAGGGCTTCTTGCACTTCGTGAAGGAGTTGAAACTCCAACGCCTCTCGCTCAGTTTTGTCAACGATGGATGGGACGTTCAGACGTTTGTCTTCTTCACGCTGAAGTGCTCGTCTTCAAGCTCTCTCTTCCCGTTGTTCTTTCAATCCAGACATTCATATTGCCTTGATACCCAATTTCCAATTTTGGCTTCATATTCTTCCACTTCTGAAATTTGTATCCCCGGCAGCGGCGCCAAAAATCATGTGACAACCTGGCAAATATCACTTTTGCGGTAATTGGGTAAGTAAAGTTTGTTCCCGTAGGGATACGAGTCAGAATTGGTCAAATACAAAGTCAAACAGTAACATGTAGTTCTTCTTGGTTGCGTCTTTAATCTCTCAGGTAGAAACCTCACCCAGAAGAGAGTAACAAGCACTGATTTGCAGTCTTGTCACAAATTAACACTCCATAATCACAACTCCATCAAATCTTTCCAAACAATCTTGATTGTGATGATTCTGGCTCTCTCAAAAACAGCACTTCACTGCAAAACAACTTCACCTCAGAATTGTGTTCTACCCTTCCACTGAAGGGCTCCTACTCCTCACAGGGTCTTTGTAGCTCTCAACTTTATACCCATTCTTCTTCCTCTTCGACGAGAAGGCATCTCTCACCTCCTACGTTTCTTGGGCTATCTCTCCTTTCCCCAAGAACGTGGTCCCTGCTCCGAGCCTACCTCCTTCCCGAGTACGAGTCTCCAATCCGACTCTGTCCAGCGAGCCGGATTTCCTCTCTTCCCTTCTTCCTTGGGACCATCAAGACATTTACTCTCGATGATTTCTATCATGAATCCTGGAAAACTTACGTTCCAATTCCATGCCAGAAAAGTGATCCAAAGTCGGCTCAAGACTTTGATCCTCGCTACTATATCTAATCTCCAAATTGCATGATTTCTCACTGCAAATTTTCGGAGTTCTTCTTCCCTCCTCCCATCTCTTCTGCTTTCTTACTATCTCTCGATTTCTCTCTCGTAACTTCTCCGTTGCGCACTAACACGAGTCCAACTCTATTTCCCTTTCCCTGATCACCTGCAAGACGACTCCTCAACGGCGAAGGAAAACTGCTCGACATTTCATCGTTGCAGTTTTGAATTTTATAGAGTTGCACTTCTTCGTCTTCCGTCGCTTTGAGTTTCTACCGAGAAATCACACCTCCGGCATGCACCTGTCACTGTCACTCAACCTTCGTGCGTATGAGCCGCTAGTTTTGAAATGGCCCCTTCTTGAATTTCTCGCCCTGACAAAAGGTTGTTAGACTATCTTTGCCTTGGGTTGAGCTCCCCCCAAGCCAAAGACAATTTACTTCGTATTGTATGCTGACACGGCATTTCCAAGTACTTCGCCTTATGACCCAAAGTCACTTTACTTTGGGTTTCATCCCGAAGACAATTTTCTTCGTCTTCTTTGGCCATATAGGCGCAATCCGACTTCTCTATACACTTCTTCTCCTTTATTTTGAAAAAAACAAAAAATGTGGGCACCACAAAGGGTTTGTTTTATCCTTGACTTTTGCAGAACTGGTCTTGTCATGCGGGTCTGGTGTTATGGTTTCTACCTCTGCCTGGTCTCATATTCTATTTTCCTGTCAGGTTCAGGCTACAATTCAGGATCCTCTGAACTTCTTTGTTTTCCTATGCCCATGTTTTGTAGTTCAGATTCACTACATTCAGTTAAGGCTGCCAATTTTGACTCTTTTCTCCTTCCCAGCTTCAGATGAACTGACTCACTTCAAAATTTCTCTGGTCCAGTCTTCACACTTTCGTGAGGAATCCTCCCTCTCTTCTGTCACCCACTCAGCAACCAACCTTATTTCCTGTAAAGTATCTCCTTCTGTACAGTCAACACATCCTCAAGCAAACTTTGAAAAACCATTCTCTGACCAAGTTCCAGCTCCTGCACACATTCACTGTCCTTTGAGAAATGTATTCTACCTTAGCTTTCAAATCAGTCCTTACATTCATGATTTCTCTCTGCTCAAGTCTTCACAAACCCCTACACTCAAGAAAAACTCCCTACCCTATAGTGTCAAAACCTACAATTGCTTACTGAGAAGCACTCCTCCTGTCCACTATCCAGGCCATTCCCTGCAAAATTCTACTCCTTCAGCCAATTCTCTTTCGAAGTCATCCCTAAACTCTCATTTGACTGTCCATCCTTCGATTCAGCAAGATCTCCTGTCCTTGGAATTCCTCTCTCTCTTGTCACCTTAACTGTTCACTCATCAGCCACACTCTCTTTCTCCCAAAAATCTCCTCTCCTTCCAAGCCTCTTTCTCCTGAAATCTCCTCTCCATCAATTCACACCAGTCACAAAACCCTTCCGAAATTCCTCTCTCCCTGTCCAGGCCTCTTTCTCTCCAAAATATCTCCTCTGTTCAGGCCTCTTTCTCCCGAAATCTACTCTCCTTTAATTCACACCTGTCACAAACCCTTCCGATATTCCTCTCTCCCTGTCCATGCCTCTTTCTTCCGAAAATATCCCCTCTGTCCAGGCCTCTTTCTCCCAAAAATCTCCTCTCCTTCCAGTCCTCTTTCTCCCGAAAATCTCCTCTCCTTTAATTCACACCTGTCACAAACCCTTCCAAAATTCCTCTCTCCCTGTCCATGCCTGTTTCTTCCGAAAATATCCCCTCTGTCCAGGCCTCTTTCTCCCAAAAATCTCCTCTCCTTTAATTCACACTTGTCACAAACCCTTCCGAAATTCCTCTCTCCCTGTCCATGCCTCTTTCTTCTGAAAATATCCCCTCTGTCCATGCCTCTTTCTCCCAAAAATCTCCTCTCCTTCCAGGCCTCTTTCTCCTGAAAATCTCCTCTCCTTTAGTTCACACCCGTCACAAACCCTTCCAAAATTCCTCTCTCCCTGTCCATGCCTCTTTCTTCCGAAAATATCCCCTCTGTCCAGGCCTTTTTCTCCCGAAAATCTCCTCTCCTTCCAGGCCTCTTTCTCCCAAAAATCTCCTCTCCTTTAATTCACACCTGTCACAAACCCTTCCAAAATTCCTCTCTCCCTGTCCATGCCTCTTTCTTCCAAAAATATCCCCTCTATCCAGGCGTCTTTCTCCCGAAAATCTCCTCTCCTTCCAGGCCTCTTTCTCCCAAAAATCTCCTCTCCTTTAATTCACACCTGTCACAAACCCTTCCAAAATTCCTCTCTCCCTGTCCATGCCTCTTTTTTCCAAAAATATCCCCTCTGTCCAAGCCTCTTTCTCTCAAAAAAAATCTACTCTCCATCAATTCACACCAGTCACAAAACCCTTCCGAAATTCCTCCCTCCCAGTCCATGCCTCTTTCTTCCAAAAATATCCCCTCTGTCCAGGCCTCTTTCTCCCAAAAATCTCCTCTCCTTTAATTCACACCTATCACAAACCCTTCCCAGAGTTCACTATAACATGAAAAATGAAAGAAGAAAACTCACACCAACCGGCACCAATGGCACGTGTAGATTATTTTCCCTACGACACCAGAAGCAGGCCGAAGATCATCATCTTTGGGTTGGAAAACGTAGGAATGATGAAATCCGTTTAACAACCTTGGTATGTGGCAAGAAAGTACATTTCAAGAAACGGCGGGAGCAGAAGAAGCATGTCTTGACAGTGACCGGGAGAGCACGCAGAAGAGAGAAACTCACATACAAAATTGACTAAAGAATGACTGCGATTTGGGGCAATATATAACTGCAAATGCGCAGGGGGAAGTTGAATTTGCTGAGTAAATTTCCAATTCCTTTGAGTAGTCATCCTGCAAGAATGCATGTCCGGAAGCCCATCAAGAGTGAAATTTTCCAAAACCCTGAGGGAGTTAGAGTGTCTCGTCTAGGAGAGGGGTTGATCTTCCAACAGCATAGAACAAGAGAACAAATCATGGCGAAGAAGGTGGCCAACGCGCTGGCAGTGAGAGGTTTTGCAATTTGAAGGGTAGATGTAGTAGCAAGGATCAAAGTCTTGGTGAGACTTTGTATCACCTTTTTAGCCTGGAACTGGAATTTCAGTTTCTCGGGAGTAATGGCAGAAATCGCTGCCAGTAATTGTGAGGAAGGTCCCGAAGTGGAGGGGAAGAGACGCAATCCGGCTCGATGGACTGAGTCAGATTGGAAGTTGGTCCTGGAGAGAGAAGCAGGAGAGCCGATAGGAATCACCTTCTATCGGAAGTGTGATGCTGCAGAGGAGACGGCGGAAATTTGTAATTCATTTTTCGCTCCAAGAACTACGAATGGGTACAAGGTGGAGTCCTATCGAGACCCGATCCGAAGAAGTATTGTAGGGGCGATGATGGCCATGTTCAAGCCGGAGCAAACCACGTATGTAACCATGCAGTAGGTGGTCTTCTTCCACCAGATGTTTGCAGGGGTACCTATGAATTGGGCGAAGTGTTTCCATCACCAAACCAGGCAGATGGTAGTGAATTGGCAAATGGGCTCGCCACCGCATTATTTTGCGCCATTCGCAACACATTTCTACTTCGGCCTAAACTTGCTCTCTGAAGACGAGCGGCATCGTATGGTCTCCCACATGCACCTTGATTTGAGATGAGAAGCCGACGAAGAGGAGGGATAGTACATGCTTCAGCTGAGGGCGAATGACGAATACTTTGCAAGAATGGGACAATGGAAGATCAAAGATGTCGCCAGTCCAAAGACAAAGAAGAGAAGTAAACCCAAAGAAGCTAAACCATTGCCCATCCAACATAAGACACGGAGGCTGATGTTGAAGACCACTAACGTCGTGAGAAGAGCATCTTTGGGATCGGAGTCGGATGAAGAAACTGAGTCGCAAGAAGAAGACTCAGACAAAGAAGAGCTCACGTTGAAGAGTGGGGAGTCGGGTAGTGAAAGTGAGGGAGAGCCCAAAGTCCAGCAATTGGTGGTGGTGAGTGAAGCTGGTGAGGTAATGGTGGAGAACAAGCCAAAACCCGAAGCAAAGAAGGAATATCCCGTGGGCCCGAGTTCAAGAGGCCAAGACAAAGATAGTGCTGACACTATGAAGATACAAAGGTCAAGACTTCGGATGAAGGAGCCGATGACACAGGAAAAGACTCCAGATGAAAGAGGCAATGATGAAGAAGAAACTTTTGGCGGGATATCATATTTAACGACGGTGGTCACACCATTGCTGGAAATGTTGAAGGAACATCGGAGAGGAATTCCCCAAGATCGCAGAAAGGGGATGAATGAGTTGCAGGTGGTAAAGCATCTACTGAAGGAAGTGAAGAGCTCCAGGCACATCAAATCCAAAGAAGTGCAGAAATTGAAGATCTTCGAAGGAAGGAAGACTCGAGGAAGAAAATGCTGAGCAAGCTACAAGAGAGTTGTGCAGAGAAGGAGAAGAACCTGCAAAAGCAAGCCGCAGAGTTAAAGGAGCAGGCAATGTGGCTTAGCAAGATGCAGGAGGAGGTGAGTAATGTGCGCGTTGAGAATGTCCATTTTAAGGCGTTGAACATCATGATGGAGCAAGAATTGGATAGCTTGAAGGAGAGTGATGCCGCAAAAGATCAAGCATGGCAGAGAGAATTGGCGTCTAGGCAAGAAGAAGAAGAGCGTTTGCGTGAACTTGTCAAGAGTGCGGAGCAGCAGAAAGTGCAGTATGCAGAGGAGAAGAAGATGCTTGCTGCAGAGTACGAAGACAAGTTGCAAATGTATCGGGTGGAGTTGAAGGTGGAGCGTTCTCAAGGATACGTATCGGAATCAGTAGGGGACCTTGCTGGGAGATTACAAGCAATTTTAATCACGGAGGCTGAAGGAAGATTGGAAGAAGCTCATCTGCATGAGTTGAAGTTACTTGTGCAGGAAACTCGGAAGCGAAGAGCCAAGGATGTGGACATGAACACCTTGCTGATTTGGTTGAGAGAACGAGTAGATAGGAAAATGTTGGAAGTAGAGAATAATGTTAGTCTTAGATTAGATCTAGTCAATGCGGAATTAGAGAAGATCCGGAATAGTGTGACAGTAGAGAAGAAACCCGATGTTGCAGAAGTAGGAATTCAGGTGTCATCGGACTTGAGAATTGACACATTAGAGAAGAGTGGGTCGGGAAATAAGAGTGTAGATGGAGTAAACCAAAGTTCAATTACAGATTGTAGTGAAGAAGTTGTAGAATTAGTAAAGAAATTAGTAGAATCAGTCATACCCGAAGAAGGTGAAATAGTAGGAAGATCATCGGGTTTGGAAGCCGATGATGAAGTCGACATCGGATCAGGATAAAATTCAATTTTAAGATAGGAAGAGGCAGATATGAAGAGATAGACTGTCACTTGGGATCTGTAGGTAGGAAGAGATGTTAGGAAGCAGTGCCTAGGTAGGCAAATCTGCCATTTGCTTCAGTATTCAAGGGGAGCATTTGCAGTATAATGTTATTCAGTATTCAAATTTCTGAAGATAGATAAAGCAAAGTGCTGTTCTCAATACTCGTCGCTTAAGCTTAATTCCGATTGTCAATTTTGTGTTTGTATTTGTGAGTGTGTGGAGAATTCTGAAGTGCAAGTCAATGTGCTTGTGGATGTTGGAATCTGCAACCTTGATCTTCATTCTGTGTGTTGGATCCTGAGTGAAGTGCATCGGAGCAATGCCTTGACAGATCTGAGAGGAATTGTAGTGTTGTTAGTATTCTGCATTTGTGAGTGCAGCACAAAGTTGATGTGAAGCAATTTCGATCGAGGAAGTTGTGCCTTCAATGGAAGGGTAGAGCACAATTCAGAGGTGAAATCGGTCTTCGCAATGAAGTGCCATCTTTGGGAGAATCTGAATCATCACAATCAAGAGTTGTTTGGACAGAATTTACTATGATGTGATTATATGTGCGTATTCGTGACTAGTTGTCAAGATTATGAGCTTGTTACTCTCTTCTGGGTGTAGTTTCTACCTGAGAGATTAAAGAAGCAATCAAGAAGAATTGCAATTGTGACTTTTGACTTTGTATTTGACCAATTCTGGATCGTATCTCTGCGGGAACAAACTTTACTTACCTGATTACCGCAAAAGTGATATTTGCCGGGTTGTCACAGGCAAAGACGAAGTACTTTGGTGATGCTTGGAGTCATACAAAGTAGGAGGAGTGATTGAATCTTTACACTCTGAGCATCGGGAGGACTCTGAGCATCGGGAGGACTATGCTCTAAAGAATACTGTAAAGAAAATTCTTTTGTCAAGGTATTGGTGGCCTACAATGTACAAAGACGTGCATGCTCATATCCGAAGCTATGATGGTTGTTAGAGAACAGGGAAGCCAATGGCTACTTCTCAATGGCCTTTGAGACTAATTTTGCCTTTGGCCCCATTTGAGAAATGGGGGATTGATTTTGTGGATCCCATTCAACCAGTGACTTGAGTCACAAGAAAGCGATACATTTTGGTTTGCACTGACTATGCTACCAAGATGGTCAAGGCTGAAGCAACTTGCAGAGATGATGCTGAAACTATGGTGGAATTTTTCTTTCGAAACATCATCTCCCAATATGGGTGTCCTTTGGAATTGGTTAGTGACCGAGGAACACATTTTTTGAACTCTATAATGGAGGTGAACATCGGAAGACGACTCCTTATAACCCAAAAGCAAATGGCTTAACAGAAAAGGCGAATGGGTTACTTTGCAAAATTTTGAATAAGGTGATTGTCAATTATGCCTATGATTGGGATACAAAATTACCAGCCGCGTTGTGGGCATATCGAACGACAGAAAAGATTACAATCAAACAAACTCCATACTTCTTGACATATGGCTTGCATCCCATACTGCCTGTTGAATTTGAAGTACCGACATATCATATTCTTTGCGAAGAACGACTGTTGGAGGAAGAAAGTCAGGATCTTCGGATTAATCAACTAATGTGGTTAGAAGAGAAAAGAGATGATGCAATGCAAACCACGAAGGAAGTACAAGCACAGAGGAAAGTCAGGCACAAGAAGCAAATCAAGCCTATGGCTATACGTGAAGGAGATTTGGTTTTGTTATATGACAATCGCCAAATATTTTTTCCAGTCAAGTTGCATTTGAGATGGATGGGTCCCTATCGAGTTCTTCATCTTTATGAAAATGGGTCCATGCAGCTTGTAGACTTGGAAGGTAATCCTTTTGCCACTCTAGTAAATGGGTGGAGAGTTTGGAGATATTGGACCATAGACTCAAAAGTCTCTAAGACACCCGAGGTTGATGTTTGCGAGGACGCTCACATTTGAGGGAGGGGGTATGTGGTGCCCACATTTTTTTTCTCAAAATAGAGAGGAAGAAGTGTATAAAGAAGTTGGATTGCACTTTTATGGCCAAAGAAGGCAAAGAAAAGAGTCTTCGGGATGAAACCCAAAGTAAAGTGACTTCGGGTCAAAAGGCAAAGTAATCATAAATGCCCTGTCAGCATACAATCCGAAGTAAGGAGTCTTTGTATTGGGAAGAGCTCAACCCAAGGCAAATTCTATCTAACAACCTTTCATCGGGGTGAGAAATTCAAGAAGGGACCGTTCAAAACCGGCGGCCCATACACACGAAGTACGATTGATAGTGACAGGTGCATGTAGGAGGTGTGAATTCTCGGTAGAAACTCGAAGTGAAGAGAGACGAAGAAAGCACAACTCTATAAAAATCAAGCTTGCAACAAAGCAATGTCGAGCAATTTTCCTTTGCCGTTGAGAAGTCGTCCTGCAGGTGATCGTGGGAAGGGAAATAGAGTTGGAGATGCGCTAGTGTGTAAGGGAGAAGTTGCAAGAGTGAAACCGAGAGACACTGAGAAAGCAGGAGAGATGGGAGGAGGAAAGAAGAACTCCGAATTAGTAGTGAGGAATCATGCAATTTGGAGGTTAGATGTAATTGCAAGAATAGAAGTCTTGAGCCAACTTCGGATTACATTCTTGGCATGGAACTGGAATGTTAGTTTTCCAGGTTTCATGTCTGAGATCATCAAGAGCAAGTGTCTCAATGGACCCAAGGAAGAAGGGAAGAGAGGAAATATGGCTTGCTGGACAGAGTTGGATTGGAGATTAGTACTCGGGAAGGAAGCAAGCACGGAGCAGGGTGCCACGTTCTTGGGGAAGGGAGAGATAGCCGAGGAAACCCAAGAAGTGAGAGATGCATTCTTGTCAAAGCGGACAAAGAATGGGTACAAAGTGGAGAGTTACAAGGATCTTGTCAAGAGGGGAATTGTGAGTGCTCTGATGGCAATCCGGAAAGAACAACCTATGTGATGAAACACCAAGCAGTGTTCTTTCACAAATTGTTTACAGGAGAACCAATTAATTGGGCAAGGTGTTTCCATGGGAGAACGCAACAAATGGTGTGGAATCTGCGGGATAAATCACCTCCACATTACATCGTGCTATTTGCAGCCCATTTCTACCTTGAGTTGAATCTGCTGAACTCGGTGGAGCAAACTCGGATGGTGTCGCATTTCCATCCCGATTTGAGAAGGGAAGTCGATGTAGAGGAGCAGCAATACATCTTACAAATCAGAAGCACCGACGAGTACTACAAGAAGACTGGGAAGAATGTGGAGATAGAAGTGAGTACTCCAAAATCAAAGAAGCAAAGTCGGCAGGGGAAAGCCGAAGACAAGACGAAACCTCGGAAGACCAGGAGAGGAAACCCGAGGTGAGGCATTATGGTGATCGAGTCATAAGACAAAGACTCGGAAGGTGAAGCCGAGTGCAAGTCCAAAGATTTGGAACACAAGGAGGAGCCCAAGCTAATGCTACAAAGTGGAAATACGAGTAGCGACAGCAATGAGGGTGGAGAAATGATATCGGTGCCAGCTGCTGCAGAGGAGGAAGAAGAAGTGCAGGCAAAGACCGAGGTAGAGGACAACACAAAGTTGGAAGATGAGATACCCAAGGCCAAAGAGAAGAAGATCACAGTTTAGAGGGGAGTTCACTCTAGACACAAGGCGAAGTGTGAGGTAGGTCCGAGTAACGTGAAAGAAGAAATGAATGAAAGCTCAAGAAGCGAGGCGTTAGTGCTGATACAAAGACTACAGAGAAGAAGGCAAGTATTGGATGAACAAGAAGTGCAAAGGGAGATTGCTACGCAAGAAGAGGTAGTAGCAAGCGATGGAGTAGAATACCTGTGGGAGGTGGTGTGTACTCTATTGGTGAAGTTAGAACACAGGAAGAAGGAGATGCAATCAAAGTGTCTAGAAGTAAAGACTGTGTTGCAGGTCTTAGCGCAATTAGAAGAAGAGAACTCGGAGTTGAAGAAAATCATAACCCGAGGTGAGGAGGAAAGTGAAGTACTACGAGCGGAGATAGTAGTGAAGACTCAGGTAATTGAAGACCTAAAGAGAGAAGTGAGATATCAAGAAGAGCTTGTTAAGAAGAGTGACATAGCAAAGGAAAGGCAAGTAGCAGAATATGAGATCTTGAAGCAGCAGTTTGCTGATTCAAGAGTAGAACTTATCCATGCTATGGTGAGAGTAGCAGCAAAGGAACAAGAGCTCCATAGGGTCATGGAGAGTGTAGAAGAGAAGAAGCAACTCTGGCAAAGAGAGTTAGCAGCACGATATAGGAACAAAGAAAGATTACAAGAGTTATTTTGTAATCAGGAGGAGAAGATTGTACAAAAGGAGAAGGAGAAGGAAACGGTGAAAGCCAAGTTTGAAGCAGAGTTGGCAATGTACAGGGAGGATTGGCTTGCAGATCAAGAGCGAGAAAGAAAAATGCAATTGGAGCCATTGAAGGAGATTGTCCTCAAGATGAACGCAATGTTGAGTATAGAGGCCAACGTTCGAATTGAAGAGACGAGGTTGCACGAGTTGAAATTGTTGGTGCAGGAGACGAGGCAAAGACAGGCAAAAGATACAGATTTGAATGCGCTGCTGATAAGTCTTAGGACTCGTGTAGATAGGAAGATATTAGAGGTAGAAGATAATATCGCAATTAGATTAGACATAGTAAAGTTAGAGATAGATAAACTTTGGAAGGATGTTAGAGCCAAACCCGAAGTAGATAACATGGGAGTGCAAATGTCTTTGATGGTAACTCCAAAGACATTAGAGAAGAGTGGGTTGGGAGATGAAGATTTAGAAGGGTTACCCACTAGTGCAATTTCAGATCAGGAAAGAGAATTGTTGGATCTGGTAGAAGAAGTAGAAGATCTGAAACCCGAGGATAGAGTAGTAGGAAGTAAAAGTACTTCGGGTTTGGGTTTTAAAGCCAATGATGAAGTAGACATCGGATTGGAGTAGTAAGAGTTTTGAGATTTGAAGAGGCAGATATGAAGAGGTGCATTGTCATTTTGGATCTGCAGGTTAGAAGAGTTGTTGTAGAATGGTATAGTTTTTAGAATTGTTGATTGCTTCACTACTTAAGAGTGGCATTTGCAGTATTATGTTGTTCAGTGCTGATCATTTCTAAGAATAGATAAAGCAAAGTGCTATGAAGTAGTGCTCGTCGCTTGAGCTTGATTTTGAGTATCAACTTTGTGTTTGTGTTTGTGAGTGTTTGGAGAAATTTGAAGTGCAAGTCAGTGTGTTTGTTGGATGTTGGATTCCACAGCCTTGATCTTCATTCTGTGTGTTTGATCTTGAGTGAAATGCAATGGAAGCAATGCCTTGACAGATCTGAGAGGAATTGTAGTGTTGGTAGTATTCTGCATTTGTGAGTGCAGTGTGAAGTTGATGTGAAGCAATTTTGATCAAGGAAGTTGTGCCTTCAATGGAGGGGTGGAACACAATTCTGAGGCGAAGTTGTTTGTAGTGAAGTGCCATTTTTGAGAGAGCCAGAATCATCACAATCAAGATTATTTGGAAGGATTTGATGGAGTTGTGATTATGAAGTGTTAATTCGTGATAAGACTACAAATTAGTGCTTGTTACTCTCTTCTGGGTGTGGTTTCTACTTGAGAGACTAAAGAAGAACTCAAGAAGAACTAAATTGTTACTGTTTGCTTTGTATTTAGACATTTCTGACTCGTATCTTTGCGGGAACAAACTTTACTTACCCAATTACCGCAAAAGTGATATTTGCCGGGTTGTCACATCTTCCTCCCAACTCCTTGAGATCATAGGTGTAATTGCCCCACACCTTCTCCACTATGAAAGGTCCAAAGTACTTAGGCAAAAACTTCTTTTGCACTCTCTTGAATCGAATGGAATCAAACAACATTACCCAATTACCTTCCTTGAAAGGCTCCACCTTCTTCTTGCCTTGCCTTTTGTCATAGCTCTCCTTTTGTTTCCTTTGGGCTTGGTCCACTCAAACCATAGCAACTGCTCTTGCCTCTTCTAGCTCCATGAGTTGTTCCTTCCTTGACTTCTCTGCATCACCTCCTTGAGCTTTCTTCAATCTCCTATGAATGCTTTGGAAGGTAGGAAGATCAAAGTGAATAGGTAGGGTAGACTCAATACCATATACCAATTGAAATGGAGAATATCTGGTGGAGGTCTTCATGGTTGTCCTATACTCCCACAAAATTGCATGAATCCTCTTGTCCCAATGATGTTTAGCCACCTCCATTTTTGCATCTTTGGCCAACATCATGCACAAGGTCTGATTGGTTCTCTCTGCCAAGCCATTGGAATTTGGCTTATAGGATGTAGTTACTCTATGTGTGATAGAGAAATGTCATAGCATGGCTGTAGTAATGCTTCTTGTAAACTCTACTCCTCTATCAGAAACCAAGTCCAAAGGGCATCCAAACCTAGTGATAATGTGTGATAACACGGAAAATATCACTTTTGCGGTAATCGGGTAAGTAAAGTTGGTTCCCGTAGAGATACAACTCAGAATTGGTCAAATACAAAGTCAAACAGTAACTTGTAGTTCTTCTTGATTTCTTCTTTAATCTCTCAAGTAGAAACTACACCCAGAAGAGAGTAACAAGCTCATAATCTTGACAACTTGTCACGAATACACACACATAATCACAATATAGCAAATTCTATCCAAACAACTCTTGATTGTGATGATTCAGATTCTCCTAAAGATGGCACTTCACTGCAAAGAACAATTTTGCCTTAGAATTATGTTCCACCTCTCCATTGAAGGCACAACTTCCTCAATCAAAATTGCTTCACATCAACTTCGTGCTGCACTCACAAATGCAGAATACTACCAACACTACAATTCCTCTCAGATCTGTCAAGGCATTGCTCCGATGCACTTCACTCAGGATCAAACACATAGAATGAAGATCAAGGCTGCAGAATCCAACATCCACAGACACACTGACTTGCACTTTGGAATTCCCCACACACTCACAAACACAAACACAGAATTGACAATCGGAATTAAGCTCAACCGACGAGCACTGAAAACAACACTTTGCTTTATCTATCTTCAGAAATATGAATACTGAACAATATTGTACTGCGAATGCTTCCCTTAAATACTAAAGCAAATGGCAGTTCTTCCTACCTATGCACCGCTTCCTAACATCTCTTCCTACCTGCAGATCCAAACTGACAATCCATCTCTTCATATCTACCTCTTCCTATCTCAAAATTGCTACTTATCCCAATCCGATGTCTACCTCATCATCGGCTTCCAAACCTGATGATCTTCCTACTACTTCTCCTTCTTTGGGTATAGCTAATTCTACTAATTCCTTCACTAATTCTACGACTTCTACACTAGGAACTACAATTGCACTAAGGAGTGACTTATCTAACTCTTTATCTCCTAATCCACTCTTCCCTAATGTGTCAAATAACAAGTCCAATGACACCTGAATTCCTACTTCTGCAACATTGGGTTTCCTCTCCACTGTCACACTATTCCAAATTTTCTCTAACTCCAAATTGACTAAATCTAATCTGAGACTAACATTGTCTTCTACTTCTAACATCTTCCGGTCTACACGCTCCCTCAATTGAATCAGCAACATGTTCATATCTACATCTTTGGCTTTTCTCTTCGGAGTTTCCTGCACAAGCAACTTCAACTCATGTAGGCGGGCTTCTTCCAGTCTTCCTTCAGCCTCCGTGCTTAAGATTTCTCTCAACTTCCCCGCAACTTCTCCTACTGATTCCGACTCATATCCTCGAGAGCGCTCTACCTTTAATTCTTAACAATACATCTTCAGCTCATCTTTGTACTTCGCAGCAAGCATCTTCTTCTCCTCCGCATATTGTGTACTCTGTAACTCAGCACTTCTGACTAGCTCTTGTAATTGTTCTTCTTCTTCCTACTTGGCCTCTTACCTGGCTGCTAACTCCCTCTGCCATGCTTGATCCTTCCTCACTGCACTCTTCTTCAAACTGTCCAACTCCTGCTCCATTACGATTGTCATTGCCTTCAAATGAACATTCTTGATGTGCACATCACTCACTTCCTCCTTCATTTTGCTCAGCCATATTGCCTGTTCCTTTAATTCTCCGGCTTGCCTCTGCAATTCTTTCTCTTTTACCTCGCAGCTCTCTTGTAACATCTTGAAAGTCTTCTTCTTCAAGACTTCCTCCCTCTGAAGTTCTTCAATTTCTTCATTTCTTTGGACTTGTTGCTCCTGCAACCCCTTCACTTCACTCAACAAATGCGTCACCACCTGCAACTCATTCATCCCCTTCCTACGATCTTGGGAAATTTCTTTCCGATGCTCCTTCAGTAGCTCCAGCAACGGGGTGACCACTTTTGTTAGATATGATATCCCACCAAAGCTTTCTTCATCTTTGTCGCTGTCTTTGTCTTGAGTCTTTACTTCCTTCATCAGCTCCTTCATCCAAAGTTGCAATCTTTGTATCTTCAAAGACACCGTATCTGCACTTTCTTCTTTACCTATTGAACTCGGCCCTGCTGGATACTCCTCCCTCTCCTCTGGTCTTGGCTTTTTCACCACCATGGCTACGCAATGACTCATTGTTCTAGTTTCTCTGTCAACCATCGCCTGACAAGCTTCACTAACCGCCACTGATTGTTGAACCTCAGGTTCCCCCTCGCTCTCACTTCCAGACTCCTCACTTTTTAACGTGAGCTCCTCTTCTTTGGATTCCTCCTCTTGCGACTCGGTTTCTTCTTCAGACTCTGATTCCAATGATGCTTCTCTCACCATCTTCCTATTTTGCATAACCAATCTTCAAGTCTTCTCGGGAGGTGACTTTGCTTCTTTGGACTTGTGACTTCATCTATCTTTCACTGTCCGGTCTTCAAGAAATGATCATTGTTGGCTCGTAGGTGTATCATATACTGTTGCTCTTCTTTGTCCACTTCCGGTCTTAAGTCAGGATGGAAATGGGACACCATGCAATGCCGCTCCTCTACTATCAGCATGTTCAACCCAAAGTAGAAATGCGCTGCAAACGGTGCAAAATAATGCGGCAGAGAATTTATTTTCCAATTGATCACCATCTACCTCGTTCGGTGGTGAAAACACTTTGCCCAATTCACCGGGATCCCTGCAAACATCTAGTGGAAGAAGACTGCTTGCTGCATGTTCACATATGTTGTTCATTCTGGCTTGAACATGGCCATCATTGCCCCCATGATACTTCTCCTAATTGGATCCCGGTAGGACTCCACCTTGTAGCCATTCGTAGTTCTCGGAGCAAAGAACGAGTTGCAAATTTCCGCCGTTTCTTCTGCAGCATCACACTTCCGATAGAAGGTGATCCCCGTTGGCTCTCTTGCTTCCTTCCCCAATACTAACCTCTAATCCGACTCAGTCCATCACGCCGGATTTCCTCTCTTCCCTCCAACTTTGGGACCTTCCTCACAATTACTGGCAGCTTTTTTTGCCATCACTCCAGGGAAACTGAAATTCCACTTCCATGCTAAGAATGTAATGCAAAGTCTAGTCAAGACTTCAATTTTGGCTACTACATCTAACCTAGAAATTGAAAAACTTTGCACTGCCAGCGCATTTGCTACCTTCTTTGCCATAATCTGTTCTTGCGCTCTATGATGCTGAAAGATGATGCCCTCTCCTAGATGAGACACTCTAAACCCTTCGGGATTTTGGAAAATTTCACTCTCAATTGGCTTCCAGACACGCATTATTGCAGGAAAACTACTCAAAGGAATTGGGAATTTACTTGGCATATTCAACTTGTCTCTGCGCAATCGCAATCTTATATTACCCCAAATTGCAGTCATTCTTCAATTGATTTCAAATTCGACCTCCTTTCTTCTGCGTGTTGATGTCCGATCATTGTCAAGATATGCTTCTTTTGCCTCCACCATTTCTTGAAGTGTACTTTCTTGCCACATACCAAGGTTGTTAGACAGTCTTTGTATCTCTTGCGCCTTTTGACCCAAAAACGGTGCTCTTTGGACTTTTTCCGTCATACCCTTCTTCTGAGTACCTCCATCATTGGATCCGATGTCATCTTCTTTGGATGTCCTCCAAAGTTACTTCTGTCCATTCTTCTTCCGCAATTCGGCTTCCAGTGCTTACTTCTTCCCTTAAACACTAATAAACAGAGAAAAAACAAAAAATGTGGGCACCATATAATGCGTTCATAAGAAATCTACCCACTTCATCTTCATTCTTGTCCCTCAATGGTCTAGCCTCACTAGGTAAGGTAATTAGTAACTACCACAATGTACCAATTGTTCCTTGGGGTTCTATTGAGAGGACCTACAAAATCAATTCCCCACTTCTCAAAAGGTCCTAGCAATGGAATTGATCTAAGTGGTGGAGTGGATGTTGACTTTCTAGCAAAAGCTTGACAAACATGACAAGTTTTGCAATAATCAAGACAATCTTTGAAAATCCCTCTCCAATGGTAACTTGCATCTAGAATCTTGAAAACAGTCACCTTTCCTGCAAAGTGTCCTCCACATACTAAACCTTCATGAAACTCCTTTATGAGTAGGATAGACTCTTCCTTACTCACTGCTCTTTGAAGTAGACCATCTGCTCCTTGGTGAAAAAGAATATCCTCCACCATTGTGTAAGGTCTAGATCTTGCTGAAAGGGCCTTCCTCTCCCTAGCATGCATTCCTTCTAGATAGTTACCTCTTGTCACAAAATCCACAATCTCCTTGTACTCCATTGGAACCTCTTGAGTGATTGAGATTGTCATGAGCTCCTCATCCGAGAAGGAATCATCCACTAGCTCATCTCCATCATGATCATAGGCTCTAGATAACAAATCAGCATTTGCATGTTTCTTTCCTAGCCTATCCTCAATGGTGTAGCCTATCCTCAATGGTGTGTTTCTTTCCCTCCAATCAAGTAGTGTTTAAACTTCTTGAGACCAAAGATCACTGCCAATCCTCCTCTCTCTCTGTGATAGAGTAGTTCTTCTCTACTAAAACCATCTGCCTACTAGCATAAGCTATTGGATGATCATGCCCATCTTGGTCTGATTGACTAAGAGTGCATCCTATAGCTACATAAGAAGCATCAATGTAGAGGATGAAAGGCTTACTCCAATCAGGTTTAGCAAGAATTGGAGCTACAACAAGGGATTGCTTGAGCTCCTCAAAAGCTTTCAGAGCCTCCTTGTCCTCCAAAATCACCATGTAATCTACACCCTTCTTCATGTAGATGGTCAATGCATAAGCCCTATTGGAAAATGAGAAGATGAACCTCTTATAGTATCCAACCATCCCCAAGAATTAGTGTGACTTTTTCAAGCTTGAAGGGAATGGAAGGTTTGAGATTTTCCTCACCTTCTCAAGATCAACTGCTATTCCATCCTTGGAGATGATGTGCCCCAAAAGTAGACCTTCTTCACATCCAAAAACGCACTTCTTTGGGTTGAGTGATGCATTTGCCTCATCCAAGCATTGCAAGACTTTGATTAGGTGTTCAAAGTGCTCCTCGTTACTCCCATAGACACAAAAGTCATCAATGAAGTCTCTCACAAATTTCCCAATGAAAGGTTCAAATACCTTGTTCATGAACTATTGGAATGTGGCTGGAGCATTGCAAAGCCCAAAAGGCATGACCTTGAAAGCATAAGTTCCCCAAGGTGTGGTGAACATAGTGAGTTGTTGATGCTCTGGTGCAATCTTGATTTGGTTATATCCACTATAACCATCTCCAAAACTGTACCTCTCATGACTTGCAACCTCCTCCAAGATCTCATCAATGAATGGCAATGGGTAGTGGAATTTGGATGAATGAAG
This sequence comes from Lunularia cruciata, assembly GCA_948567375.1. NCBI lineage: Eukaryota > Viridiplantae > Streptophyta > Marchantiopsida > Lunulariales > Lunulariaceae > Lunularia > Lunularia cruciata. The sequence continues at coordinate 11,038,061 of OX419757.1, read as the reverse complement.
TGGAATTTGGGCAATTCCTTTGGATATGGCCTCTTCCTCTACAACCAAAAAAATTTTTATCATTGAAATTGTTGGCTGGTTGGCCTCCTCTATATGGATAGTTTCCATAACTCCTAGGCCCTCTCCCTACATTCTGATCCACCTCTCTCTTCTCCCATAGTTGCACCACATTGATCTTGAGATCCGCAAGTTGTTTAGTGATGGTTTGAAGTGGATCTTTTGGTGGAGGTGCAAGAATTGGAGCAACTACTACTTGTGGTGCAACCCTTGTCACCAAATTATCAGAAATTCCACCATACTTGTAGCTTTGAAGAGGATGCACAACCTCCTTCACCACCAAATCACTCTCATCCCCTTCCAAACTCTCCTCCATACAAATTGCAGTCTTGATAGCTTCAACCTTGGAAGAAGGTTTCTCATATCTCACCTTGCTTCTTATTTGTGGTCTCAATCATCCCACAAAATTCTTGCTGAGCATGGCTCCTATGCCAATCATAGTAATCTCCACATCATCTCCACCCTTCCTCAACACTATGCGAAATCTGGACTCTAACTTTTCCACTCTTTCCACATAGACTCTCACTTTCTCTCCTTCTCCTTGCTTGAGAAATGTAACCTCACTCATCAATCTCTCATAACTCTCATCAGGAAGAAAGTTCTCAATGAGTGCTGAAGTCAAACTCTCCCAAGACTCCTCTTCCCTATCTCTCCTCTCTCTCTTTTGGTATTCTGATTCATACCCATGTAAGTGCTGCATCCTCAAAGAAATCTGGTAATAATGAGACCCACTCATTCTTCCTCCTCTCATTGTTTCCTATGCAAGCTCTCTTGAAGTCTCTCACAAAGGCCTCCACATCTTCTTCATCCTTGCCAAAGAAAACCGGAAGTTTCCCCATCTTAACCTCTCACTATCTTTCTTTTCTCTCAAAATTTTTTTTTCTCTCACTCTATTAATATTAGAGTATATGCATGACTAACACCATCTGAGAATAATCCACTCTAGAGAACACAAAACGTTCAGGTTGCTCCAAGATTTCTATAGCAACATCAAATCCTAGAGTGCATATTAATCTAACTCTCATGGATCGTTTATCCATAAGTTGAAAGATTATCTCCATCACTAATCTTGAGAACTAGCTGATGAAGGTGGTAGTATTTCTGTAACTATACTAAGATTCTCTCCAAGATCCTTCACCAAAGTCTCCAAAAGTGCTTTTACTCCACTACACTCATGTCTTTTTGGAAGTCCTTCACTCCACAAACCTCACACAACTCCTTGATCTTAGATCTTCTCCCTCCTAATCTTGGTGAAGAAGATCCAACATGCAAACCCAAGTCAAGTAACCCTCTCCTTTCCCTCAATCTCTTGCTCTCAAAGGTCAATGGACATGAACTTGCCTTATGTCCCTTCTCTCCACATAGAAAGCACTTAGACTCACTCTTTCCTCCAAGTGGTGTAGGTTTTTGGATCCTCTTAACACTCTCTTCAAATTCTATTGTAAACTCTCGTTTCCTTAAATCCACCCCTACAATCACCTCAAACCCTTCGAGAACCTTGCATAATCTCAATTTCCATTCTTGATGACCCTCCATGTTCCGAAAATGAATCTAAACACTCAAACATGCTTTTTGTTGCTCTCAAACTCCTCATGCATGAGATCTCCACTTTGCAAAATTGACCCTTCCTCACAGTGTCACTCAAATCCCCCAACCAATATGTGACAATACTTTGAAATTTTTCACACTTAATCAAAACTCTAGGGCATCCTCCCCTGCAAAATTTCAGATCATTTCATCAAGCCATTTGGCCTAGACACCTTTCTATTCAGCACACATATTTCAGATTTGGTCTGAAAACCACCCACCTCACTTCAAAAACTCATAACTCCCTGCGCAAGAACAATCTATCTCTAATTTTTATGGCAGCAGGTAGGATAAAATGCACTTAATTTTGTTGGAACTTTTCAGAAAAATTCACTGAAAATTGAAGAAATGGCATACTATGTACAATTTTTTGTGAGAACATGCAGTTGTAGGAGCACTTTACCCTATCAACTTTCAAAGTTTGTAGCACAGTGCGCATAGTAGCTCTCAAAATAATTTGAAGTTTGCTAACTGAAAGATAACCCAAGCTATCATGTGTAGAAATTTCAAGTTGAGATCTCAAACTTGAGATTTTGCCCAAAATCACCTAAATCCCTAAAATCTGCAATCCACCTGTGACAACCCGACAAATATCACTTTTGCAATAATTGGGTAAGTAAAGTTTGTTCCCGTAGAGATACGAGTCAGAAATGTCAAAATACGAAGTCAAACAGTAACATGTAGTCCTTCTTGGTTGCGTCTTTAATCTCTCAGGTAGAAGCCACACCCAGAAGAGAGTAACAAGCACTGACTCGCAGTCTTGTCACAAATTAACACTCTATAATCACAACTCCATCAAATCTTTCCAAACAATCTTGATTGTGATGATTCAGGCTCTCCCAAAAATGGCACTTCACTGCAAAACGACTTTGCCTCAGAATTGTGTTCCACCCCTCCACTGAAGGCACAACTTCTTTGATCGAAATTGCTTCACATCAACTTCGTACTGCACTCCCAAATGCAAAATACTACCAACACTACAATTCCTCTCAGATCTGTCAAGGCATTGCTTCGATTGCACTTCACTCAGGATCAAACACACAGTTTGAAGATCAAGGTTGTGGAATCCAACATCCAACAAGCACTCTGACTTGCACTTCAAATTTCTCCAAACATTCACAAACACAATTGCAAAGTTGATACTTGGAATCAAGCTCAAGCAACGGGCACTGCTTCACAACACTTTGCTTATCTATTCTCAGAAATAATGAGCACTGAACAACATTTTCCTGTGAATGCCACTCTTAAATAGTGAAGCAATCGACAGTTCTAACAACTATACCATTTCTACAACAGTTGTTCTAACCTGCAGATCCAAAATGACTATGCACCTCTTCATATCTGCCCCTTCAAATCTCAAATTGGTTACTAATACAATCCGAGTCTACTTCTTCCTCGGCCTTCAAACCCGAACCCGAAGTAATCTTACTTCCTACTACATTTTCCTCAGGTTTCACATCTCCTACTTCTTTGACCAGATCTAGCAATTCTCTTTCCTGATCTGAAATTGCACTAGTGGGTAATCTATCTAACTCTTCATCTTTTGACCCACTCTTCTCTAATGTCTCTGAGGGCAACTCCGAAGACATTTGGATTCCTATGTTATCTACTTTGAGTTTTGCCTTAACATCTTTCTGAAGCTTTTCTAACTCTATTTTCACTAAGTCTAATCTAATTGAGATGTTATCCTCTACTTCTAACACCTTTCTATCGACACGAGTTCTTAGTTTGATTAACAAGGCATTCATCTCTGTGTCCTTCACTTGTCTTTGCCTCGTCTCCTTCACCAACAACTTCAACTCGTGCAGTCGCGCTTCTTCAATTCGAACGCTGGCTTCTGTACTTAACATTGCATTCACTCTGAGGACTATCTCCTTCAATGGCTCCAATCTTGTCTTTCATTCTTGTTCCCAATCTGCAAGCCATTCCTCTCTGTACATTGCCAACTCTTCCTCGAACTCGGCCTTCACCGCTTCCTTCTCTTTCTCCTTCTGTACAACTTTCTCTTCCTGATTACGAAGTAACTCTCGTAATCTCTCTTCTTCTCTATACCGCACAGACAACTCTCTTTGCGAGAGTTGCTTCTTCTCCTCCATACTCTCCATCACTCGATCGAGCTCTTGTTCCTTTGATGCTACCCTCGCCATAGCATGGATAAGCTCTACTCTTGAATCAGCAAACTGCTGCTTCAAGATTTTGTGCTCCGCTACCTGTCTCTCCCTTGCAATGTCACTCTTCGTCGCAAGATCCTCTCGATAGCTCACTTCTCTCTTCAGGTCTTTGATTACCTGACTTCTCTCTACTGCTTCCACTCGCAGTACTTCTCTCTCCTTCTCACCTCGGGTTATACTCCTCTTCAACTCCGAGTTCTCCTCTCCTAATCTTGCTACCACCTGCAATACAATCTTACTTCTGGACAAGTCGACTGCATCTCCTTCTTCTTTTGCTCCAACTTCACCAACAGCGGGCACACTACCTCTCGCAGGTACTCTACTCCCCCACTGGCAACTTCTTCTTCCCACGGAGTAATTTCTTGTTTCTCCTCATGTTCTCGTGATACGCGCCTTCTTCTTTGAAGTCTTTGTATCGGGATTGATGCCTCACTACCCATGATGTCTTCTGCCTCTCCCTTCACTTTACTCGGCCCTGCCTCACACTTCACCTTACGTCTCGAGCAAACTCCTCGTAATACTGCGATCTTCTTCTCCTCGAGCACTGGTACTTCCTCTTCCAGCGCCGCATTGTCTTCGACTTCTACTTTGGCTTGCACTTCTTCTTTGTATTCTTCAGCCGCTGGTGCCGAGGTCATTTCTCCACCATCTTCACTATCACTGCTAGTATCTCCGCTCTGCAGTGTCAACTCAAGTTCCTCCTCACGTTCCGAGTCCTCCGTCTTGAGCTTTGCCTTGCCTTCTGAGTCTTCATCTTCTGACTCAATCACCACCATTCCTCACCTCGGGTTATTTTTCTGCATCTTCCGAGGTTTCTTGTTTTCTTCGGCTTCTGCGTGCCAAGTTCTCTTCTTCGTCGGGGTACTTACCACGACCTCCACGTTTTTCCCTATCTTTGCGTAGTAGTCGTCCTTGCTCCGGATTTGGAGAATGTATTGCTGCTTCTCCGTGTCGACTTCTCTTCTCAAGTCAGGATGGAAATGAGACACCATTCTATTGCGCTCCGCCAAATTGAGCAAATTCAACCCGAGGTAGAAATGTGCTGCAAATGGCACGATGTAGTGTGGAGGCGACTTATCCCACAAATTCCACACCATCTACCTCGTTCTCCCATGAAAACACCTTGCCCAATTGATCGGTTCTCCTGCAAATAGCCATTGAAAGAACACCGCTTGGTGTTTCATCACATAAGTGGTTCTCTCCGGCTTCAGGATGGCCATCAGTGCACTCACAATTCCTCTCTTCACAGAGTCTTTGTAGCTCTCAACTTTGTACCCATTCTTCAATCTCTTCAACGAGAAGGCATCTCTCACCTCTTGCGTTTCTTGGGCTATCTCTCCTTTCCCCAAGAATGTGGCTCCCTGCTCTGAACCCGCCTCCTTCTCGAGTACGAGTCTCCAATCCGACTCTGTCCATCGAGCCGGATTTCCTCTCTTCCCTTCTTCCTCGAGACCATCAAGACACTTACTCTCATGATTTCTGTCATGAATCCTAGAAAACTTACGTTCTTGTTCCATGCCAGAAAGGGGATCCGAAGTCGGCACAAGACTTTGATCCTCGCTTCTACATCTAATCTCCAAATTGCATGATTTCTCACTGCAAATTCAGAGTTTTTCTTCCCTCCTCCCATCTCTTCTGCTTTCTTACTGTCTCTCGATTTCTCCCTCGCAACTTCTCCCCTGCGCACTAACCCGAGTCCAACTTTATTTCCCTTTCCCCGATCACCTGCAAGACGACTCCTCAACGGCAAAGGAAAATTGCTCAACATTTCGTCATTGCAGTTTCAATTTTATAGAGTTGCACTTCTTCATCTTCCGTCACTTCGAGTTTCTACCAAGAAATCACACCTCCGGCATGCACCTGTCACTGTCAATCAACCTTTGCGCGTATGAGCCGCCAGTTTTGAAACAGCCCCTTCTTGAATTTCTTGCCCCGACAAAAGGTTGTTAGACTATCTTTGCCTCGGGTTGAGCTCCCCCCGATCCGAAGACAATTTACTTTGTATTGTATGCTGATAGGGCATTTCCGAGTATTTTGCCTTATGACCCAAAGTCACTTTACTTCGGGTTTCATCCCAAAGAAAATTTTCTTTGCCTTCTTCGGCCATACAGGCGCAATCCAACTTCTGTATACACTTCTTCTCCTTTATTTTGAAAAAAAACAAAAAATTGTGGGCACCACACCACCTCACACAATCTCTCCAATTCCTCTCATGTGTACAAGATGTACAAAATCATCTCAAAGACATCATAATGAACTACAAGGTATACAAATAGATCTTGGTTCTCTAACATAAGTTCAACCCTCTCGTCTCCTAGTGTTCTCTCCAAGTGAGCTCTCATAACCTCCTTTTGCCTAATGTAGAATTGAACACGGAACATTATCTTGCCTTCTAGAGAGGTCCCGACAACGGAACCAACAATGTGAGCCGGCCTGTCTCTCACTCAAAATGAACCTCTGATGGCAATTATGTAGCGCACCATGGACTAAGAAGGCAAGGAACTCCAACTCCATCATACTCCTCCAAGGCTAACACTCCAAGACTCAAGACATTGCTCACTAGAGAACTCAATGAGAGAGAGATAGTTGCAAATGAAAGGATGATGAATACCTCCTCACCCCTTGTTTATATACTTGTGAAATAGTTACATACCAAAGTTACTAATTACCGTAGTAACTCAAGTTACTAGACTAAAAGTCAAGTAAAGTCAAAAAATAGAAAGGAATATCCATTCACATGGGCATATTCCACTAAGCATGTGGTCTTATCTTGACCCAACCACTAAGTCAAGGATTCCTTCACATGGGCTATCCTTGGACTAAAGAAGAATCCAAAACAAAAAGGCTTGCGGGCCCAAGAGTTCTCAACTCTTTCCTCAAAGCCAAACACCTAAAAACAATACCAAGTCAACACACTAAAATCCAAAATAGTGGTGCTCATCTTTTCTACTTCCTCTAAAGTAAGTTCCACTCTATCTTAGCTATGACTAACTTTAGCTAACCATGACTAATATAGAACAATCCTTTATCTCTATATAAATAATATCTCTTAAGTACTTGTAATACCAAGCTAAATATCACAATACCACACACATGCACAAATGGGTGTTACAGAACGTGGAGGAGACCAAGATTGTGCTAGCTGCTGGCTTTGTTCAGTTGACAACTGATGGTGCTTTAGGGTAAGTCATTGGGTTAATTGAAATTGGCTGTTTCTCCCAAGTTTATAAATATTGAGATGAGGATGTGAAGAGATTGGAGTGGCTTGTGGATGAATGTGTTCATTGTGAACTATGAGTAGTGTCATGAAGAAGGACTTCTTCAAAGCTTCACGGAGCTTCCAGTCAGGTCAGAATAGTCAGATCAACTTGCTGACCAGCATGCTCAGAGACAAGTATGACGTTGGTTTGCAAACTGGTAGTGAAGCCCACCTGATCCAACTCAAAAGCCCAGTCGTTATAGGACAAAAACAAGCCCCTAAGAGACATGAGAATTAAAACCATTGGAAGAATCTCTACACAACGGACCTAGAAAGGCCTTAGGTAGAACAATCATAGGTAGGTTCTTCCATCAATAGGGGAAGCTACTTCTGGATGGAAGATTAGAACCTAAACAACTTGTGGAACACCTTACAATCCATTGAAGACTAGGACAAACTAAGCCCGAGCAGGCAGGTGCCCGGCGCACTCTCAAGGCCTTCAAAACCCTGCAACAAAATTAACCAAGTAATTCTAGATTAAACATCAAAAGACAATTGCCTACAATCCAAAAGTGAATGGACTAACCAAGAAGGCTAATGGATTGCTATGTAAAATTTTGAATAAGGTGACAGTCACTTATGCCTATGATTGGGACACAAAGTTACCTGCAGCTTTGTGGGCATATAGAAGGATTGAAAAGATCACCACCAAGTAAACGCCTTACTTCTTAACAAACGGCTTGCATCCCATACTACTAGCTGAATTTGAAGTACCAACACATTGGATTCTTTGTGAGGAACAATTGTCAAAAGAAGAAAGCTAGGATCTTTTGATCCATCATTGATGTGGTTAGAAGAGCAAAGAGACAATGCAATGCAAACCAAAGGAAGTGCAAGAACAATGGAACGTCAAGCACAACAAGCACATCAAGCCTGTTGCTATTCAGGAGGGTGATTTGGTGTTGTTATATGACAATTGCCAAATATTTTTTCAAGGAAAATTGCATTTGATGTGGATGGGACCATACTGTTGTCGTAGGGAAATGAATCTACGTATGTCATTGGTGCTGGGTTGGTATGAGGGTTGTTTTCTTGCATTAGAGTGACTTCAGATTTATTTGTGTTGTTGTGTGTCACAAATAGCTTTCATGCTATTGTGAGGTCAAGAAGTTCCCTTATGTTTTGTAAGCCCGGGGGTTCTTGAAATGGTGCATAAGCTCATGAGTTTGTATTATTTGGGATAAGCTTGGAAGAGTATCAAGAGTTGCATAAACTCATAAGTTCTCTTTATTTTCATGTTTTCAAAAGTTTTGGGATTTTTTGTGTTTGTCATAAGCCCAAATGTATATTGTTCATAGACTTGGAACTTTTGTTTATGCTACTGGGGTCTAGAGTACTTAGTTCTTGGCAGCAGAAAGGGGTTTTGGCTTTAAGAGGCCTGGCTGGCTAGACAAGATAGAGGAAAGGCTTAGGAAAATCTCTAGAGAGAAGGCTAGGCTGGACAGAGAGAGCTCTTGAAGAAAATTGGGTTGGATAGGATGAATTTTTGATGGACATGAAAGGGCTTGTAGATGGTGTGACAAGAGAGAGGGAGAATCATTTTTCAAATGTAGGGCTTGCTTGAGAGTGTGTGAACAGGAGGAAATTCCCGCAGGAATGTGAAGAGGGTTTTGGTAAGGACTGGCTTGTGACAGGAGAAGGGAGCAAAAGGAGGCATCGAGGGTTTTGGAGAGCTAGCTTGTGATAGAGAAGCAGGAGGATGCATTGGTAGTTTTTGTTAGGGCTGGCCCGTGATAGAAGAGAGGAGAGCAAAAGGAGGCATCAAGGGTTTTGGAGTGTTGGCATGTGACAAAGAAGCAGGACAATGCATTGATAGTTTTTGTAAGGGCTGGCCTATGACAGAGGAGAGGAGAGTAGAAGGAGGCATTGAGGATTTTAGAGAGTTGGCCTGCTGAGGAGAGAGGAGGATCTTTGAGGGCTTTTGCCTTGAGCATTGAGAGATAAAGGGAGATTTTTGAAGGGTTTTGCTTTCTTCTTAGCAGTAGCAGGTGACATGGGGTTTTTTTGAGTTAGGGTTGCTCTGGTTGGACAGGAACTGGAGTGAAGGTTTGGAGTTGGCCTGCTGACAAGAGAGGAGGATCTTTGAGGCTTTTGCCTTGAGCATTGAGAGATGAAAGGAGATTTTTGAAGGGTTTTGCTTTTCCCTTAGTAGTAGTAGGTGACATGGGTTTTTTTGAGTAAAGGTTGCTCTGGTTGGATAGGAACTGGAGTGAAGGTTTGGAGTTGGCCTGCTGAGGAGAGAGGAGGATCTTTGAGGGCTTTTGCTCTAAGTCGTGAAAGATAAAGGGAGATTTTTGAAGGGTTTTGCTTTTCCTTGAGCAATAGCAGGTGAAATGGGTTTTTTTTGAGTTAGGGTTGCTCTGGTTGGACAGGAACTGGAGTGAAGGTTTGGAGTTGGCCTATTGAGGAGAGAGGAGGATCTTTGAGGGCTTTTGCCCTAAGCATTGAGAGATAAATGGAGATTTTTGAAAGGTTTTTGCTTTTCCCTAAGCAGTAATACGTGACATGAGGGTTTTCAAACTAGGTTTGCCTTGCACTAGACAAGAGCAGGAAGGAGAGTAGGGAGATTTCTGAGGGTTCTCTGTTCAGCTTTGGTGAGTGACAGTGAGAAGAGAGGGAGAAAACTTGAATTAGGTTTGGCTTGGTCCTACATAGAGGTTGGAGAAGGAGTTCAAGAGGAGGAACTTGGCCTTGGACAAGAGATGAAATTTCAACTATATGCTGTGAGTGTTGACAGAAGTGAGGTTCCTTTGAGAGTTCTTAGAAGAGCAGTTGGAGATAGAGAGGTTGAATTTTTGAATGAAGAAAGTATATGCTATGAATGTTGACAGGAGTGAGTTTCCTCTAAGAGTTCTTAGAAGAGCAGCTAAGACAAGAGGTTGAATTTTTGAATGAAGAGAGTATATGCTATGAGTGTTGACAGTAGTGAGGTTTCTTTGAGGGTTTTTAGAAGAGCAGCTAGAGACAAAGAGGTTAAATTTTGGAATGAAGAGAGTATTTGCTATGAGTGTTGACAAAAGTGAGGTTTCTTTGAGGGTTTTCAAAAGAGCAGCTGGAGACAAAGAGGTTGAATTTTTGAATGAGAAAGTACATGCTATGAGTGTTGACAAGAGTGAGGTTCCTTTGAGGGTTTTGAGAAGAGCAGCTGAAACAAGAGGTTGAATTTTTGAATGAAGAGAGTATATGTTGTGAGTGTTGACAGAAGTGAGGTTTCTTTGAGGGTTTTTGTGACAACCCGGCAAATATCACTTTTGCGGTAATTGGGTAAGTAAAGTTTGTTCCCACAAAGATACGAGTCAGAGTTGGTCAAATACAAAGTCAAATAGTAACACTGTAGTTCTTCTTGGTTGTGTATTAAATCTCTCAGGTAGAAACCACACCCAAAAGAGAGTAACAAGCACCAATTTGCAGTCTTGTCACGAAGTAACACTTCTTAATCACAACACCTTCAACTCTTTCCAAACAATCTTGATTGTGATGATTCAAGCTCTCCCAAAAACGGCACTTCACTACAAACAACTTTGCCTCAGAATTGTGTTCCACCCCTCCACTGAAGGCACAACTTCTTTGATCAAAATTGCTTCACATCAACTTTGCACTGCACTCACAAATGTAGAATACTTCCAACACTACAATTCCTCTTAGATCTGTCAAGGCATTGCTCCGATTGCACTTCACTCACGATCAAACACATAGAATGAAGATCAAGGCTGCGGAATCCAACATCCAACAAGCACACTGACTTGCACTTTGAATTTCTCCAAACACTCACAAACACAATTGCAAAGCTGATACTCAAAATCAAGCTCAAGCGATGAGCACTACTTCACAACACTTCGCTTTATATATTCTCAAAAATTATGAGCACAGAACAACATAAGACTATGAATGCCACTCTTAAATAGTGAAGCAAATGATAGTTATCTTCCTAATGTACCTCTTCCTTATGACTCTACAAACTTGCAGATCCAAAATGACAATGCATCTCTTCATATCTGCCTATTCAAATCTCAAATTGGTTATTGATCCAATCCACTGTCTACTTCTTCCTCGGCTTCCAAACCCAAACCCAAAGTAACTTTACTTCCTAATATTCTATCCTCGGGTTTCATAACTCCTACATCTTCTACCAAATCTAATAGTTCTCTTTCCTGATCTGACATTTCACTAGTGGGTAATCTATCTAACTCCTTATCTTTTGACCCACTCTTCTCTAATGTCTCCAATGATAACTCTGAAGACATCTGTACTCCAACGTCATCTACTTCAGGTTTTGCTCTAACCTCCTTCCAAAGTTTATCTATCTCCAACTTTACCAAGTCTAATCTGATTGTGATATTGTCTTCTGCCTCCAATATCTTCCTATCTACATGTGTTTTGAGGGTAATCAACAATGCGTTCAAATCGGTATCTTTGCATGTCTCTTGCACCAACAACTTCAACTCATGCAGCCTCATCTCCTCAGTATGCACACTAGCCTCTATACTCAGCATTGCATTCATCTTGATTATGATCTCCTTCAAGGGCTCCAATCTCATTTTAGTCTTGTGCTCTTGATCTGCAAGCCAATCCTCCCGATACATTGCCAATTTTGCTTCAAACTCAGCTTTCACAGTTTCCTTCTCCTTCTCCTTTTGTACAACCTTCTCTTCCTGATTACAAAGTAACTCTCGTAATCTCTCTTCTTCCCTATATCTCACTGTCAACTCTCATTGCCATAGTTGCTTCTTCTATTCTACACTCTCCATTACCCTATCAAGCTCTTGTTCCTTCTTTGCTACCCTTGCCATAGCATGGATAATTTCTAGTGGTGAATCAGCAAACAACTGCTTCAAGATTTCAAACTCAGCTACTTGTCTTTCCCTTGCTATGTCACTCTGCTTCACAAGTTCCTCTCGATACCTTACTTCTCTCTTCAAGTTCTCAATCACTTGACTCTGCACTACTGCATCCACTCGCAGTACTTCCTTTTCCTCCTCACCTCGAATTATACTCTTCTTCAACTCCGAGTTCTCTTCTATGAGTTGTGCTAATACTTGCAATACAGTCTTCACCTCTTGACACTTTGACTGCATCTCCCTCTTCTTGTGTTCCAATTTCACCAATAGAGGACACACAACTTCTCACAAATACTCCACTCCATCACTTGTGACTGCTTCAACCTGCGGAGTGACCTCCTTCTTTACCTCTTCTTTTGTTGATACTTGCCTTCTTCTCTGCAATTGTCATATCAGAATAGACGCTTCACTTCCCGAGCTGGCTTTCTCCTCTTCCCTTGCCTTGCTTGGACTCGCTTCACACTTTGCCTTGTGCTTGGACCAAACTCCTCTCTGAATAGTAATCTTCTTCTCCTCCTACTTGGGCACTTTGTCTTCCAACTTCTTGTTACTCTCTTCCTCAAACTCCACCCAAACTTCTTCTTCTACTACAGGCACCAATGTCATCTCCCCGCCTTCATTGCTATCACTACTCGTATCCCCACTCTATAGTGTAAGCTTGGGTTCTTCCTTGCATTCCGAGTCTTTGGACTTGCACTCAGCTTCGCCCTCTGAGTCTTCCTCCGACAATGCGATCACCACTGTACCTTTCCTTGGGTTTACCCTTCTGGTCTTCCAAGGTCTTATCTTCTCAATGTCTTTGCCTTCTCCTTGTCGACTCTGCTTCTTTGACTTTGGAGTACTTACTTCTACCTACGTTCTCTTCTCCGTCTATGCGTAGTACTCATCACTACTTCGGATGTGAAGAATATATTGTTGCTCCTCCGCATCGACCTCCTTTCTTAAGTCAGGATGAAAGTGCGACACCATTCTGTTGCACTCCGCCGCATTGAGCAGATTCAACCCGAGGTAGAAATGAGCTGCAAATGGTACGATGTAATGAGGAGGCAACTTATCTCGCAAATTCCACACCATCTGCCTCATTTGCCCATGGAAACACCTTGCCTAGTTGATTGGGTCTCCTGCAAACATCTTATGGAAGAACACCGCTTGGTGTTTCATCACATAAGTTGTTCTCTTGGGCTTCAGGATTGCCATGAGAGCACTCACAATCCCTCTCTTGACCGGATCCTTGTAACTCTCTACTTTGTACCCATTCTTTGTTGGCTTCGAAGAGAATGCATCCCTCACTTCTTGGGTTTCTTCGGCTATTTCTCCCTTCTCCAAGAATGTGGCACCCTACTCCGTGGCTACCTCTCTTCTGAGTACTAATCTCCAATTGGACTCTATCCAACAAGCCAAATTTCCTCTCTTCCCCTCTTCCTCGGGGTTGTCAAGACATTTACTCTTGACTATCTCAGTCATGAATCTTGGAAAACTAACATTCCAGTTCCATGCCAAGAATGTGATCCAAAGTCGGCTCAAGACTTCAATCCTTGTGATCACATCTAATCTCTGAATTGCATGATTTCTCACTGCAAATTTGGAGTTCTTCTTTCCTCCTCCCATCTTTCTTTCTTCCTCACTGTCTCTTGGGTTAGCTCTCTTGAATTCTCTTCTACACACTAGCGCATCTTCAACTCTACTTCCCTTCCCACAATCTCCTACAGGACAACTCCTCAATGGTGAAGGAAAATTGCTCAACATTGCTTTGTTGTTAGCCCAATTTTTATAGAGTCGCACCTTCTTTGTCTCTTTTTAATTTGAGTTTCTACCAAGAAATCACACCTCTTGCATGCACTTGTCACTATCAAGTGTACTTCATACATATGACCGCCAATTTTTGAACGGTCCCTTCTTGAATTTCTTGCCCCGAAGAAAAGTTGTTACACTATCCTCACCTTGGGTTGAGCATCCCTCAATACAAAGACTTATTACTTCAGGTTTTATGCTGACAAGGCAAGTCCGAGTACTTTGCCTTATGACCCAAAGCCACATTACCTCGGGTTTCATCTTGAAGACTCTTTTCTTTGCCTTCTTTGGCCATACAGGCGCAATCCAACTTCTCTATACACTTCTTCTTCTCCATTTCAAAAAAAAATAAAAATGTGGGTACCACATACCTCCTCCCTTGAATGTGAGCATCCCGGTGAACATAAACCTTGGGTGTCTTAGAGACTTCCGAGTTTATGGTCCAATATCTACAAAATCTCCACCCGTTTACTCAAGTGGCAAAAGGATTGCCCTCCAGGTCTACAAGCTGTATGGACCCATTTTCATAAAGACAAATAACTCAATAAGGCCCCATCCATCTCAAATGCAATTTGCCTAGAAAAAATATTCGGCGATTGTTGTATAACAGAACCAAATCGCCTTCGTGCATAGCCACAGGCTTGATATGCTTATCGTGCCTGACTTTCCTCTGTGCTTGTACTTCCTTTGTGGTTTGCATTGCATTGTCTCTTTTCTCTTCTAATCACATTAGTTGATGGATCCAAAGATCCGGACTTTCTTCCTCCGATAGTCATTCTTTGCAAAGAATCCAATATGTCGGTACTTCAAATTCAACTGGTAGTATGGGATGCAAGCCATATGTCAAGAAGTAGGGAGTTTTTTTGGTTGTTATATTTTCTAACATTCAATATGCCCACAATGCGGCTGGTAATTTTGTATCCTAGTCATCGGCATAATTGACAGTCATCTTATTCAAAATTTTGCAAAGTAACCCATTCACCTTTTTCGTTAAGCCATTTGCTTTTGAGTTATAAGGAGTCGTCTTCTGATGTTTAATCTGAAAGTACTAGGTTAATGCCTCTATTATAGAGTTCAAAAAATGTGTCCCTCGGGCACTGACCAATTCCAAAGGACACCCATATCGGGAGATGATGTTTTGAAAGAAAAATTCTGCCATGGTTTTGGTATCATCTTTGCAAGTTGCTTCAGCTTTGACCATCTTGGTAGCATAGTCAGTGAAAACCAAAATGTATTGCTTTCTTGTGACTCGGGTCACTGGTTGAATGGGATCCACAAAATCAATTCCCCATTTCTCAAATGGGGCCAAAGGCAAAATTGGTCTCAAAGGCTATTGAGAAGTAGCTGTCGGCTTCTCCATTCTCTGACAAGCATCACAGCTCCGGATATGAGCATGCGTGTCTTTGTACATCTTAGGCCACCAATTCCCGGCCAAAAGAATCTTCTTTATAGTATTCTTCACAGCATAATGTCCTCTCTATGCTTCGGAGTGTAAAGATTCAATCACACCTCCTACTTTGTATGACTCCAAGCATCACCGAAGTACTTTGTCTTCGCCCATCTTGAATAGAATGTTGTGTTTGAGCTGGTACGGCCCCAATTTCTTGAGAAAGACTGCTCTCTACTCCGGGACCATCCCTTCAGGACAATGGAGAGTATGTAGATAATGATATTCTGCTGCATACCTCGTACTTTGCATTGCTATTAATTGATATAACTCTTCATCAGGGAACCAATTGTCAATTTCCCACTCCTGGTCTTGAGTTTCTTACCTGGACAGGAAGTCTGCATTCAAATGCAAAGCTCCATTCCTTACAGTATATGTGAATTCTTGTAACAACAAGATCCATCTTGCAATTTTCTTGGACAAATCTGCCTTATTGACCAAATGTTGCAATGTGTAATGGTCAACATAGAAGACGAACTTGTATCCCGACAGGTAGTGGTGAAATTTCTTGCAGGCATACACCATCCCGAGTGCTTCTCTTTCAATCATCAAATAGTTCTTTTTAGAAACTGAAAGTTGGATGGCATAATACATCGGGTAGTCCTTCTTTTTCTTGTCCTTCTCACTTAAGACGACTCTGATGGCTATGGACGAAGTGTCCACATATACATGAAAAGGGACGTCCCAATTCGGGGCCCTCATAATTGGTGCTTCAACCAATTTCTTCTTCAACACCCGGAAAGCTTCTTCTTGATTTGCTTCCCACAGATAGTCTTTGGATTTCTTCAGAAGCTTTGTAAGGGGTGCAGCAAGCACCGCATAGTTTGACACGAAGTGTCTATAGAAGGCTCTCAGCTCCCGGATGTTCTTCGGGGATTCCAAAGCTACGATTACTTTAACCTTCTTGACATCAACTTCAATACCTCGGCTTGACACTTGATGCCCCAGAAGGATTCCCTCCTTCATTGCAAAGAAGCATTTCTCCAGGTGTAATGACAAGCCGACAAAATGACACCTTTCAAAAGTTTGGCAAAGGTAATCCAAATGTACATCTCTTTGCCCAACTACACAAAAATCATCAATGAATACTTCCACAAATTTGTGCAGGAAATCTTTGAAGATTGAATTCACCATCCGCTGGAAAGTAGCGGGAGCATTACACAACCCAAAGGGCATTTGATTGTTAGCAAAATTGCCCCAATCAGTCATGAATGTAGTTTTATCCTTGTCCTCTTCTCGAATGGATACTTGATTGTACCCTGAAAATCCATCAAGAAAGCTATAAAAAGGGTGACCAACTACTTGGTCTAGAATTGTATCGGTAAAAGGAAAGAGATGATGATCCTTCCTTGTGACTGCATTCAACTTACGGAAGTCTTGGCCCACTTGGATCTTCCCTATTTTCTTCTTCGGGACAATGACAATGAGGGAAACCCATTTATTTCTTAATGAAGATAATTCTGGCCCCTAAGTACTTGTCAATTTCAGCTTTCACCAAAAGCGAGTACTTCGGGTTTAGACGGTATTGTCTCTGCCGAACCGAAACTGCACCTTCAACCAGATCAATCCGGTGTTCTCCAAATTCTCTTGGAATACTTGGCATTTGATCAATAGACCAGGCGAATACATCCTAGAATTCTATGAACAGGGCAGTGTCTCTTCGGACTGTTTACGAAATTTTTAAAATTTTCCCTTCAGTCAAAACAACGTCTTGATAGTCATCGGGGTTGATGATTCCTTCAACGTGGCTCACTCAGCTTAACCTGAGGCAAGCTGCCATCAAACCCCCTTCCTCCAAGTCAGGTTCACCCGAGACAAGGTCATATGGATCTTTGTCTTTGACATCTACCTCGTAGCATTCCAAGTAATTGACTTGGACTTTGTATTCGGATTCGTCTAAGGACAAAGATGATGAGTCTTTGGATTTGTCCTCCTCTTTTGAAAAACTAGTTTCCCCAAGATGGGGAACTTTCATCCAACTCACAGTCACCAGCTTCTGATCTTTGGACGAAATGTCCTTGAATCCTAACTTCTGCTGATGCCAATCCACCACAACTTGGGCACTATACAACCAGGGTTTTCTGATCAACAAAGAGTAACAAGTCTTAGTCACTAGTCGCAACACAATGTAATTCAATTTGAAGGGCACTCCTCCAATGATTGTGGTAATGTTTGACAGCATGCCCAAAGGCCGTCTCCTAGTTTGGTTTGCAAATCTCAAAACTTGAGGTGTTGGCTCAAACGTATGATACCCCAGTGGATTTGCAGTATCCTCGGTCATGACATTCACACCGAAACCCAAATCAATGGGTATCAATGTGATCATGCACCCTGCAATCTCCACATCAACCTCGGAAGATCCCAGATCTTCTTGTTCAATACGATAGATAGCAGGCAAGTCCTTCTTTGACATAGACCTTACCTTCTTAAGGGCCAAATTTAGCTGCTTCTTGTACAACTTATTATCTTCCCACAATTGCTTGAATGTAACATTGGCATTTGTGGTTGCCAAATCTGCTACAATATCGTATTGGGGTACTCCTCCCAATTTGACTGTCTTTGCCTTTGGCTTTGGGTTTGAAGTCTCTCCATGTTCCATTTTGACTTCGGGACGTTTTAAGATGGTGACAGGATTGCTAGTGGCCTTAACCCGAGGTTCCTCGGGTTGGCCCACCTGGGCTTGGATCAGACCCTTTACTTTGGATCGGATATCCGCCAAAAAAACTGGAGGCTTTGTCTTTGTCTCCTCCTCCATACTCAGTTCCTGAGTTTTGAGTAGGGCCTCCTTAAGTTATTTTTGCAAGGCTTTAGCTTTGGCTTTTGAGAGGATCTTTTCCTCCTTGGAAGAAAGAATTGCCTTTGGGTGCAGTTTCTTCACCTTTCTGGAAAATGACAAGGTCATACTCAGTTCTTCGGGATCACGCTTCTTCTTACTTGCATGTGTCTCAACCTTCAAAATTTCAAGGTCCGGCCATTCCCCTTCTGAGGCCGGACTCCCTTCTTGAGGTCTCTCCTCCTCCAGTGTGATGCAATTTACATTGGTATCTCCCTTTGCCTGAATCGCTGCATGCTCAGCAAGGGTCTATACATATTTTATAGGCGGCTTCGGGTTTGGTGGGTGAGGGCATTGGTTGCCCGTATGGCCTGATCCTTTGCAATTTCTGCATAGAGGAACGTACCCGATTTGCCTTCTTGGCTCCGGATAGTTTGGAGACCAATGTCCCATAGAGCCACAATTGTAATAGGCTTCGGGTGAAACATTCTGAGGTTGATTTTGGTTGCTCATCAGTGGTCTTCATGGAGGAGCATTGGGGTTATACTCCCTTGGTCCAAACCTCAGACCTTGATACGATGTGCTTGCCTGAGGCTGTACCTCTTGAGTTTGGTACACAGCCTCTTCTTCCTCCTCTTGGTTCCATCCCGCAACCCAATCAATCTATTGCATCGGGAATGCATTACAAGTATTGCATTCCGTGTTTGCATGGCCCGACTTGGCACATGCGGTGCACCATACATTCAATCTACCAAATGCTGGGGCCTTCCTTCTGTCTTTAGCCCCAATCATATGGATCTTAAAATCTAAAAACTCCTTGATGAGGGCATCCATCTTGGCCTTATGTACACTCTTTGTTGGAGGAGTCATTGGTTTCTTACCCCCACGTCTTCTTACTCATCTTGGCTTTGATTCTTCTTTGGATTTCAAATAAGAGATCAAGGACATGGAGGATTCCTTTGAAGAAGGGGATGTACTATGAGAAGCTCTCCTTCTGGAGATCTTGCCCTTCTTCTCCCGATTTCTTCGGTTGCCGGCAAAGTGAGAGTGAGCCGCCTCATAGCGAGCAACATGTTTGAGTACCTTATCAAGGGAAGTTACGTTCTTCTCCCTTGCAAAGATTTGAATCTCTGGTGAAAGTCCTCCCAAGAACCAGGTAATGGCTTGGGCATTGGAGTAACCTACCACCCCCGATTGCTTTGGGACTCGGTTCAAGAGTGCCATGAACCGCTGAGAGTAGTCTCTCAACTTCTCCTTCTTACCTTGGTCTAAATCATTGAGTGCCACAAAGACACTTGTATCATAATCAACCTCCAAGAAGACACTTGTATCGTTCTAGGAAGTTGTTTCTCAAGTCTGCTCAATCTACCGGTACAAACCCCTTCTAGGTCACAAGGGTGTACCAGCTCAGAGCTTTCTTTTGGAGCAAACTTGGGAAAATTCATAGTCAATCCACCGAGTCATGCTCCTTGTTAGCAAAGGAGATGACTTTGAATTCTTTGATGAATTCATTGGGGTCTTTGTCTTGTTCTATCTTCTTATACTTCTGATAGGCGTGTCGGGTGACAGGCAACAAAGTCATCATTTGATGCAATGGGATTGGCTGGGGTAGATTTGAACTTGATGGAACCAAGGAATTGCATGGAATTGACGCCATGTTGTCAGCCCAAGGATTCCAATTTGTCAAATTCAAGGTAGGGTCTTCTTTGACAATTTCTTCTATAAGGGTATTGACTTCAACCCGGTTGGAAGATTCAGGATCAACACCTTCAATGTGTTCTTCAAAATTCCTTCGGGACAACCAAGGAATCATTTGTAGAAGGTGCTGACACTCTTCTTCCATCAATGTCTGTGTTGTCTTTTCTCAAATGAATTTCTTTAAAGACACAACTTCCTTTATAGCTGTAGGGGAAGTCGGTGTACTAGGCCGTAATGCATATGTTTGGCCACTCAAGTCTTTCTTCTTCTTAGAGGAAGAGGGAGATGCAAAGTAGCCTTGCAAACCGCCTTCGTGTTTCTTGTGGTCAAGTTCTCGCAGGGCTTCTTGCACTTTGTGAAGGAGTTGAAAGTCCAATGCCTCTCGTTTGGTTTTGTCAAAAGTGGATGGGACTTTCAGGTGTTTGTCTTCTTCACGCTGCAATGCTCATCTTTGAACTCTCTCTTCCCGTTGTTCTCTTGATGTAGACATTCATATTGCTTTGATACCCAGTTTCAAATTTGGCTTTGTATTCTTCCACTTCCGAGATTTGTATCCCCGGCAGCGGCGCCAAAAATCATGTGACAACCCAACAAATATCACTTTTGCGGTAATCAGGTAAGTAAAGTTTGTTCTCACAGAGATATGAGTCAGAATTGGTCAAATACAAAGTCAAACAGTATTATTGTAGTTCTTCTTGGTTGTGTCTTTAATCTCTCAAGTAGAAAGCACACCCAGAAGAGAGTAATAAGCACCAATTCATAGTCTTGTAACGAAGTAACACTTCTTAATCACAACACCTTCAACTCTTTCCAAACAATCTTGATTGTGATGATTCAGGCTCTCCCAAAAACGGCACTTCACTGCAAAACAAATTTGCTTCAGAATTGTGTTCCACCCCTCCACTGAAGGCACAACTTCTTCGATCAAAATTGCTTCACATCAACTTCACACTACACTCACAAATGCAGAATACTACCAACACTACAATTCCTCTCAGATCTGTCCAGGCATTGCTTTGATTGCACTTCACTCAAGATCAAACACACAAAATGAAGATCAAGGCTGCAAAATCCAACATCCAACAAGCACACTGACTTGCACTTTGAATTTCTCCAAACACTCACAAACACAATTCAAAGCTGATACTCGGAATCAAGCTCAAACGACGAGCACTACTTCACAGCACTTCGCTTTATCTATTCTCAAAAATTATGAGCACAGAATAACATAAGACTGCAAATGCCACTCTTAAATAGTGAAGCAAACGACACTTATCTTCCTAATGTACCTCTTCATTATGACTCTTCAGACCTATAGATCCAAAATGACAATGCACCTCTTCATATCTGCCTATTCAAATCTCAAATTGGTTATTAATCCGATCCAATGTCTACTTCTTCCTTAGCTTCCAAACCCAAACCCAAAGTAACTTTACTTCCTAAAATTCTATCCTCGGGTTTCATAACTCCTACATCTTCTACCAAATCTAATAGTTCTCTTTCTTGATCTGGCATTTCACTAGTAGGTAATCTATCTAACTCCTTATCTTCTGACCCACTCTTCTCTAATGTCTCCAATGATAACTCTGAAGACATATGTACTCCTACTTCATCTACTTTGGGTTTTGCTCTAACATCCTTCCAAAGTTTATCTATCTCCAACTTTACCAAGTCTAATCTGATTATGATATTGTCTTCTACCTCCAATATCTTCCTTTCTACACGAGTTCTAAGGGTAATCAACAATGCGTTCAAATCGGTATCTTTGCATGTCTCTTGCACCAACAACTTCAACTCATGCAGCCTTGTCTCCTCAATGCGCACATTGGCCTTTGTACTCAGCATCGCATTCATCCTGATTATGATCTCCTTCAAGGGCTCCAATCTCATTTTCCTCTTGTGCTCTTGATCTGCAAGCCAATCCTCCGGGTACATTGCCAATTCTACTTTGAACTCAGCTTTCACAGTTTCCTTCTCCTTCTCCTTCTGTACAACCTTCTCTACCTGATTACAAAGTAACTCTTGTCATCTCTCTTCTTCCCTATATCTCACTGTCAACTCTTGTTGCCACAGTTGCTTCTTCTATTCTACACTCTCCAATACCCTATTCAGCTCTTGTTCCTTCTCTACTATTCTTGCCATAGCATGGATAATTTCTAGTCGTGAATCAACAAACAGCTGCTTCAAGATTTCATACTCAGCTACTTGTCTTTCCCTTGCTATGTCATGCTGCTTCACAAGTTCCTCTCAATACCTTGCTTCTCTCTTCAAGTTCTCAATCACTTGACTCTGCACTACTGCACCCACTCGTAGTACTTCCCTTCCTCCTCACCTTGGATTATACTCTTCTTCAACTCTAAGTTCTCTTCTTTTAGTCGTGCTAATACCTGCAATACAGTCTTCACCTCTTGACACTTTGACTTCATCTCCCTCTTCTTGTGTTCCAATTTCACCAACAGAGGACACACAACTTCTTGCAGGTTCTCCACTCCATCTTTTGTGACTACTTCAACCTGCGGATTGATCCCCTTCTTTACCTCTTCTTCTGTTGATACTCGCCTTCTTCTCTGCAATCGTCATATTGGAATAGACGCTTCACTTCCCAAACGGGCATTCTCCTCTTCCCTTGCCTTGCTCAGACCCGCTTCACACTTTGCCTTCCGCCTAGACCAAACTCCTCTCTGAATAGTAATCTTCTTCTCCTCCTGCTCGGGCACTTTGTCTTCCAACTTCGCGTTACTCTCTTCCTCAAACTCCACCCAAACTTCTTCTTCTGCTGTAGGCACCAACGGCATCTTCCCACCTTCATTGCTATCACTACTCATATCCCCACTTTGTAGTGTAAGCTCGGGTTCTTCCTCACGTTTGGAGTCTTTGGACTTGCACTCGGCTTTGCCTTCTGAGTCTTCCTCTGACAATGCAATCACCAACATACCTTTCCTCGGGTTTATCCTTCTGGTCTTCCGAGATCTTGTCTTCTCAACATCTTTGCCTTCTCCTTGTCAAGTCCACTTCTTTGACTTTGGAGTACTTACTTCTACTTGCACACTCTTCCCCGTCTATGCGTAGTACTCATCACTGCTTCAGATCTAAAGAATATATTGTTGCTCCTCTTTGTCGACCTCCTTTCTTAAGTCGGGATGAAAGTGCGACACCATTCTGTTGCGCTCCGCCGCATTGAGCAGGTTCAATTCAAGGTAGAAATGAGCTGCAAACGGCACGATGGAATGCGGAAGCGACTTACCCCATAAATTCCACACCATCGGCTGCCTCTCCCTTCCCCAAGAATGTGGCACCCTGCTCCATGCTTGCCTCTCTTCTGAGTACTAATCTCCAATCCAACTCTGTCCAACGAGCCGGATTTCCTCTCTTCCCCTCTTCCTCAGGGCCATTGAGACATTTACTCTTGATTATCTTGGTCATGAATCCTGGAAAACTAACATTCTAGTTCCACACCGAGAATGTGATCCGAAGTCGGCCCAAGACTTTGATCCTTGCGATCACATCTAACTTCCAAATCGCATGATTTCTTATTGTGATTTCAGAATTCTTCTTTCCTCCTCCCATCTTTCTTTCTTCCTCATTGTCTCTCGGGTTAGCTCTCTTGAATTCTCCTCTACACACTAGCACATCTTTAACTCTACTTCTGTTCCCACGATCTCCTGCAAGATGACTCCTCAACGACAAAGAAAAATTTCTTGACATTGCTTCGTTGTTAGCCCAATTTTTATAGAGTTGTGCCTTCTTTGTCTCTCTTCAATTCAAGTTTCCACCAAGAAATCACACCTCTTGCATGCGCTTGTCACTGTCAAGTGTACTTCACACGTATGACTGCCAGTTTTTGAAGGGTCTCTTCTTGAATTTCTAGCGCCAAAGAAAAGTTGTTACACTATCCTCACCTCGGGTTGAGCACCCCTCGATACGAAGACTTCTTACTTTGGGTTGTATGCTGATAGGGCAAGTCCAAGTACTTCACCTTATGACCCGAAGACTCTTTTCTTTGCCTTCTTTGGCCATACAGGCACAATCCGACTTCTCTATACACTTCTTCTTCTCCATTTCGAAAAAAAACAAAAAATGTGGGTACCACTATTTTCAAAAGAGCAGCTTGAGACAACGAGGTTGAATTTTTGAATGAAGAGAGTATGTGCTGTGAGTGTTGACAAGAGTGAGGTTTCTCTGAGGGTTCTCAGAAGAGCAGTTGAGACAAGAGGCTGAATTTTTGAATGAAGAGAGTATATACTATGAGTGTTGACAGAAGTGAGGTTTCTTTGAGGGTTTTCAAAAGAGCAAAGTGTGATAGGGAAGTGAATTTCTGAAGAAGATTTTGCAGGAATGAGTGTTGACAGAGAGGAACTCACAAAGGAGAGGCTAGACAAAGGAGAATCATTTGAATCAAAGTTTGTTGTGGGTTTTGCTGTGAAGAGTGTTGGCAGAGGAGACTCTTGAAAGAGACACTGGACTGTGAGCCGGCCTGTCTCTCACTCAGGATGAACTTCTGATGGCTATTATGGTAGCGCACCATGGACTAAGAAGGCAAGGAACCCCAACTCCATCATACTCCTCCGAGGCTAACACTCCAAGACTCAAGACATTGCTCACTAGAGAACTCAATGAGAGAGAGATAGTTGCAAATGAAAGGATGATGAGTACCTCCTCACCCCTTGTTTATATACTTGTGAAATAGTTACGTACCAAAGTTACTAATTACTGTAGTAACTCAAGTTACTAGACTAGAAGTCAAGTAAAGTCAAAAAGTAGAAAGGAATATCCATTCACATGGGCATATTCCCCTAAGCATGTGGTCCTATCTTGACCCAACCACTAAGTCAAGGATTCCTTCACATGGGCTATCCTTGGACTAAAGAAGAATCCAAAACAAAAAGGCTTGCGGGCCCAAGAGTTCTCAACTCTTTCCTCAAAGCCAAATGCCAAACACCTAGGAATAATACCAAGTCAACACACTAAAATCCAAAATAGTGGTGCTCATATTTTCTACTTCCTCTAAAGTAAGGTCCCCTCTATCCTAGCTATGACTAACTTTAGCTAACCATGACTAATATAGAACCATCTTTTATCTTTATATAAATAATATCTCTTAAGTACTTGTAATACCAAGTTAAATATCACAATACCACACACATGCACATATGGGTATTACATTTACCCCCGGACTAATTTTTCACTTTGTCCTCAAAGTGAAGGTCTCTCTACCTTCTATGGTACATCTTCAACTTATCATGGTCGATTCTATCAAAGTGTCTTCCTCCCAACTCCTTGAGATCATAGGTGTAATTGCCCCACACCTTCTCCACTATGAAAGGTCCAAAGTATTTAGGCAAAAACTTCTTTTGTACTCTCTTGAATTGAATGGAATCAAACAACATTACCCAATCACCTTCTTTGAAAGTCTCCACCTTCTTCTTGCCTTGCCTCTTGTCATAGCTCTCCTTTTGTTTCCTTTGGGCTTGCTCCACTCGAATTATAGCAACTGCTCTTGCCTCTTCCAACTCCATGAGTTGATCCTTCCTTGACTTCTCTGCATCACCTCCTTGTGCTTTCTTTAATCTCCTATGAATGCTTTGGAAGGTAGGAAGATCAAAGTGAATAGGTAAGGTAGACTCAATACCATACACCAATTGAAATGGAGAATATCCGGTGGAAGTCTTCATGGTTGTCCTATACTCCTACAAAACTGCATGAATCCTCTTGTCCCAATGATGTTTAGCTCCCTCTATTTCTGCATCTTAGGCCAACATCATGCACAAGGTCTGATTGGTTCTCTCTGCCAAGCCATTGGAATTTGGCTTATAGGATGTAGTTACTCTATGTGTGATAGAGAAATGTTGTATCATGGCTGTAGTAATGCTTCCTATAAACTCTCCTCCTCTATCAGAAACCAACTCCAAAGGGCATCCAAACCTATTGATAATGCGTTCATAAAGAAATCTACCCACTTCATCTTCATTCTTGTCCCTCAATGGTCTAGCCTCAACCCACTTGGTAAGGTAATCAGTAACTACCACAATGTACCGATTGTTCCTTGGGGTTCTATTGAGAGGTCCTACAAAATCAATTCCCCACTTCTCAAAAGGTCCTAGCAATGGAATTGATCTAAGTGGTGGAGTGGATGTAGAATTTCTAACAAAAGCTTGACAAACATGACAAGTTTTGCAATAATCAAGACAAACCTTGAAAATCCCTCTCCAATGGTAACCTGCATCTAGAATCTTGAAAGCAGTCACCTTTCCTTCAAAGTGTCCTCCACATACTAAACCTTCATGAAACTTCTTTATGAGTAGGATAGACTCTTCCTTACCCACTGCTCTTTGAAGTAGACCATCTGCTCCTTGGTGAAAAAGAATATCCTCCACCATTGTGTAAGGTCTAGATCTTGCTGCAAAGGCCTTCCTCTCCCTAGCCTGCATCCCTTCTGGATAGTTACCTCTTGTCACAAAATCCACAATCTCCTTGTACTCCATTGGAACCTCTTGAGTGACTGAGATTGTCATGAGCTCCTCATCCGGGAGGGAATCATCCACTGGCTCATCTCCATCATGATCATAAGCTCTAGATAACAAATCAGCATTTGCTTGTTTCTTTCCAGGCCTATTCTCAATGGTGTAGTCATACTTAGACAAGAGTATCATCCACCTTGCTAGTCTCTCTTCAACATTAGGCTTGTTGAAGATGTACTTCAAAGCCTTGTGATCCGTGACAATGGTGGCTTTCCCTCGAATCAAGTAGTGTCTAAACTTCTTGAGACCAAAGATCACTGCCAACCCTTCTCTCTCCGTGACAGAGTAGTTCTTCTCTGCTTAAACCATTTGCCTACTAGCATAAGCTATTGGATGATCATGCCCATCTTGGTCTAATTGAATAAGAGTGCATCCTATAGCTACATTAGAAGCATCAGTGTAGAGGATGAAAGGCTTACTCCAATCAGGTTTAGCAAGAATTGGAGCTACAACAAGGGATTGCTTGAGCTCCTCAAAAGCTTTGAGAGCCTCCTTGTCCTCCAAAATCACCATGTAATCTACACCCTTCTTCATGTAGATGGTCAATGCATAAGCCTTGTTGGAAAATGAGAAGATGAACCTCCTATAATATCCAACCATCCCCAAGAATTGGCGTAACTTTGTCAAGCTTGAAGGAAATGGAAGGTCTGAGATTTTCCTCACCTTCTCAGGATCAACTGCTATTCCATCCTTGGAGATGATGTGTCCCAAAAGTAGACCTTCTTCACATCCAAAAATGCAGTTCTCTGGGTTGAGTGATGCATTTGCCTCATCCAAGCGTTGCAAGACTTTGATTAGGTGCTCAAAGTGCTCCTCCTTGCTCCCATAGACACAAAAGTCATCAATGAAGTCTCTCACAAATTTCCCAATGAAAGGTTCAAATACCTTGTTCATGAACCGTTGGAATGTGGCTGGAGCATTGCAAAGCCTAAAAGGCATGACCTTGAAAGCGTAAGTTCCCCAAGGTGTGGTGAATGTGGTGAGTTGTTGATGCTCTAGTGCAATCTTGATTTGGTTATATCCACTATAACCATCTCCAAAACTGTACCTCTCATGACCTGCAACCTCCTCCAAGATCTCATCAATGAATGGCAATGGGTAGTAGTCCTTCTTGGTAACAGCATTAAGCTTCTTGTTATCCACACATACCCGAAGCTTGCCATTCTTTTTCTTCACAATGACAATTGGAGACACCCATTCTGAATTCTCCACCTCAAAGATAAATCTAGCCTCCTTGAGCTTATCAATCTCCTCCTTCACAACCAAAGATATTGGTGGGCTAATGCGATGTTGCTTTTGGCGGATTGGTCTTGCATGTGACTCCACCTCTATCTTGTGCTCCTCCAAGGTGACTTCCTTCAAATCCTTGTAACTAAAAGCAAACACATGGATGAACTTGCGGAAAATCTCCTCAAATCTCACCTTCTCCTCCTTGGTAACATTTGGGCCATACTTAAGGGTAGCTAACCTTCTCTCTACCTCCTCAAGTGTCAATGGTGATTTGTCTGGGTCCTTCAAAACCTCTGGCTTAGGTGCAAAATCCATAGCACACAAGGGATATACATCTGAATCAGATTCAGATTCATCCTCCTCCGTGGAAGTCTCTTCCTCCATGCTTGTGTCCACACCTGAAGCTCCTTCTTCAGAATCTGATTCCCAATAATCAAAAGATGGTGTATTTGAATGTGAAGTGTTGGTGGTGTTAGTCACAGGAACTGTGACTCCATGGTTTGATGGCCCAATCCTCAAGTACCCTTTGTGTCATCAATCAATTGTGCGTGCTGCTCTCAACCATGGCCTCCCAAGAAGCAAGTCACTACTTGAATCCTTCAAGACTTGGAAAGTCATGAGATTTTGAACTCCCATAACTGAAACTACCACTTTATCCATCACCCCTACTGGTCAAACTTGTTGCTTGTTTGCCATGCTCACCACAATGTTGAAGGTCTTGAGGGTATCATACCCAACTTCTTCATTAACCTTTCTGACATGGCATTCACTGCTGATCCTCCATCAACCAATGCATCCTTGATGTTGTGACCATTCACTCTCACATCAATCTTGGAGGCATATTCACAAGCCTCCCATGGTGCTGGCTTGGCATCCACCACCCCCATTGATACCGGAACTTTTGCCTTCTTCTTCCTCTTGCTCCTTGTAGAACTCAAACCACCTTTAAGCTCCTTTCTCAAGGTAGGGTTCAAAGCAATTAATTGGCCCACTGTGATGTTAGCCTTGTGACTACCAACATCCTCCAACACATTGTAGTTCCATTGTTGCTTTGAGATCAAGAAGTCCTCCATCCCCAACTTCTTCCTTGGAGTCTTTGTTGTTGATGGTGTTGAGATGCAAGTGCTCCTAGTAGACATAGGAGTATCCTTGCTTGAAG
Organism: Lunularia cruciata; assembly: GCA_948567375.1. Classification (NCBI taxonomy): domain Eukaryota; kingdom Viridiplantae; phylum Streptophyta; class Marchantiopsida; order Lunulariales; family Lunulariaceae; genus Lunularia; species Lunularia cruciata. Next base: position 11,009,533 of record OX419757.1, on the reverse strand, counting down.
TAAATCCTTGAGAAGAGTGAACATCCTCTGCAAACCGAGCTCTCTTCTTCTCTTGTGCCAAAAGCTCCAAATTAAGACCCTTGGAGTTTGAGCACTCTCCCTTCTCATACTTGCTCTCAACCACATCTATGGATGCTATCCCCTTACCTTTGTTGGGATAAGGAGCCACTTGGGTTTCACTACCTCCCTCTTTCCCTCTATTGGCTCCCTCATAACTCCTTCCTCCATGGTAAGTAGAATTTGGGCAATTCCTTTGGATATAGCCTCTTCCTCCACTACCAAAAAAATTTCTATCATTGAAATTGTTAGATGGTTGGCCTCCTCTATATGGATAGTTTCTATAACTCCTAGGCCCTCTCCCTACATTCTAATCCACCTCTCTCTTCTCCCATAGTTGCACCACATTGATCTTGAGATCCGCAAGTTGTTTTGTGATGGTTTGGAGTGGATCTTTTGGTGGAGGTGCAAGAACTGGAGCAACTACTACTTGTGGTGCAACCCTTGTCACCAAAGTATCAGAAGTTCCACCATACTTGTAGCCTTGAGGAGAATGCACAACCTCCTTCACCACCAAATCACTCTCATCTCCTTCCGAACTCTCCTCCATACGAATTGTGATCTTGATAGCTTCAACCTTGGAAGAAGGTTTCTCATATCTCACCTTGCTTCTAATTTGTGGTCTCAACCCTCCCACAAAATTCTTGGTAAGCATGGCCCCTATGCCAATCATTGTAGTCTCCACATCATCCCCACCCTTCCTCAACACTATGTGAAATCTGGACTCCAACTTTTCCACTTTTTCTCCATCTCCTTGCTTGAGAAATGTGACCTCACTCATCAATCTCTCATAACTCTCATCAGGAAGAAAGTTCTCAATGAGTGCTGAAGTCAAAGTCTCCCAAGACTCCTCTTCCCCATCTCTCCTCTCTCTCTTTTGGTATTCTGACTCATACCCATGTAAGTGCTGCATCCTCAAAGAAATCTGGTAATAATGAGGCCCAATCATTCTTCCTCCTCTCATTGTTTCATATGCAAGCTCTCTTGAAGTCTCTCACAAAGGCCTCCACATCTTCTCCATCCTTGCCAAAGAAAACCGGAAGTTTCCCCATCTTAACCTCTCATTGTCTTTCTTTCTCTCAATTTTTTTTTTCTTTTCTCTCACTCTATTACTAATAAAGTATATACATGACTAACACCATCTGAGAATAATCCACTCTAGGGAACACAAAAGGTTCAGGTTTCTCCAAGATTTCTATAGCAACATCAAATCCTAAAGTGCATATTAATCTAACTCTCATGGATAGTTTATCCATAAGTTGAAAGATTATCTCCATCACTAATCTTGAAAACTAGCTGATGAAGGTGGTAGTATTTCTGTAGTTGTACTAAGGCTCTCTCTAAGATCCTTCACCAAAGTCTCCAAAAGTGCTTTTACTCCACTACACTCATGTCATTTTGGAAGTCCTTCCACTCCACAAACCTCACATAACTCCTTGGTCTTAGATCTTCTCCCTCCTAATCTTGGTGAAGAAGGTCCAACATGCAAACCCAAGTCAAGTAAGCCTCTCCTTTCCCTCAATCTCTTGCTCTCAAAGGTCAATGGACATGAACTTGCCTTACGTCCCTTCTCTCCACATAGAAAGCACTTAGACTCACTCTTTCCTCCAAGCGGTGTAGGTTTTTGAATCCTCTCAATACTCTCTTCAAATTCTATTGTAAACTCTCTTTTCCTCAAATCCACCCCTAAAATCACCTCAAACCCTTGAGGAACCTCGCATAATCTCAATTTCCACTCTTGATGACCCTCCATGTTCCCAAGATGAATCTAAATACTCAAACATGCTTTTTGTTGATCTCAAACTTCTCATGCATGAGATCTCCACTCTGCATAATTGACCCTTCCTCACAATGTCACTCAAATATCCCAACCAGTATGTCACAGTCCTCTGAAACTTTGCACACTTGATCACACCTCTAGGGCATCTCTCCCTAAAAAATTTCAGATCTTTTCATTAAGCCATTTGGCCTAGACACCTTTCTATTCAGCACCCATATTTCAGATTTGGTATGAAAACCACCCCCTTCGCTTCAAAAACTCATAACGCCCTGTGGAAAAAAAATCTCTCTCTTAATTTTGTGGTAGTAGGTAGGATACAACGCACTGAATTTTCTTGGAAAATTTTAGTACAATTCACTGAAAATTGAAGAAATGGAGGACTCTGTACAATTTTCCAGAGAGCATGCAGTTGCGGGAGCACTTTACCCTATCAACTTTCAAAAATCTTAGCCCAATGCGCATAGTAGCTCTCATAATAATTTCAAGTGTGCTTACTGAAAAATAACCCAAGCTATCATGTGTAGAAATTTCAAGTCTAGATCTCAAAGGTGAGATTTTGCCCAAAATCACCTTAATCCCCAAAATCTGCAATCCACCTCACACAATCTCTCCAATTCCTCTCATGTGTACAAGATGTACAAAATCACCTCAAAGACATCATAATGAACTACAGGGTATACAAATGGATCTTGGTTCTCTCACATAAGTTCAGCCCTCTCCTCTCCTAATGTTCTCTCCAAGTGAGCTCTCATAGCTTCCTTCTGCCTAATGTAGAATTGAACGCGGAACATTCTCTTGCCTTCTAGAGAGGTCCCGGCAACGGAACCAGAAATGTGAGCCGGCCTGTCTCTCACTCAGGATGAACTTCTGATGGCTATTATGGTAGCGCACCATGGACTAAGAAGGCAAGGAACCCCAACTCCATCATACTACTCCAAGGTTAACACTCCAAGACTCAAGACATTGCTCACTAGAGAACTCAATGAGAGAGAGATAGTTGCAAATGAAAGGATGATGAGTACCTCCTCACCCCTTGTTTATATACTTGTGAAATAGTTACATACCAAAGTTACTAATTATTGTAGTAACTCAAGTTACTAGACTAAAAGTCAAGTAAAGTCAAAAAGTAGAAAGGAATATCCATTCACATGGGCATATTCCCCTAAGCATGTGGTCCTATCTTGACCTGTGAGCCGGCCTGTCTCTCAATCAGGATGAACCTCTGATGGCTATTATGGTAGCGCACCATGGACTAAGAAGGCAAGGAACCCCAACTCCATCATACTCCTCCAAGGCTAACACTCCAAGACTCAAGACATTGCTCACTAGAGAACTCAATGAGAGAGAGATAGTTGCAAATGAAAGGATGATGAGTACCTCCTCACTCCTTGTTTATATACTTGTGAAATAGTTACGTACTAAAGTTACTAATTACCGTAGTAACTCAAGTTACTAGACTAAAAGTCAAGTAAAGTCAAAAAGTAGAAAGGAATATCCATTCACATGGGCATATTCCCCTAAGCATGTGGTCTTATCTTGACCCAACCACTAAAGCAAGGATTCCTTCACATGGGCTATCCTTGGACTAAAGAAGAATCCAAAACAAAAAGGCTTGCGGGCCCAAGAGTTCTCAACTCTTTCCCCAAAGCCAAACACCTAGGAATAATACCAAGTCAACACACTAAAATCCAAAATAGTGGTGCTCATCTTTTCTACTTCCTCTAAAGTAAGGTCCCATCTATCTTAGCTATGACTAACTTTAGCTAACCATGACTAATATAGAACCATCCTTTATCTCTATATAAATAATATCTCTTAAGTACTTGTAATACCAAGCTAAATATCACAATACCACACACATGCACAAATGGGTGTTACATTTACCCCCGGACTAAGTTTTCACTTTGTCCTCAAAGTGAAGGTCTCTCTACCTTCTATGGTACATCTTCAACTTATCATGGTTAATCCTATCAAAGTGTCTTCCTCCCAACTCCTTGAGATCATAAGTGTAATTTCCCCACACCTTCTCTACTATGAAAGGTCCAAAGTACTTAGGCAAAAACTTCTTTTGTACTCTCTTGAATCGAATGGAATCAAACAACATTACCCAATCACCTTCTTTGAAAGGCTCCACCTTCTTCTTGCCTTGCCTCTTGTCATAGCTCTCCTTTTGTTTCCTTTGGGCTTGCTCCACTCGAACCATAGCAACTGCTCTTGCCTCTTCCAACTCCATGAGTTGATCCTTCCTTGACTTCTCTGCATCACTTCCTTGTGCTTTCTTCAATCTCCTATGAATGCTTTGGAAGGTAGGAAGATCAAAGTGAATAGGTAAGGTAGACTCAATACCATACACCAATTGGAATGGAGAATATCCAGTGGAAGTCTTCATGGTTGTCCTATACTCCCACAAAACTGCATGAATCCTCTTGTCCCAATGATGTTTAGCCCCCTCCATTTCTGCATCTTTGGCCAACATCATGCACAAGGTCTGATTGGTTCTCTCTGCCAAGCCATTGGAATTTGGCTTATAGGATGTAGTTACTCTATGTGTGATAGAGAAATGTCGTAGCATGGCTGTAGTAATGCTTCCTGTAAACTCTCCTCCTCTATCAGAAACCAACTCCAAAGGGCATCCAAACCTAGTGATAATGCGTTCATAAAGAAATCTACCCACTTCATCTTCATTCTTGTCCCTCAATGGTCTAGCCTCAACCCACTTGGTAAGGTAATCAGTAACTACCACAATGTACCGATTGTTCCTTGGGGTTCTATTGAGAGGTCCTACAAAATCAATTCCCCACTTCTCAAAGGGTCCTAGCAATGGAATTGATCTAAGTGGTGGAGTGGATGTAGACTTTCTAGCAAAAGCTTGACAAACATGACAAGTTTTGCAATAATCAAGACAATCCTTGAAAATCCCTCTCCAATGGTAACCTGCATCTAGAATCTTGAAAGCAGTCACCTTTCCTGCAAAGTGTCCTCCACATACTAAACCTTCATGAAACTCCTTTATGAGTAGGATAGACTCTTCCTTACCCACTGCTCTTCGAAGTAGACCATCTGCTCCTTGGTGAAAAAGAATATCATCCACCATTGTGTAAGGTCTAGATCTTGCTGCAAGGGCCTTCCTCTCCCTAGCATGCATCCCTTCTGGATAGTTACCTCTTGTCACAAAATCCACAATCTCCTTGTACTCCATTGGAACCTCTTGAGTGACTGAGATTGTCATGAGCTCCTCATCCGGGAAGGAATCATCTACTGGCTCATCTCCATCATGATCATAGGCTCTAGATAACAAATCAGCATTTGCATGTTTCTTTCCTGGCCTATCCTCAATTGTGTAGTCATACTCAGACAAGAGAATCATCCACCTTGCTAATCTCCCTTCAACATTAGGCTTGTTGAAGATGTACTTCAAAGCCTTGTGATCCGTGACAATTGTGGCCTTCCCTCCAATCAAGTAGTGTCTAAACTTCTTGAGACCAAAGATCACTGCCAACCCTTCTCTCTCTGTGACAGAGTAGTTCTTCTCTGCTGAAACCATCTGCCTACTAGCATAAGCTATTGGATGATCATGCCCATCTTGGTCTAATTGACTAAGAGTGCATCCTATAGCTACATTAGAAGCATCAGTGTAGAGGATGAAAGGCTTACTCCAATCAGGTTTAGCAAGAATTGGAGCTACAACAAGGGATTGCTTGAGCTCCTCAAAAGCTTTGAGAGCCTCCTTGTCTTCCAAAATCACCATGTAATCTACACCCTTCTTCATGTAGATAGTCAATGCATAAGCCTTGTTGGAAAATGAGAAGATGAACCTCCTATAGTACCCAACCATTCCCAAGAATTGGCGTAACTTTGTCAAGCTTGAAGGGAATGGAAGGTCTGAGATTTTCCTCACCTTCTCAGGATCAACTGCTATTCCATCCTTGGAGATGATGTGCCCCAAAAGTAGACCTTCTTCACATCCAAAAATGCACTTCTCTGGGTTGAGTGATGCATTTGCCTCATCCAAGCGTTGCAAGACTTTGATTAGGTGCTCAAAGTGCTCCTCCTTGCTCCCATAGACACAAAAGTCATCAATGAAATCTCTCACAAATTTCCCAATGAAAGGTTCAAATACCTTGTTCATGAACCGTTGGAATGTGGCTGGAGCATTGCAAAGCCCAAAAGGCATGACCTTGAAAGCGTAAGTTCCCCAAGGTGTGGTGAATGTGGTGAGTTGTTGATGCTCTGGTGCAATCTTGATTTGGTTATATCCACTATAACCATCTCCAAAACTGTACCTCTCATGACCTGCAACCTCCTCCAAGATCTCATCAATGAATGGCAATGGGTAGTAGTCCTTCTTGGTAACAGCATTGAGCTTCTTGTAATCCACACATACTCGAAGCTTGCCATTCTTTTTCTTCACAATGACGATTGGAGACACCCATTCTGAATTCTCCACCTCAAAGATAAATCCAGCCTCCTTGAGCTTATCAATCTCCTCCTTCACAACCAAAGATATTGGTGGGCTAATGCGACGTTGCTTTTGGCGGATTGGTCTTGCATGTGACTCCACCTCTATCTTGTGCTCCTCCAAGGTGACTTCCTTCAAATCCTTGTAACTAAAAGCAAACACATGGATGAACTTGCGGAAAATCTCCTCAAATCTCACCTTCTCCTCCTTGGTAACATTTGGGCCATACTTGAGGGTAGATAACCTTCTCTCTACCTCCTCAAGTGTCAATGGTGATTTATCTGGGTCCTTCAAAACCTCTGGCTTAGGTGCAAAATCCATAGCACACAAAGGATACACATCTGAATCAGATTCAGATTCATCCTCCTCCGTGGAAGTCTCCTCTTCCATGCTTGTGTCCACACCTGAAGCTTCTCCTTCAGAATCAGATTCCCAATAATCAGAAGATGGGGTATCTGAATGTGAGGTGTTGGTGGTGTTAGTCACAGGAACAGTGACTCTATGGTTTGATGGCCCAATCCTTAAGTACCCTTTGTGCCATCGATCAGTTGTGCGTGCTGCTCTCAACCATGGCCTCCCAAGAAGTAAGTCATAGCTTGAATCCTTCAAGACTTGGAAAGTCATGAGATTTTGAACTCCCATAACTGAAACTACCACCTTATCCATCACTCCTACTGGTCGAACTTGTTGCTTGTTTGCCATGCTCACCACAAATGTTGAAGCTCTTGAGGGTATCATACCCAACTTCTTCATCAACCTTTCTGACATGGCATTCACTGCTGATCCTCCATCAACCAATGCATCCTTGATGTTGTGACCATTCACTCTCACATCAATCTTGGAGGCATATTCACAAGCTTCCCATGGTGCTGGCTTGGCATCCACCACCCCCATTGATATTGGAACTTTTGCCTTCTTCTTCTTCTTGCTCCTTGTAGAACTCAAACCACCTCTAAGCTCCTTTCTCAAGGTAGGGTTCAAAGCAATTAATTGGCCCACTGTGATGTTAGCCTTGTGACTACCAACATCCTCCAACACATTGTAGTTCCATTGTTGCTTGGAGATCAAGAAGTCCTCCATCCCCAACTTCTTCCTTGGAGTCTTTGTTGTTGATGGTGTTGAGGTGCGAGTGCTCCTAGTAGACATAGGAGTATCCTTGCTTGAAGTAAATCCTTGAGAAGAGTGAACATCCTCTGCAAAACGAGCTCTCTTCTTCTCTTGTGCCAAAAGCTCCAAATTAGGACCCTTGGAGTTTGAGCACTCTCCCTTCTCATACTTGCTCTCAACCACATCTATGGATGCTATCCCCTTACCTTTGTTGGGATTAGGAGCCACTTGGGTTTCACTACCTCCCTCTTTCCCTCTATTGGCTCCCTCATAACCCCTTCCTCCATGGTAAGTGGAATTTGGGCAATTCCTTTGGATATGGCCTCTTCCCCCACAACCAAAACAATTTCTATCATTGAAATTGTTGGCTGGTTGGCCTCCTCTATATGGATGGTTTCCATAACTCCTAGGCCCTCTCCCTACATTCTGATCCACCTCTCTCTTCTCCCATAATTGCACCACATTGATCTTGAGATCCGCAAGTTGTTCTGTGATGGTTTGGAGTGGATCTTTTGGTGGAGGTGCAAGAACTGGAGCAACTACTACTTGTGGTGCAACCCTTGTCACCAAAGTATCAGAAGTTCCACCATACTTGTAGCCTTGAGGAGGATGCACAACCTCCTTCACCACCAAATCACTTTCATCCCCTTCCAAACTCTCCTCCATACGAATTGCGATCTTGATAGCTTCAACCTTGGAAGAAGGTTTCTCATATCTCACCTTGCTTCTAATTTGTGGTCTCAATCCTCCCACAAAATTCTTGGTGAGCATGGCCCCTATGCCAATCATTGTAGTCTCCACATCATCCCCACCCTTCCTCAACACTATGCGAAATCTGGACTCCAATTTTTCCACTCTTTCCACATAGACTCTCACTTTCTCTCCATCTCCTTGCTTGAGAAATGTAACCTCACTCATCAATCTCTCATAACTCTCATCAGGAAGAAAGTTCTCAATGAGTGCTGAAGTCAAAGTCTCCCAAGACTCCTCTTCCCCCTCTCTCCTCTCTCTCTTTTGGTATTCTGACTCATACCATGTAAGTGCTGCATCCTCAAAGAAATCTGGTAATAATGAGGCCCACTCATTCTTCCTCCTCTCATTGTTTCCTATGCAAGCTCTCTTGAAGTCTCTCACAAAGGCCTCCACATCTTCTCCATCCTTGCCAAAGAAAACCGGAAGTTTCCCCATCTTAACCCCTCACTATCTTTCTTTTCTCTCAATTTTTTTTTTTTTTTTTTTCTTTTCTTTTCTCTCACTCTATTACTAATAGAGTATATACATGACTAACACCATCTGAGAATAATCCACTCTAGGGAACACAAAAGGTTCAGGTTGCTCCAAGATTTCTATAGCAACATCAAATCCTAAAGTGCATATTAATCTAACTCTCATGGATAGTTTATCCATAAGTTGAAAGATTATCTCCATCACTAATCTTGAGAACTAGCTGATGAAGGTGGTAGTATTTCTGTAGCTGTACTAAGACTCTCTCCAAGATCCTTCACCAAAGTTTCCAAAAGTGCTTTTACTCCACTACACTCATGTCCTTTTGGAAGTCCTTCAACTCCACAAACCTCACACAACTCCTTGGTCTTAGATCTTCTCCCTCCCAATCTTGGTGAAGAAGGTCCAACATGCAAACCCAAGTCAAGTAAGCCTCTCCTTTCCCTCAATCTCTTGCTCTCAAAGGTCAATGGACATGAACTTGCCTTATGTCCCTTCTCTCCACATAGAAAGCACTTAGACTCACTCTTTCCTCCAAGTGGTGTAGGTTTTTGGATCCTCTCAACACTCTCTTCAAATTCTATTGTAAACTCTCTTTTCCTCAAATCCACCCCTACAATCACCTCAAACCCTTGGGGAACCTTGCATAATCTCAATTTCCACTCTTGATGACTCTCCATGTTCCCCAAGATGAATCTAAACACTCAAACATGCTTTTTGTTGATCTCAAACTTCTCATGCATGAGATCTCCACTCTGCAGAATTGACCCTTCCTCACAATGTCACTCAAATCTCCCAACGAATATGTCACAGTCCTCTGAAATTTTCCACACTTGATCACAACTCTAGGGCGTCCCTCCCTGCAAAATTTTAGATCTTTTCATCGAGCCATTTGGCCTAGACACCTTTCTATTCAGCACCCATATTTCAGATTTGGTCTGAAAACCACCCCCCTCACTTCAAAAACTCATAACGCACTGCGCAAAAATGATCTCTCTCTAAGTTTTGTGGCACCAGGTAGGATACAATGCACTGAATTTTCTTGGAAATTTTCAGGACAATTCACTAAACATTGAAGAAATGGCAGACTCTGTACAATTTTCCAGAGAGCATGCAGTTGCGGGAGCACTTTACCCTATCAACTTTCAAAAATTCTAGCCCAGTGCGCATAGAAGCTCTCTCAATAATTTCAAGTGTGCTAACTGAAAGATAACCCAAGCTATCATGTGTAGAAATCTCAAGTCCAGATCTCAAACTTGAGATTTTGCCCAAAATCACCTTAATCCCCAAAATCTGCAATCCACCTCACACAATCTCTCCAATTCCTCTCATGTGTACAAGATGTACAAAATCACCTCAAAGACATCATAATGAACTACAGGGTATACAAATGGATCTTGGTTCTCTAACATAAGTTCAGCCCTCTCCTCTCCTAATGTTCTCTCCAAGTGAGCTCTCATAGCCTCCTTCTGCCTAATGTAGAATTGGACGCGGAACATTATCTTGCCTTCTAGAGAGGTCCCGGCAACGGAACCAAAAATGTGAGCCGGCCTGTCTCTCACTCAGGATGAACCTCTGATGGCTATTATGGTAGCGCACCATGGACTAAGAAGGCAAGGAACCCCAACTCCATCATACTCCTCCAAGGCTAACACTCCAAGACTCAAGACATTGCTCACTAGAGAACTCAATGAGAGAGAGATAGTTGCAAATGAAAGGATGATGAGTACCTCCTCACTCCTTGTTTATATACTTGTGAAATAGTTACGTACTAAAGTTACTAATTACCGTAGTAACTCAAGTTACTAGACTAAAAGTCAAGTAAAGTCAAAAAGTAGAAAGGAATATCCATTCACATGGGCATATTCCCCTAAGCATGTGGTCTTATCTTGACCCAACCACTAAAGCAAGGATTCCTTCACATGGGCTATCCTTGGACTAAAGAAGAATCCAAAACAAAAAGGCTTGCGGGCCCAAGAGTTCTCAACTCTTTCCCCAAAGCCAAACACCTAGGAATAATACCAAGTCAACACACTAAAATCCAAAATAGTGGTGCTCATCTTTTCTACTTCCTCTAAAGTAAGGTCCCATCTATCTTAGCTATGACTAACTTTAGCTAACCATGACTAATATAGAACCATCCTTTATCTCTATATAAATAATATCTCTTAAGTACTTGTAATACCAAGCTAAATATCACAATACCACACACATGCACAAATGGGTGTTACAGACCCAACTACTAAGTCAAGGATTCCTTCACATGGGCTATCCTTGGACTAAAGAAGAATCCCAAACAAAAAGGCTTGCGGGCCCAAGAGTTCTCAACTCTTTCCTCAAAGCCAAACACCTAGGAATAATACCAAGTCAACACACTAAAATCCAAAATAGTGGTGCTCATCTTTTCTACTTCCTCTAAAGTAAGGTCCCCTCTATCCTAGCTATGACTAACTTTAGCTAACCATGACTAATATAGAACCATCCTTTATCTCTATATAAATAATATCTCTTAAGTACTTGTAATACCAAGTTAAATATCACAATACCACACACATGCACATATGGGTGTAACAGGACAAAGGAGAACTCACAAAGGGGAGATCGGACAGAGGGAGGACCTGAGGTGCGTCATGAGACAGCTACGACAAGAAAGAAGGCAACAGACTGTAAGAGATAGGGAATGGAACTTGGTTGAATCTGTCTTCTGATGTGCTTGGACAGTTGGAACTTAGGTGATCCCTGTTTGGTTTGGAGTTGGGTATTTCTCTCCAGTGTTGTAAATTGCAAGGTTGGTGTTGTGGTGTATTTGTGGTTCTCCATGGTTAAATTTGAATATGTCAATCTATGAAAGTGTCACGTAGGACTCTATTTTAGGAGCTCCCAGTCAAGGTACATAGGGATATCCTTCCCACTATCTGGTCATGTTGATCTGAAATTGGCTTAAGGGTTATGACTTGTCTGACAAAGTTCACTGTCACCCCGGTAAATATAAACCCATCTCTAACTAACTTGAATGTTAGCTAGTGAACCTGGACAAACAATAATTCTGGACAAGCCCAACTCGGGAAACCATAAAGAGAGGACTGCTGACCAGACAAGAGTGCAAGAATAGGACCTTGAATGGCAAGGTGTGAGCCAGTGATAAACAAAGCCATCTAATCACAAGCAGCTAGGTGCCAGTGCAATCTCTAGACCGACCATCCCGTGACAATGGGAAAAGTCCAAAAGAAGGACAATAGGGACAAACAAAGCACAAGCAGCCATGTGCATGGTGCACCCTTGAGACCAAACATTCCCCGCAACACCGTGTGATGCACATTTATGACAATGGTTGTATTCAACTTGCAGACCTGGAGTGCAATCCCTTTGCCACTCAAGTGAACAAGTGGAGAGTAACAAAATATTGGACCACAGACTTGGCCTTATATAAAGAACCCAAAGTCTATGTTCACATGGATGCTTACATTTGAAGGAGGGAGTATATGGTACCCACAATTTTTTTGAATTTTACAGAAGAAGTGCGTTGGTAAAGCCAAAGGAGGGCTAAACATGGAAGAAAAAAAAGTAATCATGTGTTTGGGTAAACTTGAAGTTATAGTCAAAAGGACTTGGGTTGGAAAGAAGGAAGTAGCAAGACAATGACAAAGGACTTTGTATCGGGAGGCACCCCTGATCTGAAGAACCTATATCAACCTTCCTTGGGTTCCACCAATCAAGAAAGGAGACATGAAGAATGTTGTGCATATATGCATTGCTACACAACATACATCACTGTCACTATTATACACTATAGAAGCACAAGTTACACATAAGTCATACATAGAATCTAAAGTGCCACAATAATCAGATTGTTTATAATTCTCAAATTAACTCAACTCAGATCAGTACTTGATCTGTCACTTTATAAATTGCCAACAACTAGGCATTGATTATAGTCAAGCCACATGTGGTGCCCACATTTTTTGTTTTTTTCTTTCTGTTTTGTTAGCATTTGAAGAAGAAGTATGTGGATAGAGCCTAAAGAGGGCTTACCCGGGAAGAAATAAGAAGAAGCGGGAGTTTGAAGTAAAACCCAAAGTTGACCTTGGGTCAAGACCAGAAGACAAGAACACAAAGATGAAGAAGAAGAGACTTTGTATCAGGTGGCATGAGCGGATCCAAAGAACCTGTAACAAAATTCTTTGGAGTTGGCACAATCAAGAAAGTACACGAGAAGAAAGTAATGACCTCGTGATCAAGAACTTCTTGATAGTGATAGGAAAAAACTTTACCAAATCGGAGATAGGAGAGGAGGAGCAACTAAAGAATGACAGATTTCCATAGGACTATAAAATTGTGAGTTGTGCAAGGAAGTAGAGCAATGTCCAGTTGCTACCCAATTCCTATTCAGAGTCGACGTGTAACACCATTTGTGCATGTATGTAGTATTGTGATATTTAGCTTGGTATTACAAGTACTTGAGAGATATAATTTATATAGAGGTAAAGGATGGTTCTACATTAGTCATCATTAGCTAAAGTTAGTCATAACTAAGATAGAGGGGACTTTACTTTAGAGGAAGTAGAAAAGATGAGCACCACTATTCTGGATTCTAGTGTGTTGACTTGGTATTATTCTTAGGTGTTTGGCTTTGAGGAAAGAGTTGAGAACTCTTGGGCCCGCAAGCCTTTTTGTTTTGGATTCTTCTATAGTTTAAGGATAGCCCATGTGAAGGAATGTGTGGTACCTACATTTTTCATTTTGGACGAGTTTTGAAGAAGAAATGGCTTGCTGAAACCAAATTGAAACCAAATGGAGAAGAAATGAGTGGAAACTTGTGTTTTGATCAGCCCCAAGGAAGTCAATTTCATGTAAGAGGAAGAAGGGCTCGGTTTGGATCAGACCCAAAGAAGTTTACTTCATGTGAGAGGAGGGAAAAACTCGGATCAGACGTTAAGGAGGGCAGACGCCGAAGGAGAAATAGAAGTTGCAGGTCAGGATTCTTGCGGGGGCCATATCTCAGTGACCACAACTGCAAATCAAGCGTGTTATATCTCATTGGAAGCGCCTCGTTTAGGGCTTTCCATTACCACCAAAGTTACAAAGTTTGGAGGTCTGTAAAAGAAGTTACAAGCATTTGAAGTTTCTAGAGTAGATGTACTTTGGGTCAAAGTGTCTTCGGGTCAATGTGACTTCGTACTTCGGACTTCATACTTCGTACTTCGGGTTTACATGACTTTGGGTCTAAAGACTTCACCTCAAGATGAAGATGACTAAATCAGAGGTAGCCGGACCTCAGAGTGTAGTGAAGGTGACTTGGGGAGTTTTGCCAGAGGGATTAGAGGAAGTTAGAGTAGGGAAAGAAGATAGTTATGATACCTATGACTTCAATTTCAGTTCTGATTGAAGATATGATAGGAATTGAAGGAGAAGTAACAATAATGAATAAACCCGAAGTGCTGGATCCGACACTAAGTGTCTTCGGGTTAGTAACATGAGTGATTAGTGGAAAGTGGGTTACAAATTGAAGGTGTAGATAGTGTACCCATGCTTTCAATTACAATTCTTGATGAGGATATAGTAGAATTAGCAAAAGAATTGATAATAGCTAGACCCGAGGTAAGAAGGATAGGAGTGGAGGTGTCTTCGGATTTGACATTTGACACTTTAGAGAAGAGTGAGTCGGGAAATAGAGATTTAGAAGGCTTAACTATGATAGGAATTTCATATTAGGAAGGAGAAATGTTAGAATTAGTGGAGGAAGTAGGAGATGTGACCCCGAGGAAAATGTAGTAGGAAGTAAGATTACTTCGGGTTCGGGTTTGAAAGCCGAGGAAGAAGTAGACATCGGATCGGAGTAGAAACCAATTTGAGATTTGAAGGAGCAGATATGAAGAGGTGCATTGTCATTTCGGATCTACAAGTTAGAACAGTTGTTGTAGAACGGTATAGTTGTTAGAAATGTCGATTGCTTCACTATTTAAGAGTGGCATTCGCAGGAAATTGTTGTTCAGTGCTCATTATTTCTGAGAATAGATAAAGCGAAGTGTTGTGAAGCAGTGCTGGTCGCTTGAGCTTGATTCCGAGTATCAACTTTGCAATTGTGTTTGTGAGTGTTTGGAGAAATTCAAAGTGCAAGTCAGAGTGCTTGTTGGATGTTGGATTCCGCAGCCTTGATCTTCATTCAGTGTGTTTGATCTTGAGTGAAGTGCAATCGAAGCAATGCCTTGACAGATCTGAGAGGAATTGTAGTGTTGGTAGTATTTTGCATTTGTGAGTGCAGTGCGAAGTTGATGTGAAGCAATTTTGATTGAGGAAGTTGTGCCTTCAGTGGAAGGGTGGAACACAATTCTGAGGCAAAGTCGTTTTGCAGTGAAGTGCCGTTTTTGGGAGAGCTTGAATCATCACAATCAAGATTGTTTGGAAAGATTTGATGGAGTTGTGATATGGAGTGTTAATTTGTGACAAGATTGCGAGTCAGTGCTTGTTACTCTCTTCTGGGTGTGGTTTCTACAAGAGAGATTAAAGACGCAATCAAGAAGAACTAAATTGTTACTTTGCTTTGTATTTGACCAATTCTGACTCGTATCTCTACGGGAACGAACTTTACTTACCTGATTACCGCAAAAGTGATATTTGCCGGGTTGTCACAGAATGCTTGACTTAGAGGTTGGGTCAAGATAAGATCACATGCTAGTGGAATATGCCCATGTGAATGGATATTCCTTTATACTTTTTGACTTAAACAAGGGATGAGGAGGTACTCATCATCCTTTCATTTGCAAAAATCTCTCTCATTGAGTTCTCTAGTGAGCAATGTCTTGAGTATTGGAGTGTTAGGCTTGGAGGAGTATGATGGAGTTGGGGTTCCTTGCCTTCTTAGTCCATGGTGCACTACCATAATAGCCATCAGAGGTTCACCTTGAGTGAGAGATAGGCCGGCTCATAGACACAAAGTAATGTAAATTGCAAATCTGTAGGAAGAGGAGTGGGTTAGGATCTTGAGAACAATCTTCCATAGGAAGAAGGTGAGGAAGCACACAATGTCCCCAAAATTGAGTAAGCAAAGTGTAAAGGAGTGGACTATTTGTTTAAGGTAGTATGTCTGTGGTGCCCACATTTTTTGTTTTTTTTCAAAATAAAGGAGAAGAAGTGTGTAGAGAAGTCGGATTGCGCCTGTATGGCCGAAGAAGACAAAGAAAATTGTCTTTGGGGTGAAACCCAAAGTAAAGTGACTTCGGGTCATAAGGCGAAGTACTTTGAAATGCCGTGTCAGCATTCAATACAAAGTAAATTGTCTTCGGCTTGGGGGAGCTCAACCCGAGGCAAAGACAATCTAACAACCTTTCGTCGGGGCGAGAAATTCAAGAAGGGGCCGTTTCAAAATTGGCGGCTCATACGTGCGAAGGTAGGGTGACAGTGACATGTGCATGCCGGAGGTGTGATTTCTTGGTAGAAACTCAAAGCGATGGAAGACGAAGAAGTGCAACTCTATAAAAATCAAAACTGCAACGACAAAATGTCAAGCAATTTTCCTTCACCGTTGAGGAGTCGTCTTGCAGGTGATCGGGGAAAGGGAAATAGAGTTGGACTCGTGTTAGTGCGTAAGGGAGAAGTCGAGAGAGAGAAATCAAGAGACCAAAAGAAAGCAGAAGAGATGGGAGGAGGGAAGAAGAACTCCGAATTTGCAGTGAGAAATCATGCAATTCGGAGATTAGATATAGTAGCGAGGATTGAAGTCTTGAGCCAACTTCGGATCACTTTTTTGGCATGGAACTGGAATGTAAGTTTTCCAGGATTCATGACAGAAATCATCGAGAGTAAATGTCTCGATGGTCCCGAGGAAGAAGGGAAGAGAGGAAATCCGGCTCGCTAGACAGAGTCGGATTGGAGACTCGTACTCGAGACGGAGGCAGGCTCGGAGTAGGGAGCCACGTTCTTGGGGAAAGGAGAGATAGCCCAAGAAACGCAGGAGGTGAGAGATGCCTTCTCGTCGAAGAGGACAAAGAATGGGTATAAAGTTGAGAGCTATAAAGACCCAGTGAGGAGAGGAATTGTGAGTGCACTAATGGCCCTCCTGAAGCCGGAGAGAACTACCTATGTGATGAAACACTAAGCGGTGTTCTTTCACAAGTTATTTGCAGGAGAACCAATAAATTGGGCAAGGTGCTTTCACAGAAGAACAAGGCAGATGGTGTGGAATCTGCGGGATAAGTCGCCTCCACACTACATTGTACCATTTGCAGCCCATTTTTACCTCGGGTTAAATCTGCTTAATGTGGCGGAGCGTAATCGAATGGTGTCTCATTTCCATCCTGATTTGAGAAGAGAAGTTGACGTGGAGGAGCAGCAATACATTCTCCAAATCTGGAGCATAGACAATTACTACGCAAAGACAGGGAAGAACGTGGAGGTCGTTGAAAGTACCCCGACGAAGAAGAGAACTAGGCAAGCAGAAGCCAAAGAAAACAAGAAACCTCGGAAAATGCAGAAAAATAACCCGAGGCGAGGAATGGTGGTGATTGAGTCGGAAGATGAAGACTTAGAAGGCGAAGCCGAGCTCAAGACGGAGGACTCGGACCGTGAGGAGGAACCTGAGCTGACATTGCAAAGTGGAGATACGAGCAGTGACAGTGAGGAAGGAGGAGAGATGACATTGGTACCAGCGGCTAAAGAATATGAAGAAGAAATACAAGCCGAAGTAGAAACTGAAGACAATGCGGCGCTGGAAGACGAAGTACCAGTGTGCGAGGAGAAGAAGATTGCAGTACAGCGAGGAATTTGCTCGAGACGTAAGGTGAAGTGTGAAGTGGGACCAAGTAGAGTGAAGGAAGAAGTAGAAGGAAGCTCGGGCAGTGAGGCATTGATTCCGATACGAAGACTCCAGAGAAGAAGGCGAGTATTGGGAGAACACGAGGAAAGAAGAGAGACCACTCCGTGGGAGGACGAAGTTGTCAGTAATGGAGTAGATTACCTGCAGATGGTAGTATGCCCGCTGTTGGTGAAGATGGAGAAGAAGAAGAAGGAGATGCAGTCTACTTGTCCAGAGGTAAAGACTGTGTTGTAGGTCTTATCAAGATTGGAAGAAGAAAACTTGGAGTTGAAGAAGAGTATAACCCGAGGAGAGGAAGAGAGAGAAGTACTGCAAGCAGAAGCAATCGAGAGGAGTCATGTAATCGAAGACCTGAAGAGAGAAGTGAGTTATTGCAAAGATCTTGCGAGGAAGAGTGACATCGTAAGGAAGAGACAGGTAGCGGAGCATGAAATCTTGAAGCAGCAGTTTGCTGATTCAAGAGTCAAACTCATCCATGCTATGGCGAGGGTAGCATCAAAGGATCAAGAGCTCGATCAAGTGATGGAGAGTATGGAGGAGAAGAAGCAACTCTGGCAGCGAGAGTTGGCTGTGAGATATAGAGAAGAAGAGAGATTACAAGACTTACTTCGTAATCAGGAAGAGAAGGTTGCACAGAAGGAGAAAGAGAAGGAAGCGGTGAAGGCCGAATTCGAGGAAGAATTGGCGATGTACAGAGAAGAATGGCTCGCAGATCGGGAACACAAACCCAAGACAAGATTGGAGCCATTGAAGGAAGTCGTCCTCAGAGTAAACGTGATGTTGAGTACAGAGGCCAGCGTTCGAATTGAAGAGACGAGATTGCACGAGTTAAAACTGTTGGTACAGGAAACGAGGCGAAGACAAGCAAAAGATACAGATTTGAATGCCTTGTTGATTAAATTGAGAACTCGTGTAGATAGGAAGATCTTAGAAGTAGAAGACAATATTGCGATTAGATTAGACTTAGTGAGAATAGAGTTAGAAAAGCTTCGGCAGGATGTTAAGGCAAAACCCAAAGTAGATAACATCGGGATCCAAATGTCTTCGGAGTTGCCCTCAGAGACATTAGAGAAGAGTGGGTCGAAGGATGAGGAGTTAGATAGATTACCCACTAGTGCAATTTTAGATCAGGAAAGAGAATTGCTGGATTTGGTAGAAGATGTGGGAGATCTGAAACCCAAGGAAAATGTAGTAGGAAGTAAGATTACTTCGGGTTCAGGGTTGAAAGCCAAGGAAGAAGTAGACATCGGATCGGATTAGTAACCGATTTGAGATTTGAAGGGGCAGATATGAAGAGGTGCATTGTCATTTCGGATCTGCAGGTTAGAACAGTTGTTGTAGAAACGGTATAGTTGTTAGAAATGTCGATTGCTTCACTATTTAAGAGTGGCATTCGCAAGAAATTGTTGTTTAGTGCTCATTATTTCTAAGAATAGATAAAGCGAAGTACTGTGAAGCAGTGCTCGTCGCTTGAGCTTGATTCCAAGTATCAACTTTGTAATTGTGTTTGTGAGTGTTTGGAGAAATTTGAAGTGCAAGTCAGAGTGCTTGTTGGATGTTGGATTCCACAGCCTTGATCTTCGTTCCGTGTGTTTGATCCTGAGTGAAGTGCAATCGAAGCAATGCCTTGACAGATCTGAGAGGAATTGTAGTGTTGGTAGTATTCTGCATTTGTGAGTGCAGGGCGAAGTTGATGTGAAGCAATTTTGATTGAGGAAGTTGTGCCTTCAGTGGAAGGGTGGAACACAATTCTAAGGCGAAGTCGTTTTGTAGTGAAGTGCCGTTTTTGGGAGAGCCTGAATCATCACAATCAAGATTGTTTGGAAATAATTGATGGAGTTGTGATTAAGGAGTGTGAATTTGTGACAAGACTACAAGTCAGTGCTTGTTACTCTCTTTTGGGTGTGGTTTCTACCTGAGAGACTAAAGAAGAACTCAAGAAGAACTGAAATTGTTACTTTACTTTACTTTACTTTACTTACCCGATTACCACAAAAGTGATATTTGCCGGGTTGTCACATGATTTTTGGCGCCGCTGCCGGGGATACAAATCTCGGAAGTGGAAGAATACGAAGCCAAATTGGAAACTGGGTATCAAGGCAATATGAATGTCTAGATTGAAAGAACAACGTGAAGAGAGAGCTTGAAGACGAGCACTTCAGCGTGAAGAAGACCAACGTCTGAATGTCTCATCCATCATTGATGAAATTGAATGAGAGGCGTTGGAGTTTCAACTCCTTCATGAATTGCAAGAAGCCCTGCGAGAACTTGATCACAAGAAACGCGAAGGTGGTTGGCAAGGCTACTTCGCATCTCCCTCTTCTTCCAAGAAGAAGAAAGAATGGAGTGGGCAAACATATGCATTGCGGCCCAGTACACCAACTTCCCCTAGAGCTGTAAAGGAAGTTGTTTCCTTGAAGACCTTTGTTCGAGAAAAGACAGCACGCACACTTACTTACCCGATTACCGCAAAAGTGATATTTGCCGGGTTGTCACAATGTCTATTGTTGATGATGTTATAGCAAAAGAAGCAAGAGATGGTAAGTGCCACTCTTGAGGTGCCGGAGGAATTGGCAGTAAAGACTTAGAGTGCGGAAACATTGTTGTTGCAAAGCAAGTTGACAAGGGTGGAGATGGAATCCGAAGAACTTTGGGTTGAGGACGTTCTTTGGAGTAAGCACTTTGAGGTGATGAGGGAGGAATTAGTAAAGAGTTGCAAGGAGGCAAAGGAGATGACCGCATTGGTTGCAAAGTTGAAAGAGGAAATTGCAAATGCGCGTGTAGAGTTCATTCACTCAAAAGCAATTACCACGGTGATGGAGCAAGAGTTGGAGAGTCTCAAGAAGGCAGCAGAGAAAGATCAAGCCTAGCAATGAGAGTTTGCAGAGCACATTAGAGAAGAAAACCGGTTGTGAGGATTGGTGTGAGTAGCAGAGGAGCAAATCCTTATGACTCAAAGGGAGAAGGAGGCATTGAAGGCTGAATTTGAAGACAAGCTCCAAATGTATTGTAGTGAATTGGAGAAAGAAAGGAAGAAGGAGAAGCTTGTAGTTGTAGGAGAAGCTGATGAAGTAGAAGGAGTCGTCAATGAAATCAAGGCCATGTTGAGCACGGAAGTTGAATGTAAACTCAAAGAGGCAAGATTGTATGAGCTGAGGTTGTTAGTGCAGGAGACACGCAAGAGGAAGGCAAACGACACAGAATTGAATAATCTATTAATTTGTTTGTGAGATTGTGTAGATAGGAAGATGTTAGAGGTGGGAGACAATGTGTGTCTCAGACTTGATCTTGTTTGAATAGAGTTAGCTAAAATTCATAGTGAGGTACAAGAAGTACGAAGACCCGAAGTAAGAGAGATAGGAGTGCAGGTGTCTTTGGATTTGACATTTGACACTTTAGAGTAGAGTGGGTTGGGAGATGGAGACTTAGAAAGAATACCTGTAATATGAATTGTAGATCAGAGCAAAGAAGTAATAGAATTAGTAGAGGAATTAGTAGTTGTGAAACCCAAGGACATAGTAGTAAGTGAAATAACTTGAATGAAGTTTCTTCCAAAACATCATTTCCTGTTATGGGTGTCCTTTGGAAATGGTCAGTGATTGGGGAACTCATTTTTTGAACTTGATGGTGGAAGCATTAACCAAGTACTTCCAAATTAAACATCAAAAGACAACTCCTTACAATCTAAAAGCTAGTGGACTAACAGAGAAGGCCAATGGATTGTTGTGTAAAATTTTGAATAAGGTGATAGTCAATTATGCCTACGACTAGGACACAAAGTTACCTACTGCTTTGTGGGCATATAGAACAACTGAAAAGATTAATATCAAGCAAACTCCTTATTTCCTAACATACGGATTGCATCCCATACTACCCATTGAGTTTGAAGTACCGACATATCGGATTCTTTGAGAAGAACAATTGTTGGAGGAAGAAAGCCAAGATCTTTGAATCCATCAACTGATGTGGTTAGAAGAGAAAAGGGACAATGCAATGCAAACCAAAAAGGAAGTCCAAGAACAGCGGAAAGTCAGGCACGATAAGAGAATCAAGCTTGTGTCTGTTTAGGAAGGTGACTTGGTGTTGTTATATGACAATTGCCGCATATTTTTTCCAAGGAAACTTCATTTGTGGTGGATGGGGCCATACCGTGTTATGCACATATATGCCAATTTCTCTATTCAACTTGCAAACCAGGATGGCAATCCTTTTGCCACTCAAGTAAACGGGTGGAAGGTTAGAAAAAATTGGACCACAAACCCAGCGTTGTATAAAAAACCGCTTGTTGGTGTTTGCAAGGACGCTCACATTTGAAGGGAGGGGGGTATGTGGTGCCCACATTTTTTGTTTTTTTTCTGTTTTGTTAGCATTTGAAGAAGAAGTATGTGGATAGAGCCCAAAGTGTGCTAACTTGGGAAGAAATAAGAAGAAGCGGGAGTTTGAAGTAAAACCCAAAGTCGACCTCGGGTCAAGACCCAAAGACAAAGATGAAGAAGAAGAGACTTTGTATCGGGCAGCATGAGCTGATCCAAAGAACTTGTAACAAACTTCTTTGGAGTTGGCGCAATCAAGTAAGTATGCGGGAAGAAAGTTATGACCCCGGGATCAAGAACTTCTTGATAGTGATAGGAAACAACTTCACCAAATCAGAGATAGGAGAGGAGGAGCAATTGAAGAATGACTGATTGATGTAGGACTATAAAATTATGAGTTGTGCAAGGAAGTAGAGCAATGTCCAATCACTACTCGGTTCCTATTTAGAGTCGACCTAAAGTAATGCAAATTGCAAAAGGAGAGGGTTAGGATCTTGGGAACGATCTTCCATAGGAAGAAGGTGAGGAAGCACACGATGACCCCAAAAATGAGTAAGCAAAGTGTGAAAGGAGTGGACTATTTGTCTAAAGTAGTATGTCCATTGTTGATGATGTTATAGTAGAAGAAGCATAAGATGGTAAGTGCCAATCTTGAGGTGCCGGATGAATTGGCAGTAGTCAAGACATGGAGTGCGGAAACATTGTTGTTGTGAAGTAAGTTGACAAGGGTGGAGATGGAAGCCGAAGAACTTTGGGTTGTGGATGTTCTTTGGAGTAAGCACTTTGAGGTGACGAGGGAGGAATTAGTAAAGAGCTGCGAGGAGGCAAAGGAGATGACCGCATTGGTTGCAAAGTTGAAGGGAGAAATTGTAGATGCACGTGTAGAGTTCATTCACTCAAAAGCAATTACCACGGTGATGGAGCAAGAGTTGGAGAGTCTCAAGAAGGCAGCAGAGAAAGATCAAGCCTGGCAATGTGAGTTAGCAGAGCGCAGTAGAGAAGAAGACCGGTTGCATGGATTGGTGCGAGTAGCAGAGGAGCAAATCCTTATGAATCAAAGGGAGGAGGCATTGAAGGCTGAATTTGAAGACAAGCTCCAGATGTATCATAGTGAATTAGAGGAAGAAAGAAAGAAAGAAGGAGAAGCTTGCAATTGTAGGAGAAGCTGATGAAGTAGAAGGAGTTGTCAATGAAATCAAGGCCATGCTGAGCACGGAAGTTGAATGTAAACTCAAAGAGGTGAGATTGCATGAGCTAAGGTTGTTAGTGCAAAAGACGCGCAAGAGGAAGGCAAAGGACACAAAATTGAATAATCTATTAATTTATCTATGAGATTGTGAATATAGGAAGATGTTAGAGGTGGGAGACAATGTGTGTCTGAGACTAGATCTTGTTAGAACTGTAGCACCCATTTGTGCATGTGTGTGGTATTGTGATATTTAGCTTGCTATTACAAGTACTTGAGAGATATTGTGTATAGAGAGATAAAGGATGGTTCTACATTTGTCATGATTAGCTAGAGTTAGTCATAGCTAAGATAGAAGGGACCTTACTTTAGAGGAGGTGGAAAAGATGAGCACCACTATTTTGGACTCTAGTGTGTTGACTTGGTATCATTCCTAGGTGTTTGGCTTTGAAGAAAGAGTTGAGAACACTTGGGCCCGTAGGGCTTTTTGTTTTGGATTCTTCTATAGTCCAAGGATAGCCCATGTGAAGGAATCCTTGACTTAGTGGTTGGGTCAAGATAAGATCACATGCTAGTGGAATATGCCCATGTGAATGGATATTCCTTTATACTTTTTGACTTTACTTGACTTTTAGTCTAGTAACTTGAGTTACTACGGTAATTAGTAACTTTGGTGCATTACTATTTCACAAGTATGTAAACAAGGGGTGAGGAGGTACTCATCATCCTTTCATTTGCAACTATCTCTCTCTCATTGAGTTCTCTAGTGAGCAATACCTTGAGTCTTGGAGTGTTAGCCTTGGAGGAGTATGATGGAGTTGGGGTTCCTTGCCTTGTTTATCCATGGTGCGCTACAATAATAGCCATCAGAGGTTCATCTTGATTGAGAGACATGCCGGCTCACATTTTTTGTTCCGTTGCTGGGACCTCTCTAGAAGGCAAGATAATGTTCCGTGTTCAATTCTACATTAGGTAGAAGGAGGCTATGAGAGTTCACTTGGAGAGAATATTAAGAGAAGAGAGGGCTGAACTTATGTTAGAGAACCAAGATCCATTTGTATACCTTGTAGTTCATTATGATGTCTTTGAAGTGATTTTGTACATCTTATACACATGAGAGGATTTGGAGAGATTGTGTGAGGTGGATTGTAGATTTTGGGGATTAAGGTTATTTTGTGCAAAATCTTAAGTTTGAGATCTGGACTTAAAATTTCCACACATAATAGCTTGGGTTATCTTTCAGTTAGCACACATGGGATTATTGTGAGAGCTATTATGCACATTGGGCTAGAACTTTTGAAAGTTGATAGGGTAAACTGCTCCCGCAATTGCATGCTCTCTAGAAAATTGTATAGAGTCTGCCATTTCTTCAAATTTCAGTGGATTTTCCTGAAAATTTTCAAGAAAATTTAGTGCATTGTATCCTACTTTTTTCCTCAAAAATTAGAGAAAAATCATTCTTTCACAGGGAGTTATGAGTTTTTGAAGTGAAGGGGGTGGTTTTCATACCAAATCTGAAATATGTGTGCTGAATAGAAAGGTGTCTAGGCCAAATGGCTCGATGAAAAGATCTGAAATTTTGTATAGTCTTGCAATTGTGATCACATGTGAAAATTTCAGAGGACTGTCACTTGAGAGATCAACTTGAGAGATCTGAGCAAAATTGTGAGGAAGGGTCAATTCTGCAGAGTGGAGATCTCATGCATGAGGAGTTTGAGAGCAACAAAAAGCATATTTGAGTGTTTAGATTCATCTTGGGGACATGGAGGTCACCAAGAGTGGAAATTGAGACTATGCAAGGTTCCCCAAGGGTTTGAGGTGATTTTAGGGGTAGATTTGAGAAAAAGAGAGTTTACAATAGAATTTAAAGAGAGTGTTGAGAGGATCCAAAAACCTACACCACTTGGAGGAAAGAGTAAGTCTAAGTGCTTTCTATGTAGAGAGAAGGGACATAAGGCAAGTTCATGTCCATTGACCTTTGAGAGCAAGAGATTGAGGCAAAGGAGAGGTATATTGGACTTGGGTTTGCATGTTGGACCTTCTTCACCAAGATTGGGAAGGAGAAGATCTAAGACCAAGGAGTTGTGTGAGGTTTGTGGAGTTGAAGGACGTCCAAAAAGATATATCTGTAGTGGAGTAAAATCACTTTTGGAGACTTTGGTGAAAGATCTTGGAGAGAGTCTTAGTACAGCTATAGAAATACTACCACCTTCTTCTAGCTAGTTCTCAAGATTAGTGATGGAGATAATCTTTGAACTTATGGATAAACTATCCATGAGGGTTTGACTAATATGCACTCTAGGATATGATGTTGCTATAGAAATCTTGGAGCAACCTGAGCCTTTTGTGTTCCCTAGGGTGGATTACTCTCAAATGGTGTTAATTATGTACATACAGAAAAGAAAAGAGAAAAAGAAGAATTGAGAGAAAGAAAGATAGTGAGAGGTTAAGATGGGGAAACTTCCGGTTTTCTTTGGCAAGAATGGAGAAGATGTGGAGGCCTTTGTGAGAGACTTCAAGAGAGCTTGCATAGGAAACAATGAGAGGAGGTAGAATGAGTGGGCTTCATTATTACCAGATTTCTTTGAGGATGCAGTACTTACATGGTATGAGTCCGAATACCAAAAGAGAGAGAGGAGAGATGGGGAAGAGGAGTCTTGGGAGACTTTGACTTCAACACTCATTGAGAACTTTCTTCCTAATGAGAGTTATGAGATATTGATGAGTGAGGTTACCTTTCTCAAGCAAGGAGATAAAGAGAAAGTGAGAGTCTACGTGGAAAGAGTGGAAAAGTTAGAGTCCAGATTTTGCACAGTGTTGAGAAAGGGTGGAGATGATGTGGAGACTACTATGATTGGAATAGGGGCCATGCAAACCAAGAATTTTGTGCAAGGATTGAGACCACAAATGAGAAGCAAGGTGAGATATAAGAAACCTTCTTCTAAGGTTGAAGCTATCAAAATCGCAATTCGTATGGAGGAGAGTTTGGAAGAGGATGAGAGTGATTTGGTGGTGAAGGAGGTTGTGCATCCTCCTCAAGGCTACAAGTATGGTAGAACTTCTGATACTTTGGTGGCAAGGGTTGCACCACAAGTAGTAGTTGCTCCAATTCTTACACCTCCACCAAAGGATCCACTTCAAACCATCACAGAACAACTTGCAGATCTCAAGATCAATGTGGTGCAACTATGGGAGAAGAGAGAGGTGGATCAGACTGCAAGGAGAGGGCCTAGGAGTTATGGAAACTATCCATATAGAGGAGGCCAACCAGCCAACAATTTCAATGATAGAAATTGTTTTGGTTGTAGAGAAAGAGGCCATATCCAAAGGAATTGCCCAAATTCCACTTACCATGGAGGAAGGGTTATGAGAGAGCCAATAGAGGGAAAGAAGGAGGTAGTGAAACCCAAATGGCTCCTAATCCAAACAAAGGTAAGGAGATAGCATCCATAGATGTGGTTGAGAGCAAGTATGAGAAGGGAGAGTGCTCAAACTCCAAGGGTCTTTATTTGCAGCTTTTGGCACAAGAGAAGAAGAGAGCTCATTTTGCATAGGATGTTCACTCTTCTCAAGGATTTACTCCAAGCAAGGATACTCCTATGTCTACTAGGAGCACTTGCACCTCAACACCATTGACAACAAAGACTCCAAGGAAGAAGTTGGGGATGGAGGATTTCTTGATTTCAAAGCAACAATGGAACTACAATGTGTTGGAGGATGTTGGTAGTCACAAGGCTAACATCACAGTAGGCCAATTGATTGTTGTGAATCCTACCTTGAAAAAGGAGCTTAGAGGTGGTTTGAGTTCTACAAGGAGCAAGAGGAAGAAGAAGCCAAAAGCTCCAATATCAATGGGGGTGGTGAATGCCAAGCCAGCACCATGGGAGGCTTAT
The DNA here is from genome assembly GCA_948567375.1 of Lunularia cruciata. Classification (NCBI taxonomy): domain Eukaryota; kingdom Viridiplantae; phylum Streptophyta; class Marchantiopsida; order Lunulariales; family Lunulariaceae; genus Lunularia; species Lunularia cruciata. Next base: position 10,982,702 of record OX419757.1, on the reverse strand, counting down.
TAATATGCCTCCAAAATTGATGTGAGAGTGAATGGTCACAACATCAAGGATGCACTTGTTGATGGAGGATCAAAAATGAATGCCATGTCAAAAAGGTTGATGAAGAAGTTGGGTATGATACCCTCAAGACCTTCAACATTGGTGGTGAGCATGGCAAACAAGCAACAAGTTCGACCAATAGGGGTGATGGATAAAGTGGTAGTTTCAGTTATGGGAGTTCAAAATCTCATGACTTTCCAACTCTTGAAGCATTCAAGCTATGAATTACTTCTTGGGAGGCCATGGTTGAGAGCAGCATGCACAACTGATTGATGATACAAAAGCTACTTGAGGATTGGGCCATAAAGTCACAGTTCTTGTGACTAACACCACCAACACTTCACATTCAGATACACCATCTTCTGATTATTGGGAATCAAATTCTGAAGAAGGAGCTTCAGGTGTGGACATAAGCATGGAAGAGGAGACTTCCACGAAGGAGGATGAATCCAAATCTGATTCAGATGTGTATCCTTTGTGTGCTATGGATTTTTCACCTAAGCCAGAGGTTTTGAAGGACCCTAATAAATCACCATTGACACTTGAGGAGGTAGAGAAGGTTAGCTACCCTCAAGTATGGCCCAAATGTTACCAAGGAGGAGAAAGTGAGATTTTAGGAGATTTTCCGCAAGTTCATCCATGTTTTTGCTTTCAGTTACAAGGATTTGAAGGAAGTCACATTGGAGGAGCACAAGATAGAGGTGGAGTCACATGCAAGACCAATCCGCCAAAAGCAACATTGCATTAGCCTACCAATATCTTTGGTTGTAAAGGATGAGATTGTTAAGCTCAAGGAGGCTGGATTTATCTTTGAGGTAGAGAATTCAAAATGGGTGTCTCTAATTGTCATTGTGAAGAAAAAGAATGGCAAGCTTTGGGTATGTGTGGATTACAAGAAGCTCAATGTTGTTACCAAGAAGGACTACTACCCATTGCCATGCATTGATGCAATCTTGGAGGAGGTTGCACGTCATGAGAGGTACAATTTTTGAGATGGTTATAGTAGATATAACCAAATCAAGATTGCACCAGAGCATCAACAACTCACCATGTTCACCACACCTTGGAGAACTTATGCTTTCAAGGTCATGCCTTTTAGGCTTTGCAATGCTCCAGCCACATTCCAATGGTTCATGAACAAGGTATTTGAACCTTTCATTGGGAAATTTGTGAGAGACTTCATTGATGACTTTTGTGTCTATGGGAGTAAGGAGGAGCACTTTGAGCACCTAATCAAGGTCTTGCAATGCTTGGATGAGGCAAATGCATCACTCAACCTAGAGAAGTGCATTTTTGGATGTGAAGAAGGTCTACTTTTAGGGCACATCATCTCCAGAGATGGAATAGCAGTTGATCCTAAGAAGGTGAGGAAAATCTCAGACTTTCCATTCCTTTCAAGCTTGACAAAGTTACGCCAATTCTTGGGGATGGTTGGATACTACAGGAGGTTCATCTTCTCATTTTCCAACAAGGCTTATGCATTGACCATCTACATGAAGAAGGGTTTAGATTACATGGTGATTTTGGAGGACAAGGAGGCTCTCAAAGCTTTTGAGGAGCTCAAGCAATCCCTGGTTGTAACTCTAATTCTTGCAAAAACCTGATTGGAGTAAGCCTTTCATCCTCTACACTGATGCTTCTAATGTAGCTATAGGATGTTCTCTTAGTCAATTAGACCAAGATGGGCATGATCATCCAATAGCTTATGCTAGTAGGCAGATGGTTTCAGCAAAAAAGAACTACTTTGTCATGGAGAGAGAAGGTTTGGCAGTGATCTTTGGTCTCAAGAAGTTTAGACACTACTTGATAGGAGGGAAAGCCACCATTATCATGAATCACAAGGCTTTGAAGTACATCTTCAACAAGCGTAATGTCGAAGGGAGACTAGCAAGGTGGATGATACTCTTGTTTGAGTATGACTATACCATTGAGGATAGGCTAGGAAAGAAACATGCAAATGTTGATTTGTTATCTAGAGCTTATGATCATGATGGAGATGAACCAGTGGATGATTCCTTCCCAGATGAGGAGCTCATGACAATCTCAGTCACTCAAGAAGTTCCAATGGAATACAAGGAGATTGTGGATTTTGTAACAAGAGATAACTATCCAGAAAGGATGCATGCTAGGGAGAGGAAGGCCCTTGCATCAAGATCTAGACCTTACACAATGGTGGAGGATATTCTTTTTCACCAAGGAGAAAATGGTCTACTTCAAAGAGCAGTGGGAAAGGAAGAGTCTATCCTACTTATAAAGGAGTTTTATGAAGGTTTAGTGTGTGGAGGACACTTTGCATGAAAGGTGATTGCTTTCAAGATTCTAGATGCAGATTACCATTGGAGATGGATTTTCAAGGATTGTCTTGATTATTGCAAAACTTGTCATGTTTGTCAAGCTTCTACTAGAAAGTCTACATCTACTCCACCACTTAGATCAATTCCATTGCTAGGACCTTTTGAGAAGTGGGGAATTGATTTTGTAGGTCCTCTCAATAGAACCCCAAGGAACAATAGGTACATTGTGGTAGTTACTAATTACCTTACCAAGTGAGTTGAGGCTAGACCATTGAGGGACAAGAATGAAGATGAAGTGGGTAGATTTCTTTATGAATGCATTATCACTAGGTTTGGATGCCCTTTGGAGTTGATTTTTGATAGAGGAGGAGAGTTTACAAGAAGCATTATTACAGCCATGCTACGACATTTCTCTATCACACATAGAGTAACTACATCATATAAGCCAAATTCCAATGGCTTGGCAAAGAGAACCAATCAGACCTTGTGCATGATGTTGGCCAAAGATGCAGAAATGGAGGGGGCTAAACATCATTGGGACAAGAGGATTCATGCAGTGTTGTGGGAGTATAGGACAACCATGAAGACTTCCACTAGGTATCTCCACTTTAATTGGTATATGGTATTGAGTCTACCTTACCTATTCACTTTGATCTTCCTACATTCCAAAGCATTCATAGGAGATTGAAGAAAGCACAAGGAGATGATGCAAAGAAGTCAAGGAAGGATCAACTCATGGAGTTGGAATAGGCAAGAGCAGTTGCTATGGTTCGTGTGAAGCAAGCCCAAAGGAAACAAAAGGAGAACTATGACAAGAGACAAAGGCAAGAAGAAGGTGGAGCCTTTCAAAGAAGGTGATTGGGTAATGTTGTTTGATTCCATTCAATTCAAGAAAGTGCAAAAGAAGTTTTTTCCTAAGTACTTTGGACCTTTCATAGTGGAGAAGGTATGGGGTAATTACACCTATGATCTCAAGGAGTTGGGAGGAAGACACTTTGATAGGATTAACCATGATAAGTTGAAGATGCACCATAGAAGGTAGAGAGACCTTCACTGTGAGGACAAAGTGAAAACTTAGTCCGGGAGTAAATGTAACACCCATTTATGCATGTGTGTGGTATTGTGATATTTAGCTTGGTATCACAAGAACTTAAGAGATATTATTTATATAGAGATAAAGGATGGTGTTTGGCTTTGAGGAAAGATTTGAGAACTCTTGGGCCCGCAAGCTTTTTTGTTTTGGATTCTTTTATAGTCCAAGGATAGCCCATGTGAAGGAATTCTTGACTTAGTGGTTGGGTCAAGATAAGATCACATGCTAGTGGAATATGCCCATGTAAATGGATATTCCTTTATACTTTTTTGACTTTACTTGAATTTTAGTCTAGTAACTTGAGTTACTATGGTAATAAGTAACTTTGGTGCGTTACTATTTCACAAGTATATAAACAAGGGGTGAGGAGGTACTCATCATCCTTTCCTTTGCAACTATCTCTCTCTCATTGAGTTCTCTAGTGAGCAATATCTTGAGTCTTGGAGTCTTAGCCTTGGAGGAGTATGATGGAGTTGGGGTTCCTTGCCTTCTTAGTCCATGGTGCACTACAATAATAGCCATCAAAGGTTCATCCTGAGTGAGAGACAAGCCGGCTCACAAAATGGAGTTAGCTAAAATTCATAGTTAGGTACAAGAAGTATGAAGACCCGAAGTAAGAGAAGTAGGAGTAGATGTGTCTTCGGAGTTGTTATCTGAAACTTAAGAGGGGAGTGACTTGGAAGATAAGGAAGTAGATAAATTACCCATGATCTCAATTGTAGTTCCTTGTGAAGAAACTATAGAAATAGTCAAGGAATTAGCAGAATCAGATATACCCGAAGAAGGAGAAGTGATAGGAAGATCATCGGGTTTGGAAGCCAATGAAGAGATTGACATTGGATCAGGGTCGTAACAGTTTTGAGATTTGAAGAGGTAGATATGAAGGAGTGCATTTTCATTTTGGATCTACAGGTTAGAAAAGTTGTTGTAGAACAATATAGTTGTTAGTAATTGTCGTTTGCTTCACTATTCAAGAGTGGCATTTGCAAGAAAATGTTGTTTAGTGCTCATTATTTATGAGAATAGATAAAGCAAAGTGCTATGAAGCAGTGCTTGGCATTTGAGCTTGATTCCAAGAATCAATTTTATGCTTGTGTTTGTGAGTGTGTGGAGAATTTGAAGTGCAAATCAGTGTGTCTGTTGGATGTTGGATTCCGTAGCCTTGATCTTCATTCTATGTATTTGATCCTGAGTGAAGTGCAATCAGAGCAATGCTTTTTCAGATCTGAGAGGAATTGTAGTGTTGGTAGTATTTTTCATTTGTGAGTGCAATGTAAAGTTGATGTGAAGCAATTTAGATCAAGGAAGTTGTGCCTTCAGTGGAGGGGTGCAACACAATTCTAAGGTGAAGTCATTTTGCAGTGAAGTGCAGTTTTCAAGAGAGCTTGAATCATCACAATCAAGATTGTTTGGAAAGAATTGATGGAGTTAAGATTAAGGAATGTTAATTCGTGATGAGACTGAGAGTCAGTGCTTGTTACTCTTCTGTGTGTGGTGTCTGTCTACCTAAGAGATTAAAGACACAACCAAGAAGAACTAAATTATTACTTTGCTTTGTATTTGACCAATTCTGACTAGTATCTCTATGGGAACAAACTTTACTTATGTGATTACCGCAAAAGTGATATTTGCCAGGTTGCCACACCACACCTACTCTAGCTAAGAGAATCCAGGTGACGCTTGTCGGCCTCTATCCACCATAGCCAAGAACTTGAAGGCTCAATATTAGAGAAGTGAGCTCTCTGTAGCTGCAATTCAAAAGTATACCCTTGGACTTGAGCTAGATCTAAAACCCTGACAGCCCATTGACAACACACTCAATGGTGCAAACAGTGCAAAGTGACGGTGGGCCCCACCATGAAGTCAGTACCCCAAACACAAAATTTGACCATCAGAAAGTAGTCTATGAGAAACTACTAAAATACCTCTAACTACTATCACTACAACTCTAGTGTCCTAGCAATCTAGATGCAACATTACAAATAGCGTGACAATTGTCATGCGTATATACATCACTACACAACATACATCATTGTCAACATCATACACTATAGAAGCGCAACTCACACATAAGTCATACATAGACTCTAAAGTGCCATTATCTCCCTCCTAGCTAGCGGTTAGGTCCTTATATAATCCAAATAGCCATCTATTCTAAGTATATGGTATACCCTATGATGGGCAAAGATCAGAAGGCCGGGTGCTATGGAGCCCAATCGTTAGTAGCCTTTCCGCAATCTATACCATATAAAGAATGAACTAGCTAAAGGTCAAGTACATCTAAGACATAACCATGGTCCTTGAGGAACCATCATGAGGGGAGGAGTCATACATGCCATATGCCATCCTCTCAAACAGCTATCACACACTAACATAGTATCATCTCCACCAAAAGAGCCACATAACATACACCTCAAGCTTGCACGTAGAAGTGCCAAGCTTGGGTCCATAGTACCATCAATATTTGGGAGATGGCATGGCGCACATGATCCTTCCAAACAACACCATCACTTCCTTCCAACACAAGGACTCTAGATGGGAAAACCTCATGCACTCCCAAGATAGTGTGGCTTATCAAAACATCAAGTGTTATCAGTGTTGTCTACTATAGATGTACATAGTCTCTTGGATGAAATCGATGGATTGAGGGTCTATAACCTCCTCATTGAATGGTAGCATAGCCTAAGGTATCTCTATGCTGAGCAATCACCAAGTTCTCAAAGGCCATCAGCATCACTCTCCAAAAGATCTCTGCCCGCTAAGAACATGCGCTCATCCATACATTTGGATCATCCAAGTCCAAAAATACAAAAGCATCTCGACAAATGGCTGTAGGTAAATCTAGATCTCATCCATAGAGTATAAAGTAAGGAGAGAAGGATGCTAAGGAGGCTTGCCAGTATCATAGGGAAAGAAATCTATGTGAACCATTGGTGTATTTGGTGGGAGAGTTTTGTTGACTTTACATTATAGTGACTTTGGCATTTTGTTATGTTATTGTATCTTGGGAATATCTTTCATGCCATTGTAAAGTCGGGAGTTATTGTGTGTTGCTATAAGCCTAGGGAAGTTTCAAGGGTTGAGTAAACTCAGAAGTCCTTTTATGTTTCAAGAGCTTAGAGAAAATGAAAAATGATACATGAGCTTAGGAGTTTCTTTGTGCTACACCAACTCAGGGCTTAAATTTATGTTACACAAGCTTGGGATTTTTTTTATGTTACTAGATTTTGGGAGTATTTCAGTTTAGTGCCATTTGAGCAAATAAGTCCCGTGAGAGTGTTTCATTTAGTAATTTTGAGCAAAAGAGTTGTTTTGGGATTTTCCATGTTGAGTAGTGACAAAGTGTCATAAGAGGGTTTTTTGAGTGGACAAAGGTGGAAGAAAAATGCCTTGAAAGGGTTTGGTGGTGACAGGGCTAGAGGAGGGGGGACATATGCTTGGAGAGGCTTGCTGATGGGAGGGGGAAAAACTTTGAAGGCTTAGGGACAAGAGAGGATTTTTGAGTAAGGAGAGAAGGCAAGTAGGGTTTTCCCATAGGAATGGAGGAGGGCAAGCTTGGACAGGAGTGAATTTTTGAGTTAGAGAGGTTTGGCCAAGAGAAAAGGCAGTAAGTCCTTGTGCAAGAATGGAGGAGTGCAAGCTTGGACAGGAGTGAATTTTTGAGTTAGAGAGGTCTAGGTAGGAGAAAAGGCAGTAAGTTCTTCCGTAGGAATGAAGGAGAAGAAGCTTGGACAGGAGAGGATTTTTGAGTAAGGAGAGAGGGTTGTGCAAGAGAGAAGGCAAGTAGGGTTTTTTCCCACAGGAATGGAGGAGTGCAAGCTTGGACAAGAGTGAATTTTTGAGTTAGAGAGGTCTGGGCAGGAGAAAAGGAAATACATTCTCCCACAAGAATGAAGGAGAGGAAGCTTGGACAGGTGAGGTTTTATTCAAGAAAGGAGAGAGGGTTGTGCATGAGAGCAATTTCAAGAGTTGATGATTTGGTGTTGTGAGAGAGTTGGACAAAGGAGAGAAATATCAAGAGGTTGATGATTTGCTATTGTGAGAGAGCTAGACAAAGGAACAAATTTAAAAGTGAAATAGCTGCTACTATGAGAGAGCTGGACAAAGGAGAGCAATTTCAAAAGTTGATGATTTGCTACTGTGAAAGAGTTGGACGGAAGAGCAAATTCAAAAATTGAGGATTGCTGCTATGAGAGAGCTGGTCAGAGGAACAAATTCAAAAGTGTAGGGTTGCTGCAATGAGAGGGTTGGACAGAGGAAGAGAAATATCAAGAGGTTGATGATTTGCTGTTGTGAGAGAGCTAGACAGAGGAGCAAATTCAAAAATTGAGGGCTGCTGCTGTGAGAGAGCAGGACAAAGGAACAAATTCAAAAGTGAAATGGCTGCTGCTGTGAGAGAGCTGGACAAAGGAGAGGAATTTCATAAGTTGATGATTTGCTACTCTGAGAGAGTTGGACGGAGGAGCAAATTTGAAAATTGAGGATTGCTGCTGTGAGAGAGCTGGTCAAAGGAACGAATTCAAAAGTGTACGGGTTGCAGCTATGAGAGAGTTGGACCGAGGAAGAGGAATATCAAGAGGTTGATGATTTGCTACTATGAGAAAGCTGGACAGAGGAGCACATTCAAAAATTGAGGGTTGATGGTGTGAGAGAGCTGGACAAAGGAACAATTTAAAGTGTAAGGGCTGCTGCTGTAAGAGAGCTGGACAAAAGAGAGAAAATTTCAAAAGTTGATGATCAGTTGCAACCTTAGGGCAAGCATTGTTGTGACAACCCGGTGTCATCGGGAAAATAGCCCACGTGTACCCTTGAGGCTTTTGGTGTGATAAAAATTTTTTTCTCTTCTTGTTGTTGTAAGGAACATAGATTTATGTCAATATGTCTCTCGCGTGATTTATGTTACATTGCCGCGGGAGATATTTCCTATATTATTGTGAAGCCCGGAAAAAGTAATATTGTTATTAGCTTGAGGAGTCTTTGAATGTGGCTTGAGCCAAGAAATAATATGGGGTTACACAAGCTCAGGTTTTTTTTCAAGAGAAATGACTATGTTTGGAGGAGAAGGGCCGGATAGGGACAAGGAGATTTCAGGAGGAAAGAGTTCATGTTTGGGGAAAAAAAAGAAATGAAGATTGCTAGGGTTTTTGAGAGGGATTGGGCTGCAGAGGAATGACGGGGAGAAAAGCCTGGCTATGAAGGGAAAAAAAGCGGGGGACAAAAAGGAAATTTTTTGCAGGTATGTTAGGGCTTGAGATTTCAGGGCAAAAGGGGTTCATGAAGAAGTTTTTGCAGGAATGTGAGGGCTGGAAAGTGCAGGGCAGAAAGTGTTTCATGAAAGGCAATTTTTGCAGGACTGTGATGGGTTTTGGTGAGGTGCATGAAGGCAATTTTCGCAGGAATGTGAGGGCTTGAAAGTGCAGGGCAGAAAGTGTTTCATGAAGACAATTTTTTCATCAATGTGAAGTGGTTTGGTGAGGCTGCAGGAAGACAATTTTTGCAGGACTGTGAAGGGGTTTGTGAGGGCTGCAGGAAGACAAATTTTACAGCAATGTGAAGTGGTTTGGAGAGGGTGTAGGAAGGCAATTTTTGCAGGACTGTGATGGGTTTTGGTGAGGTGCATGAAGGAAATTTTTGTGGGAATGTGAGGGCTTGAAAGTGCAGAGCAGAAGGTGTTTATGAAGGAAATTTTTGCAGGAATGTGAGGGCTTGAAAGTGCAGGGCAGAAAGTGTTTCATGAAGGCAATTTTTGCAGGACTATGATGGGTTTTGGTGAGATTCATGAAGGAAATTTTTGCAAGAATGTGAGGGCTTGAAAGTGCAGGGCAGAAAGTGTTTCATGAAGGCAATTTTTGCAGGATTGTGATGGGTTTTGGTGAGGTGCATGAAGGCAATTTTCGCAGGAACGTGAGGGCTTGAAAGTGCATGGCAGAAAGTGTTTCATGAAGGCAATTTTCGCAGGACTGTGATGGGTTTTGGTGAGGTGCATGAAGATAATTTTCTCAAGAAGTGAAGGGTTTGGACAGAGGAACAATCAGGGCAGGAATTTTTGAGTTGGAGAGGAGAGGGTTTGGCAGGAGAGAAATTCTCAAGAAGTGAAGGATTTGGACAGAGGAACAATGAGGGCAGGAATTTTTGAGTTGGACAGGAAAGGGTTTGGCAGGAGAGAAATTCTCAAGAAGTGAAGAGTTGGACAGGAGAAAGAAGTGGCATGAATTTTTGAGTTGGACAGGAAAGGGTTTGGCAGGAGAGAAATTCTCAAGAAGTGAAGGGTTTGGACAGAAGAACAATCAGGAGAGGAATTTTTGAGTTGGAAGGAATGGAGCATGTGTAGGAGAGAACTGCTGCGACAGAAGGAAAATTCTCGCATGAGGACTGTTAGGGCTTGAGAGCGCAAGGCAAAAAGTTTTTCTTCTCAAGAGAGTGAAGGACTTTGCAGGAGAGAGAGGGATGGGAGAAAGAAAATTTTTGCAGGTCTGAAGGGGATTTGCGGCATAAGTTGCTGATGGGTAATCTCCCGACGGTGAGGATAGGAGTGAAGAAGGAAGATATTATTTATTTTTTTGGGAAATGTTGTGAAGAGTGACTGAACAAGCAGTGATAGGAGCTAGTCAGGAAGAAGAGGAGGAGAATTTTGAAGTGGATCAGCTCATCTGGAGCAAGGACAAGAAAAGATTTGAAGTTGGTTGGCCTGTCTGAATGGAGTGAATCTGATCTGCAAAACATGCCATAGGAGAATGAAGAGGTTCGGAGGGTGAGTTGCCTTGTCTGCTGTCGGACAGAGCATATGTGAAGTGCCAGGCTGAGTTGATGAGCAGTTGCAACCTTAGGCAGGCATTGTCTTGACTAGAACTATTTGACTTATCCAACCTTGTGAACTTTGTTGTTGAAATTCTTGTGAATGATGAGTCTTGGAAGCAGATTTGTGTTATGAATTGTGACTAGAGTTGAGCAAAACTCCATTCCAGGGGCTCTTTGTCCGGTCCATGTGAATAGCATAATTAAATGATCTGGGTGCCCCGGGTTTATGTTTGGTTAGATCACTCTGTTGTCATTTATTTTATTAAAGGGCCACCTGACCTAGGTCTATGAACTGCCAGATCTTGAACCATAGCTTGAACCTGACGTGAAAATAGAATATGAGACCAGGCAGAGGTAGAAACCATAACACCAGACTCGTATGACACAATTAATTTTATGAAAGTCAAGGATAAAACAAAACCTTCAGGGAGAGCCAACCTCGGGGAAACTGGAACAAGTTCATATAGAGACAAATTTCTGACAATCCAGGAGTAGGGAAGGAATGTCTGTCTACGGGAAAGACCCAAAAGAAGGACAGTAGGGAAAAACTAAGCACAAGCAGCTAGGTGCTTGGTGCAGTCTTGAGACCAAACGTTCCAAACGTCTTAAGTGGCGACCATGCTGGGGAATCTTGAGGCTTGTGCTTAGAGGTTAAGACTAGTTGGAGTTGGGGAAGGGAACAAGGACAGATCGGACTGATCTAAGTGGACAGTAGTGAGCTGTGCTGAGGTAGAGATGGGCCCAGAGGCTTCATCTTCAGCTATGACAAGGGAACATGAGATCTCACTGATTGTCATGGCAACCATGAGAGCCATGAAGGATCAAGACGAAGAAAGAGACAAGGTGAGAGCGCAGTCTTCACAAGTCATGAAGTGTCTGCGTGCTGTGGTAGATCAGCAAGGGGAATTTGATGGTAAGGACGTGACCAAGTACCTGAAGGTCTACTGGAGAGAGGTTAAGCTTCATGATCTGGATGAGAACATTGCCATTGCTTGGTTTCCTATGTTGGCTGAGCTCAAAATCAGGAGGGTGGTTGAGGGCTTGGTGAGAGGGGCGGAGACATGGGAGGAGTTCTCCCAAATGATGAAGGAGGAATTCTTGCTGCAAGATGCAGATCGGGTCACCCAGGCCATGTTATTGGATTCGGTGAATGATAAGAGTAAAAACTTGGGGCCTCAAGATCTCCTAAGAGAGTTTAGCAAGAGACTAGGGCATCTGTCAGCCTGTGAAGCTGAGGCCATTAGACTACAGAGGTCTAACTACTTTCTGCAAGCTGCGGATAGTTGTTTGCGGGAGGAGTTGGAGTATGCACTCGATTTGCTCCAACCTGATTGGTTGGGAGTGGTAGAGTGGGGAAAGATTGAGGAGGCGGTTGTTTGGGTAAGCCGGAGGCGGAGGCAGAGAGAGCTGGATAATGAAGCAATAGCCAAAGTGCCTATTTGGAGTAACGTGGTTGGGTCCGGGAGAGGGAAGGAGGGACAGCAAGTGAGTGAGATGCCCAAAGAAGGAGCAGTGGATGAGATCTCGCGACTGATGGAGGGGTTGAAGATTCTGACCACCAAGGTTGACCAATTGCAGAGTGGGAGTAGCACTGCGAGGGCGGATGGAGAGAGAAGGCAACCCTATGGGTGCATGTGGTGTGACAGTAAGAGTCATGCCAAAAGGGACTGCAAAGAGCTATCAGAAGCAGTACGCAAACAGTGGGTGAAGTTTGTTGGAGAACCCGAGATGAAGAAGATAGCCTTCTATGATACTGGGGAGCCAATACCGCTGAACGGTAACAGGGGAGGGATGAAGGCTCTGCTGGAAAGACACATGGGCAAATGTGAAGTAAGTATGGCAGTCGCTGCATTTGAGCCTAGTGTGTATAGTGCAATGAGTGAAGTAAAGCAATGTGCAAACCTAGGAGAAGTTGAGAGAGAAGAGACTAGCGGAGCAGGTCCGGAGGAAATCAGGGTGGGATGTGCCGGTGGTGATAACTGCCATCACTGCGGAAGTTGGTGCCACTTGGGATGCTATGGTGGAAGAGAAGCAAAAATCTGATCAACGGGCAGATAGTGAAGGGCAGCCAAGGGAAAAGCAACAACGAGTGGACCCAGAGAGGAGGCAGGTTAGAAGGAAAGAGGTGCAGTTCAGCGATGCACAAAAGAGCAGGGATCAGAATTTGGGCATTGGAGAAGAGTCACAAATGGACACTGAAGGGGCAGCAAACCAAAAGCCGGGAGAGAGATCTCTTAGGAAGGGGCCGGGTTGGCTGTTGAGCCGGGACATAGAAATGGAACTGGATCCGCAAGAGATTGCCAAAAAGTTTTGGAAGCAAGAGGTGAGGGGTTTCACAAATGAAGAGTTCTTTGGTAGCTTGAGGAAGGATGTGCAGGACCTTATCCTTGTCAAGGCAAAGAAGAAATGATTCTACAAGGAAGGACCGCACACATCCTTGCTGTACGAGGATGGGAGTGAGGCTGAAGGAGAGGTGGGAACTTTCGGGCTTGAGCTTGAACAGGAAAAACCAGAGGATGAGACCCGAGAAGCACGTGTCTATGATGCAGCTCTTGAGGATGAGAAGTCTTTTGTGCCCTTGTCAGAGGAGGTGCAAGCCTCCTTTTGGGCGAGAAGTTACAGCAAGTGCGAGATCGAGATGCAAGGAGTGAAAGCACCGGTGAGAGCGCTGATTGATTCAGGATCTGAGGTCAATCTTGTGTCAAAGGCGGTCTACGATGAAGGGCGATGGAAGGTGGACCGTGACATCGACTGGAAGGTAAACTTAGTGAGTAGAACCAGAAATGCATTGTGGGGAGCGTGTCCGGATGTCAAAATCAAGATAGGGAATGTGGTAGAGCCTATTAATGTGTTTGTGCATGATACCTTGCCCTACCCGGTGATCCTAGGACAGCCCTTCATTATTCAATTTAGAATGGAGAGCAAAGTTCTGAACTATGGGACTCACGTGGCAAAGGTTAGAAGTCAGAACGGGACCAGAATAGTGCAATTCCCTACTGTGTTTCCGGGCAGCAACAAGAACAGGAGAGAGTTAAGAGATCCAGAAAAGCCTATTGGAAGGTGGGGTTTCCACTAGGCGTCTTGTCAGAGAAGGTGGGGGGACAAGGCGCCCTATGCTACATTCCACCTCAAGAGATCAGTGAGGAAGACTGTTTTGATAGGACCTATGTGGGAATCCAGAGTGGTAAGACTGTTTGCTTTGCACATGTAGGGAGTACCACATGAATTTTGCAGAAGAGAATGAAAGGGAAAGAGAGAGTTCTGAAAACAGCAAGGGAAATGGATGATAACGAGACTATCATTGGAATGTTGGAGGATTGGGGAGAAGGTAGGGCAGTCCAGAAGGTGATCAGGGCAATGGAGAAAGGAGAACCCGTGATTGAAATATGAAGGGAGCTTCATGAAACACTTTCAAGGTTGGTTCATGAAGTGAGATGTGACACTAAGTACAAAACAGTGGACAAAAAGGTTTGTCCTATTGCTATTCCATTGCCATTGGATGCTTCTGATTTGATGCGTAGGACTAGAGAGGAACTGAGACTGAGGTAGGAAAAGGATATTGGACATTCGTCTACTAAAGAGACCTTGGATGAGCTTACGGTTGGGGGGGATGGATTGCTCACAGAAGTTGAGCGCCATGCATTTAAGGAAATGATTGGGAAGTGCAGGAAGGCTTTTGCTTTCAAGATCAAGAAGATTGGGTGTGTGAACCTGTAGGACATCACACCGATGATAATTTTCACGGTTTTGCATGTACTGTTGCGGTTCATACAAGATATGCAACCTATGCCAAATAAGGTAACAATCCGTAATTCTGGTGTTGGACCGGCTGTGGATGAGTTTGCTGAGGAGTTTGCAGGGAGGGCAATCTATTCTAAAGGAGATTTGTATTCAGGTTATGATCAGTTTCAGCTTGCTGAAGGGAGCCGGGACATAATGACAATGCAAACACCGTTAGGGCTGATGCGTATGTGCACTCTCCCAATGGGGGCTACTAACTCTGTGGCACATATGCAAAGCGTTATGAATCAAATTTTGCAATCTTTTATCCTTGAGAAGATCCGTCCATTCTTGGATGATATACCTGTCAAGGGCTGCACAGAGAGCAAGAAAGATGAAACTTTGGTGGATGGAGGTATTAGGAAGTTTGTCATAGATCATATTCAAGATGTGGAGGCAATACTAAGAAGGTCGATGGAAGCAGGGGTGACTCTCTCTGGAGAGAAGTCGGCATTTGGACTTGGAGAAATCCTTATGGTGGGACACTTGTGTGGCTTGTATGGAAGGAAGCCAAATCTAGCAAAGGTGGACATAATAGGGAAGATCAAGGACCGTTCCTCAGTTCAGGAGATAAGAAGGTTCTTAAGGGCATGCGTTTTCTACCGTACGTGGATTCCGCACTTTGATCATGTTGCAGAGCCGCTCTACCAGCTTTTGAGGAAAAGGATCAGGTTTGTTTGGAAACCGGAGCATTCGGTTGCTATGGCAAAACTGAAGAAAGCACAATTGAACCCGCCTGTGCTCCACCCGCTTGACTACCGCTGTGGACGACCAATTATAGTTACGGTTGACTCAAGTCCCTACGCTGCTGGTTGGGCTATGGGCCAAGATGACGAGAATGGCAGCAGATTTGCAGCAAGGTTTGGAGGAAGGATCTTCACGGAATGGCAAAGGAGGTACCCTCAGATCAAATGGGAATTGAGGGGTGCCAAGATAGCGCTACGACAAGATAGAAACTGCTTAATAGGGACCTATATCATTCTAGAGACAGATTGCTTGCCGCTGCTTGGAATGGTTGCCAACTGTGACACTCCAGACATTGCCATGTTGCGTTGGATAGCATTCATTTGGATGTTTAATCCAGAGCTAAGGTACATAGCTGGGAAGGACAATCCAGTGGAAGATATGTTGTCTAGAGCATGTTACGAAGGATCTGAAAATGACTGTATGGTGGATGTGCATGAGCTGGACTTGAACTTACCCTTTAGAGAAGAACTGTACAAGGATGATCTTCTGGTGGTTGGGAAGTATCTTAGTTCTCTAGAGAAGAACTCCGAATGGACCAAGGAAGAATTTGAGAAGATTAGAAGGAGATCGTGAAAATTCTTGTTGAAGGACGGGTATCTCTGGCGAAGGCCAAGGGCAGCTCTGGAGTTCCATTGAGAGTGTTGGGAGATGAAGAGACAAAGTAGAGAGTGCTATGGGAGTCGCATGACACGGATGCTGCCAGACACCGTGGGGTTCTGTGAGCCGGCCTGTCTCTCACTCAGGATGAACCTCTGATGGCTATTATGGTAGTGCACCATGGACTAAGAAGGCAAGGAACCCCAACTCCATCATACTCCTCCAAGGCTAACACTCCAAGACTCAAGACATTGCTCACTAGAGAACTCAATGAGAGAGAGATAGTTGCAAATGAAAGGATGATGAGTACCTCCTCACTCCTTGTTTATATACTTGTGAAATAGTTACGTACCAAAGTTACTAATTACCGTAGTAACTCAAGTTACTAGACTAAAAGTCAAGTAAAGTCAAAAAGTAGAAAGGAATATCCATTCACATGGGCATATTCCCCTAAGCATGTGGTCTTATCTTGACCCAACCACTAAAGCAAGGATTCCTTCACATGGGCTATCCTTGGACTAAAGAAGAATCCAAAACAAAAAGGCTTGCGGGCCCAAGAGTTCTCAACTCTTTCCCCAAAGCCAAACACCTAGGAATAATACCAAGTCAACACACTAAAATCCAAATAGTGGTGCTCATCTTTTCTACTTCCTCTAAAGTAAGGTCCCATCTATCTTAGCTATGACTAACTTTAGATAACCATGACTAATATAGAACCATCCTTTATCTCTATATAAATAATCTCTTAAGTACTTGTAATACCAAGCTAAATATCACAATACCACACACATGCACAAATGGGTGTTACATTTACCCCCGGACTAAGTTTTCACTTTGTCCTCAAAGTGAAGGTCTCTCTACCTTCTATGGTACATCTTCAACTTATCATGGTTAATCCTATCAAAGTGTCTTCCTCCCAACTCCTTGAGATCATAAGTGTAATTTCCCCACACCTTCTCTACTATGAAAGGTCCAAAGTACTTAGGCAAAAACTTCTTTTGTACTCTCTTGAATCGAATGGAATCAAACAACATTACCCAATCACCTTCTTTGAAAGGCTCCACCTTCTTCTTGCCTTGCCTCTTGTCATAGCTCTCCTTTTGTTTCCTTTGGGCTTGCTCCACTCGAACCATAGCAACTGCTCTTGCCTCTTCCAACTCCATGAGTTGATCCTTCCTTGACTTCTCTGCATCACTTCCTTGTGCTTTCTTCAATCTCCTATGAATGCTTTGGAAGGTAGGAAGATCAAAGTGAATAGGTAAGGTAGACTCAATACCATACACCAATTGGAATGGAGAATATCCAGTGGAAGTCTTCATGGTTGTCCTATACTCCCACAAAACTGCATGAATCCTCTTGTCCCAATGATGTTTAGCCCCCTCCATTTCTGCATCTTTGGCCAACATCATGCACAAGGTCTGATTGGTTCTCTCTGCCAAGCCATTGGAATTTGGCTTATAGGATGTAGTTACTCTATGTGTGATAGAGAAATGTCGTAGCATGGCTGTAGTAATGCTTCCTGTAAACTCTCCTCCTCTATCAGAAACCAACTCCAAAGGGCATCCAAACCTAGTGATAATGCGTTCATAAAGAAATCTACCCACTTCATCTTCATTCTTGTCCCTCAATGGTCTAGCCTCAACCCACTTGGTAAGGTAATCAGTAACTACCACAATGTACCGATTGTTCCTTGGGGTTCTATTGAGAGGTCCTACAAAATCAATTCCCCACTTCTCAAAGGGTCCTAGCAATGGAATTGATCTAAGTGGTGGAGTGGATGTAGACTTTCTAGCAAAAGCTTGACAAACATGACAAGTTTTGCAATAATCAAGACAATCCTTGAAAATCCCTCTCCAATGGTAACCTGCATCTAGAATCTTGAAAGCAGTCACCTTTCCTGCAAAGTGTCCTCCACATACTAAACCTTCATGAAACTCCTTTATGAGTAGGATAGACTCTTCCTTACCCACTGCTCTTCGAAGTAGACCATCTGCTCCTTGGTGAAAAAGAATATCATCCACCATTGTGTAAGGTCTAGATCTTGCTGCAAGGGCCTTCCTCTCCCTAGCATGCATCCCTTCTGGATAGTTACCTCTTGTCACAAAATCCACAATCTCCTTGTACTCCATTGGAACCTCTTGAGTGACTGAGATTGTCATGAGCTCCTCATCCGGGAAGGAATCATCTACTGGCTCATCTCCATCATGATCATAGGCTCTAGATAACAAATCAGCATTTGCATGTTTCTTTCCTGGCCTATCCTCAATTGTGTAGTCATACTCAGATAAGAGAATCATCCACCTTGCTAGTCTCCCTTCAACATTAGGCTTGTTGAAGATGTACTTCAAAGCCTTGTGATCCGTGACAATTGTGGCTTTCCCTCCAATCAAGTAGTGTCTAAACTTCTTGAGACCAAAGATCACTGCCAACCCTTCTCTCTCTGTGACAGAGTAGTTCTTCTCTGCTGAAACCATCTGCCTACTAGCATAAGCTATTGGATGATCATGCCCATCTTGGTCTAATTGACTAAGAGTGCATCCTATAGCTACATTAGAAGCATCAGTGTAGAGGATGAAAGGCTTACTCCAATCAGGTTTAGCAAGAATTGGAGCTACAACAAGGGATTGCTTAAGCTCCTCAAAAGCTTTGAGAGCCTCCTTGTCTTCCAAAATCACCATGTAATCTACACCCTTCTTCATGTAGATGGTCAATGCATAAGCCTTGTTGGAAAATGAGAAGATGAACCTCCTATAGTACCCAACCATTCCCAAGAATTGGCGTAACTTTGTCAAGCTTGAAGGGAATGGAAGGTTTGAGATTTTCCTCACCTTCTCAGGATCAACTGCTATTCCATCCTTGGAGATGATGTGCCCCAAAAGTAGACCTTCTTCACATCCAAAAATGCACTTCTCTGGGTTGAGTGATGCATTTGCCTCATCCAAGCGTTGCAAGACTTTGATTAGGTGCTCAAAGTGCTCCTCCTTGCTCCCATAGACACAAAAGTCATCAATGAAATCTCTCACAAATTTCCCAATGAAAGGTTCAAATACCTTGTTCATGAACCGTTGGAATGTGGCTGGAGCATTGCAAAGCCCAAAAGGCATGACCTTGAAAGCGTAAGTTCCCCAAGGTGTGGTGAATGTGGTGAGTTGTTGATGCTCTGGTGCAATCTTGATTTGGTTATATCCACTATAACCATCTCCAAAACTGTACCTCTCATGACCTGCAACCTCCTCCAAGATCTCATCAATGAATGGCAATGGGTAGTAGTCCTTCTTGGTAACAGCATTGAGCTTCTTGTAATCCACACATACCCGAAGCTTGCCATTCTTTTTCTTCACAATGACAATTGGAGACACCCATTCTGAATTCTCCACCTCAAAGATAAATCCAGCCTCCTTGAGCTTATCAATCTCCTCCTTCACAACCAAAGATATTGGTGGGCTAATGCGACGTTGCTTTTGGCGGATTGGTCTTGCATGTGACTCCACCTCTATCTTGTGCTCCTCCAAGGTGACTTCCTTCAAATCCTTGTAACTAAAAGCAAACACATGGATGAACTTGCGGAAAATCTCCTCAAATCTCACCTTCTCCTCCTTGGTAACATTTGGGCCATACTTGAGGGTAGATAACCTTCTCTCTACCTCCTCAAGTGTCAATGGTGATTTATCTGGGTCCTTCAAAACCTCTGGCTTAGGTGCAAAATCCATAGCACACAAAGGATACACATCTGAATCAGATTCAGATTCATCCTCCTCCGTGGAAGTCTCCTCTTCCATGCTTGTGTCCACACCTGAAGCTCCTCCTTCAGAATCAGATTCCCAATAATCAGAAGATGGGGTATCTGAATGTGAAGTGTTGGTGGTGTTAGTCACAGGAACAGTGACTCTATGGTTTGATGGCCCAATCCTTAAGTACCCTTTGTGCCATCGATCAGTTGTGCGTGTTGCTCTCAACCATGGCCTCCCAAGAAGTAAGTCATAGCTTGAATCCTTCAAGACTTGGAAAGTCATGAGATTTTGAACTCCCATAACTGAAACTACCACCTTATCCATCACCCCTACTGGTCGAACTTGTTGCTTGTTTGCCATGCTCACTACAAATGTTGAAGGTCTTGAGGGTATCATACCCAACTTCTTCATCAACCTTTCTGACATGGCATTCACTGCTGATCCTCCATCAACCAATGCATCCTTGATGTTGTGACCATTCACTCTCACATCAATCTTGGAGGCATATTCACAAGCCTCCCATGGTGCTGGCTTGGCATCCACCACCCCCATTGATACTGGAACTTTTGCCTTCTTCTTCTTTTTGCTCCTTGTAGAACTCAAACCACCTCTAAGCTCCTTTCTCAAGGTAGGGTTCAAAGCAATTAATTGGCCCACTGTGATGTTAGCCTTGTGACTACCAACATCCTCCAACACATTGTAGTTCCATTGTTGCTTTGAGATCAAGAAGTCCTCCATCCCCAACTTCTTCCTTGGAGTCTTTGTTGTTGATGGTTTTGAGGTGCGAGTGCTCCTAGTAGACATAGGAGTATCCTTGCTTGAAGTAAATCCTTGAGAAGAGTGAACATCCTCTGCAAAACGAGCTCTCTTCTTCTCTTGTGCCAAAAGCTCCAAATTAAGACCCTTGGAGTTTGAGCACTCTCCCTTCTCATACTTGCTCTCAACCACATCTATGGATGCTATCCCCTTACCTTTGTTGGGATTAGGAGCCACTTGGGTTTCACTACCTCCCTCTTTCCCTCTATTGGCTCCCTCATAACCCCTTCCTCCATGGTAAGTGGAATTTGGGCAATTCCTTTGGATATGGCCTCTTCCTCCACAACCAAAACAATTTCTATCATTGAAATTGTTGGCTGGTTGGCCTCCTCTATATGGATAGTTTCCATAACTCCTAGGTCCTCTCCCTACATTCTGATCCACCTCTCTCTTCTCCCATAGTTGCACCACATTGATCTTGAGATCCGCAAGTTGTTCTGTGATGGTTTGGAGTGGATCTTTTGGTGGAGGTGCAAGAATTGGAGCAACTACTACTTGTGGTGCAACCCTTGTCACCAAAGTATCAGAAGTTCCACCATACTTGTAGCCTTGAGGAGGATGCACAACCTCCTTCACCACCAAATCACTCTCATCCCCTTCCAAACTCTCCTCCATACGAATTGCGATCTTGATAGCTTCAACCTTGGAAGAAGGTTTCTCATATCTCACCTTGCTTCTAATTTGTGGTCTCAATCCTCCCACAAAATTCTTGGTGAGCATGGCCCCTATGCCAATCATTGTAGTCTCCACATCATCCCCACCCTTCCTCAACACTATGCGAAATCTGGACTCCAACTTTTCCACTCTTTCCACATAGACCCTCACTTTCTCTCCATCTCCTTGCTTGAGAAATGTAACCTCACTCATCAATCTCTCATAACTCTCATCAGGAAGAAAGTTCTCAATGAGTGCTGAAGTCAAAGTCTCCCAAGACTCCTCTTCCCCCTCTCTCCTCTCTCTCTTTTGGTATTCTGACTCATACCATGTAAGTGCTGCATCCTCAAAGAAATCTGGTAATAATGAGGCCCACTCATTCTTCCTCCTCTCATTGTTTCCTATGCAAGCTCTCTTGAAGTCTCTCACAAAGGCCTCCACATCTTCTCCATCCTTGCCAAAGAAAACCGGAAGTTTCCCCATCTTAACCCCTCACTATCTTTCTTTTCTCTTAATTCTTTTTTTCTCTTTTCTTTTCTCTCACTCTATTACTAATAGAGTATATACATGACTAACACCATCTGAGAATAATCCACTCTAGGGAACACAAAAGGTTCAGGTTGCTCCAAGATTTCTATAGCAACATCAAATCCTAGAGTGCATATTAATCTAACTCTCATGGATAGTTTATCCATAAGTTGAAAGATTATCTCCATCACTAATCTTGAGAACTAGCTGATGAAGGTGGTAGTATTTCTGTAGCTGTACTAAGACTCTCTCCAAGATCTTTCACCAAAGTTTCCAAAAGTGCTTTTACTCCACTACACTCATGTCCTTTTGGAAGTCCTTCAACTCCACAAACCTCACACAACTCCTTGGTCTTAGATCTTCTCCCTCCCAATCTTGGTGAAGAAGGTCCAACATGCAAACCCAAGTCAAGTAAGCCTCTCCTTTCCCTCAATCTCTTGCTCTCAAAGGTTAATGGACATGAACTTGCCTTATGTCCCTTCTCTCCACATAGAAAGCACTTAGACTCACTCTTTCCTCCAAGTGGTGTAGGTTTTTGGATCCTCTCAACACTCTCTTCAAATTCTATTGTAAACTCTCTTTTCCTCAAATCCACCCCTACAATCACCTCAAACCCTTGGGGAACCTTGCATAATCTCAATTTCCACTCTTGATGACCCTCCATGTTCCCAAAGATGAATCTAAACACGGAAGGCCCTTGTAGCAAGATCTAGACCTAATAAAATGGTGGAGGACATTCTTTCTCATCAAGGAGCAGATGGGCTACTTCAAAGAGTAATAGGTAAGGAAGAGTCTATCCTACTCA